>JAAALK010000080.1:81010288-81063447 GCA_019279435.1 Zizania palustris | reverse complement strand
TCCAAAACAAAAAGGAAAAACCAATCGAAATAACTACGTCTAAGGCAGCTCAGGGGACGACTCGACCACAGGCTCGATGGAGACGGTCGGGGTCATGGAGCTGGAGGGTCCGGCGGGTGGTGCGCTACGGGAAATCCTCTTAGGCCTCACGGTGGGGATCCGAAGCGATTTTCGCTTGCGGGGCAGAAGGGGTGCGATCTCCTCGATGTCCTTTTTCAGCCTTGAGCTGGTGACGAAGCTGGGTGTGACTATGGCGCTTGGTGTAGAAGCTCATTCTGACGCCTCAATTCTCTACCTCGAGGGTCAACTGGGGTTCTGCGGACCTGTCGATGAAGCTCAGCATTCTCGTGGTTCAGGTTCTCCGAGGTATGGCGGTAGAAGTCGATGGTGTCGTGCTGGCTGTCAGCGTCGAGAACGGCCTCTGTGTGAAGGTTGTCCATGGCCTCCAAAAGCCTCATGGTGTGGGCGATGGCGGAATTGCTCTAGGTGAGGGGGCTGATGTAGATGCTGCGGTGACTCCCTGGTGTGCGCATGGGCATGAAGCGGTAGACGGTGTCGCGGAGGTGGCAGTCGTAGACCAGTCAAAGCTCGGCGAGGGCCTGAAGTGCAGCGCGCTGGCTGGCCACCACGAACGAGGGTCCTCCGACTCCATGGGTGTAGAAGGGAGGCTGCGTGGGGGAGGAGCGGATGACAACCGTGACCTCGCAGTAGCTCTTGCTCGCATCGGGAAAGATCCGTGGAACGTGGGCTCATGGGAGAATCCCAAGAAGTCGACGAGCACGCGAAGCTCGCGGATGAATCTGGCCTCGTCACGAAGAGTCCCGCTCATGGTATGGACCGGCATCTACAAAAGAGAGAAAATTTTTGTGAAAATCTCGGAAGATGAGAGATTAAGTAATTTTGTAGGAAATTAGGGTTAATATAAGTCCTAGGGTCAGGTCTGTTTGGCTTCCTACAGTCAAGTCGGCTCTGATACCATCTTGTCACGCCCCGATTTAATAAATCAGGACCTGTTGGGACGACGGATCGAAACCAGCAGGTTTTCTAGGAGAAAATGGAAGAATGGAAGTAGCGTGTCAATGCCTTATTCCGCCTCCCTGTTACAACTGTAGTGAGGGGTATTTATAGGGCCCCGCCCAGAGGACTAAGCGCCTCCGAATCGCCAACGGCTACCCGACCAACCCTGACTGGTAGTACAGACAAAATAGGCGATACATAGTACAGACAAGAGGATACATAGTACAGACAAGAAGATTCGACTCTGACAGCGTATCAACCGTGTCGGGCGCTTCCTGCGCTGCTCGACACGGCTCAGAGGATCGCGATCCTGTCCTTTCGTACGACCGCCTAGTCCTTTTCCCGCTACGACTCTCTTCGGGTCCGTCCCTCCGGATCGGCCGAGAGCCTCGGGCCTTCAGCCTCCGGAAGACGAGCTCCGTGTCTTACGCCGAGGGGCGACCTCCGGCTTCCTCCCGCCGGAGGGTGGCCTCCGGACTCGCCCCTCCGGAATGTGGCCCCGATCTCTCGCCTCCGGAAGGTGGCCTCCGCCTGCTCCACCGGAAGGTGGCCCCCGGCCTTGCTCCTCCGGAAGGTGGCCTCCGTCATTAGGCTAGGGTCCTCCGGCCGAGGGCCCACCCCGTCGACTCCAGGGATTATCTCCCCCAACAGGACCTTTACTGAAATTCCATAGAAATCAATAAACCAAGACGTTCATCATGCGACCACGTACAAATACAGCTATCATTCACGGTTCGTAGACCGTATTAATACAAAAGTGAATAAAGGGTGAAGAGCAACTAATAAAATAAAGGGGTCCTAGATGAACGCCTCTTCCAGTCTCACCTTGACTGGGTCGCTACTCCAGACCTTCATCCTCCTTGTAGTAGACGGGCTCTGGTGGTGTAAGTCAACGGGGGTGAGTACAAACGTACTCAGCAAGCACCGAATGCACATATAATGCAGAGTAATAACAAGGGAGATAGTGGCTAATTTTGCGGAAAAGCATAATTGTAAAGCAATTAAATGTGATCAAATTATTAGTACTGAAAGTAAACATGTGTATGCATCATCATCTTCTAACTCGAGGGGTACAGTCAGCCCACCTCACTCAATAGTCCTTACATGCCATGAATACTCAACCATTCAACAATTGTAAACTAACTGTGAGTAGTCACCACAACTCGCCCCTTGACCGTGGGCTCGGCTTTTCGAAAAGATTAAATACTCTGATCAGAGGTGTACCACTATACCCACAAGGCACGCACTCACCACTTACACCAAAGTGTAACGAGATGACCCATTCCATGGAACGCGTGCCAAAACCTTCAATATGGTCGCCTCGACTCAACGGCACCCTCTTATAGGTTTCATATGGTGTCCTGACGCGTCGGAGCCCCACCATACCCCCCCTTGAGCCTCGTCGGTACAAGTCACCCGCAGGTTGCCCCTTGCCCCCTCCACTATGGTGCATCGAGTCGGATTGTTCCATACTTCCAGTTAGGACTTACCCATTAGACTTGTGGTTGGTACGGTAATGCTTTTGCAACAGATCCCGCAGACCGGTCCTTATAGTGCCCCGGGTGCGACAAACCAGTTCCCGAGCTTGCACCCGGAACCACCATACTTATAACATAGCCAACTCCAACAGAGTCCAGAGACAAGAATAACGGGGAAAATCATATAACAGAATCCATCTATCTACGACTCATCGTCTTTTTATCCTATAGCAGTTGTGCCGGTACATTGGGCACTAGCTAATATTTTTATAGTAGAGTGACAAAGGAGTTAAGGCTCAATAAGCATGGCTTGGGTTTGCACATAAGGACGGGGATCTAATAATTATAAGTGTAGGGCTGGATATTTGACTAATGCAATAATATCCTATGAGTTATAGCGGTAGTTATGAAAAACTGGGCTTCAATGATGATCAACTATTTCCACAGAGGGTTCGATGACTTGCCTTGATCATAAATGGGGAAGGTGAACCTCGGGATAAAACTCCGGCTCCTCGACGAACTCGTAGTCTTCTTGATACAGAAAAAAATAAACAATACATTCAATAAATAGATAAAAATCTACTGAATAATAAACATACATGTTTATGGGTGAAATAAGGTTTTAATATTCTGAAGTTTGGTGAAAACAGTAAACTTATATTTAAGGTTTTTCCTAATTTATTTTCTGAATCAATAATTTTATCCCTAAGGGGGTTTTATTCATTTAATTAATAAGATTATTTGGGCAATAGTAACATACTGATTTTATGGCATTAATGTGTAGAGAATAAATGCTGAATTTAACAAAATTAGAATGGTGAAATTTGGAGTTTAAAATGAGCAAGTTATGAATTTCAAAGTTTAAATCAATTTCTGGAATTTTATTTAAACTGGAAAAATGGCTCTGGTTCACGGTGAGCCAGGGTCATGGTGGACAGGCGCACTGTGGCGCGTGGACCGGGTGATCCAGAGCCGTTGGATCTGGATCCGGTGGCCAGGCGCAAGGCGGGACAATTAAATGAAATTGGACGGCTTCATTAGATACTGTGAATCGGTACGACGTGGACGCACCAGATTGAGTCAACGGTTTTATGTTAAAATCGATGGTCGAGATCGCATGGTACCGCTTTGACCGGATCCGAAGGCTCGATTAAATCCCGAAGGGATTTAGTCTTAGCCCTCCGATCGTGATCGGACGGCCAGGGGTCCGTCCGGCACGGCACAGGCATAAGGGGGGCATGTACCCCCCTTCGTCTCCGGCTCCGGCGGGTTCTGGCGCGGTGGCGACGGCGGCAGCGAGCGCCTAGGGGTCTAGCTACCAGCAAAAATGGAACGAGGGGAGTACGGTGGTTCCAACCATACCTGCGGCGGCGAGGATGGTCGAAGGATGGTGGCCGGCGGCGAGGGTCCTTCAGGTGGTCGTCGGCGACGTCGATCCGGGGTCTTCAACGGCCAACAGAGGGGTGGCCGAGGATGGGTGGTTCTCGGCGGTCACGAAGGTGGCGACGGCGAGGGCAGTGGAGGTCCGAGGCGGCGGCGATTGGTGGCCGGAGGTGGAGCAAGGGAGAGGAGCTCACAAAAATGGCAGCGGCGCTTTGGAGGGCTTAGGCTAGAGCTTAGGCGGTGTGGGCAGAGTGCGGTGACCCGAGGGGTATAATAGGGGTCGTCGGGTGGTGGTTTTGGCAAGGGAATTGGAGGAAACCCGAAGGGTTCCTCTTTTGCGCCGGCGAGGGTTCCATCGGTGCGGGCTAGCTTCCTTATTCGCAAAAATGCGTGGCAAAAAGATGGAAGGGGGTCGCCGTGGTCCAGGAAGGGTGTCCGAGGCGGATCCAGCGGATCGGGGCGGCCGGCGGCGAGGGAAGGAAAGGGATCGCCGGGAAAGGAAAGGGGGATCCCCTGCCCGGAGGAAGACAAATCTGATAGGTGGGCTCCACCTGTCAGTGGGCGGACGGGAAAGAGAGTGCCGATAGGCGGGGCCGAGCGGTCAGAGGGAGAGGGCCGGGCTGGTGAGCTGGCAGGTTGGACCGAGACGGGCGCGGGTGGAAGAGAGAGGGAGGGAGCGGCGCCGACAGGTGGCCCCACCTGTCAGTGACGCACGACTGGGGTTGGGCTAGGCTGGAGGCGAATTCGGGGTTGAGGCCCATTAAGATTTTAAATGCTTTTCTGATTTAAAATAATTTCAGTAATTCATTTATTTGTTTAATAGTTGATTCACTGTTGATAAAAATTTGTAAAAATTCCTGAAATTATGTTTGGCCTCTAGTTTATCTCATAAGATTTTCAAGTTCAGATTTTGAATATTTCTCTCTGTTTGGCTTTATTAGGTCTCTTTTAGGATTTTCTTTAATAATAAAATTCAGAAATTTCTTTAATAATATTTTTCTTTTATTTTATTTATTTTTAATTCTTGGGGTGTTACACATCGCCACCTCGCATGCCTGTGAGCAAGACAGCCTCACACTAAGTGAGGCCCTGGATATGTCTGTCTGAATAGAGGAATTGCTCCAAGAAGCCAAGATCACGTCAACTGATGGACTCGAGATGCTAAGTCCTGTGTCGTCGGCGACTGCCCTACCGCCATCTCTAGCTGAGTACAAGAGTATTTGGCTATCGGACGCCAACTCCTCTAAGATGGCCCTGATCGGGACTACGTGTGATCCTAAATAGGAAAGCGCGTCCGTCAGCTTCCTCCACTCCAACACCGACATATTCACTTGGCAACCCTCTGACATGCTAGGCGTTCACTGCATGCTGATCGAACATGAACTCCACGTCAATCCGACCGCTCAGCCGGTCAAGAAGAAGATGGGACAGTTCGAAGAGGACCGTAAGAAGGCCATCAAATAAGAAGTCACCCACCTCCTGGCGGTACGATTTATAAAGGAGGTGTAGCACACGGACTAGCTAGCTAACCAGTCCTTGTCTAGAAGAAGAGCGAGAAGTGAAGAACGTGTGTCAACTACACCGACCTCAACAAGTGATGCCTGAAGGATCCCTTCCCGCTATTGCGCATTGATCAGGTCATCGATTCGACCACCGGCAACTCCCTTCTGTGCTTCCTAGACTGCTACTTAGGCTATCATCAGATCAACCTACAGGAAGAAGATTCGAAGAAAACCGCATTCATCACCTCGTTCGGCGCCTACTACTACACTTTAATGTCCTTTGGACTGAAGAATGCAGGAGCCACATACCAACGAGCCATTCAGCGTTTCCTGGCCTATTAGATATGTCGCAATGTCGAGGTGTACGTTGATGTCGTGGTTATCAAGACCAAGGAACCCAAAGACCTCATCGCGGATCTTCAAGAGACGATGAACAACCTCCTCAAGTTTCGCTGGAAGCTCAACCTAGAGAAATGCATATTTGGAGTCCCAACAGGGAAATTTCTTGGGTTCATCGTTAGTCGTCGAGGCATGGAAGCCATCCCAGAGAAGATCTCTACGATTCTGAATATGGCGAGGCCTACCGATGTCAAACATATTTAGCGTTTGGCAGGATGCATGACGTCAATTGGCCAGTTTATTTCATGTCTAGGGGAGCGAGGGATACCATTCTTCAAGTTATTGAAGAAAGAGGGCTTCTCCTAGACAAAGGAAGCTGACCAGGTGTTCTCCGCCCTCAATAAGTTCCTATCCTCCCCGCCAATGCTCGCCACGCTGACACAAGAGGAAACACTCCTCCTCTACATCGCCGCCACCAATCATGTGGTCAGCACTGCCCTGGTCGTCGAGCAAACTAAAGAAGGACTCACCCACCCGGTCCAGCGGCCGGTGTACTTCATATTAGAGGTGTTGGGGCCTTCGAAGATCCGATATCCCTAGGTGCAAAAGCTTCTTGACGTCATCCTCATCTCCTCCCGGAAGCTCAAGCATTACTTCCAAGCCCACTCTAGAGAGGTGGTCACTAAGTTCCCTCTTGGTGACATCTTCTGGAATCGGGATGCCACTAGATGAATCACTAAATGGGCCATCGAGCTCGTGGAGCACGCCATCAACTTCAAGCCACGAAATGCCATCAAGTATTAGGCGCTCGCTGATTTCATCGTCAAATGGACCAAGCACCAACTACCGCCTGAAGACATCATTCAAGATTTTTGGACCCTCCACTTTGATGGATGTCTCAACCTCGAAGCGGCGGGGGTCGGGCTACTTCCAATGCCCCAAGGTGAAGACTTGAAGTTTGTTCTCCGCTTGTCCTTTGCCGCATCGAAAAGGTGGTAGAATATCAGGCTCTTCTCCATGGTCTGTGCCTTGCCATCTCCCTCGAGATTAGATGGCTCATGGTGTATGGAGACTCCAAGTTGGTGATCAGTCAGGTGAAAAAGGACTGATCCTACGTCAGTGACAAAATGGATGCTTATTGCCAGGAGATCCGCAAGTTGGAAGGCAAGTTCGATGGCCTGGAGTTCCATCATGTCCCTCGGGATAAGAACTTGGCTACCGACTCACGGAAAGGCTCGGGTCATCCAAGATGATGGTTCCCGATGGAACTTTTTTTCAAGAACTATTGAAGTCGTCTATCAAGAATGAAGATCAGTAGTGTCTGGAAGACAAGACCGACTTGACTGTCATGATCATAACTGACAAAGAAGAATACTGGTGCCAACCGCTGATCGATTTCATCCTCACCTCCAAGGTCCCTCAAGACAGAGAAGCTGCCATTCGATTATCACAAAGGAGAAAGCAGTACATCTTGATTGGAACAAAGTTATACAAGAGAGTTGTGTCCACCAGAGTAATGCTAAAATGCGTCGCCAAGGCCAAAGGGCTGAAGATCCTAGAGTTGATTCATTCCAGGACCAGTGGGAACTACGTTGGAGCTCGTACGCTGATCGGCAAGGCATTCTAGACCAGGTTTTATTAGCCGACAGCTAACTCAAATGCTCGCCGATTTGTTCACAGCTACAAAGGTTGTCAATTCTTCACCAACCAACACCACCTCCCTACCCAAGCTCTTCAAACCATCTCGTCCTCTTGGTCGTTTGCTTGTTGGGGGTTGGATATGGTGGGACCACTACCAAAGGCTCCTCAAGGGTAGTACCACTTGTTTGTGGCCATCGACAAGTTCACCAGCTGGATCAAAGCGATGTCGCTGAAGACAAGTACCGCCAAGGAGGCTGCAAAATTCATTGAAGTGATAATTTACCAGTTCGGAGTCCCGACTCAGATCATCGTAGATCTCGGGACCCAGTTCACGACCAATGACTTCTGGGAATTCTATGAACAATGGTGCATTGAAGCCAAGTAAACGTCAGTCGTGCACCCACAAGACAATGGGTAGGTCGAGTGCGCCAATGGAATGATTCTACAAGGGCTCAAAGCAAGAGTGTTTGATCCTCTGCACAACTACGGCGGACGTTGGATGAAAGAATTACCTTCCATTCTCTAGGGCCTCTGCACTCAGCCCGGTAGAGCCACTGGTCAGACCGCCTTCTTCTTGGTATATGGTCAGAGGTCGTCCTCCTAGTGGACATGCTACACGAGAGCCCCAAGATACTCTGGTACGAATAAGGCGTAGCTGAGCTCAACCAAGAAGAAGACATTGATAGTCTCGAAGAGGCCCAGCTGGCCTCTTCGATACAGAATGTCCGGTACCATCAAGGCCTTTGGAGGTATCATGACCGAAACATATATCACCACTCATTCAAGGTTGGAGACTTGGTCCTTCACCGAGTCCAGTCGGCAATCGGGACCCACAAGCTCTCGACCCTATGGGAAGGACCGTTCATCTTCACCGAAGTCACTCGCTTGGGATCCTGCCGCCAGTTGCACGAAGACGGCTAGAAGCTGGTGAACTCCTGGAATATCGAGCATCTCAAACGATTTTATACATAGGAGAGATAAGTCTTTGATATTATTTATCAATAAAGATATTTTCATTTTTGTATATCACAACCAATAGAGGTCGTTGAATGCCATCGCTCTAGCCATGTTGTCATGACCCGCTCTGACTCAACTATTGCGAAGATAAACAAATGCCAACGTTCTAGCTATGAGGCCATGACCCGCTCAAGCCCGGCTATTACGTGATTGTCGAATGCCTTCTCTCTAGCCATGTGGTCATGACCCACTCCGACTCGGCTTTTGCGAAGATGAACGAATGCCACCGTCCTAGCTGTGAGGCCATGACCCGCTCTGGCCCGGCTATTACATGATCACAGAATGCCTTCGCTTTAAGACATGTGGTCATGACCCGCTCTTACAAAGATATTTGCGCAACACAACTATATAAAGTCTGATCTGCACTCGGGTAGTCACGAAAAACTACTATGATTATTGTATTTATGATACGCTCTGGCGTAGTCATTGTAAAGGTTGCCCGCTTGCTCTAGGGATCTTATGAGCATGTTGTCTTCGACCGACTGTCGTTGCTCGCCTTTGGCTATCCGTGATGCTAACGGTTCTAAAAACACGCATATGGCTCAAGTTCCATGTGTTACACAGACCTAAGCTATATCGATGAAGCTAAGGGCCAGCATTGTAGGCAGTTGGAGAGGCAAAAGAAGGCTTAATGAATGATGAATTTTTTTATTAAATTTATATAAGATGCAAATATACAAGAATTTCTTCTACACTATTTCGTTTTATCTACTCAGTAGGGCTAGGCTTCCTCGGAGGGAACTCCACCGCCCGCGTGCGGTGTTGAAGTGTTCTCAAGGGCGAGGAATCCATTTGATCATCGGACGTGCATGGAAAAACTCCCAATGGTTCTTCCAATACACGTCCATGACACATGGAGGAAGAAGCGTGTCTCCAAACGGCGCCGCCCAGCACGCCGCTGATGGGCCTGACAATGGGTCGAGGGGGATGTGCATCACCAACGATGCACTTCCTCTTCTTCCCGGACTATGGCGTAAGGTTGTCGCATGGGCTCGCTAGGCCCAGACCATGGCCAGAGAACCGCCATAAGGTTGTCGCATGGGCTCGCAATCTGATCACTGAAGAAGCATAGCCCTAGGTGACTTATGAAGACGTTCTCCTGAAGATTATACAAAAGAACAATCAAGACTTCAGAAACCATTGGCATGAAAATACACCAGACGAGATGTGCTTATCCAATGTCTGGGGGCTCTTGATAGCCCATCGAGAAGTCATCATGCCAAGTCATGGGGAGAGTAACTCACTCTAATGAAAACTAAAGGAGAAGAGATGATTCACGCCAAAGTGTTGGAGAAACCAATGCTAAAGGGGCCTATTTCTAGGCCAAACAAGGAGCGGGGAAGCGAATCGCCGGTCCCCCGTTAAAGATGGAATCCCATAAATGGCGTGCCGAAAATCGCTATGCTAGTCTCCATATCAGGCTAGTCAAAATCCCCTGCTATGCAGGCATGGTAAAGATAACTCATCATGTCACTTGAAAAAAACGTCATGCAGAACACGCTGCCTGACACACCTAATGCTTCAGCGCCATTTAAAGCTCCGCCAAGTTTTTCTCTACCGGACTCCACATCATGAGATTTGCGGGATTTAATGCCCGCACTATCGCGGCCAGCCACCAAGATAAGTCTCTGAACTTTACGAGAATTTGGCATGTTATTTAAATTCAAATATTACTTGCTTCTAAGCATTTTTCGGAACAGCGCGACCTTCTCACTCTATATCCATGATCCGTGCTGGCTGAGTTGGTGAAGGCCCTCCTATCTACAAATGATTAACAAGCTTTTGGCTCTTAGGTGTCATTTCTAGGGTCAGTTGTGGTCTTCCCACTCTGTATCCACGATCCTCTCTAGCTAAGCTGTGGAAGACCCTTTCCCGGACACTTAATAAATGCATCCACGATAATTCACTATGCATCCACGATCCACTCTAGCTGAGTCCAATTGACCTATTCCCGATAGAGTTGCCTCTTCTGGTGGTCCCTTGTGACATCTTACGAACTATACGAAATGCTGACAACTCCAAGAAGCATGCATTGTGCTTGATTCTCCCTGCGCTAGTGAGCCTACCCTATGCCGTCTAGTCAAAAGACCACAACTAGTTGGATCCGATGCAAAAATATAAAGTGATGGAGCGATGTTTTATTTAATAAGTTAATGTCTTGCAAATATGTCAACACATATTCTTTCACTTGGTAGGTGCGAGAGGTGCAGGAGGATAGAATTCAATGTCAGAGATCAAGGCTTCGGTAGTCTTGTAACATCCCAAGAATTAAAAAAATAAAATAAAGAAAATGAATTTTCTAGAATATAAGTGATTTATGAAATTAAAGAAAATACTAAAAGAGTCCTAATAGAGCCAAACAGGAAGAAATACTTCAAATTTTAACTTGGAAAATTTATGGTGGAATCTAGAGGCCAATATATAATTTCAGGAATTTTTACAAATTTTTATCAACAGTGATTCAACCTTTAAACACATAAATGAATTACTAGAATTATTTTAATTAAGAAAAGTATTTTAAATAAACTTGGGCCGCAAACCCCCAATCTGCTCCGGCCCAGCCCAGTCCAAGTCATGTGGCGCTGACATGTGGGGTCCGCCTGTCGGTGCGCTCCCCCTCTCTCGTCTCCCACGCCCGCGTCAACTTGGCCCCGCCTGTCAGCCTCACTAGCCCGCGCCTCAGTCCCTGGCCGCCTAGTCCCGCCTGTCGGCACCCCTCCCCTCGCACCCACTCACCGACAGGTGGCCCCCACCTGTCGGGATCATCTTCCCCGATGGAAAGGGATCCCCTTTCCATCGCCGGCGACCCTCACCTTACAAATCCGCCGCCGGCCACCACCAGACACAAAATCGAGCCCGGGATCTTGATCTCCGACCGCCAGGGATCACTTTCCACCGGAGACCACGCGTTTTCACCATGCATAGAAAGAACCCGAGCCTAAGGAAAGTTCACCGGTGGAGGATAAAAATAGAAAGAACCTTGGTCCTCTTTCCTGCTCTAACTCCGGCAGCCGCTCGCCGCCACCTCAGGCCCCCACCGTCGAGACCGTCGTCGACCGCCCATCCTCGGCCACGTCCCTGTTTGCCGTGAGGACCACCGGATCACCATCGCCGTCGCCAACCCGTAGCTCTCCTTCATCTACCCTCGCCGCCGTTCATCGTCAGTCACCCACCGCCGCCATCTCCGGTACCATCGCACTCCCCATGCTCCCCTCGTTCCATTTTCGCCCGCAGATAGGCCCCTAGGCAGTCGTCGTCGCCATCGCCGCCGCACCCGAGCCCACCGGCGCCGGAGACGAAGGGGGCAAAGTACCCATTACGCACGTGTCGTTATGGACGGCACCCTGACCGCGCGATCGTGATCGAAGGGCTAAGATTAAATCCCTTCAAGATTTAATCCTGGCCCTTGATCTGGTCAAAACGGTACGGGGCCATCTGGGCCATCCGTGACCACTTGAACCCTCCTGCCTCACGCCTGATCGCTGGATCCTGGTCCAACGGCTCTGGTTAATCCGGTCCACGTGCACAGTACAGCGGTTCACCGTGAGCCTGGCTCACCGTGGACCAAAACCCATTTTCTGTTTAAATAAAATTACAGTAAATTGTTTAAACTTTGAAAATTCATAACTTGCTCATTTTAACTCCAAATTTCACAATTCAAATTTTGTTAAATTGCTCTTTTTATTCTCTACATGTTAATGCCATAAAAACAGTATGTCACTTTAGCCCAAAATATTCTTATTAAATAAATAATTAAAACCCCTTAGGGATAAATTGTTAATTCCTGAAATAAATTAGGAAAAACCCTAAAATTTAATCTTTAATATTTTCAAAAACATAACTTCAGAATAATAAAGGCTTAATTCCCCAAAGATTAAACCATAAACTTGTATGCTCATGTTTTGTGATATTTTGATTTTTTATTGATTGTTATATTAATTTTTCCGTATCAAGAAGACTACGAGATCGTCGAGGAGCCGGAGTTTTACCCCGAGGTTCCACTGTCGCCATTTGCTGAGAAAGGAAAGTCACAACCCCTATTTTGATCATCATTGATCCCATGTTTTAATAAATTATCGCTATAACTTATAGGATAATATTGCATTAGTCTAATCTCAAAGCCCTGAACATTATATTTATTAGATCCCCGTCCTAGTGTGCAAACCCAAGTCATGCTTATTGTGCCTACACTCCTTGTCACTCTACAAATATTATATTAGCTAGTGTCCAATGTACCGACACAACTGCTATAGGATAAAAAGAATGAGTCGTAGATAGATGGATTCTACTATATGTATTTCCCCGTTATTCTCGTCTCTGGACTCTTTTGGAGTTGGCTATGTTATAAGTATGGTGGGTTCCGGGTGCAAGCTAGGGCATTAGTTGGTCGCACCCGGGGCACTATAAGGACTGGTCTACGGGATCTGTTGCAAAGCACTTCCGTACTAACCACAAGTCTAATGGGTAAGTCCTAACTGGAAGTATGGAACAAACTGACTCGATGCACCATAGTGGAGGGGGCAAGGGGCAACCTGCGGGTGACTTGTACCGACGTGGCTCAAGGGGGGTATGGTGTTGGCTCGACGCGTCGCGGCACCATATGAAACCCATAAGAGGGTGTTGTCGGGTCGAGGCGGTCCATATGGAAGGTTTTGGCACGAGTTTCCGTGGTATGGGTCATCTCGTTAGACTTTGGTGTAAGTGATGAGTGCGTGCCTTGTGCGTACAGTGGTACACCTCTGATCAGAGTTTAAATCTTTTCAAAAAGCTGAGCCCATGGTCAAGGGCGGGTTGTGTGACTTATCGCAATTAGTTTACAATTGTTTGAATGAAAGTGTTATTCATGGCATGTAAGGACTGTTGAGCGAGGGTGGGCTGACTGTACCCCTCGAGTTAGAAGATGATGCATACACATGTTTACATTTCTGTATTAATAACTTGATCACATTAACTGCTTTACAAATTATGCTTTTTCGCAAAATTAGCCACTACCTTCCTTGTTATTACTCTGCATTATATTTGCATTCGGTGGCTTGATGAGTACGATTGTACTCACCCCATTGACTTACACCACCAGATCCCGTCTACTACGAGGAGGATGAAGGTCTGGAGTAGCGATCCAGTCAAGGCGAGACAGGAAGGAGGCGTTCATCTAGGACCCTTATTTTATTAGTTTCTCTTTTATTCAAACACTTTGTACTAATATGGTCTACAAACCATGAATGCTTGTCGTATTTTTCGCAGTCGTGTGATGAACGTCTTGGTTTTATTGATTTTCTATGGAATTTCAATAAAGGTCTGGATTTATTAAATCTGGGCATTACAAGATGGTATCAGAGTCGACTTGACTGTAGGAAGCCAAACAGACCTGACCCTAGGACTTATATTAACCATATTTTCTTACAAAACTACTTACCCTCTCATCTTCTGGAGTTTCAAAAAAATTCTGTCTTTTGTAGATGCCAGTCCATACCATGAGTGGGACTCTCCGCGATGAGGCTGGATTCGTCCGCGAGCTTCGCATGCTTGTCGATTTCCTCGGGTTCGTACATGAACCCGCGTTCCACGGGATCTTTCCCGATACGAACGAGAGCTATTGCGAGGTCACGGTCATCATCCGCCCCTCCCCCATGCAGCCTCCATTCTGCACCCATGGAGTCAGAGGACCTTCTTTCGTGGTGGCCAGCTAGCGCGCTGCTCTCCAGGCCCTCACCGAGCTCCGGTTGGTCTATGATGGCAAGCTCCGCGACACCGTCTACTGCTTCATACCCATGCGTACCCCTGGGAGTCACCGCAGCATGTACATCAGCTCCCTCACTCAGCGCAACTCATCCATCACCCGCACCATGAGATTATTGGAGGCCATGGACAATCTTCACACCGAGGCCATCCTCGATGCAGATAGTCAGCACGACACCGTCGACTTCTATCGCCATTCGTCGGAGAATTTGAACCGCGAGAACGCCGATCTTCATCGCCAGGTTCAACAAAACCATCACTTGACCACTGAGGTGGAGGAGTTGAGGCACCAGAATGAGCTCCTACGCCAGAGTGTCGCCGACACCACACAGCTACGCCACCAGATTCGAGAGCTACAGAAGTACCAGATTCGAGAGGATCCCCACAGTTAGGCCCAAGAGGATCTCCCGCAGTGCCCCTCCCGCTGGGCCCTCCAGCTCCACCACCCCTGCACCGACCCTCTCTGCCGAGCCCATGATCGAGTCATCCCCGAGCTACCTTACACGTAGTTTTACAGTTGTTTGTTTCATTTTCGTTGTTTTGATTGTATTGCCACTCATGCCGAATATAAGGCATGGGTGAAGACTAAACAAAAGATCTATATGTAATAGACTAAGTGTAACACATTTTGGGAAACAAAACTTAGCCATATTCCCCCTAAAATTTATGTCTGTTTGGAAAAATCCAGGATGACCAACACTCCGGGATCCGATGCTCCCCAAAATGGAGGGGACAACGGAAATCTACCCCAATGGGGAGCAACGGGGCAGAGGCAGGCCCTAGTCGCCAATCACCCCACCCTGGCCGAAATGATGGCCAAACAAAACCAGCTGATCACCACGCTGTTGAATCAGATGCAACAACATCAGAATCAAATGAGGGAGCAACAGGCTCAACTTTTCTGTCTGCACCAACAGCAGCACGAGCACCCACGTCCCGCCACTCCCGCTCCGGCACCAGCTTCACAGCTGTCGGAATTCCTCTGTGTCTGCCCTCCCACGTTCTCTAGCACCACCAACCCCATGGAGGCTGGTGACTGGCTAAGAATGATTGGGAAAAAGTTGGATCTCCTGACCTGCACTGAGCAGGAGAGGGTAGCCTTCGCTGCCCACCAACTCCAGGGACTCGCCGCGGAATGGTGTGATAACCTACGTGAGACTATGCCGGAGGGACACGTCCATACTTGGGCAGAGTTCTCCACTGCTTTCCACGCTGCCCACGTCCCCGACGGCATCATTGCCCAAAAACAGCAGGAATTTAGGGACCTGCAACAAGGAAATAGGTTCGTGACGCAATATCTGCATGATTTTAACCGGTTGGCCCGGTATGCACCGGAGGAAGTCCGTACTGATACGGCCCGGCAGTCCAAGTTTCTCCGGGGGCTGAAGGACGAGCTTTCCCTTTAGCTAGTCTCTGGAGACTACGCCAACATTCAGAAGTTGGTTAACTAGGCAATCATTTAGGAGACCGAGTAGAACAAGGTCGACCTGAAGAAGAAAAGGATGATCGCCTTCCGCCAGAATCAAGGAATGGCGCAGAGGCCACGTTTTGCACCTCCCCCACCGGCGCCCCAATATCACCCACGCCCGGTGTACCGTCCCGCACCACCCGCCAACAACCCGAGAGCAGGACATCCCTGCCCCGCTCCCGCTGCACCAGCTGCTCCATCCGCCCCTGCCAAGAAAGCAGAGGTTCTGTGTGACAAGCACGGCAAGCCCGTGATTTGTTTCAACTACCACCAGGAAGGGCATTACTCCCACCAGTGCCCCCACCCCAAGAGTCCGCAAGGAGTCACGGCCAACCCTGCCGTCCTCGCCTGTGTCAACCATGTCTCCGCCGAGGAAGCCCAGGCTGCACCGGAGATCGTTATGGGTAAGTTCAACGTACATTCAGCACCTGCAGTGGTCTTATTTGATACTGGAGCTACACACTCCTTCATTTCAACAACTTTTGTGGAAAAATATAATCTAAACAAATGCGAATTAGCGAGGCCAGTACTGATAGCCACCCCAGGCAAACAAACCCAAGCCCACTCTTATAGTCCAAGCGTTTGGGTAGATATCCAAGGTACAATATTCTGGGATGACCCCATTCTAATAGAATGCCAAGGTTTGGGTCTGATTCTAGGAATGGACTGGCTCAACAAACATCAAGGAGTGATAAGATGTGCCTGAAGGCAAGTAACCATGAGCAGTGAAGAAGGGGCTATCGTCACATTTCAGATGTCGACTCAAAAGCCCGGTAGACCTCGTCTACACCAGATCACCTTGGAAGAGATATCGGTAGTCTGCGAGTACCCGGACGTGTTCCCAGAGGATTTACAAGGGATGCCACCCAAGAGGGACATTGAGTTCAAAATTGATCTGGTACCCGGAACCACTCCCATCTACAAGCGACCATATCGGATGGCCGCCAATGAACTAGCAGAAATGAAGAAGCAGCTTGAATACCTTGATAAGAAGGGATACATCAGACCCAGCACATCCCCGTGGGGAGCCCCCGTCATCTTCCTTGAGAAGAAGGAAGACAAGGCTAAGCGTATGTGCGTAGATTATCGAGCCTTGAATGAGGTAACCATAAAAAACAAGTAACCATTACCCAGGATCGATGATCTATTTGATCAGCTGAAAGGAGCCACTGTGTTCTCCAAGATCGACCTATGGTCCGGTTATCATCAGCTGAGGATTCAAGAGGAATACATACCCAAGACGGCATTCACCTCTCGCTATGGACTTTATGAGTGCACCGTCATGTCCTTTGGATTGACCAACGCCCCGGCTTTCTTCATGAATATGATGAATAAGGTGTTCATGGAATACTTGGACAAGTTTATCGTGGTGTTTATAGATGACATTCTCATCTATTCCAAGGACAAAGAAGAACACGAGACCCACATCCGATTGACCTTAGGAAAACTAAGGGAACATCATTTGTATGCCAAGTACAGTAAGTGTAAATTTTGGACTGCGGAAGTGAAATTCCTTGGACACATCATCTCCGCACAAGGTATCGCGGTAGACCCTGCTACCGTGGAAGCAGTTACTGATTTGTTGCCACCCACCAACGTATCAGAGATACAGATCTTTCTTGGTTTAGCAGGATACTACTGATGATTTATCGAGAATTTCTCCAAGATAGCCAAGCCTATGACCAAGTTGTTGCAGAGGAAAGTTTTCGGACCCTCAAGACACGGCTGGTGTCAGCACCCATACTGACTCTACCTGATATAAGGAAGGACTTCCATGTTTATTGCGACGGATCTCGCTAGGGATTGGGATGTGTTCTAATGCAATACGAGAAAGTTGTCTCGTACGCCTCTCGGCAATTGAGACCCCATGAGCTAAACTACCCTACACACGACCAAGAATTGGCCGCTGTTGTGCATGCCCTGAAAATATGGAGGCACTATTTGGTCGGAAACCGCTGCGAAGTTTTCACAAACCACAAGAGTTTGAAGTATATCTTCATGCAGCCGGATCTCAACCTTAGGCAAAGGCGATGGTTAGAGCTGATAAAGGACTACGACCTAGGCATTCACTACCATCCCAGCAAAGCAAATGTGGTAGCTGATGCATTAAGTCGTAAAGGATATTACATCGCCATCATGATTCAAGATCGCGCGCCTTTGTTATATAAGGAGATGAAAAAGTTAAACCTCGGGATAACCACAGGAGCCTATCTAGCCACCCTTGAGACCCGACCAGTCTTGTTCGAGCAGATCCGTGAAGCTCAGTCCGAAGACCCAGACATAGCAGCAATTAAGAAGAACATGAGGCAGGGCAAGGCCCCAGGATTTTTAGAGGATGAGAATGGCACCATATGGTTCAGAACCAGGATTTGTGTCCCCGACAAACCGGAGGTAAAGACCCTTATTCTAAGGGAAGCCCATGACACTCGGTACTCCATCCACCCCGGGAGTACAAAGATGTACTAGGACCTGAAGGAACGATATTGGTGGGTTAGCATGAAGAAGGAGATTGCTCAGTTCATCGCAGAATGTGACACCTACCGACGAGTGAAGGCAGAGCACCAGAGACCCGCAGGACTGTTACAACCACTTAAAGTGCCTGAATGGGAATGGGAAGAGATCGATATGGACTTCATCACCGGACTCCCAAAGACCCAACATGGTTATGATTCTATATGGGTAATCATCGATCGGCTAACGAAGGTAGCTCACTTCATAGCCGTCAAGATGACCTTCAGTGGCCCTAAACTAGTAGAGTTGTATATGGCCCGCATAGTATGTCTTCATGGAGTACCTAAGAAAATAGTCTCTGATAGAGGGAGTCAGTTTACGTCTCGATTCTAGAAAAACCATCAAGAGGAAATGGGAACGAGACTAAACTTCAGCACAACATACCACCCTTAGATGGATGGACAAACTGAAAGGTTGAATCAGATATTAGAGGATATGCTTCGGGCATGTGCCTTGGACTTTGGAGGAACTTGGGACAAGAGTTTGCCGTACGCTGAGTTTTCGTACAATAACAGTTATCAAGACAGCCTTCAGATGTCCCCGTTCGAAGCTTTATATGGACGTAAGTGCAGAATGCCTTTACTTTGGGATCAAACCGGCGAATCCCAAGTATTTGGAAAAGACATCCTTCGGGAAGCTAAAGAGAAAGTACGGATTATCAGAGACCGACTCAAGACAGCCCAATCTCGACAGAAGAGCTATGCGGACAATCGTCATTGAGATTTAGCCTTCGAAGAGGGAGACCATGTCTACCTCCGAGTTACTCCTCTCCGTGGCACTCAACGGTTTAACATGAGAGGAAAGTTGGCACCTCGGTACATTGGACCTTTCCCCATTGTTCGACGTCAAGGCGAGGTCGCTTATCAATTAGAGCTACCACCCTCATTGGCTGGGGTACATGACATGTTTCACGTATCACAGCTAAGGAAGTGTCTTCGAGTCCCAACAGAGAAAGTTGACCTTCAGCAGTTGAATATACAAGAGGATCTGACTTATGTTGAGAAGCCCGTCAGAATCTTGGAAGTCAAGGAAAGGACCACCAGAAGTCGTGTCATCCGTTTCTGTAAAGTGCAGTGGAGCAATCATCCCGTAGAGGAAGCTACATGGGAAAAAGAGGAAGAACTAAAGGCGCAGCATCCAGAGCTATTCGAGGATTGATCCGAATCTCGAGGACGAGATTCTCTGTAAGGGGGATAGGATTGTAACATCTGAAGAATTAAAAATAAATAAAATACAGAAAATTAATTTTCTGGAATATAAGTGATTTATGAAATTAAAGAAAATACTAAAAGAGCCCTAATAGAGCCAAACAGGAAGAAATACTTTAAATTTTAACTTGGAAAATTTATGGTGGAATCTAGAGGCCAAGATATAATTTCAGGAATTTTTACAATTTTTTATCAACAGTGATTCAACCTTTAAACAAATAAATGAATTACTGGAATTATTTTAATTAAGAAAAGTATTTTAAATAAACTTGGGCCGCAAACCCCCAATCTGCTCCGGCCCAGCCCAGTCCAAGCCGTGTGGCGCTGACATGTGGGGTCCGCCTGTCGGTGCGCTCCCCCTCTCTCCTCTCTCGCGCCAGCGTCAGCTTGGCCCCGCCTATCAGCCTCACTGGCCCGCGCCTCAGTCCCTGGCCGCCTGGTCCCGCCTGTTGGCACCCCTCCCCTCACATCCACTCACCGACAAGTGGGGGCCACCTGTCAGGATCATCTTCCCCGATGGAAAGGGATCCCCTTTCCATCGCCGGCGACCCTGACCTTCCAAATCTATCGCCGGCCGCGACCAGACACAAAATCGAGCCCGGGATCTTGATCTCCGACCGCCAGGGATCACTTTCCACCGAAGACCACGCGTTTTTGCCATGCATAGAAAGAACCCGAGCCTAAGGAAAGTTCACCGGCGGGGGAAAGAATGGAAACCCTGGTTCCCTTCCGTTTATACGTCGGCGACCCCCCTATAAGAACCCCTCTACTCGCCGCCCTCCGCCCACACCGCCGTAGCCCGAGCCAGAGCGAAACCAGAGCGCCACCACCTAGTTTTTGGCTTTCTCTCCTGCTCGACCTCTGGTCGCCGCTCGCCGCCACTTCAGGCTCCCGCCGTCCACGCCACCACCACCGTCGAGACTGTCGTCGACCGCCCGTCCTTGGCCACGTCCCCATTGGCCGTGAGGACCACCGGATCGCCATCGCCGTCGCCAACCCGAAGCTCTCCTTCATCTACCCTCGCCGCCGGTCGCCATCAGTCACCTGCCGCTGCCATCTCCGGTACCATCGCACTCCCCATGCTCCCCTCGTTCCATTTCCGCCGGCAGATAGGCCCCTAGGCGCTCGCCATCGCCATCGCCGCCGCACCAGAGCCCGCCAGCGCTGGAGACGAAGGGGACAAAGTACCCCTTATGCACGTGCCATGCCGGACAGAACCCAGACTGTGCGATCGTGATTGAAGGGCTAAGATTAAATCCCTTCGGGATTTAATCCTGGCCCTTGATCTGGTCAAAACGGTACGGGGCCATCTGGGCCGTCCGTGACCACTTCAACCCTCCTGCCTCGCGCCTGATCACCGGATCCTGATCCAACAACTCTGGTTAATCCGGTCCATGCGCACAGTACAGCGCTTCACCGTGAGCCTGGCTCACCATGGACCAAAACCCATTTTCTGTTTAAATAAAATTTCAGTAAATTGTTTCAACTTTGAAAATTCATAACTTGCTCATTTTAACTCCAAATTTCACCATTCAAATTTTGTTAAATTGCTCTTTTATTCTCTACATGTTAATGCCATAAAAACAGTATGTCACTTTAGCCCAAAATATTCTTATTAAATAAATAATTAAAAACCCCTTAGGGATAAATTGTTAATTCCTGAAATAAATTAGGAAAAAACCTAAAATTTAATCTTTAATATTTTCAACAACATAACTTCAGAATAATAAAGGCTTAATTCCCCAAAGATTAAACCATAAACTTGTATGCTCATGTTTTATGATATTTTGATTGTTTATTGAATGTTATATTTAATTTTTCCGTATCAAGAAGATTACGAGATCATCGAGGAGTAGGAGTATTACCCCGAGGTTCCACCGTCGCCATTTGCTGAGGAAGGAAAGTCACAACCCCCATTTGGATCATCATTGAGCCCATGTTTTAATAAATTATCGCTATAATCTCAAAGCCCTACACATTATATTTATTAGATCCTCATCCTTGTGTGCAAACCCAAGCCATGCTTATTGAGCCTACACTCCTTGTCACTCTGCAAATATTATATTAGATAGTGTCCAATGTACCGACACAACTGCTATAGGATAAAAAGAATGAGTCGTAGATAGATGGATTCTATTATATGTATTTCCCCGTTATTCTCGTCTCTGGACTCTATTGGAGTTGGCTATGTTATAAGTATGGTGGGTTCCGGGTGCAAGCTAGGGCATTGGTTGGTCGCACCCTGGGCACTATAAGGACCGATCTGCGTGATCTGTTGCAAAGCACTTCCGTACTAACCACAAGTCTAATGGGTACGTCCTAACTGGAAGTATGGAACAAACCGACTCGATGCACCATAGTGGAGGGGGCAAGGGGAAACCTGCGGGTGACTTGTACCAACGTGGCTCAAGGGGGGTATGGTGTTGGCTCGACGCGTCGGGGCACCATATGAAACCCATAAGAGGGTGCTGTCGGGTCGAGGTGGTCCATATGGAAGGTTTTGGCACGAGTTCCCATGGTATGGGTCATCTCGTTACACTTTGGTGTAAGTGATGAGTGTTTGCCTTGTGGGTACAGTGGTACACCTCCTGATCAGAGTTTAAATCTTTTTGAAAAGCCGAGCCCACGGTCAAGGCCGGGTTGTGTGACTTCTTGTAGTTAGTTTACAATTGTTTGAATGAAAGTGTTATTCATGCCATGTAAGTACTGTTGAGCGAGGGTGGGCTGACTGTACCCCTCGAGTTAGAAGATGATGCATACACAAGTTTACATTTATGTATTAATAACTTGATCACATTAACTGCTTTACAAATTATGCTTTTCCGCAAAATTAGCCACTACCTTCCTTGTTATTACTCTGCATTATATTTGCATTCGGTGGCTTGCTGAGTACGATTGTACTCACCCCCGTTGACTTACACCACCAGAGCCCGTCTACTACGAGGAGGATGAAGGTCTGGAGTAGCGACCCAGTCATGGAGAGACTAGAAGGAGGCGTTCATCTAGGACCCTTATTTTATTAGTTTCTCTTTTATTCAAACACTTTTGTACTAATATGGTCTATGAACCATGAATGTTTGTCGTATTTTGCGTGGTTGTGTCATGAACGTCTTGGTTTTATTAATTTTATATGGAATTTCAATAAAGGTCCGGATTTATTAAATCTAGGCGTTACAAGTCTCCACGACCTCGGCGTGGATCCATTTGGCATAGGCCTCGTTGAAGTGCACCGACCACCCTGCTAGGATGAAATCCAGATGAGTAGTCGGATACAATGCTCGAACGATCCCGAGCGCATGCACGATAACCGTTCTCGTGAAATCCCGAGTGGTCTGCCTCAGCCGGTTATCAGCACCCTGCAGCCGAGCCAAAGACTCCTCCGCCAACTATTGCATGCTTAGGGGCTCATCATCAACCATTTAGATCAGCATCTCAACACTCGTCTGGTAAGCATCTTGTTGGACCGGAAATGGTGACCAGAGGGGGGTGAATGGGAGCTTTTAAAATTTCAGACTAAAAATAGCCTTCTGTCCAACTGATCACCACACTGCTTACCCAGATGCAACAACAACAAAAGCAGATGCAAGAGCAGCAGGCACAGTTGTTCCGTCTCCAACAACACCAACACGAGCTCTCCCTTCAGCTAATCTACAGGGACTTCGCCAACTTTCAGAGATTGGTGAACGAAGCAACTATACCAGAAACTAGAGTGATTCCACCTCAAGCCCCAACCTCGGCCAAGCCACGAATCACCCTCGGAGGGCCAAGCACAGACATCCCACCCCAAGCCGAAAGAACTTCAGCTCAAGCTACCGGATACAAGAGAGGCAGGAACGGCAAGCCGATTGTGTGCTTCAACTATCGCCAAGGAGGCCACTACGCCAATAAGTGCCCCTACCCCAAGCGGGCGCCATCCTCCATTCCTAACCCAGAGGGACATACCCTAGTTCACCACAGAGAGGACCCAGCTATACCCAAAGACACTCCCAATTTGGTCTCAACCAACCCAGATCCGGAGATCGCCTTGCCTACTTCTGATGTAACTCCTCCTCCTAACCCAGAGCACCAGTAGAACTCAGTCCCTTAGTTTTCCCGAGGTTCGCTTCGAATCTCGAGGACGAGATTCTCTGTAAGGGGGATAGGATTGTAACAGCCCCAAAATTAAAAGGGAATAAAATAAAAGAAAAATAATATTAAATAAATTTCTGAATTTTGTTATTAAAGGAAATCCTAAAAGATCCCTATTTAAGCCAAACAGAGACAAATAACCAAAATTTGGACTTGAAAATTTTATGAGATAAACTAGAGGCCAAGAAATATTTTTAGAATTTTTACAAAATTTTATCAACAGTGCTTCAAGCCTTAAACAAATAAACCAATTTCTGGAATTAAATTAATTAGAAAAAGTATTTAAATTCTTATTGGGCCGAAACCCTGAATTCTTCCCCAAAGGCCTTTCGGCCCAGCCCAACGCAGCCTCTCTAGCTGACAAGTGGGACCCGCCTGTCGGCGCCGTCCCTCTCTCCTTTCCCACACGTCCGCACCCGCTGACATGCGGGGCCGCCCTGTCAGCGCCCCTTTCTCCCTCACCCGCGCTTGGTCAGCCCCACTGGTCAGCCTCCCGTTTCCCCGCTCGCCTCTGCCATCCCAGGCCCACTGGTCAGCCATACACACTTGCCCTCAGTCTCTGGCAACCTTGGCCCGCTTGTCGGCGCGCTCTGTTTCGCCAGCAGCCACTGACAGGTGGTCCCCACCTGTCAGGATCGTCTTCAACAATGGAAGGGGATCCCTCCCCTTCCATCCCGACGGCCCCCTTGCCTTTTTCGCCACCGCCGGCCACCGACTGCCGTAATTGAGCCCCGCCAAGACTTGCCGTGACCTGACGATCGCCTTCCATGCTTTACCGACGCGGTTTCACCCAATTGGAAGAAGATCCGAGCGCATGGAAGATGACCGGAGTACTCAAGGAATCCCTTCGGGTTTCCTTCGGTTTCCATGCCAAAACCACGCCGGCGAGCCCTAAAAAAGGCCCCCCACCCTCGCCGCACTCCCTCACAGCGCTAGAGCCTTCATCCTCTCCTTCCCAAGCGCCACCCGTGCCTTTTCCGCCATTTCCTCTGCTTCGGCTCTGGCGGCCCCTCACCGGAACCCCGAGCCACCTCCACCCTCGCCGCCAACACCGACGGGACTGCCATCGCTCACCCTCCCTCGGCCCCATCTCCGTTGGGCCAGAACCCCACCGGAGCGCCTCGCCGCCGCTGGACCCGAAGGTTTCTCCCGCCTCTTCTCGCCGCCGATCGTCGCCACTGCCTCGACGTCGCCGTCGCCGGTACGCCTGAAGCCCCCTTGCTCTGCTGATTCCATTTTTGGCCCTAGTCCTGCCGGAAGCCCTCTTCGCCGCCGGGGATCGCTCGCCGTCGCTCAGCCAGAGTCGGAGACGAAGGTCTCGGTCTCCCCCGTGCCGCGAGCGTGCCGGATGGACTCGGCACCGTGCGATCGGAGATGAACGGCTAAGATTAGAAACCGCTCGGGTTTAATCTAGGCCGTTCACCCGGTCAAAGGGGTACTGACCGCCATCGACCGTTGGATCTCACTTAGACGCCCCGCCCAACCACTGACCGATGGATCTGGATTCAACGGTTCAGATCTGGCCGGTCCAGCGCACAGTGCGCGGGTCCATGGTGGACCTGGCTCACCGTGGACCCAAGCCTGTTTTCTGGTTTAAAAATAATTCAGGAAATAGTTTAAACTTCCAAAATTCATATCTTGCTCAAATTAACTCCAAATTTCACCATTTTAATTCTGGAAAATTTGTCTTTTCATTCTCTACACATTTATGCAATAAAAACAACATGTTTATTTGGCACATAATAACCTTATTAAATAGTAAAGAAAAATCCCCTTTAGGAATTAATTAATATCTCAAAAAAAATAATTCAGATAAACCCTTAAAAATTTATAAACTAATTTCAGAACATATAATGGCTCCATTTCACTGTTATTAATACAATAAAAATGGAATGACCATTTTGTCCATGACATTTTATTAAATAACATTCCTAAGACCCCTTTAGGATTTAATTATTATTTCATTTAAATAAATCAGAAAAACTCTTAAAAATTTATATATTAATTTCAGATGATATATTGACTCCAGTACACTGTTTATAAGCCAATAAAAATATAATAATTCATTTTGCTCATTTTAATTTACTAAACACCATTTCCAAGGCCCTCTAAAATGATTAATTCATACAATGGAAATACAACACTTTACATGAAAAATTATATTCAGAGGACTTAATGACTGATTCTACTGTTGTAATGCAGTAAAAATAACATGTTCACTTTGCCCACTTTAATCTATTAATTAATATTGCAAAAGGCCTTGTAGGGTAATTAAGTAATTCAGATAATAGAAGTTAAACACTTTATAAACATGTCATGACAACTTATATAATAACTTCAGAAAACCTAACAACTTGAGTTCACTAGTTTTAATACAATAAAAATAGAATATTCATTTTGCCCACTTTGTTCTATTAAATCACATTACAAAAACCCTTTTAGGATTTAATTAATTCATGTGGTAAAGATCCATACTTTAGGAAATTATCTTAAAGCTATATAACCAACCTCAGAAGACTTAATAATTTAAAGTCACTATTGTTGATACCACAAAACATCAAAGCTAATTTATACCTTTTTTGTGTTCACCTCTAAAAAGGGGAAATACAAACCCCTAGGAAAATATAAATTACCTCAAGTCATAAATTCAGAAATCTCATTAAGAATCAACCTTAAATATTTAAGTAACAATTCCCTAGAATTTAAGACTCTATCTCCCTTACGTAAATCCAACGACAACTTGTATGCTTGTATGCTTGATTTTGGATTGTTTATTGAATGTTGTGTTTACTTTTCCGTATCAAGAAGACTACAACGTCGTCGAAGATCCCGAGTCTTACCCCGAGGTTCCACCTTCACCATTCACGGATCAAGGCAAGTCATCGACCACCTTTGTGGAAACAGTTGATCATATTTGAGCCCATGTTTTAATAAATTATCGCTATAACTCATAGGTTAATATTGCATTAGTCCAATAATCAAGCCTTACACTTATATTTATTAAATCCTCGTCCTTGTGTGCAAACCCAAGCCATGCTTATTGAGCCTTAACTCCTTGTCACTCTACTATAACAATATTAGCTAGTGCCCAATGTACCGGCACAACTGCTATAGGATATAAAGAATGAGTCGTAGATAGATGGATTCTGGTATATGAAATACCCCGTTATTCTTGTCTCTGGACTCTGTGGAGTTGGCTAGGTTATAAGTATGGTAGCTTCCGGGTGCAAGCTCGGAAACTGGTTGGTCGCACCCGGGGCACTATAAGGACCGGTCTGCGGGATCTGTTGCAAAGCACTTCCGTACCAACCACAAGTCTAATGGGTAAGTCCTAACTGGAAGTGTGGAACACTCCGTCTCTCGGCACCATAGTGGAGGGGGCAAGGGGCTAGCCTGCGGGCGACTTGTACCAAAGGAGGCTCAAGGGGGGTATGGTGGGGCACCGACGCGTCGGGACACCATATGAAACCTATAAGAGGGTGTTGTTGAGTCGGAGAGGACCATATGGAAGGTTTTGGCACGAGTTCCCGTGAAATGGGTCATCTCATTACACTTCGGTGTAAGTGATGAGTGTGTGCCTTGTGGGTACAGTGGTACATCTCTGATCAGAGTAAAATCAATCTTTTCGAAAAGCCGAGCCCACGGTAAAGGGCGGGTTGTGTGACTACTCGCAGTTAGTTTACAATTGGTTGAATGATTGAGTTATTCATGACATGTAAGGACTATTGTGCGAGGAGGTGAAACGTACTCCTCGAGTTAGAAGATGATGATGCATACGCATGTTTACATTTCAGTAATAATAAATTGATCACACATAATGCTTTACAATTATGCTTTTCCGCAAAAGTAGCCACTTTCTCCCTTGTTGTTACCTTGCATTATATCTGCATTCGGTGGCTTGCTGAGTACATCTGTACTCACCCCGTTGACTTACACCATCAGAGCCCGTCTACTACGAGGAGGATGAAGGTCTGGAGTAGCGACCCAGTCAAGGCGAGACTGGAAGGAGGCGTTCATCTAGGACCCTTGATTTTATTAGTTTCTCTTCACTTTCTTTCACTTTTGTACTAATACGGTCTACGAACCGTGAATGATTTGCTCGTATTGTACGTGGTCGCATGATGAACGTCTTGTTTTATTGATTTTCTATGGAATTTCAATAAAGTCCTGATTTATTAAATCGGGGCGTGACAGGTCACTATATGACCCGTCACTAATTGGGGTGCCCCTACCAGCCTCGTCTGTAGTGACGGGTCTTATTACGAACTATCACTAATAATGCAGCATTACTGAGGTGTGTGAAATAGCCTGTCACTAAAAGTATATCACTGACGTGTGTCTTTTACCCATCACTAAAGCTGCATCACTAAAGATTGTTTCTGTGGTAGTGATCTACTGCAAAGAACACTTCCAAATTTAATCTGCAATCAATTCCTAGAAAGGTAAATCTTTCTAGGACTAATTTTATTGACCGGTACAAAAACTTGAGAATTGTTCTCAAGAAAGATTGAAAGGAATTTTTCTCAGTAGTGTTCATGTAAAGTCCTTTAGACTAAAGATCATCATGGTTCCTAACATGCATCCTAGCTTACTTTAGTACTGCTAAATGCTATTCCATAACTAGTTATTATAAAATTAGCCATTGTGTCTCCTATGAAACATGTAGTGGAATGTGAGTGGTCATGATGGAATTTGTCCCTTCTTTTTAGGAGAGATATCTCTGGCCCCTTAAGGTAATGGATTATAGAAGTACTAGTCAGAGGCCTGTGCTTTGCAACAGAATCTTATTTTATAATAAGTTTTTTATTTCAGCGCAAAATACATAAATTAAAAGACTGAAATATAAATACAATTTTATTTTTCTGGTTTTTTATTTTCTTTTTTATTCTTTTTCTTTTTTTTCTTTTTTTTTCTTTTCCTCTTTTCTTCTTTCTTTCTCACGCAATGAATCCTGCTCGCATGCATGCACAAGGGGCGGGCGGTTGCACAGGGGGCGGGCACGTCCGCTTTAACGGGGCCGGTTGCACCGGTTTTTTAGGGCGGTTGCACCGGTTTTTTTAGGGTATAAGTTTTGATTGGTTTTTTATGGAAGTGAGAGGCGCGCTGCACGGGGAGGAGGCTGCGGACGGACGACCACTTCACGCTTTATAATAGTAGAGACATGGCCATACCAACATGACTAAAGAGTTAGTTATAGGTTATAATCCAGTACGGAGATCGAGAGAGGATCGAGCTATTGATAGGATATCACAAATCTCACATTGTTCATGATCGATATCATGAGACAAAGGGACATGTAAATATGAAACATTACAAGGTTCAGCCGATATGATCTTTGTGTATACTTGGGTTAATATGCTTTTCTAGAGGCTGTTACTAATGGTTTATGAAAAAAGGTTTCCATATACTAACCAAGCTATACATGAACCTACAAGGTCACATACTTAATGGGTTGGAACATTTGATTTGAATAGGATTAGAATTGGGCTCAATTTGGATAGTGATTCAAACGATTTGGATGAAGATATGAATAGATCAGATAGAGATTCGAGTAGAGTCATAGTTGGACCTAGTAGGTGTAGTGTAGCGCCCAGATTTAATAAAATCCAGACTTTATTGAAATTCCAAGGAAATAATAATCACAAGATGTTCATCACATGACTCCGAACGTACGACAATCATTCGTGGTTCACCGACCATATTATTACACAAATGTTAATATAAAAGAAACTAAGAAAATAATAATCTAGATGAACATCTCCTCTAGGGTCGCTTCCTTGACTAGGTCTCTACTCCAGACCGTCCTCATCATAATACGCTGTATCTAAAGTGGTTTTTCAACGAGTATGATTACAAAAGTACTCAAAAAGCCACCGAGAAATGCAGTAATAATGCCTGGTAATAATAAGGGAAGGTAATGGTTTAAAGTGCAGAAAAGTATATTTTTATGTTGCAGTAGTTAATGTGAGTCAGGTTTAATTATACAGAATAATTAAATCATGGATGATGCAACATTTTCTAACTCGAGGAGTACAGTCAGCCCTCTTCGCTCAACAGTCCTTACATGACCAATCAACATGCAACACTTCTCAACATATACTAACTGTGGGATGTCACGCAACCCGCCCTTGACCGTGGGCTCGGCTTTTCGAAAAGATTTAGACTCTGATCATAGGTGTACCACTGTACCTAAAAGGCACTTATTCCCGCACACTACAGTGTGTCCAATGACCCAAGTCACAGGAACTCATGTCGAAACTTTTAGCATGAAGCGCTCCAACCCAATGACACACACTATAGGTTTTGTCGGCGCGCCAGCGCACTGGACCAACGCCGTGCCCCCTTTTGTGCCACATGGTACAAGTCCCCCGTTGGTGCTACTTGACCCTCTCCACATAGTGTCTTGAGTTGGAACGTCCCATACCTCCAGTTAAGACTTACCCACTAGACTTGTGGTTGGTATGAAAGTGTATTGCAATGGATCCCACAGACCGGTCCTTATAATTCCCCGGATTCGACTAACCAATGCCCTCGCTTGCACTCCGGAACACACCATGCTAACATACTTAGACAATTCCAAGTCTAACAGAATACCAGGGGTGAGAGAAATATGGGGATCATATATTAGAATCTAAGTATCTACGACTCGTTTTTAATACTATAGCAGTTGTGTCGATACATTGGACACTTCGAATATTAGTAAGTATCATGGTGACAAGGAATTCAGGCTCGATAGCATGACTTGGGTTTACACATCAAGGTAGGGGATCTGATAAATATAGTGTAAGGTTGTTCATTTGACTAATGCAAATATAACCTATGGGTTTTAGCGATATTTAATTAAAATCAAGGTTCAATATGCTCAAAATGGGGTTGGTGACTTGCCTTGTTCAGTAAAGGATGGAGGGGAGACTTCAGGGAAATACTCCGACTCCTTGAAGGCGTCGTAATATTCTCGGTACGTAAAATGAGAATAAACGATTAAAAACAATGGAATCAACAGTGCAATTATACAAATTTTATTGGCTGAACATATAAAGTGTGAAAAGATAAACTTTCTGAAATTGGAATGGCCAAATTTGGAGTAAATTGAAAGAATTTATGAATTTTGGAAGTTTAAAACAATTTCTAGGACTTTATTTTAATTCCAATTAAAACCATATAAAAGTTTAGTATAAATATATGAATTTTATTGGATAAACATGAAGATAATAAAAGACAAGTTTTCTGAAATTGGAATGGTAATTTTTAGAGTTAATTCCAAGGAGTTATGAATTTTTGAAGTTATAAAATGATGTCTTCAATTTTATTTTAATCCCAATTAAATATTATAAAATGTCTAGTGTAAACATATAAATTTTATTGGAGTTAATTTAAACGGTCAAATTTGGAGTTAATTTGAGGGAGTTATGAATTTTTAAAGTTTAAAACTATTTCTGGAATTTATTTTAAATCCTAATTCAACCTCTGTTCCACGATGAACCGGGTCCATGGCACTGTGCTATGAGCCGACGGGTTTTAAATTAAAACGGATGGCTGAGATGCGCTAATACCCTTTGTTAACATCAGGCGACTAGGATTAAACCTCATATGTGATTTAATTCCTTCCGTCTGATCTAGATTGTGCGGCCGAGATGAGATCCGACATGGCACAGGGTAATTACGTGTGCCGGTCATCTTCTCCGGCGACGATCGAAGCTTTCGGTGGCCACAGTGGTGACGGCGATGACCGACGGCCAGAACTAAGGGTAGAAATGGAAAGAGAATAGTGTGAGGCGTTCGACGGTACCGGAATGGTGGCTGGGAGTCGACGGGTTGGCCGGCGATGAGCGGGGGTGGCAGAGAGGTTCAGGTCCTCGTCGGTGATGGGGTTCCAGCGGCGAGGATCTTGTGCGGAGTGGGGGCCAAGGTCGGGGAGGCGATGGCGATCATGATGGGGTGATCGATGATGGCGGGATTAGACTCTTGCAATGGCGAGTGGCGGCTAGAGGCAGGACAGAGGAGCGGATCAAAAAGAACAATGCGAGCGCTCTGTTCTGGCGAGGGATGACAGGAATGGGGTGGGCTGGACGCGGTGGTGTGGAGGGGTTTATATAGTACATCGGTGGTGAGGGGAGGGGCCAGGGCACCGTGAATGCCGAGAGGGGTGTAACTCCGGTGAGCTTGATGATGGCGATTAAGTGGATTAGACATGAGGGAATCCGAGGAGAAATGTGTGGGGGATTACGACGATTAACTCCCGGACGTTAATCGAAGCTTGGGACCACGACGGAGGTGATCCAGGAGTAAGGGCGGTTGCTGGGATCTCGGGGGAGCGAGGTCGCGAGGAAGACGAAGACTGATAGGGTGGGGCCACTATCAGCGGGAGGGAGAGGGCGCGAGGGTTAACGGTTGGCGCCGAGAGGTGAGCCAAGGCGCACGCGGTGAGAGGGGAGTGACTGATAGGTGGCCCAAGGCTCGGGCGTGAGGCAGAGCATGTCGACAGGTGGGGTCCATCTGTTAGTGAGGGATTGCGGGGTAGAATTGGCTAGGTCGGTCAGAGTGAGGGAAAGGAAAGGGAAGCGGCCCAATGCTGTTTAAATTCATTTCTAAATAAAAATAATTGCCGAAAATATTTTAAAAATTATGACCTAGCAGCAAAGGTTGGAAAAATTTGTAAAAATTCTCAAAATTGTATCTTGGTCTTAGGAACACAATATAATTTTCTCAGACCTTGGTTTGGATTGTATCTCTAGATATTTATTTATTTGGACATTTTCATCTTTAAAGAAAATAAAATTAAATTATTTCCTAGGAAAAAATATTTTTCTGAATTTATTCATCTCTGGAAAATTTGGGGTGTTACAAACCTACCGCCCTTACAGAGAATCTCATCCTGAGATTCGGAAAGTTCCTAGAATAGCTCGGGGTATTCGGCTTTCAGGTCGTCTTCTTTTTCCCACGTGGCTTCTTCAACGGGGTGGTTACTCCACTGAACCTTGTAGAAATGGACTACTCGATTCTTGGTTACTCTTTCCTTGACATCTAGGATCTGGACATGATTTTTGATGTAGGTCAGGTCTCCTTGGAGGTCAAGCTGCTGAAGATCTGCTCGTTCGGTGGGTACCCGTAGACACTTTCCCTTCATGTTGAACCTTTGACTGCCTTGGAGGGGAGTGACTCAAAGATAGACATAATCGCCTTCCTCGAATGCTAAATCTCTTCGTCGGTTGTCGGCATAGCTCTTTTGGTGGGACTGTGCTATCTTTAACCGATCTCTGATGATCTTGACTTTAGCTTCGGCCTCTCGCAGAATGTCCATGCAAAACAACTAAGATTCACCAATTTGATCCCATAGTAGCAGTGTCCAGCACTTTCGTCCATACAATGCCTCGAAAGGGGACATTTGCAAACTGACTTGATAGCTGTTGTTGTATGAAAACTGTGCATAGGGCAAGCTCTTATCCCACATTCCACCAAAATCTATGGCGCGGGCTATAAGCATGTCTTCTAGTATCTGGTTTACTCTCTTAGTCTGACCATCTATTTGGGGGTAGTATGCCGTACTAAAGTTAAGTCGGGTGCCAAGCTCTTTCTGAAGATTCTTCCAAAACTTGGAGTTGAATTGGCTACCTCGATCAGATATTATCTTCTTTGGGACTCCGTGTAAACACATGATCTTGGCCATGTATAATTCCGCTAGCTTTGGGCCACTATAGGTCATCTTGACGGGGATGAAATGAGCTACCTTGGTGAGTCGGTCAATGATCACCCAAATGGCGTCATATCCGGCTTGGGTTCTGGGTAGTCTAGTCATGAAGTCCATCCCTACCTCTTCCCACTTCCATTCGGGGACCTTGAGGGGTTGCAAAAGACCGACAGGTCTCTAGTGCTCCGCCTTGACTCACTGACAAGTATCACATCAAGCCACATATCAATGATCTCCCTCTTCATACTGACCCATCAGTACTTCTCCTTCAAGTCCTGGTACATTTTAGTACTCCCCGAATGTATGGAGTACAGGTCTCATGGGCTTCCTTGAGGATAATGACCTTTAGCTCTAGGTGGTTGGGTACACACAGTCGGTTTCCGAACCATATAGTGCCGACTTCATCTTCAGAGAAACCTAGGGATTTTCCCTTTCTCATATTCTTCTGGATATCTGCTATGTCGGGATCTTCTTTCTGCGCTTCATGGATTTGGTCCATTAAGATAGGCCTTGTCTCTAGGACGGTGAGGTATTCTCTAGTAGTTGTTGGGGGAAAATATCTCATCTTCGGGGTTATTGCCGAAACAGCATAAAGGCAGATAGCGGATTCGAAGGTTCCCAGACGTTCATCTTCGAAGATACCCGGAGTCAAGCTCGAAGTACGAAGATAGGCATTGGTTCGGAGTACATCTTCGAACTAAGGCTTTTCAAGATCTTTTCTGCCAGCTAAGATGGAAGACTTATCTTTTATATCATTAGATTAGTCTTTTATCATTTTAGCCCTATTAAGGGAGCCGAATAGTTTCCACTATGTCGGTTGTAATAGAGGGGTAAATAGGTCTTTTCCTTAATATTTGGGCCTATAAATACCCCCCGTTTCACCCTGTAATAGGGACCGAATACAAGTTATTCAATACACACATTCGAACTATTCTAAGTTGTTATCCTTTCGGAGGCTTAGAACAGTTCTCTTCGCAAACACTTCGTTTGTTAGTTTCTTTTCTACAGAAACCTGTTAGCGTAATCTTTTACGCCAACAGTTGGCGCCGTCCGTGGGGAACCTAGTCCGAAAAACTTCGTTCTCTACCTTCTTACATCATGCCTCCTAAGCGGAGCGCACCCCGCAATCCCGTTCGGAGGTCTTCTCGGATCTCCGGAGAGATACCATTTGACACGGTTGAAGTTGGAGGCCCTTCGACATTCCCTCCACAAACTCCGGAAGGGGCTTCTATCCCTCGAACATACGAAGCTTCTCCGCCAACCCCTTCCATACTTCGACCACCCGGAGTCCCTCCTCCACCTTCCATCCCAATTCAAACTGATCCTACTAGTTCTCAAGACCCGGAAGATCCTTCCGGAGGAAATGAAGATAATCTTGGAGATATGGCCACCCAAATGGCCAACCTTCAAGCTGAGGTAGCAAGGTGGCGACAGGAAGCTGCGAACAGGCTTCGCTCTCAAGCCATCCCAACTATCCCAGAAGTGCCCGAAGACGACGATCTCGATTATCCCGAAGCCCCGGAGAACGCCTCCTTCGATAATGAATCTCCGCTGCATCCTGAGCCTGCAGAAAGTTCGCTTTGATCCAAAGTTCAAAACTTCGAAGCTCTGTAAGTATGCCGGAGATGAAGATCTCGGAGAGTTCGTTCGTTCTTATGCCCTAGCAATTGAAGCTAGCGGAGGAGTTCGAGACACCATGGCGAAGTGCTTCCCTTTAGCTCTTCAAGGAGTGGCATTAAGGTGGTTCTGGTCCTTGAAGCCAGGATCAATTAATTCATGGTCGCAGCTGAAGAAGAAGTTTATAAGCAATTTTCAAGGCACCTTCGTGCCTCCTATGTCAACAGGAAGCCTTTTCCAGGTGAAACAGCTTCCCGGAGAGACTTTGAGGCAATATTTCAAGCGCTTCGCTCATACGAAGTCGCAAATACGGGGGTTGTCTGCATCTTCGGTAGTTGATGCAGCTCGGGAAGGCGTAACTCATCAAGGTCTCCTGGATAAGCTTCATCGGAAAAGCATCTCCTCGGTATCTCAGTTGATGTCAAACTTCGAGGAGTATGCGAGGTCAGAAGAGGGTTGGCTCCGAAGGACTGCCGCTACTTCGTCCATATTGCAAGAAGTTAAAGTAGAAGTGAAAACTTCGGCACAGCCGCAGGAACCAGTCTTCGAAGTTCAACATGATCGGAGAAGAGGGCAAAAGCACCCTCATTCTGAAGTCATGAATATTGCACCCCCACAGAAGTTTACACAGAGAGCTCCACAGTCTTCGGGGAACAAGACCAGCGGCTGGAGGCCGCTAGGGAAAACGGCTGGCAAGGGCCAGACCCTTTTCTGCTGCATCCATGGAGAAAATTGAAGCCATGCAACTGATACTTGCAAGGCTATACTTACCCTAAGGGGAGAGTACCTAGAAAGAACTTCGGGTCGAGGTACTACCGACCGAGTTCCAGCTGCAACGCGCCCCGAGCCGGTCCAGGCTGTGGCGCGGATAGAAAACTTTGATGCTGCAAGACACCCTCCAGTGGCCAATGTTATGCCACCTCCGAAGCAAGAGGAAGGCCATGACCGAGGGAAAAGAGTAGTCCTCCCCATCTCCGGAGGAGGTACCCTCGGAAGCATGTCGAAGAGACAGTGAAGAGACTACGTCAGAGAAGTAGGCCATATTGGGACTTCGTCGTCTGCAGCCGCAATGCCGGAGTGGTCTCATGTGCCAATATCCTTTTCTGCGGAGGATGCAGCTGGCATTAAGTTCCCGCATGCAGATCCACTTGTTATCACTGCTGATATTGCGGGCACTGAAGTTCGAAGGGTGTTGATTGACGGAGGTAGTTCGGCAGATATCATTTTTGTTCAAGCCTTCGATCAATTGTGCATCTCCAGGAAGCATCTCCTGCCAGCGGCTCGTCCTTTGCAATGCTTCGCAGGACCTCCGCTTGATGCACTTGGCCAAATAGGCCTGGAAGTTACCTTCGGAGAAGGTTTGTTGGCCCGAACGGAGGAAGTAATCTTCGATGTCGTAGATGCCCCGTATGCTTACAACGTCATCTTCGGAAGAGGCATGCTAAACCAGTTCGGAGTTGTGGCGCATCACAATTATTTGTGCATGAAGATGCCCACACAAGCAGGAGTCCTTACAATCTTCGGAGATCAAGCCATTGCTCGGAGGGCGGAGTATGGTCATGGTCCCCCTCTTGATCCAAGACAAGTAAATAATGTACAAGATAACGAAGAAATTTTTTCAGCTCCTTCCGAAGCTTCAAGGAAGTCCTTTCCGAGACCAAGTCCTGAAGGAGAGATTGCAACGAAGGTCATTGTTAAAGATGGTAAAGAGTATACATTTTAATTTGGTAAAGATTTACCTCCAGAAGTTGCAACCTCCTTGGAAAAGGTGGTAGAAGAGAATTTGGATGTCTTCGCTTGGTCTGACGAAGATATCACCGGAGTCGATCGGGATATCATTGAACATAGTTTACTTGTAAACCCGAAGGCCCGGCCTATTCGGCAAGGACTCCGGAAAATGTCTGCAGAAAGAGCTTCTCTAGCGAAGGACGAAGTTGAGAAATTGTTGAAGGCTGGGATTATCAGAGAAGTGGCTCACACAGAATGGTTAGCCAACCCAGTCTTCGTCAGAAAGAAGTCTTCCGGGAAGTGGCGCATGTGCATTGATTTCACATCCTTGAATAAAGCATGCCCACGTGACCCCTACCCCATGCCCCGAATTGATCAATTGGTTGACTCCACCGCAGGTTCGGAGTTATTAAGCTTCCTTGACGCGTATTCTGGTTATCATCAAATATGGTTGAAGCGCGAAGATGAAATCAAGACAAGCTTCGTAACTCCTTCGGGAGTCTTCTGTTATGTAAGAATGCCCTTCGGCTTAAGAAATACCGGGGCTACTTTCTCGAGGTTAGTTGCTAAGGCTCTAGGTCATCAACTAGGTCGCAATGTGGAGGCCTATATGGATGATATTGTAATAAAGAGTGCTTTAAAGCACCAACATAGCCTAGACTTAGCAGAAACATTCAATAGCCTTCGGGCATGTGGGATCCGTCTTAACCCCGAAAAATGTATCTTCGGAGCTAAGGCTGGAAAGTTGTTAGGGTATTTAGTTTCAAGCAGGGGAATTGAAGCTAGCCCTACTCAAATAACTGCGCTACAAAAGATGGCTCCTCCGAAAAATTTAAAGCAAGTGCAAAAGCTGACTGGGCGTCTGGCAGCACTTAGCAGGTTTTTATCAAGGTCTACGGAGAGAAGCTTGCCTATATTTAAAGCATTGAAAGGGTCCGAAGATTTTGCATGGACACCGGAGTGTCAGAAAAGCTTCGAAGGTATTAAAGAGTATCTCAGTAATCTTGCTACACTCATGGTGCCTACTGCGGACGAAACCCTACTCCTTTACCTTGCAGCTACAGGTTCTGCTGTCAGCGCAGTCCTTGTCAAAGAAGTGGATTTCAATGGGAAGTTGGTCCAAAATCCTGTTTATTTTGTATCCGAAGCATTATCAGGAGCGAAGACAAGATACTCCGAACTTGAGAAGTTCGTTTATGCTCTGATAATGGCTTCGAGGAAGCTAAGACATTATTTTTTGGCACACAATGTAATTGTACCAACTTTGTATCCTTTAGGAGATATGCTTCGAAGTAAGGATTCCACTGGAAGGATTGGGAAGTGGGCAGTTGAGCTAGCACCCTTCGGCATATCTTTCTTGGCAAGGACAGCAATCAAATCGCAAGTCTTAGCAGATTTTGTAGCAGAATGGACTCCACCTGCAAATTTGGTTCCGGAGAAGTCAAGTGACGGAGTTTGGATTGTTTACTCCGATGGGGCCTTCCAAGCATCCGGAGCAGGCATTGGAGCAGTGTTGATTTCACCTTCAGGGCAAAGAGCAATGTACTCCGCAAGACTCAACTTTAAGTCTACCAATAATATAGCGGAGTATGAAGGTGAGAAACCAAGGTTTGGTTTCGGTGTTTTGTGATGAGTGATTGACAGGCTTTTTACCCTCTGTTCGAAGGGTACCTCCGAAGGTGTTCGGAGGAGGGTACCTCCGGAGGGGTTTCGAAGGTTGGACCTCCGAAGGGTGTTCGGAGGTGATTTCACCGAAGTGTGTTCGGTGTTTGGTTGCTACAGCTGATGCAGCGGAGTGTGCTTGTCGGAGGGGTTCGATAGTACATGATGACTGGGTGTGTACCGAAGGCTTCGGTACTTTGGGCGGTACACCGGAGTGTGTGCCGGAGGTTGCTAACCCGGAGAGGTCTCCGGAGTACCGGATACACTTGTCTGTCTGTCTGTGGTGCGCAGGGACTTCGGAGGCGACGGACAAGGTTCGCAGCAGGTGAACCTGGGTCAAGCGGGAGGCTTGATGCTAGGGGAGCGGGGAGCTCCGTCACGGTGGCTGCGAAGGTGGTCCGGGTCGGTCCTCGGGTCGAGGCGTGCCAGGTGAAGGCAGAGAGTGCGGAGTGTGACTCCGGCTGAAGGTACTCTGAGACAAAGTCCTCGGAGGTGAGGCGCTTCGAAGGTACTCCGAACGGAGTGACTTCGGAGTCGGTTGGATCAAGTCCTCTGCGGAGGCAAGGAATTCGAAGTGTGCTCCGAAGGGAGACATTCGAAGGTACCCGACGAAGGTCTCAGAAGTCGAGGCGCATCGAAGGCTGGTCCGGGTGAGGCTCGACGAGGAGTGTGCTCGGGGAGAGGCACTGCGACGAAGGGCTCATGGAATGCTTCATGCGGAGGCCTTGGACGAAGGAGGGACTTCGAAGGGTAGTACTCCGAAGGTGGGGCTTCGGAGGGTGGAAGGCTTCGGAGCAAGGCTAGCTCCGGAGCAAGGTTGACTTGAGGTGCTTCGGCCTGCATGGCTTCGGTACACGGACTGACGGAGTTCGAGCTGGGAGTAGCTGCGAAGCCGTGGTGGTCCACTCCAGAGGTGTTGGTGCGAAGGCCCAAGGGCTTTGACGGCTTCGGCTCAAAACCGTCACTGTATCGGAGGTTGACTTCGGTGAAGCGAAGGCCAACAGGCTCAAGGCTTCTCACCGAAGCTACCGCACCCTCGCGTGCGAAGGGAGGATTCCAGAAGGTCAAAGACTGCAAAGGCTGACACTGTCTGTTCTGTAAAAGGCTGACACTGTCCCCTCTGCAAAGCTGACAGAGAAGCCTCCAGAATAAAGGTGGACTACCTTTTGTACCCCTTAGTTCTGTAGAGTCAAATCCTTTGTAAACCCTAGGGGTAAAGTAGTCATTTCCTTTGGGTGAACTGTGGGCTATAAATATGGGGGCTCGGTAGGTAACATTTAACACTTTGAGCATTTACTGTTGAGCTCCTGTAGCCACATACCTCGCTGTATTCATCCAGAGTTCAATTTATTTGTGTTCCTTGTTCAAGCGGCGAAGCCCTGCTTCTTTGTGCTTTTTGCTTGAGTTCGCGTTACATACCTCGCTAGTATAGTGCACCGAAGCCTGTCTAGGCGAAGGGTGTTTTGTGCGAAGTGTGTTTTTCAGTGTGATGTCGCTCTGTGTAACTTGAGACCAGACCTCACAGCTTACTAGCGAAGCCCTGATCGAGGCCCATCTTGCTTCTTGTGTCGAAGCCCTTAGCGTACTCTGTTTGTGTGCGTGTAGACCTTCGTGTACGAAGCCCGGCACCAGTTGCTGCCGCCAAGTACTTGGTCGAAGTCCTCAGAGGGCTGTCCACTCTTGCGAAGGGTGAAGTGCGAAGCCTGCTCGAAGCACCCCGTGTGCGGAGCCTGCACTGACTTAGCAGAGTAGATTTTCGAGGGTTGTAAGTGGAGCGAAGTCTTCTTGGCTTCGAACTTTTGCTCCTGCGAAGCCTGTGTTCGGAGCTGTCGAAGTACCTCCGAACCAGACCTTCGAAGGTAGTGTTCGAAGCCTGTTCCGCAGAAGACAGAACTGAACCGAAGGCTAAGTTTTTAGCCCGAAATTTTAAAAGCTCCCATTCACCCCCCCTCTGGTCGCTGTTTCCGGTCCAACCATTGGTATCAGAGCGGGTTAAGATCACCAGTTGACCTTAACCGGTTTTGTGATCTGTTGGCGACATGGATAGAGGCAGTAAAATTCCTCTGTTCGATGGGACAGACTTTGCATACTAGAAGGTGCGCATGGAGGCTTACTTGTTAAGCCAAGGAAATGCAATTTGGGAGATTGTGGACTCACAATACTCCATCCCTGAGACTCGCACCTCTCAAACAGAGAAGGATCAGTATAATGCCAATTCCAAGGCAAGAAATATACTGTTCATCGGTTTGAGTAGAAGTGAGTTCGATAGGGTGCAGCACCTTAGGACTGCTAGGGAAATTTGGACAACACTCACTGTCTTTCATGAGGGCTCTACGCAGATTAAGGCCATGCGCCAAAGCACCTACAACCAACAGTATCAGCTGTTTGTGCATGCACTTGGTGAATCTATAGATGCCATGTTTTCTCGCTTTGACGCGATAGTGAGTAACTTGCGATCCAACGGGACGCTTGCTTACAGTGATCATGATAGGGCTATCAAGCTTCTCTATGCTCTTGACCGTAGCATATGGGAAGTAAAGATATCCAGCATTGAGGAGTCCGCGGGATATGACACTTTGACCTGCGATGAACTCTTTAGCAAGCTGAAGTCCACAGAGATTGCCAAGGCATCTCTTGCTGTGCACAGAAGCTCTTTGCCACAGCCATTGGCATTGGTTTCTAGCACTAGCCGTGGCACCACTGCAGAACCAAGCACATCTGGTACTTGTGTTTTTGCAGATGGTTTTGCTTTGTCTTCTCTGGTCTCCGTCACAAAGGAGCAGGTGGACACTCTAGCTGATGATGAGCTTGCTCTCATTGCCCGGAGGTTCACCCGTTTTTATCATGAGAGACGGGATTAGAGGAGAAGTGGTTTTGGTGGTTGTTTTGAATGCGGTGACACTTCTCACATCAAGGCTAATTGCCCTAAGCTCAAAAAGAGAGATGAGGGTGAGCGCCCCAAATACCACAAAAAGGAGAGGAAGCCTTTTGTGAAGGGCAAGCGCGGCAAGATGGCTAAGAAAGTAGCCAAGGCCGCTTCCAGAGCCTTTGTTGCTGCTCTCAGCGACATCGACACTTCCTCAACTGAGGAGTCGAGCTCTGAGGAGGAGGAGTCCCCAAGGAAGGAGGACAAGAAGGACAAGAAGGGACGTGACTTCACCGGCCTTTGCTTCATGGCCGACAGCGATCACAGCGGCGATGAGCTTGACTCATCTGAGGTAAACCTATCATCTGACCAGCTACTAATTAAATTAGATGAGCTGAATGAAGTAGTGCTTGGTCAGGATAGATTACTTGTGCAAGCCGCTAGAGAAAGAAAAGACCTTAGACTTAGGCTAGAATCTGTTTCTACTGAATATGCCATGCTTAAGTCTAAGTTTGATGATGCTGAATGTGAGTCCTGTTCTATCGTCATGAGTGAGCTTGCTCAGTTGCGTTCTGTTCATGCTCAAACTCTTTCTGAGCTTGAGACTGCACAGAAGCAGCTTTTGGAGGTGGATTCTAGACCTCATGATATTATTGATTGCATGAACTGCTCTTTATTACGCGATAGCATTAATTTACGTGATAAGCATATTCATGATTTAGAGGCTAGATTGGAGAGGGCCGGTAGTTCTAAGGATGTGCAGCCTGTGTGTGACACTTGCATCACCCTTAAGGACCAGCTAGGCACTGCTAGGGAGCGAGCTGAGAACCTCATGTCCGAAAATGAATACCTTCTTACCGTGGTTAATAAATGCACTGAGGGGAAGGGTAGGATGGATTTGCTCTTGGCCAAGACCAAGTTGTGTGCTGACAGAGCAGGGGTAGCTCTAGGTTTGGGTTTTGAGAGGATACCTTCAGACAGTAAGTCCAAAACTGTTTTTACCTCTCCCACCACCCTAGAGAAAGAGAGAGCTCTGTTGGACACCCCATCAGCCAAAAAGCCTACCCATCCACCAAAGAAAACCACACCTCCTGCCAAGAAAATCCCTCCCAAGAAAACCACACAGAAGAAACCCAAGGAGCCTGTGAGAGTTGCTCCTGTGACCCATGAGAGTGCCCCCAGGAGAGTTTTTCACTGTTCCTACTGTCAGCGGGCGGGTCATTTGGTTGGGTTCTGTTTTCGTCGCATCAAGGATGAGCGACGCTCTCAGGCGATGAGCTACCAGGACATGCATTACCCATCTTTAGGTATGCATGAGTCTGAGTTTTACTATCATCCTGCTTTTGAGGCTCCTCATACTTCTCGGAGAGGTTTTGCTCCTCGAGGTCTTCACCATGTTCCATATGGTGGTAGACCTCGGGCTAGCAGATTTGTACCTCGTCAGAGTAGGAGACCTTCACATGTTGTTCGTTCACAGCATGTAGGTAGACCTCGCACTTTGCATCATTCTGATTATTATGTGCGTAGACCGTCTGCTTTTACTATGCCTACTACTCGTGTCACTCAGTGCTGGATGCCTCGTCATTATTTCACTCACCCCAGCACTGAGCGATCGAGACATTCTTATCATGTGTAGGCGACAGATCGAGGCTTGGAGGGCACGTGGATCATGGACTCCGGTTGTTCGCGCCACATGACCGGAGATGCAGCATGGTTCTCCAGCCTCACCACAACCAAGCAAAGGGAACATATCACCTTCAGAAACAATCGAAGGAGTAGAGTGAAAGGTAAAGGTGTGGTAAGAATTAACTCGAATTTCACTCTCAAAGATGTTGCTTTGGTTGAAAACTTGGGATACAATTTGCTGTCTGTATCTCAGTTGCTTGATGAGGGCTTCGAAGTGCGATTCCATCGCGATACTTCGCAAGTGCTCAATTCTGATGGCGTTGTGGTGTGTAAGATCTTTAGAGTTGGGAGAGTTTTTGGAGCTGATTTTTCTGAGTCGTCTGGATCTTCTCATTGTCTTGTTGCACATTCGACTTCTGAGCTTTGGAAGTGGCATAGGAGACTAGGGCATATGAGCTTTGAGTTGCTCGCTCGTCTGAGCGCCCTAGGTCTGATCCGAGGATTGCCCAAGCTCAAGTTTGAGAAGAATTTAGTTTGCGCTCCGTGTCGACATGGAAAAATGATTGCCGCTTCGCATTCGCCAATCACCACAGTAATGACTGAACAGCCCGGAGAACTTCTCCACATGGACACTGTAGGTCCTTCTCGGGTTAGTTCTTTAGGCGGCAAGTGGTATGTATTAGTTATTATCGATGATTTCTCTCGCTACTCTTGGGTCTTCTTTCTTGCCAGCAAGGATGAAGTGTTTTCACACTTTCGGAGCTTGGCTTTGAGACTTTTTACTGAACTCCCAGGTGCATTGAAATTCATTCGAAGTGATAATGGCACCGAGTTCAAAAATAGTCTCTTTGTTGACTTTTGCATGGAGCATGGCATAGAACATCAATTCTCTGCTCCGCGGGTTCCTCAACAGAATGGTGTTGTTGAGAGGAAGAATCGCACTTAGGTTGAGATGGCTAGGACGATGCTTGATGAGCATAGGACTCCTAGAAAATTCTGGGCTGAGGCCATGAACACTGCATGTTACATCTCAAACCGTATCTTCTTGCGCTCAATTTTAAATTTGACATCTTATGAGCTGCGTTTTGGGAGACAGCCCAAGGTTAATCATCTTCGAGTTTTTGGCTGTCGCTGCTTTATCCTAAAACGTGGTAATTTGGATAAATTTGAGTCGCGATCTTCTGACGGGATCTTTTTGGGTTATACTACTCATGGTCATTCTTATCGTGTTTATAATTTAGAGACTAACACTGTCATCGAGTCATGCGATGTGACTTTTGATGAATCAACCCCCTCTGTTAGTTCTGCTTTCGAACAGGCAAATGAACATGACATGGAACAGACCTTATTCGAAGACGAAGATCCCGGAGAATTCGAGGATGATCCCCTACTACCCTCGACGTCAACCCCCGAAGCTGACCCCGCTTCAACTACTTCGGCACGAGGTCCCGAAGCGACTACCTCAACATCGGTCATCTTGGACCACTCCAACGCACAAGTTGAGGGGGAGACTGCATCCCGCCGCGAGGCTCCACATCATGTTCAAAGGATGCACCCTCCCGAGCAGATCATTGGTGAGCTTGATCAAAGGGTAACACGTTCTCATGCTCATTTTATTGATTCCGCTTTTGTTGCTTCTTTCGAGCCTTTAGATGTTAGTCATGCACTTTTTGATTCTAGTTGGATCAATGCCATGCATGAGGAACTTGAAAATTTTGAGAGAAACCAAGTCTGGACTTTAGTTGATCCTCCACCAAATGTTCATTTCATTGGAACAAAATGGATTTTCAAAAATAAACAAGGGGAGGATGGGACTATAGTTAGAAACAAGGCTAGACTTGTAGCTCAGGGCTTTTCTCAACTAGAAGGGATTGATTTTACTGAAACTTTTGCACCTGTTGCTCGCCTTGAGGCCATTAGGATTTTGCTTGCCTTTGCAACATCCTGAGGATTCAAACTCTATCAAATGGATGTCAAAAGTGCTTTTCTTAATGGCTTCATAGGCGAAGATGTTTATGTAAAACAACCCCCTGGTTTTGAAAACCCTAAGTACCCACATAAAGTCCTTAAACTTCATAAGGCTCTTTATGGACTCAAGCAGGCCCCTCGGGCTTGGTATGATAGACTTAAGTCTTTTCTGCTTGAGCGAGGATATTTGATGGGCTCTGTTGATAAAACATTGTTTACTCTCAAGCATGGCAAAGATTTCCTCCTAGTTCAGATTTATGTGGATGATATCATCTTTGGTGGCTCTTCTCATGCTTTGGTTGCCGAGTTTGCAGATACCATGAGCAGGAAGTTTGAAATGTCAATGATGGGTGAACTCACCTTTTTCCTTGGTTTGCAAATCAAGCAAAGCAAACAAGGTACTTTTGTTCACCAGACGAAGTACACCAAGGACCTGCTCAAGAAGTTCGACATGTCCGATGCGAAGCCCCTCGCCACTCCAATGGCTACATCTGTAGCATTGGACCCTGACGAAGATGGAGAAGCCGTAGATCAGAAAGAGTTCCGAAGCATGATCGGCTCCCTCCTCTACTTGACTGCCACGAGGCCGGACATACACTTCGCAGTATGTCTGTGCGCTCGTTTTCAGGCTTCACCACGAGCTTCGCACCGCCAAGCGGTTAAGCGCATCCTAAGGTATCTCAAACACACCCTTGAATTTGGCATATGGTATTCAGCGTCTTCATCTTTATGTCTTCGAGGTTATTCCGATGCGGATTTTGCTGGGTGTAGAATTGATAGGAAGAGTACCTCTGGTACTTGTCATTTTCTGGGTACTTCACTGGTTTGCTGGTCTTCCCGCAAACAGTCTAGTGTTGCACAATCGACGGCTGAGGCCGAATATGTTGCTGCAGCTAGCTGTTGTTCTCAGATTTTGTGGATGACTTCCACTTTGCGGGATTTCGGGTTAGATTATAAGAGTGTTCCACTTTTCTGTGATAACACTAGTGCTATTTGTATTGCAAAAAACCCGGTTCAGCACTCCAGAACCAAACACATTGATGTGCGGTATCATTTTCTCAGAGATCACAATGAGAAGGGTGATATTGAACTTCATTATGTTGATACCCAACACCAGCTTGCCGACATTTTTACAAAACCCCTCGATGCTTCTCATTTTGCTTACTTGCGTGGGGAACTTGGCATTTGTCACCCTTACGGCATTTTGTGAGGGGGAGCTGTTTTAGATGGATGTGCCTTTGTCTAATTGTGTTGAAATTGCATTTACATATTTTGCACTTATATGCCTGCTTATAATTCATGAAATCATGTCAGCTCAGCTCTTGTTAATTCATCTGGAACATTCATGTGCATGGTGTTTTATTTTCAAAATCAAATCGTGCTCACTGCTTAGTCTTGAATCTAGCATGTTTAGGCAGGACTGCTTTAGCTATCTTTTATCTGCTTGATAGCAAGACACATTTCTTTGGATGCTAAAAATTGCAACTTGAAAAATTGTTCTCAATTTTCATGGATATCCATAAAGTACCAAACAATTGGTTCACTTGGTTAAAATCAAAAATTCCATGATTTGCATGCTTTAAGTTAAAAGATCCAGGTGGGTTTGTTTGTCGCACTACCCTATTCTAGACTGCTTACCATTGCACATTGGTCTGAACTGGAATAGCGTAGTGTATGCCAAAATCTATGCCTTAAGCTTCTTATGGCTTTCATGCCTAGGCTTGGCCGGATTGGAAAGTATAAGGTGGACAAACAAATAACCCCTGGCACTAAGAAAAGAGCAACAAAATTCATTGATTATCAAGTTTGCTTTTCAAGCACCATTTGAACTGGACTTGTCTGTCTAGAGTAGAAATTGACTAGCTTTGCGCTAGTCCTTGCTCTTACTTGTCTAGTTTCCTTGACTAAGTGGTGATGCTTTTATTTCAACAATGATAAAATCACATGCTTCATCATGCTTTTAGAGAATGTTAATTTGAGCTGAGCCCATGTTCATTGGTGTTACTGTTGGCATATTTTAGCTTCATATGTCTTTGCCATTCTGCTCAATTCGAAGCTTTACATATTTTACATGCTCCTTGATGCTTGCATTGCCAAAGGGGGAGAAATTCCTCGTTATCTGCCGCAAGAGGTATAATTTCCAAAGAGGGATAAAATTTGACATAAAGGGGGAGAAGATCCTTTAGTGCTAAAGGGAAAATTTAATTCAGGGGGAGTTTTTATTGCCGAAGGGGCTTTTACTCTTTTAAGAAAGGGGGAGGAAAATTCTTTTGTCAAGTGACATGATTTGGCTCTTTTCTGAGTTTTTATGGTCACTTGTGTGATGAACATTTTTAAATTTTCTTGAACTTGGATTTGGTTGTCAATGCACTCATCAAGGGGGATATTGAGAAACCAAGGGTTGGTTTCGGTGTTTTGTGATGAGTGATTGACAGGCTTTTTACCCTCTGTTCGAAGGGTACCTCCGAAGGTGTTCGGAGGAGGGTACCTCCGGAGGGGTTTCGGAGGTTGGACCTCCGAAGGGTGTTCGGAGGTGATTTCACTGGAAGTGTGTTCGGTGTTTGGTTGCTGCAGCTGATGCAGCGGAGTGTGCTTGTCGGAGGGGTCCGACAGTACACGATGACTGGGTGTGTACCGAAGGCTTCGGTACTTTGGGTGGTACACCGGAGTGTGTGCCGGAGGTTGCTAACCCGGAGAGGTCTCCGGAGTACCGGATACACTTGTCTGTCTGTCTGTGGTGCGCAGGGACTTCGGAGGCGACGGACAAGGTTCACAGCAGGTGAACCTGGGTCAAGCGGGAGGCTTGATGCCAGGGGAGCGGGGAGCTCCGTCACGGTGGCTGCGAAGGTGGTCCGGGTCGGTCCTCGGGTCGAGGCGTGCCAGGTGAAGGCAGAGAGTGCGGAGTGTGACTCTGGCTGAAGGTACTCCGAGACAAAGTCCTCGGAGGTGAGGCGCTTCGAAGGTACTCCGAACGGAGTGACTTCGGAGTCGGTTGGATCAAGTCCTCTGCGGAGGCAAGGAATTCGAAGTGTGCTCCGGAGGGAGACATTCGAAGGTACCCGACGAAGGTCTCAGAAGTCGAGGCGCATCGAAGGCTGGTCCGGGTGAGGCTCGTCGAGGAGTGTGCTCGGGGAGAGGCACTGCGGCGAAGGGCTCATGGAATGCTTCATGCGGAGGCCTTGGACGAAGGAGGGACTTCGAAGGGTAGTACTCTGAAGGTGGGGCTTCGGAGGGTGGAAGGCTTCGGAGCAAGGCTAGCTCCGGAGCAAGGTTGACTTGAGGTGCTTCGGCCTGCATGGCTTCGGTACACGGACTGACGGAGTTCGAGCTGGGAGTAGCTGCGAAGCCGTGGTGGTCCACTCCGGAGGTGTTGGTGCGAAGGCCCAAGGGCTTTGACGGCTTCGGCTCAAAACCGTCACTGTATCGGAGGTTGACTTCGGTGAAGCGAAGGCCAACAGGCTCAAGGCTTCTCACCGAAGCTACCGCACCCTCGCGTGCGAAGGGAGGATTCAGAAGGTCAAAGACTGCAAAGGCTGACACTGTCTGTTCTGTAAAAGGCTGACACTGTCCCCTCTGCAAAGCTGACAGAGAAGCCTCCAGAATAAAGGTGGACTACCTTTTGTACCCCTTAGTTCTGTAGAGTCAAATCCTTTGTAAACCCTAGGGGTAAAGTAGTCATTTCCTTTGGGTGAACTGTGGGCTATAAATATGGGGGCTCGGTAGGTAACATTTAACACTTTGAGCATTTATTGTTGAGCTCCTGTAGCCACATACCTCGCTGTATTCATCCAGAGTTCAATTTATTTGTGTTCCTTGTTCAAGCGGCGAAGCCCTGCTTCTTTGTGCTTTTTGCTTGAGCTCGCGTTACATACCTCGCTAGTATAGTGCACCGAAGCCTGTCTAGGCGAAGGGTGTTTTGTGCGAAGTGTGTTTTTCAGTGTGCTGTCGCTCTGTGTAACTTGAGACCAGACCTCATAGCTTACTAGCGAAGCCCTGATCGAGGCCCATCTTGCTTCTTGTGTCGAAGCCCTTAGCGTAGTCTGTTTGTGTGCGTGTAGACCTTCGTGTACGAAGCCCGGCACCAGTTGCTTGCCGCCAAGTACTTGGTCGAAGTCCTCAGAGGGCTGTCCACTCTTGCGAAGGGTGAAGTGCGAAGCCTGCTCGAAGCACCCCATGTGCGGAGCCTGCACTGACTTAGCAGAGTAGATTTCTGAGGGTTGTAAGTGGAGCGAAGTCTTCTTAGGCTTCGAACTTTTGCTCCTGCGAAGCCTGTGTTCGGAGTTGTCGAAGTACCTCCGAACCAGACCTTCGAAGGTAGTGTTCGAAGCCTGTTCCGCAGAAGACAGAACTGAACCGAAGGCTAAGTTTTTAGCCCGAAAATTTTAAAAGCTCCCATTCACCCCCCCCCCCCCTCTGGTCGCCGTTTCCGGTCCAACAGAAGGAATTTTATTGGGACTCCTGAAAAGCACGTGCTCTAGGGGCTACAATAATAATTATAAAGACAGATTCTCAGATAGTAGCAGGGCACGTAGATAAAAGTTTCCAAGTTCGGCATCCACAGCTTGCAAAGTACTTAGAAGAAATCCGTAAAATCGAAGCACATTTCAAGGGTATTTCCATTCGGAGTATACCAAGAGCAGAAAATGTGCAAGCGGACATCTTAGCAAAAGCTGCAGCCGGAGCTGTGGATGTGCCCGAAGAAGCTTTCTATGAGGAGCTCAATATACCTTCGGTGCCACAAATTCCCTCTGCAGAGATTCTTTGCATTCCTAGTGCAGATTGGAAAAATTCAATCATGGAACTTTTACAGGGAGGAACAAATTTGCCCGAAGAGCCGCAGCTATCAAGATTAAAGCTTAGAGCCAGAAATTATCAAATAATCAACGGTATTTTATACAAGGCCAGAGTATGTTCCCCTCTACTCCAATGTATATCTCAAGCCGAAGGTCAAGAAATTCTTCGAGAAATTCATGAAGGCCTTTGTGGTAGCCATTTAGCCCCGAGAGCTTTGGCAGGAAAAACACTTCGCCAGGGGCTTTATTGGCCTACAATAACAGCTGATGCGGAGAGCTTAGTCCACACTTGTCAAGGATGCTAGTGGATGGGTCGACGGAGTCATCGCCCACCAACAGCTCTTCAAGTCATTGCTCCGGTATGGCCTATGGCTAGATGGGGTATGGATTTAATTGGTCCCTTTCCAGTAGCCAAGGGAAATCTGAAGTTCGCAGTGGTAGCTATTGAATATTTTTCTAAGTGGGTGGAAGCAGAACCCTTAACAGCTATCACTTCGAACAATGTACAGAAATTCTTCTGGAAGAACATCATTTGCCGGTTCGGAGTGCCTAGATACCTCACAGTTGATAATGGAACACAGTTCGATGCAGAACCCTTTAGGAAGTTTTGCGAAGATCTAGGTATTCAGTTATGTTTTGCTGCAGTGAGGCATCCTCAGTCCAATGGAGCCGTAGAACGAGCCAATGGAAATATTTTGTAAGGGCTAAATCGAAGAATAGTAGGATTAGCAAAGGGACTGTGGACCGAAGAGCTTCCGAAGATTTTGTGGTCCATTCGGACTACGCAAACAAGGTCCACAGGTTTTACTCCGTTCAGACTACTATTCGGAGATGAAGCTATGACTCCAACGGAGCTCAAAGGAGGATCACTTCGCAGCACCGAACCGGACATTGAAGAAGAACGACAAGCTTCGCTAGATTTATCAGAAGAAACAAGACTTCGAGCTGTAGCAAATTTATCAAAGTATCATCAGCAGACGAAGGCTTGGTTTGACCTGAAGGTTAAGCTCAATGAACTAAGACCGGGTCATCTTGTTCTACGAAGCATTATAGCACCAGGGAAGTTAGGGAATAAATGGGAAGGTCCATACCTAATTGTCCGTTCAGGACGCCCTGGATCTTTTAAGTTAGCTAATTTAGAAGGTGAAGAGTTAGCACATACTTGGCATGCAGAGCACCTAAAGCGATACTTCGCATAAGGGCTCCTTGTAATTCGCTTGTAATCATCTTCTAAATTAATAAAGCATATGATCCTGATAGTGCCTTCCCCTCATAGACTTCCAGCTTCCGAGTGGACGCACTGGAACCGCGGGGTCGACCGAGAGGGAAGTGTCATGAAGCTGGGTTGTATTTTCGGACTTCGAACCTGCAAGTTCGAAGCTTCCGACGTGGGGGCTGACATAATCCGGAGTCCAAGCCACCGGCTTGTAGGCATCCGTAAAAGAGCCCAAAACCACATCATACGGAGTCCAAGCCATTGGCTAGTAGACTTCCGTAAAAAGAGCCGAAGGTGGCCAAACCTGCGGAGTCCAAGCCATTGGCTGGTAGACTTCCGTAAAAAGAGCCGAAGGTGGCCAAAACCTGCGGAGTCCAAGCCATTGGCTGGTAGACTTCCGTAAAAAGAGCCGAAGGTGGCCAAAACCTGCGAAGTCCAAGCCATTGGCTGGTAGACTTCCGCAAAAAGAGCCGAAGGTGGCCAAAATATACGGAGTCCAAGCCATTGGCTGGTAGACATCCGTAAAAAGAGTCCAAAGAGACCATTGCAAACTCCGAACCATTGGTTCGACAGAGATCGCAAAAATAAGCCGAAGGTGGCTAAAGCAAAACAGAATTTGAGCCATGAGCTTCGAATGTCTGTTAACACAGTCCAAAGTGACAAATTATCTAAGATACTAAAGTATCTTGAAAGTTATCTCAAGTGATTTCTTTCATAAAACAAAGGTACTAAATTGCTATTCTTCCGACTACAAATAATCGAAGACATTTTATAAGATTTTAAAAGATCTTTAAATTGCAGAGGGGCTCCGAACCCCCAAAAAAATTGTACTCCAAAGTTTTTCTTTGCGCATAACCATCTTTGAATACATTTCAAAGTTGCTTATACCCAAAGAGGGGCTAGTAAATATGGAGACAATTTTAAATCGGTATTCATTATTCAAACGAATGTGTTTACAGATTACATTATGAAAAATTGGTATCTATACCAAGAAGGAATCGAAGACCTCTTCGGTCCCTAGAGCTAGGGGTGGAACGACTAGTTCCAGCACCGGGAGTTCTAACAACTTTGCGTTTAACTCTCTTGCCCCCCTTCGAAGCTCTAAAATCTTTTTGTTCTTGCTGAAGCTCGGCCCAAGTTCGAAGCCGTTCGGGGCTTCTTTCCCAGCTTCTAAGATCTTCAGATCTTTTATTTTGAACTTCATCTTCGTCTTCAGACCAAATAGTGTCTTCAGAAGACGAAGTGTTTACGTTAACCTCTTTTTCTTCCTCTTTAATATAAGACAATACATCTTTGATTACTTCGGGCGCAATTACGCCGGAGTCATCTCGAGGAATTAGAAATCGAGGACGCTTGTAAGTCTTTAGAAGTTCGAAGGTGTTCCATAATGAGCTGAAGTTCGTCGTTAATTTCTAACACTTCGATATCTTCCGTATGAGACAAAGCCTAAAAATATGATAAACAAATTTTCATTGATAAAGGTTCATAAACACGAAGCTTTACATAGTCAAAAATCCTAAATTATTCCTAAACCTGCGGGTTCGGAGGAGGCTGACTGCTTGAAGCTTGGTTCCGAACTTGCTTCTGGCGTTGACCTTCGTCGATCCAAGCCTTGATCGCAGTGCGACCTTCGGCTCTCCATGAAGCTTGGAAGGCCTGCCAGGCAGCAGTCACGCCTTCGGAAGGAGTCAGAAGCCGCTCGTCGTCGAAGGTAATAGGGCCCTCTGCGCTCGGAGTGATTGTTCGGCCCAAGTCCTCGTAGTAACGAAGTAGTCCGATGGCAGACACTTGTCCGGAGAGTTCTCCGTAACGAATGCCCGCCGTCTTCATTTGCTTCACTGCTCCTTGGATCCTTTTTAACCGGCGCAGCAGAGTGACGTTGTCATCTGAAGGAAGTGATTCAGTAGTACCGAAGTACTCCAGAACACCTAGCATCTGTTCTATGACCTCCGTAGCTACCTTCTCGGACTTAAGCTTTTCTTCAATTAATGCATCCTTGCTCGAAGTCGTTTCTTCTAGAACTCCGGAAAGCCTAGCATTCTCCGTAGTTAAAGTATTCTTCTGATTTAGGAGTTGGCTAGCTTCCTCTTGGAGCCTCACAAGCTCGGACCCCGCATTAGCATGCTCCAACCGCACCCTTTCGATTTCCGCTCGAAGCACGATCCTTTCTGCTTCGAGCTCCTTATTTGCAGCCTCCAAACCCTGTCTGGCCCTGCGTTCTGTTGAAATCATATTATTCATTTTGAACCACTCTAGCTTCGGAGAAAGAAAAGTTGCGCTGAAGAGCTTCGTTTTCTTCCCGAAGCTGAGCAATTTCATGTTCGCCTGATAAAGTTGCAGCGCGGGCCAAGACCGCTTGCTAAGAAAAGAAAAAACTGAAGTAAGAAATTATTCATGTATAATTTTTTATTGGTTCGAAGGTGTTCCGTACCTGGTAGGCTGCTCGTTCCATGGCAACGTTTAGCTCCGAACTCTTCGCCCTGCTTAAAATAGCTACCAGCTCTGTCTCCCCGACTTCGCGACTGACTCGACCTAAAGGTTTGAGCAGAGTCCGAAGCCCGGTT
>JAAALK010000080.1:80993219-81010188 GCA_019279435.1 Zizania palustris | reverse complement strand
TAGTGTTGCATGTGTGCTAGATTTCAAGCTGCACCAAAAGATTGTCATTTGATGGCGGTCAAGAGAATTCTAAGATATTTAAAACATTCCATCCATATAGGCTTGTGGTACCCCAAAGGTGCTAAATTTGAGCTAATTGGCTATTCCGATTCGGATTATGCCGGTTGCAAAGTTGATCGTAAAAGCACTTCTGGAGGCTGTAAATTCCTTGGGAGGTCTCTTGTTTCTTGGGCATCTAAGAAACAAAACTCCGTTGCCCTTTCCACCGCTGAGGCAGAATATGTCTCTGCGGGTAGTTGCTGTGCGCAATTACTTTGGATGAGGCAAACCTTGCTTGATTATGGAATAGAATTCTCAAATGTCCCTCTTCTTTGTGACAATGATAGCGCCGTCAAAATTGCCAACAATCCAGTCCAACACTCTAGAACCAAGCATATTGATATTCGCCACCACTTTCTAAGAGATCATGTTGGCAAAGGTGACATTGTTATTAGCCACATAAGAACCGAAGATCAATTAGCAGATATCTTTACCAAACCACTTGATGAATCCCCGCTTTTGTAAGCTTAGGAATGAATTGAATATAATAGACTTCTCAAATGTGGCTTGAAATCATGCATATGTGTGAGTTGTAGAATTTTCTATCCTTGTGACATATATGAATGCTTTTATGCTTGCAATGCCATATTTGAAGTTAATGTACTTTTATATGTGTTTCTAAGGCTATACATTAAGGGGGAGTATGAGGTTACTTTTATATGTTGAAAATTGCTCATGTTGTTGAAAAACAAAATTTGAAAGTTTTTGGTATCCTCAAAATCCTTCTTTGAGTTAAAAACAAATTTCTCCCATGATTTTATTTCAAGACATATTTTGAACTTTTGTCCAAAACAAAACTTATAGATATGGATCATATGATCATTTTTCGTATTCAAATATTTTAACTTTATCCATCCTATCAAAAGATATTCAAAGAATTAAAGTTCAGACAAGTGTTCGGACAAGAGTTCGGACATGTTGAGAACATTAGCTGCAAACGGGTTCTTTTTGAACTTAAAATTTGAAAACTTGATGTTTTATAAACCTTGGGAGTTATTCTAAGTTTCTGCAAAGTTTGAAATTTTTCAAAATTATTTTGCTATATTTCTCACTTAAGCTCCTCTTTGTTCCTTGTTTTAATTGCTGAGCTTTAGTGGTGTCGGTCAGACCGGGCCTACATGGCCGGTCCGACCGCCCTTGCTGAGTCGGTCCAACCGGGCCTACATGGCCGGTCAGACCGGGGCTCGGGCAGGGTTATAACTCCCCTCTCTATTCAGTTTTCTCTCCCCTCTATTGTTCCTCTCCTCCACTCTTGCCCCCAACCCTAGAAATTTCGTTTCATCGATTTTCTTGCCGGTTCAACCGGTGGATCTTCTCCGGTCCGACCTCAAGTCCATTTTCCCTTGCCGGTAAGAACTTTCTCCGATCAAATCCTTTGTTTTTATCCTTTTGAAGGCTAGGGTTAGGGTTCTTGTTCATGGGCTTGCATGTCAACTTGCCAAGGCTAAATCCTCTTCAAACTCAAATTGTTAGCCTTGTGATACTATTTCCCATGCCTCTATGCAATTTGTTATGGCAAATTTTGATTATAGAGAAGTTTTGTGCAAAAGGGGGTTTTTGTGCCCGGGTTGCTAGGCCGGTCAGACCGGTGAGAAATGGGCGGTCCGACCGACCATGTATTGGCGGTCAGACCGGCCCTATTACCTCGGTCAGACCGGCCTCCCAATGCCTGCCCCTCTTTTGCACATCATTGCTCATTGATGCTTTTGCCCTCTAACAAATCCATAGATTGTCTCAAATCATATCTTTTATCTTATCTGGGTTAAATCTTTGATTCAGTCATGCCTCGCGCCGGCCGTTCTCAAGGAAATGAGCGTCGCTCAAAGTTTGTCGAGGACCGTGGCCAATCATCCCGGCACTTTCAAGATGACAGTGACGAGGACTTTGCCTATGAGGATGACAGCTCTGAGAATGAAGAAGAATTGGCACCTCAACCTCCAGCAGCTAGTGAAGATCCTTTTGCATCCTTGGAATTCAAGGTAGATGTCAGGAATCAAGAGAACTTTGCTCGTCTGCGCCACCACAATCAATTTCTCAGACCAAGAGATACATCAGATCAGCGGTTTCATACAAAGTTTCAGAAAGAGGTTTTCAACATTGCGTATGAGAATCGTTCTTTGGCTCCTCATAAGTGGATTTCTTGGAGGGATCTAAGTGGAGAGGTTGCAGCTCTCAGGAACATATTTGGAACTGTTGGTATAAACAAAATAGTGAGTCTAAAGCAAGATTTCAATTGGGACATTATCCGTCAGTTTTATGCCACAGTTTTCATACCTGCCACTTGTGATTCTCTTACATGGATGACTGGAGATATCTTTTGCATTGCTACAAAGCAAGAAATTCAGAGTGCTTGGGACATAAGATTCTCTTCTGGCCTCAGACTGCATGATGAGTTCACTCACAATCCCTTGTCAAAAGAAGAAATGGCTCAATTCTACATCCCATCTGCTGCTCACAAGATTGGAGGGGTTACTGGAATGAAGACTCTTCATAGTGTGGCACATCGCATTCTGCGGCAATCCATTTTACCGCGTCTAGGCAACAATGATGCTATTCGAGGTGTTGCTTGGACTCTTCTAGATGCAGTGATGACTGGAAAGAGGTTTGATGTCATTCATTTGATGCTATATGAGATGGCACTCTCAAAAGGAAGCCTCACTCTTGGAGTCTACTATGCTCCGTTTATCATGAGATTAATTTTGAGCAAAGTAGGAAATGTGAACGAGCGCCTTGATTTCACTCACTCTCAGTACAGGCCTCGCTTCTCGGCCACTCCTTTGGCTCCAGCCGTCGATCCAGCTGATATGGGAGCAGGACAGGTTCATCCTCAGGACATTCCTAGCAGCTCTTTTGCTCCTCCTCAGAGTTCTGGATCTGGTGCTTATTTTGGAATGGATGCCACCCAGTTCTTTGATCCAGTTCTTCAACAAGTAACAGCTGGCTTTCTTCAGTTAAATTCAAGAATGGATCAAATGGCTCTAGGACAAGAAGCTATCACCTCCCATCTGCAAAACCTTCAAGGGGGTCAAGAGCGTATCAACTCCAGGATTGACACTCTTTCTTCTCGAGTTGATCGGCTAGATTCATCTTCCTCAACAGGATACCCTCTTCAGTACCAGCGCCGTCGTCGTCGCCTTGATGATTCTCAGCCTCCTTCCCAGGATTAGTCTCTCTTTTTGGTTCTTGATGCCAAAAGGGGGAGAAGCAGTTTAAGTAGTTAGCAGTAGGGGAGAAGGCTAAGGGAGTAGCTAGCAGTAGTAAGAAGGAAAGTTTAGGAAGGTTCAATCTTTTTATATCGCTATCTATCTATGGTTGTTTGTATAATGAACCCTATTTGCTTTCCATATTGTACTCAACTTAATTTGAACTACTTGTTTTTATTATGAGAAACTCTCTTTGCTTCATTGAATGTGTGAATTGTGTTTGGAATTATATCTCATATCTTGCTCCATATACTTGTACCCCATCATTTATTCAGGGGGAGCTTTGCGCTTAATTGTGGATACTTCTACTTTAACATATCTCTTTATCTCTGAAGTGTTTGTCATCAATTACCAAAAAGGGGGAGATTGAAGATCTAGGCCCTATGTGAGTTTTGGTAATTAATGATAAACATGCGTTTGAGGACTAATATTTTTCTTAAGTGTGAAGGAAATGAGTAGGTCCCGCGCAAATGGAGCACAAGATGGAAACCCGAAGATCTGGACGTTTAAGGGCTACGGCAAAAGGTTTGAAGGAATCTAGAAATTGATCGAGGTGTTTGGAGCGATCAATTAGGCTAGGTTTAAATTTTGTTTTTGCCGTACTATAAAGAGGGGTTGCATCTTGGTTATGAGTTGATTTTCAAGTGCCCAATTTGCATTGCATATAGTATCTTCTGATCATGTGTGATTGTTGCAAAAGTTGCTATTTTGGCAAAATCCTTGAAAAATCATTGCAGCATTTTGTTGGAGCTGTCTGACCCTGGCGGTCTGACCGACCATGTGGGTCCGGTCAGACCGGCTGGAGTTGGACGGTCCGACCGGCCAGGGGGGCCGGTCCGACCGGGTTGCGCAGGGCAGAAAACTGCTGGTTTACAGAGCCGACGGGAGCACTATCGGTCCGACCGAGCCGATGGCCGGTCAGACCGGGGTAGGGCCGGTCCGACCGGGCCAGCATGGCCGGTCAGACCGATGCGTCCTGTCACATCAGTAAACGGCTAGTTTTCTAGCCGTTGCAGTTGAGGTCGGTCAGACCGGCCCAAGATGGGCGGTCAGACCGACATTGCGCAGAGAGCCACCTAACTTGTGTAACGGCTAGTTTTTGGGTGTATGGCTATATAAACCCTTGCTACAGCTCCTTTGCTAGACTTTTGGCATTCATTTGAGCATACTTGAGCACAAGAGAGTCTCTCCCACCATAGAGCACTAATTTGAGCACTAGTGAGGTTGGGAAGAAAAAGAGGTGATCAAGTGATTGAGTGAATTGCATTGCATTGGCATTTTGGCACTTGATCCTCTTCTCCTAGCTTTGATTGCAGCTTGTTACTCTTGGAGATTGCCATCTCCTAGACGGCTTGGAGAAGAAACCGGTGATCTCTCCTAGAAGGTTGTGGAGGAGACCCGGAAGGTTGTGAAGGTTGGAGCTCGCCTATCCGGAGTGGAGAAGAGCTACCACTAGTGATCGAGGCCCGAGAGTTGCACTTCCGGTGCCGGCTCAACTTCAAGCTAATTTCTCTTTGAGAAATCCGAGGCTTGGTGAAGAGAGCGGTCAAGTGAAACTCGCCTCAACGAGGACGTAGGAAATTGGCAAATTTCCGAACCTCGGGATAAAATTCGGTTGTCTCTTGTCCCTGTTATTTTGAGCAAGTTAAATTGTGCAATCTTACTTTTCTAGAGTAATCTACTTGCTATCTTAGGTTGCACTATTTGTTCTAGCTGTTTGCTACCATTGCCTTAGGTCCTTGCTCATTGTTTAGGTAAAATTGAATTAGTTTTAAAATACCGCCTATTCACCCCCCCTCTAGTCGGTACATCGATCCTACACCGCGCTCCTGCTCCCGCATACCCACGTAGGCCTGAGCATCCCATTTATCATGAGCCGGCATGATAGGAGGGAACGCACAGCCGACATCCCGACATACCACCACGTGTCGCGCCCCCGCACGAGAGACGTGCGCAGGCTAGAAGCATAGAGGATATTGACTAGCGAATTCACGCGCTTGTTAGGGAATGCACTGGTTACATTCCACGGGATCGGATTAGGGTTTACCGTAAGCCGTACCCAGACCATTTCGATGCCATCCCATATCCTTGCGGCTTTAGGGTTCCTGACCAAGTTTGATGGCGAGTGTAGCAAGACCACCCTAGAGCATATAGGACAATTTCTAGCACAGTGTGGTGAAGCAAATGGGTCAGATGCGCTTAAGCTCAGATTATTTTCCTTATCGTTGTCCGGCACTGCTTTCACTTGGTTTTCGGCGCTACCGCCGAACTCCGTCCAGACTTGGGCCTAATTAGAACAGAAATTCCACGATTATTTTTACACTGGGGAAACCGAACTTAGGCTCTCACATTTGACATCGGTTAAACAAAAGACCAATGAGAGTGTCTCCGAATATATTAGGCTTGTTCGAGACACTAGGAACCGATGTTTTAGTTTAAACATCTCCAAGAGGGATCTGGTCGACTTAGCTTTCAACGGTTTTCATTCTGAAATTAAGGAGAAGCTATACGTTCGAAACTTCCTCGAGGTTAGTTAGGTTTTATAGTAGGCTATGGACCAAGAAGGCTGAGCCAGGGGCAAGAGGTCCGTTAAAGTTTTTAGTGAGCCTAAGGCTGAGCTGCACATCGTGGAGCACTCCGAAGAAGAATCATTAGGAGAAGAAGATTCATCTGACATGTACACGGCTGAATGGACCTAGCCTAGTGGATCTAAACCAACCGCGTGCTCCGCATTACGGCCGTCTCCCGCTAAGAGTCAGCCCAACGAAGCTAAGTACTCATTTGATGTGACCAAGTGCGATAAAATATTTGATTTCCTATTAAAAAGCAGGCTCCTCAGGTTGCCCAAAGGTCACGTCATTCGATCTGCTGAAGACTTGAAAAAATGTGCATACTATAAGTGGCATGATTCACTTTCCCATTTTACTAATGAATGCAACATTTTTCATCGGCAAGTTCAATCGGCTATAGATGAAGGATGATTGAAGATAGATTCTATCCCTAGAATGAAGCTAGATCATGATCCCTTTCCCGTAAACAACATTGATCTTGATGGGAAGAAGGTACTTATTCGGCCCGAACAGGCCAAGTCATCTAAAGGAAAGGCAATCGTCATTGGAAAACCTCACACACGCATGCTCGTACCAAAGAACCCTGAGGTAGGAGTGTGGAAAGTAAATGTCGACAAGCCATCTTCGGCTGAATCCTACAAAAAGCTGAAGGTAACTTTTGGGATTCTTCTCCAGAGGCATAGGAGAAGGACCGATGACAAACGCCCTCGGACACCCCCGCCAAAGAGGTCGAACCCTCAACAGGAGCATGAGTTCGGCCCGCAGGTAGCTAAGGCCGTTCCGGATACACCCTGTTCGGCCGAAGGTTCTGGGAGCAAATTTGCGACGCCCGGAACCAAGCCGCAAGCTTCATGGGTGCCTCCTGGGATGACTAAGTCCCCAAAAAGGCGATTGCAACGTCTTCGTGCCGAATATCTTAGAGAAAAAGAGGACGAAGAATGCAAAGGTATCTCACCCAGCGAGTCCACAACTGTAGCTAGGACACGCCAAGTGTGGAGACCGAAGTTGGTTGGCCTGCCAGCTTCTACCCTCGCTGAGTAAGGATCGCGTCCTCGTGAGGGATTGGGGGGGGCAGAATTAGTAAAATAACTAAAGGCCGATTTGGTGAAAAATCCGGCGCTTAAGTCCCCTAGTAATATTAATGAGTCGTACAAATCATCCTCATCAAATTCAAATATCTTGGGTTATGAAATGGATGATTTGGTAGGTAAACAAATAGAGAGTACCACCCATGGATCACTGTTATTTTAGCTCACTAAGTTTGCTAAAAAGCAGGGGACATGTATTGACACTTGAATTTGGCATTAATTGTTGAAATTGTCGAAATATCAATTTTGGTAATTTGGGCCGAAAATATGCCATCTCCGGCACAGGCCGAAGCCCTGAAGTGCTGAAGGCCCATCCTGCGTTGGGCTTCGGCAGCACCTTTGGAGACCTATTTCACAAGCAGGCATTGGCCCAGTGGGCCCCTTCGGTGGCCCGTAGGCTTCAGCCCGGCAGGCTGGCTTCGGCGAGGCCCAAAGAGGCCCACTCTGACCGGCAGAGTTCGAATCAGATTAGCATAGTTCGGCTATTTTTGATCTCTTATCCAAATCTTAACCACTTGGCTGAATCCTACTCAGATTAAGTGAGACCTCTTATCCAAATCTTAACCACTTGGCCGAATCATACTAAGATTAGGTGAGACCAGCCCCTATAAATAGAGGGGTGAGGCCGATTCAAGAGGTCCCCCCGCTTTCATATCCACACAAAGCCCTTGCTTTGAATCATTCTTTTATCTTCCAATCTACTTTCCTTGCCCTAGGATTAGCCAAGTAATGTTCATCTTCATGGGTTTGCGCTGAAAGCCCTTCGTCCGCCGTGTCAAAATCATGGTAACCCTTGTTGATTCGCTCGTGAATCTCCCATTTAATCCACGAAATAGATTTTTATCGTCTTTATCGGTTTTATTGCTACTCTTGGGAGTTCGGCCTTTAGGTCGAATTGCACTTGATCTTTTACTATTTTGTAGGGGAAACATCTTCAAAATCATCGCCAAGAAGTTTGAGGGTGATTGCTATTCATCTACAACGTCACCGGAGCACTCTTCGCCATCACGTCGAAGCCCTCTTCGGCGAGAACCTCTCCACAGTGAACCACTCCACGCTAGAGCACTCTTCGACGTCATGTCAAAGCCCTCTCTGGTGAGAACCCTCACAGTAAACTGCTCCACATTGGACTCCGCGGTGCCGAAGCCCTTGGTCTGACCGAGGCTTCGCCGTCGCTCTGACCGGGTACACTCTATCGGTCCGACCGCCCGAAGATCGCTTCGCACTAGAATGTCGAACCCCTCTTCGATGACCCCTTCACAGGCATCGGTCTGACTAGAGGTTTCACTCTGGTTTGACCAGCCAATAGGCCGAAGCCTTCCCCCCTTCGGGGTACTTTGGATCTATCTCGCGCTGAACGCCGAAGGGTACCCCTTCGGCGATACTTCGCATCACCGGTCTAACTGGGAGTATACCTCCAGTCTGACCGCCACTTTATTTGCAAATCAGAATCGGCCCTGTTCTGGCTAGTTTGATCAGGTTTTATTATTTTTCGTTATTTCCTCACACAACGGCTAATCGAACTTTATTTCATAATATTTGTTTGATTACCTGGCGACTCTGTTACCCTTACAACCGTTAAGGATCCGTCGGAACGCGACGTCGGTGCCGTGTCACGCTTAGGTTTATCCCTAAGTATCCACACGCTTTTGGATCGTCGAACTGACCCAAGTGTGTGGGCGCGTTTTCGTGTCAACAATATATTATTAAGATCATCGTGATTAGCTACTGTCTTGGTTAGGTTCGATCTAGTTATTGTGATGATTTTCATGATATAGACATGTTATCTGACACATTTTATTTATTTTTGTTGGAGTTACAGGGTCAAACTGATTACCACGCCTTGAACCCCTTTTTTCTAAGAACGTAGTGTTGATAGCAAAAAATGGCATTAATGGTTAAAGTTGTCAAAATGTCAAGTTTTGGTAATTTAGCCAAAAATATGATAAGTCCTTCCATAGGCCAGTCTGACTGGCCATGTACTACCGGTCTGACCGGCCCACTTCGGTCAGACCGGTCATAGGTCTAGTCAGATCGGCCTACTCTGTATCCGATTCATATTAGCTCATTCCGGATCTATTTTGTCTCTAATTAATTATTTACGACTTGGAACCTGTGTCCAACTCAGAATAGAGCCCAGACACTCATGACCAACCTCTATAAATAGAGGCAAGGCCGATTCAAGGAGACCCTCCCCAAAACCATAATAGATCCAATCTATTATTCTTTGAATCATACCGTTACTTTTCAATCTACCTTTTTCCCTTGGTTTTGTTCTAACGTCCATCTTTGCGGGTTTGTGCTAGAAACCATCTGTTCTCTGCATCGTAATCACGGTAAGTCCTTGTCGGTTCGCTCATGAATCATCTATTTCATCCATGTAACAGATTTCTATCATTTTATTGGTTTTTATCGGTAATTCAGTCCCATGGCTGAGTTACCTCTGGTTTTCTGGTGTTTTTTTGCATTGTTTCAGCTCTCTTATCTTCGCCAAGAAGTTTCATGCAAAAGCACCAACAACAATATGATCGCCGGAGGACCCGGGCGATCGGATCTGTCACTATTGGTCTGACCGGCGTTGACAGGCCAGTCCGACCAGGTTGTGCCATGTCATAATCCCATCGCCGACACACGCCGATCCGACCGGTGGCACACGGTCAGTCCGACCGGCGGTGTGCAGTCAAGCCCCATCGCGCCCTTTTTTGTACTGCAGGTCAGATCACCGCCTGTAAGCTGGTCTGACCACAACTCCCTAGTCGGTCTGACCGGCAGCCTTAGGCCAGTTCGACCACATGATCCCTGTTTGATTTAATCAGTTTAAGCTTTCTGATTAGGTTTAATTATTTTTAGTTATTTTCTTACACATCGGTTAATTGAATATTATTCTGTGATATTATTGATTGCCCGATGACTCCGTTATTTCCTCACCACTATTTGAGGATCGTCGGAATGTGGCGTCAGTGTTGCGTTACTCTTAGGGGTTTACTCCTAAGTATTCATAAGCTTTTGGATCGCCGTATAGACGCTCCTTTTAATTGGCGCATTTTAGTGTCAACACACTTTTTGGCGACTCTGCTGGGGAGAAACTTGCCAAGCACTTCTACATAGGCGACGGGTACACCTACTACCTCTACATCAACAAGACCTTTGACGCCAATGAATCCAGTGGGGAGCTCAGAGATCGACGATAGCAACATCATCATCCCCACCCTCAATGACCTCTCCGAGGTGGATAGGGCGGAGCTCGAGGCTAGGACAAGGGAGCTACACACTCTTTTTCTTGGCCGCTTGACCAAGACCCATGGGGGCTTTGTCAAGCGCGACACCGAAGTCCCCGATCTCTCTGGAGCTAAGGTAACACCATCGTCCCCTCGACTGTCCTCCCAAGACATCCAGCAAAAAATAGCCACATCAGTAGACCAGGCCGTTAGCTCTACCGTTGCAAACCGCGTAGAGGCCATGATCGGCTCTAAGATGGAGGCAATGTTGAGGAGATTCGGCTTTTCCGAGGCTGCTTACCAACTCCGATAGCTAGTGTACCCCATGTTCACAACATACACAGTAGTACTGACAGGAGTACCGGGAAGACCATAGCGTCTATAGCCACAACATCCATGGTCAAGACGACATATGGCCTTGTCGGTCAGATCGACCATCAGGTCGGTCCAACTGTCTATCACACTCTCGATCACACCGGCCCTACGGCCAGTCAGACCGCCCCTGTCACACACTATGCACCGCCGCCAACACCTACGCTACCTTATCCCGCGCTGCCAACACCTCTTGCTCCTGCCACCTGCATAGGCCCGATTACATCCTTTATCGCAAGCCACCATGAGAGGAGGAGCCACATGGCTGACACCATGATATACCACCATGTGTCATGCCCCTGCACGAGAGACGCGTGAAGGCTGGAGGCATAGATGACTTTGACGAGTGAATTCGCGTACTATTTAGAGAGTGTGCGGGTTGGACACATAGAGGTTGGGTTAGAGTTTATCACAATCCGTACCCTGATCACTTCGACACCATCCCACACCCGGACGTCTTTAGGGTGCCTGAGTTTACAAAATTTGACGGCGAAGGTAGCAATCCCACCCTAGAGCACATAGGCCAATTCCTAGCGCAGTGTGGCGAAGCTAGTGAGTCGGATGCTTTGAAGCTTAGATTGTTCTCTCCATCGCTTTTCGGCACCGCATTCACCTGGTTTACAACGTTACCGCCGAACTCCATTCAGACTTGGGCCTAGTTGGAGCAGAAGTTCCATGATTATTTTTACACTTGGGAAACCGAGCTTAGACTATCACACTTGACATTGGTTAGACAGAAGGCTAACGAGAGTGTCTCTGAGTACGTTAAGCATTTTAGGGACACTAGAAACCAATGTTTTACTTTGAACATTTATGACAGAGACTTGGCTGACCTATATTTTAATGGTCTGCACTCTGAACTTAAGGAGAAACTAGATGGCCAGGATTTCTTTGATATTAGTCAAGTGTTGCAGAAGGCTCTGGTTCAGGAAAGCCGAGCCAAAAGTAGAAAGTTCACTAAGACATTCAACAAGCCTAAGGCTGAGGTGCACGTCATGGATCACTCTGATGAGGAGTCACCGGAGAGCGAGGATGACTCGACCAATATGTACACCGTGGAGTGGACTTTGTCTAGTAAGGCCAAGCCCATCACTTGCACTTAGTTACGGCTGTCTCCTACCAAGAGTTGGCTCAACAAGGTTAAGTATTTTTTTGACGTGACCAAGTGTGATAAAATATTTGATTCTTGTTGAAGAACAAACTTATCAAGTTACTGAAGGGTCATGTCATTCCAACCGCCGATGACTTGAAGAAGCGGGCTTATTGTAAGTGGCATGATTCTCATTCCCATTCTACTAATGATTGCAATGTTTTTCATCGGCAGGTTCAATCGGCCATAGAAGAAGGATAGTTGAAATTGGATAAAAATCCTAAGCTGAAGCTTGGCCAGGACCCTTTCCCTATGAACACTATCGATCTCGATGGGAAGAAGGTGCTGATTCGGCCTGAGTAGGCCAGGTCCACTAAGGGGAAGGAGGTCGTGATCAGAGAACCGCTCTCACACACGCTCGTGCTGAAGAACCCTGAGGTAGGAGTGTGGATAGTGAACACAATAAGCACAAGAAGAGGGCCAAGAAGGCAAATGCTCGGCCAAGACCTCCAACGAGGCTGAGCCCTCCTCGGAAGAGTGGGTTCGACCCACGATGGGTGAAGCCATTGGATCCACCACTTCCTCCACCATACCATTGGTCCATGGGACAGTGGCCACCGTGTAACATTCTGCCTCCTGGGTACCCTACCCCATATTATATTGCTCCATCAAGGCCGTCCGAGTTTTATAACATGCAGGGTCAAATGAGTGCTCCAAGAGGCGATGTCTTCGGCAGACTATCTGTCATGCCACGAGGATGTCCGGAGGTAGTGTCCAAAGGTATCATCGTTAAGGTGGGGTCCCAGGACGTCCCAATCCCTAAGAGGGCCTCCACGGAGCAAGACAAAGGCGAACCACAAAGGTCACCCGAGAAGACCGTCGGTCAGACCGCAGCCTCAGGGCCAGTACAACTGACTTCACCACTACGGTCTGACCGACCTACTATGGTCGGTCCGACTGGATCTGTTCAAATATCTAGCACTAGACGGTCTGACCGGCCTACCATGGCCGGTCCGACCGACAGAGCCCGGTCTGACTAACCTAGTAAGGCCGGTCCGACTGATAGGAAACAGGAGCAAAATCCTGCCAAGCACAAATCACCGAGGCCAATTCAGGCAATTCCTGTCCAACAAAAACTCCAGGAACAAAGTTGTGGTGCCCGACACTAAGCCACAGATTTCGTGGGCACCCCCAAGCATGACCAAGTCCTAGAAGAGATGGCTACAACATCTTCGAGCTCAGGAATTGCGCGAGAAGAAGGCCGAGGACGAGCAGGATGCCATTTTCAAGGAGATCCGTCCCCGACCAGTAGTGAAATAGGTATGGAAGCCGAAGCCGGTTGCCGTAAACAACCCGGCTCCTACTCCAAGCGACGATGAGGATGACATGATGGACGACGACTACACGCCGGTCTTTGATGGGCCCACTCCTCAAGCGATGGACGTAAACATCGTCATGTTACCCGCTGAGTTTTCTCTTCCACGGGATGAGGCCGAGGTCGCTCAGTTGAGCCTCAGCCCTTGGGAGGCTATTTTCGAGAAGCCCGAGGATGCGACTCATCACTTGAAGCCTCTCTATGTCAAGGGACACATCGACGGCTTGTAGATTGAGAAGCCACTATCAACCTGATGTCGTACTCTCTGTTGAAGAATCTCAGCAATGTAGGACCGAAAGTAGCGACCAGAGGGGGGGTGAATGGGCGCCTAATTTTTTTTTGCTAAACTATGATCTAATCCTAATACCCAAACAAATTTAACCAGACAAATAATATTAGCAAGGAAAATTACTGGTACTAAATGTCTATCCTAATCAAAAAGATATTAAAGCTAAACTAAAAAGAATGACGTAATAGAAAAACTAAATATCTTAATAAAATGTTCAGATTGCAGTCTAAAAATAAATACTAATTAACTGAATAAAATATGGATCATCCGAAAATTAATTCAGAAAGAAATCAACAATATTTCATGCAAATCTAGAATGAAAATAGTACTGCGACTAATACTACGACTAATAATAAATTTTTCTTTTTATACAAGAAGATTAAATAATATTTAAATAAAAATAGTCAAGTACTAAAAATATTTTTACAGATTAAAATACCCACGAAATTTCTAAATAAATTTTCAGCTAATTGATTAATAGATAATTATCTCTAAATCTGATCTACAAAAAATAGGGGATTAAACAAACTAACTTATATCATGGGTCATCGCGCGCCATGCGCTAGGAGCCGAACGTCTCTGGCTATGTTCACGCCGGCGTGGCCGCGTGGGGAAGGAATTAATTCCTACCAAGCTGCCGTGCTGAGCCTGCTGGCTTCTGCTACCTCGGTAGCCATGCGCTGCAAAACAACAAACAGCAGGAAAGCTGTTGCACTGTGCTGTGCTACTCTGATCAAGAAAACAAAGAAAAACAGCAGCATAGACTTCCTGGAAACCGTGCGCTGGGAGAGCCTGCTAGGCGATGCACTGCGTGGCGTCGTGGAGAAAAAGAAGGTGCTCGGCTGAAAACTGTCGGGCAGGAAAAATTCGGCGGTGGCGATAAAAGGAATAACAGTGATGAAGAAAAAACTTCTGGACTATAGATTGATCTTCTGAAAACAGTCATCTATCCCCAGGGGGGATAGGGGCCTATTTATAGGCGACTCCTAATACATGATAGACTAATTTACCCCTAGGGTAAAATAAACTGACTCTAAAATAAATTCCGAAAATTACTAAAATATGCTTAGAAAAATTACTTAACTCAAATAAAAATATTCTAAACTTAAAAACTAAATATTAATATCCTAAAAACAAATTAATCATAGGTTGTCAGTTTTGCGCCGAAATTGACAAAGTGACCACCGTCTTCGCACCGGGTACTCGGATTGGGCCGACCCGACCCCGCAGCTTCCTCAGCCCGGCAATCGCTCGCCGCCCGTGTACCTGAGTCAAACCCAAACAATAGACTAGTGGATCATCTGCCGCTCCTAGCCATGTACCCGGATTGGGCCAGCCCGACTCCGCGGCTCCTCTGCCCGGCCGTCGCTCACTACCCGTGTACCTGAGTCACATGCGCCTCAGACTCGGCAGGTCTTCATCTCTCCCTTCCTTTGACTTCGTTGACAATCACTCATCACATCTGGAATATCAAAACCATATTCTTCAACATGGTTTCTCAATCTCCCCCTTGATGAGTGCATTGTCACCATCCTTTTCAGCTCATCTCCGGAACCTGCAAAACATGTGGAAACAGAAAAACAAAGACAAAAGAAAATAGAAGAAAGAAATAAAAGTTTAACCCTAATGACCAAAAGCCAAATAGAAGCAAGAAAATGGTCATTATGGTTAACCAAAAAATAAAGACTCAAAATAAGTGCAATCTCAGAATTACCAACAAGGAACTCCCCCTGAAATAAATCCTAGAGAAAGATAAAAAATGTTCTCTAAACTCCAAAATTTCTCCCCTTGTTGACAATTGGACTCATCAAGTGAGACTAAATGCACTCTAAAAAATATAGACACAAACTCCCCTGAAATGCAGCTCCCCCTCAAAATATGCCATGAATGATGATGGAGTGCAAGTGGAGTGTGAAAAGCATGCTTCTTAGATATGATTAACTGCAATTACAACATCTAACAGGTATAGCAAAAGATATACTGTCTAAGATACATGACATGATCAGTGCAATAGATGATATCTAAAGGGAGTCATTAGCACACATTTTTCGATTTTTGCAAATAAAAGCATCACCACATTTTCTAGTTGACAAGCAAAGTAAAACATGAGATGCAAGAGCTAACTGATATCTACCAGATAAGCATTGTCCAAAACAAAGTGCTTCAGCAAACTTGTCATCTTTTAATTTTTTCACACTTTTCTTTTTTCTTTTATTTTTCATTTCTGCCAGGGGTTATTTGCATGTCAAACCTTATGCTAACCGACCAAGTCAAGCCTAGGCCAGAACTGGACCGTCGGAAGCTTAAGACATTGGTCTTGGCATACATTACACCGTCCTAGTTCATACCAAAGTACTATGGTAAGCAGTCTAGAACAATGCAATGCGACAAAGCAAACCCACCTGGATCTTTTCTAAAACCATAAAAATGCATATATTTTTATTTTTCTGAATTTTTATCATTTTTATAGCACATTTTTCATATTTAAAGCATATAAATGTCCAAGTTGCATATCTGCATCTAAGTAAGGATCTAGCTACAAGGCATGTAAAAGATAACAAAAGCATTCAGCCTACACATGCTAGTTACCAGAAAAAGCACACTCAAAGCATCCGGATTTTGTGCCGTGTCTCTTAAACATTCGCTTATCATAGACACGTCGCACCGGGTTGTTAAACAAGCACAGATCATCATCTCCTAGAGTATCAAGTTGTTCCTCGGAGATAGACATCAAGGAAAAGCAGTACAACTCATGTCATTAGGATCACCAGATGGTGTCGCAAGCGCCAGAGTCTTTGATCCATAACCAGTGAGATTTGATCTCAACTGGATATCGACCTTTAAGGCCTTGAGCTTACTAAACAGCTCTGCGATGGTCAAGGTATCATAAGACGTGCTCTCAACAATAGAAGAGACCTTGATCTCCTAGATCTTAGGATCTAAAGTATGAAGTACCTTAAGCGCCTGTTCATGATCTGAGACCAGCTGATCACCATCGGCCTTGTTAACGCGAAGCTTGTTAATGATCGATTGAAAACGACCAAACAAAGCCTCAACCGTCTCACCTGGCTTCTGTGAGAAATTCTCATACTCACGCCGGTAGGTCTGATATAACCTAGCCTTGACCTGAGTCGTCCCCTCATGGTGTGCCTGGAGGGTAGCCCAGATCTCTCGAGCAGTGGTGAGATGACTAACACGCTCAAACTCACTAGGACCTAGACCAGAAAATTAAATATTCACCGCCTTACTATTATTTTGATGCTGGGTAATTACATCGGCAGTAGTATCCGCAACAATAGTCCTTATGGTGAAGTTAGGATGATGAACACAAATCTCCCATATGTCCGAGCTCTGGCTCATAAGGTATGCTCGCATGCGAGTCTTCCAATAAGTGTAGCCAAAAACTTCTAGGGACGGGATTTTACCAGAAGACGTCATGGTCACTACCTAGGTTTAGAATCGGTTAAGATATTAGAAAAACCTAACCTTGCTCTGATACCACTTGTAGGACCGAAAGTAGCGACCAAAGGGGGGTGAATGGGCGCCTAAATTTTTTTTTGCTAAACTATGATCTAATCCTAATACCCAAACAATTTAACCAGACAAATAATATTAGCAAGGAAAATTACTGGTATTAAAAATGTCTATCCTAATCAAAAAGATAT
>JAAALK010000080.1:80938614-80992219 GCA_019279435.1 Zizania palustris | reverse complement strand
ATCCGGGGCGGATCTCGCGGACGAAGGTCCTGACAAGCGGGGGCCACGGGCCAGTGAGCGCGGGCGAGCGGGGGTGGCAACTGACGGGTGGGGCCGGGTTGTCGGGTTCGCAGCGCGAGGGGAGGGATTCGGCGCCGACAGGGGACCGGGGTGTCAGTCTAAGGCGAGCGCTGTACGGGCTGGGCGGCCGGGAGAGATGAGAAGGAGGGAGGGGAGCCATTTACTGTTCTAATACTTTTCTGAATAAAATAATTCCAGAAAATGGATTAAAATTTAGGGCTACTTCCAAGGCTGGTAAAAATTATAAAATTCTCAAAATTATATTTTGGTCTTAGGATCTATACAAAAAGTTCACCTCCTGATTTGGTCATCTACTCTATGTTGTAGTTCAAAAGGTATAAAAGGGATTTAAAAGTATTTTCTGAATAATAATTTCAATAAATTGAATTTAATAATATTTTTATTGCTTTGAAATTTGGGGTGTTACACACCCTCAGTAGATTGACTCTCGTCTGTTGATTCAGACGAAGTTGATCCTTGAGCAGGGAGAGGTTCTATATGTCTTTTACCCCTTCCAGGCCCTTGTGAGCGATTTCCGGGTGAGGCTCCGAAGTTGTCGAAGGCCCTTGAATTGGATCTTCGCGACGTACTTCTACAGAAGAGGGCTCTGCAAAAGCAAAGGTATTATACATTGTATAATTTTGCAGAAAGCACAAGAGAATTATGCGAAGTTTACCTTCGACATTTTGGTGTGTGAGCGAGCATCGGACTGCTCGGAGGATCGAAGGTGAGGTCTTCGTCTGAATCCAGAGTCAAAACTTCAACTGCCGGAGTATCTCTCTGAACATTCTTTCCTTTATCCAAGGCCGAAGTCGCAGTAACTTCGACTTCACCTTCAGTCATAGGAGCTTCAATTTGCTCTTCTTCTTGAGCATCCAGAGTTCTCACTTCTTCAATGTTAGCCTGAGACTCTGCATACCTGCAGTATCTTCAATATGACTATCTTTTTGAGCTGCATCTTCATCAATCAACCTCACTAATAGTATACCTTCATCTTCTTTAGAACCGGAGGTTGAGGTTCTTGGGCTCGGAGATGCAGGTTTTCTGGGCTTCCAAGCCACCTTCTTCACCGGAGTCTTTGCGGAGCTCGAAGCCCCAGCTTCGGCTTTCCTTTTCTTGGGTCCTTTCTCCGAAGGCACCCAATCCATCAGAGGAGGCGGAGTGATTCCCAACATTCCCCATACTCTGTTAAATCTCTCCCACTCCCGACTAACTTGACTCTCCATTCTTTTTCGGTCGGAGTTGGAGCGCCCAAAATCTTCTCCGAAGCCTTATGATTTGTTCCGAAGTAACAGGGGCTGAAGAAGCTAAAAAAGAAAAATAAATCAAGTTAATTTTTCTTCGAATGAATATGCATAATACATATTGTCTTCGAAGTTACCTGCAGGGCTCGAAGTTGAAGTAATTTTTCAAAGACCGCCTTCCGAATCCTCTTCGAAGATGATAGGCCAGTTGGCCATCAGCGGAGAAATTTGCAGACCGAGGAATTCTTCGGCTAAGTCTCGCATGCTTAACCTTTGGCTAATCTTTTGAAGTAGGTTGAGGCGGGCTTCGAGTTGACCTTCGTTGGGCTGCACTAATGCTTCCTTCCAGAATTGGATTTCTTTAAGGGGTCCGGCAGAGGACTGCTTGCCCCAACTTCGGCATAGAACCATCTCAGAACCCAATCAGTATACATCTTGCATTGATGGCCTTAGCAAGAAACTGAAGGGCATACTCATCTCGAAGCCTAAAGTTGATACTATCGAAGGCTACTACTATTTTTTCACCTCCGGGGCCTACGAGGTCTTCGGTTGGCATGGTGCTCTATGTAGTGCAGCGAAGATCTCTGCCCTCCCCTCACAACCTTCGGCTCTCAGCGCCCATTCAAAGATAGCCAAACGAGCTACTGCATTCGGAGAGAGCTGAGGAAGGGTAACGTGAAATAGATCAAGTACCTCCGCCAGGAAGTCTCTGCTGGAAGGCCCAAGCCGGCTTCGAAGAAGGCTTCGAAAACAACTACTTCTCCGGGTCTTGGCGACGGAATCATTTCTTTGCCTGGCTTCCGGATCATGACTCCGGTACTAATTTTCCCTTCTACTGCGATTGCCAATGACTCTCTCTTGCAGGTAGAAGGCCCCAATTGGAAAGATTGATCCAAGTATTTTGTTGACGGGCGGGCAGAGACCTTGATCATCGACATTTTGGGGATTTCCCCTTTTGCCGCCATGGATGTCGTTGCAGATGTCGGAGCTAATGTCGCCATTGCCGCCGCCGCTGCTGCAGCTGCGGCCCGCTGCCTAGCCAAAGCTGAGGCCCTGAACCTTTGGTCTTCACCATTGTAGTCACTGGGTTGCTTTGGGGGAAATGGAGGCTAGGGCCTCAAGAACTCAAAGAGCTCAAAAGATGTTTGATTGCGAGAAAAGCGGTGAAAAGGTAACCGGGTAAGTTCTAGGCCTTCTATTTATAGCCTAGATTTTACTTTTTACCGTTAGTCCATGCCGTTTCGCATTCCTGCCGTTACTTTTCTCCGAAATTAACGCATTCTACAGTTTCCGTTAGAAATAGAAAGCTAACGGCTATTTTCTCTAAGTCTAAAAGACTTTCGAACTTCTTGAGTCGGTTCTAAATAGTTCGAAAAGCAATTATCCTAAGACTGATTCGGAGTTTATATTTTCATACATTTCGGAGATGAATTAAAATCCAATAACCCCTATGTTTGGTTATCTTTTCCTTCCGTATACTGCTCTCCTAACATTACAGGTTAACGGAGAAGCGTATTCGAGGGGCTACTGTTGGGGGAAAATATCTCATCTTCGGGGTTATTGCCGAACAGCATAAAGGCAGATAGCGGATTCGAAGGTTCCCAGCGTTCATCTTCGAAGATACCCGGAGTCAAGCTCGAAGTACGAAGATAGGCATTGGTTCGGAGTACATCTTCGAACTAAGGCTTTTCAAGATCTTTTCTGCCAGCTAAGATGGAAGACTTATCTTTTATATCATTAGATTAGTCTTTTATCATTTTAGCCCTATTAAGGGAGCCGAATAGTTTCCACTATGTCGGTTGTAATAGAGGGGTAAATAGGTATTTTCCTTAATATTTGGGCCTATAAATACCCCCCGTTTCACCCTGTAATAGGGACCGAATACAAGTTATTCAATACACACATTCGAACTATTCTAAGTTGTTATCCTTTCGGAGGCTTAGAACAGTTCTCTTCGCAAACACTTCGTTTGTTAGTTTCTTTTCTACAGAAACCTGTTAGCGTAATCTTTTACGCCAACAGTAGTGATTCCTAGGTTCAGCCTCTCCAATTCTTGGTATAGCAGAGGAGCTTGATCTCGTACTGTGAGTGCATTGCAGTATCCCTTTCGACTTAGAGCATCGGCCACCATGTTCGCCTTGCCTGGGTGGTAGTGGATGCCTAAGTTATAATCCTTGCTTAATTCCAACCATCTTCTTTGTCTGAGGTTTAGGTCGGATTGAGTGAATATGTACTTGAGGCTCTTGTAGTCGGTGAAAACTTCACATCTGTTGCTGACAAGATAATGCCTCCATATCTTCAGCGCATGAGCTACTGCTACCAGTTCTAAGTCATGTGTGGGGTAGTTTAGGTCGTGCGGTCTCAATTGTCAAGAGGCGTACGATACCACTTTCCCGTCTTGCATGAGAACACACCCTAGTCCAAGGCGAGAGGCATCACAGTAGACATGGAAGTCTTTCTGGATGTCCGACAGTGTCAACATTGGGGCTGATACGAGTTTCTTCTTGAGGTTCTGGAAGCTTTCCTCGCAGGCTAGAGTCCATTCGAACTTTACTTCCTTCTATAACAATCTAGTCATGGGATTTGCGATCTTGGAAATTTTTTTGATGAATCGCTAGTAATATCCAACCAATCCTAGAAAACTCCAGATCTCCGATACATTCTTGGGTTGTAACTAGTTTGTTACTACTTCCACGGTGGTCGGGTCCACTACAATTTCTCCAACAGATATGACATGCCCTAGGAAATTTACCTTGGACGACCAGAATTCGCACTTGCTATACTTGGGATATAGTTGATGCTCCAGTAACTTTTCCAAGGTCAAACGGAGATGGGTTTCATGTTCTTCCTTGTTCTTGGAGTAGATGACGATGTCGTCGATGAATTGTCCAAGAATTCTATGAAGACGTTATTGATCATATTCATGAAGAATGCAGGGGCATTCGTTAGTCCGAACGACATCACTATATACTCATATAAGCCATATCGGGATGTGAATGTGGTCTTGGGGATGTACTCCTCTCTGATCGTGAGCTGATGGTAGCCTGATCGGAGGTCGATCTTGGAGAAGACTGAGGACCCCTTGAGCTGACCGAATAGGTCATCAATCCATGGTAACGAGTACTTGTTCTTGATGGTTACATCATTCAAAGCCCTATAGTCCACACACATCCTCTTCGTTTTATCCTTCTTCATGGCGAATATGACTGGTGCTCCCCAAGGCGAGGTACTCGGTCGAATATATCCCTTCTGTTCGAGATCTTCAATGTTACTTTTCACTTCGGCTAGTTCATTTGTGGCCATCCGATATGATCGCTTGAAGATGAGCAGTGGTTCTAGGGACGAGCTCGATCCTGAATTCAATGTCCCTGTTGGGTGGCATTCCTGGCAGTTCTTCTAGAAATACGTCCGCATATTCTCGGACTATAGGTACTTCTACTACCATCTAGTGGAGAGAAGTCCTTCTTAAACCCTGGGTGGCCATATGAAAGGTGACGGTGATTCCATCCTCGCTGGTTACGATGACGGACTTGTTAGCGCAGTCTATCATTCCCTTCTGCTTCATCAACCAATCCATGTTGAGGATGAGGTCTAGGCCTTTGCACTCTATAAGGATTGGGTCGGCCCAAAATAATACCCCTTTGATCTCTATCCTTGTCCTTGGGCTAAACAGGGTGGCTATATTTTGGTTGCCAAGGGTGGCAATTACCAAGGGTTTGGGTAGTTGGAGTACTTCTAGTCCATTATTTATCACAAAGTTTTTGGATATGAAAGAGTGGGTTGCTCCCGAGTCAAATAAGATTACTACGGGTATGGAGTTTGCAGTAAACATACTGAGGACAACCTCTGGAGCCTCCTGAGCTTCTTTGACGGTGACGTGGTTGACGCGGGCGTGGATTGTCAGGTTGGGAGTGGCTCCTTGGGGTTGCTTGGGGTGAGGACACTGATGGGAGTAGTGTCCTTCCTTACGGCAGTTGAAGCATATGACCGACTTGCCATTCTAGTCCCTCAGCGTGTTGGCCTTAGCGGCCAGGGCTGGTGGAGCTGGTGGGGCTGGAGCAGTTGGTGACGGGGGTTTCCGATGCTTGAACTGCCGGAGTTGTACTGCGACCTAAATGCGGGATGAGAGTGATGGCTCGGTGCATGGGTTGGAGGAGTGAAGAGAGGTCTCTGAAGGATCCCCTGGTTGTGTCTGAAGGCTATCATCTTCCTCTTCTTAAGGTCCAGTCGGTTTTGCTCGGTTTCTTAGACGATAGCCTTTTTCATTAACTACTGAAAGTTGGCGTAGTCCACTGTGACAAGCTGGATGGACAGCTCGTCCTTCAGTCCCCGGAGGAACTTTGCCTAGCAGTTGGCATTGGTGGGGTCTTCCTCTGGCGCATAACGGACCAGGCGGTTGAACTCGTGGATATACTCCATGACTGACTTGCCTCCTTGTTGCAAGTCACGAAATTCTTGTTGCTTCTGGGCCACGACTCTAGCAAGAACGTGGACGTCTTGGAAGGAGTTGGAGAATTCCGTCCAAGTGACGACGTGACCCTAGGAGGGACTCAAAGTAGTTGTCCCACCATTCGGCAGCCGAGCCCTGGAGTTGGTGGGCTACGAAGGCCACTCACTACTTGTGCCATAGATGGTGGCAAAGAGTTCCTAATTCTAGAACGAGATGCCTTGGCAATCTTGGTGGACTTAAGCTTATTGAAGAGCTCATCGCAAGTCAATGTGTTGTAGCTTGCCGACTCTTCAATACTAGAGATCTTCACCTCCTATATGCTACGATCAAGAGCATAGAGAAGTTTGATAGCTCTATCATGATCCGAATAAGCTAAAGTCCTAGTGGAGCGCAAGTTGCTTACAATCCCATCAAATCGAGCAAACATGGCATCTACAGATTCACCAGGACCTTGCACAAACATTTGATATTCTTGATTATATGTGCTTTGGCACCTAGCCTTAATCTGAGTAGTACCCTCATGAAAAGTCTTCAGAGTCATCCAGATTTCACGTGCAGTTCGTAGGTGTTGGACCCTATCAAATTCATTGCGACTCAGACTAATGAACATTATGTTTCTTGCCTTGCTGTTACAATTGTACTATTCTTTTTCAACCTGAGTGGTGTGAGTTTCAGGGATCACATATCGATATCAACAATGTCCCATATAGTACTTCCTTGGCTTAGTAAATAAGCCTCCATGCGCACCTTCCAATAAGCAAAATCATGACCATTGAATACCGGAATCTTAGTATTCTTGTCCATGCCACCAGTGTATCACAAAATCAGTTAAGGTCAACAGGTGATCTAACCGGCTCTAATATCAATTGTAGGATCAGAATGCAACTAGAGGGGGGAGTGAATACGCGCCTTGACAAATTCTCGCGAATAGATGATCTTTTCAAATCACCCAATGCACCTCTAAAAGAACAAACGTGATCAACAAAATTTCTAGAAAATTTCTAGAAAATTTTGTTCCTGATTAGTCAATGAAGTACCGACTACTCTTTCAATCAGACTTTGAAGCGCCGATTTGCTTCAGTCGGACTTTGAATCACTGACCAAAGCATTTGTCGGACTCTGATGCACTGACAGAACCAAAAATTCAAAACACAGCAGAAGGAAACCAGCTGATCAAAACTGAATAAACCGCACTCATTCCAGAAAGAAAAAATGTCTTCTGCTCAATATTGAACTGAACTTTCAGAAAACTTAAACAAGATTCATCAAAATAACTCTGTGCTGCAGTTCTTTAGTGAACACTGACATCAAACATGGAAGCTCACGGAGCTGGTAGAGAAAGAATAGAGACTACCGAAAACTTCTCAAAAGAAAATCTGCAACAGAACTCTGTCGAAGAAAAATACTGCAAGTGCAGGCATCCGGTAGCAACGTCCTGGCAGCGTACTGTATCTGGTTATGCGGAGAAGTAAGCAGAAAACAAAATAGAAAAAAGGAATGAAGCAAGATGTGCTCGGAAGAATCTGGCTGCGCAGTAAAAACGATGACGGTGAACAGAAAAAGGGAGGGAAACAAAAAGTTTCAGAACTGGATTCCTCTTCTAGTGAGAAAAACCAGAGATCAGAGGACTTGAAGAAGCATGCAATGAATCAAAGAAGAAATCTTGGTGGTGGATACAAAAATTCAACCGATGAAGTATACTGCACTTTCTCGCTCAAGCATGAAAATAATCAGACGCTGGGGCTGGATAGGTTGTATGCATCAACAAGCACGGAAAGAAGAATCAGACTTAAATCACAAAGGTAGATTCAAATGCTAGTACTTGATTCAAGAAACAGATCAGATTAAAATCATATCGGAAGAAACTTTGAGCGGAACTAGAGAACTTTTGCTACAAATGCTAAATCGATGAAATCCGGCAATTAACCAGTACCTAGCCTTCTCTAGCGGTAGTGAAGAACACAGAGCAACCGAGAAGCCTGGCAGCGATGGCTGATGGCTTAGTGCTCTGTAGCTAATCCGGCAAGAAAGCACACGCCGTGGCTGCTGCTGTAGCAAGTTCGGGACAGAGACGACAAAAAATTCAGATATTAGTTTTAATGGACAAATATTGTAGAAAATCCGAAAAAAAGTGTAACCACACCTTAATCAAGAGTCATGATGATGTTTTGTTCCTTGTCTTATCACTAGTGCACTGATAAGTTAAAAGCAATAAAGAGGAAAAGGTATTATAACAGAAATATTTAGGAATCAGCACACTAAAAACTCAGTCAAAATATGATAATGAACAGTGCAAAGTAGTAAGCCAATAGAACCCAATTGTAGGATCAAATTTTTGTTGTTTTAGTATACATCTACTGAGAAACGCCTTTCAAAAGTAACGCTTCAAATTCAGTAGTAAAATTGTATTGAACCACTCATGTAACTGTTGATCATTCGGGATGCTATAATTGATCAAAACAATGATAACTCATTGCACACAAAAAGTATTTATCTCAGAGTATCAAAGAGAGCAAAATACACAACTATTCGGACAAAAACGTATTCAAATCAGAACTGAATCAAATCTGATCAGAATTTTAACTCTTCAAGACAATGAAGATTTTCATCAGCAAGAACAAATAGATTCATAAAAACAGACAGTCAATATTATATTTTCAGAGAGAAACTTGTGCACCTGTAGATTCTTCAGTCATGTTCAGTTGTTCTTGATGACATGGTCCAGGGAACAATATGACAGTGAAGCATAAAACTGAGACACCAGTTATCACTCAGTAATTAACTCAATCACTGCCTAAGATAAAATAACAGCAAGAGATTCCATAGCTGAAACATTCATCAAAAACATAATCTTTAGAGAATATTTCAGAAATACACCAATCTGCAAACCACAGGTTTCAGATTCACAAGCATCCTAGAAATTAATTCAAATCAGAAATAAGCAGAATTCCTCTCTCAGTTAACCATTAGTCCCAAGTACTGAAACTAATTTTTTCAGATCTACCGAAATTTCAAGCACACAGAAGGATATATGACAACACAACACAAGTGCAGTCAAAACAGAACCTCAAACATGTTCATCGGCAGAAAAAGATCATCCTCTGAAAATTTCCAAAACAAGTCAAATCCAAACTTTCTTCTCTGAAAATGGAAAGATATTACTGCACACATATTTGATGAGTAGGCACAAACGCAAGAACTCCAGAAGTTTCTAAAGGAAATCAAGCTGATTAGAGAGAGGCGGCGCGCTACTTGTTTCCAGAACCTATGAACACACGCCAGCAAACTTCTCTGTGTTCAGCGACAAAGTAAACAGGAAACGCACTGTTCACGGTAAAAAGTGATATCCAAGAAAATAGAATCAGAACACAGAAAAACTTTCACAATTTTAATCTAAAAGCTGAACAGAAATTTGAGAGAAGAGTAATGAAAGGCTGAAAGAAAAAAATTCTGGTTCATTAAAGTGGGTAACCCTAACCCTTGGACATGGAGGCCTATAAAAAGGCTCACCATAGGGTGGAAACTTACAAAGAAACCCTTGAGTTTTTTTAGTTTAATTAAAAGACCATGGAATATTTTCAGAATAACATATTCTGAAAAATACCCAAATTTTGACTCTAACTTATTACAACTTTGACCCTATACTTTTAATATATTTTCAGAATTTTGAAAATTCCGAAAAAATACTAAAAGTTTACACTTAATCTAAATTAATAAACGAAAAATAAACTCCTAATTATTGGAATTTAAAAAACATTTAGAGATGAGACGGTTTTCAACGAAAACCGACAAAGCCTCTCGGATCGTCGACGATCGTCGTTAGTCCGCGAACCCGATTGCCAGCAAGTCTCTCCCGCTCTCGATCCCTCGAGCCGCCTTGTCACTTGTACTGGCATCCTCGACCATCTGGCATTAGACTCCCTACCTAACCTTGATCTCTTGCTATCGATAGTTGACGAGTATCTCAACCCTGCACACACGAGACAAGCACAGACACACACACCCTTCTAGGCACCCATACATGAATATCAACAAACTCCATCAATCACTCATCATAACCTTGAACCACAGTGAAAACCCTCACTTGGTTCCTCAGATAGGCAGCCGATGCTCCACGAGCTCACGTCTTAGTCCGGGCATCTCACTGTACTCCCATGCGAAACAATAGACATACAACCGAAGCAACTTTATTACTTTGGCCTTTTCATCAGCCTGCAAATTCTTATTTACAAACATCGGCCTTGGAATACTACCATCACCTATATCGACCTCTTCTAGAGGATCGGCCGATGTAAAATCTTGACCTAACTTTTCTTCTTCGCTAAAATCTTAAATGGCTTCGGCAATATCATCTATAGAAGACCGATATTGATCCACACGAGACTTTAGCCAATCAAGATTACTCTTACTAGACATGACTACTAGTTTAGAGATAGTCGTGCTACACCAGCTGTCTTTACAAACAATAGAACAAAGCGTCCCTCAGACACGCTAACAAAGTCGTAATATGAGAGATCTCTACCTGACAAGCATTCTACCTTATCATGAACGGCGTCAATAGACACATTGGCCAAAGCAACCTAGGCCAATGTGTCAGCTGGTACGGTCTCCACATCATCGTCGTCCCACTGAATCAGGCACTCCTGCAAATATAGGGAATGCAGCAATTTGCGTGAATCCAATCATGCCCAAGTAACACAATGTAGTTACCTTGCACATCGACGATGAAGAACATCATCGGCAACATCTTGTTGCCCACCGTCAGCTCTAGAGAAAGCACGCCCTTGACCTCAGAGCTCTCGCCGTTGAAGTCGTTAAGCGTCAGATTGGTCCTCATCAGGTCATCTTCATTCTTGCTTGAGAAACCATGTTGAAGAATATGGTTTGATATTCCAGATGTGATGAGTGATTGTCAACGGAAGTCAAAGGAAGGGAGAGATGAAGACCTGCCGAGTTTGAGGCGCATGTGACTCAGGTACACGGGCAGTGAGCGACGGCCGGGCAGAGGAGCCGCGGAGTCGGGCTAGCCCAATCCGGGTACATGGCTAGGAGCGGCAGATGATCCACTGGTCTGTTGACTGGGTTTGACTCAGTACACGGGCGGCAAGCGATTGCCTGGCTAAGGAAGCTGCGGGGTCGGGTCAGCCCAATCCGGGTACCCTGGTGCGAAGACGGTGGTCACTTTGTCAGTTTCGGCGCAAAATTGACAACCTATTATTACTTTGTTTTTAGGATATTAATATTTAGTTTTTAGGTTTAGAATATTTTTATTTGAGTTAAGTAATTTTTCTAAGCATATTTTAGTAATTTTCGGAATTTATTTTAGAGTCAGTTTATTTTACCCTAGGGGTAAATTAGTCTATTCATGTATTAGGAGTCGCCTATAAATAGGCCCCTATCCCCTTAGGGATAGATGACTGTTTTTCAGAAGATCAATCTATAGTCCAGAAGTTTTTTCTTCATCACTGTTATTCCTTTTATCGCCACCGCCGAATTTTTCCTGCCCGACAGTTTTCAGCCGAGCACCTTCTTTTTCTCCACGACGCCACGCAGTGCATCGCCTAGCAGGCTCTCCCAGCGCACGGTTTCCAGGAAGTCTACGCTGCTGTTTTCCTGCTGTTTGTTGTTTTGCAGCGCACGGCTACCGAGGTAGCAGAAGCCAGCAGGCTAGGTACGACAGCTTGGCAGGAATTAATTCTTCCCCACGCGGCCACGCCGGTGTGAAGACAGCCAGAGACGTTTGGCTCCTAGCGCGCGGCGCGCGATGACCCATGATGTAAGTTAGTTTGTTTAATTAGGATAGACATTTAGTACCAGTAATTTTCCTTGCTAATATTATTTGTCTGGTTAAATTTGTTTGGGTATTAGGATTAGATCATAGTTTAGCAAAAAAAAAATTAGGCGCCCATTCACCCCCCCTCTGGTTGCTACTTTCGGTCCTACATTGCTGAGATTCTTCAACAGAGAGTACGACATCAGGTTGATAGTGGCTTCTCAATCTACAAGCATTCTCGAGATCGGCTTGCCGTCGATGTGTCCCTTGACATAGAGAGGCTTCAAGTGATGAGTCGCATCCTCGGGCTTCTCGAAAATAGCCTCCCAAGGGCTGAGGCTCAACTGAGTGACCTCGGCCTCATCCTGTGGAAGAGAAAACTCAGCGGGTAACATGACGATGTTTACGTCCATCGCTTGAGGAGTGGGCCCATCAAAGACCGACGTGTAGTCGTCGTCCATCATGTCATCCTCATCGTCGCTTGGAGTAGGAGCCGGGTTGTTTACGGCAACCGGCTTCGGCTTCCATACCTATTTCACTACTGGTCGGGGACGGATCTCCTTGAAAATGGCATCCTGCTCGTCCTCGGCCTTCTTCTCGCGCAATTCCTGAGCTCGAAGATGTTGTAGCCATCTCTTCTAGGACTTGGTCATGCTTGGGGGTGCCCACGAAATCTGTGGCTTAGTGTCGGGCACCACAACTTTGTTCCTGAGTTTTTGTTGGACAGGAATTGCCTGAATTGGCCTCGGTGATTTTGTTCTTGGCAGGATTTTGCTCCTGTTTCCTATCAGTCGGACCGGCCTTACTAGGTTAGTCAGACCGGGCTCTGTCGGTCGGACCGACCATGGTAGGCCGGTCAGACCGGCTAGTGCTGGATATTTGAACAGATCCAGTCGGACCGGCCATAGTAGGTCGGTCAGACCGTAGTGGTGAAGTCAGTTGTACTGGCCCTGAGGCTGCGGTCTGACCGGCGGTCTTCTCGGGTGACCTTTGTGGTTCGCCTTTGTCTTGCTCCGTGGAGGCCCTCTTAGGGATTGGGACGTCCTGGGACCCCACCTTAACGATGATACCTTTGGACACTACCTCCGGACATCCTCGTGGCATGACAGATAGTCTGCCGAAGACATCGCCTCTTGGAGCACTCATTTGACCCTGCATGTTATAAAACTCGGACGGCCTGGATGGAGCAATATAATATGGGGTAGGGTACCCAGGAGCGGAATGTTACACGGTGGCCACTGTGCCATGGACCAATGGTATGGTGGAGGAAGTGGTGGATCCAATGGCTTCACCCATCGTGGGTCGAACCCACTCTTCCGAGGAGGGCTCAGCCTCGTTGGAGGTCTTGGCCGAGCATTTGCCGTCTTGGCCCTCTTCTTGTGCTTATTGTGTTCACTTTCCACACTCCCTACCTTAGGGTTCTTCGGCACGAGCGTGTGTGAGAGCGGTTCTCTGATCACGACCTCCTTCCCCTTAGTGGACCTAGCCTACTCAGGCCGAATCAGCACCTTCTTCCCATCGAGATCGATAGTGTTCATAGGGAAAGGGTCCTGGCCAAGCTTCAGCTTAGGATTTTTATCCAATTTCAACTATCCTTCTTCTATGGCCGATTGAACCTGCCGATGAAAAACATTGCAATCATTAGTAGAATGGGAATGAGAATCATGCCACTTACAATAAGCCCGCTTCTTCAAGTCATCGGCGGTTGGAATGACATGACCCTTCAGTAACTTGATAAGTTTGTTCTTCAACAAGAAATCAAATATTTTATCACACTTGGTCACGTCAAAAAAATACTTAACCTTGTTGAGACAACTCTTGGTAGGAGACAGCCGTAACTAAGTGCAAGTGATGGGCTTGGCCTTACTAGACAAAGTCCACTCCACGGTGTACATATTGGTCGAGTCATCCTCGCTCTCCGGTGACTCCTCATCAGAGTGCTCCATGACGTGCACCTCAGCCTTAGGCTTGTTGAATGTCTTAGTGAACTTTCTACTTTTGGCTCGGCTTTCCTGAACCAGAGCCTTCTGCAACACTTGACTAACATCAAAGAAATCCTGGCCATCTAGTTTCTCCTTAAGTTCAGAGTGCAGACCATTAAAATATAGGTCAGCCAAGTCTCTGTCATAAATGTTCAAAGTAAAACATTGGTTTCTAGTGTCCCTAAAATGCTTAACGTACTCAGAGACACTCTCGTTAGCCTTCTGTCTAACCAATGTCAAGTGTGATAGTCTAAGCTCGGTTTCCCAAGTGTAAAAATAATCATGGAACTTCTGCTCCAACTAGGCCCAAGTCTGAATGGAGTTCGGCGGTAACGTTGTAAACCAGGTGAATGCGGTGCCGAAAAGCGATGGAGAGAACAATCTAAGCTTCAAAGCATCCGACTCACTAGCTTCGCCACACTGCGCTAGGAATTGGCCTATGTGCTCTAGGGTGGGATTGCTACCTTCGCCGTCAAATTTTGTAAACTCAGGCACCCTAAAGACGTCCGGGTGTGGGATGGTGTCGAAGTGATCAGGGTACGGATTGTGATAAACTCTAACCCAACCTCTATGTGTCCAACCCGCACACTCTCTAAATAGTACGCGAATTCACTCGTCAAAGTCATCTATGCCTCCAGCCTTCGCGCGTCTCTCGTGCAGGGGCATGACACATGGTGGTATATCATGGTGTCAGCCATGTGGCTCCTCCTCTCATGGTGGCTTGCGATAAAGGATGTAATCGGGCCTATGCAGGTGGCAGGAGCAAGAGGTGTTGGCAGCGCGGGATAAGGTAGCGTAGGTGTTGGCGGCGGTGCATAGTGTGTGACAGGGGCGGTCTGACTGGCCGTAGGGCCGGTGTGATCGAGAGTGTGATAGACAGTTGGACCGACCTGATGGTCGATCTGACCGACAAGGCCATATGTCGTCTTGACCATGGATGTTGTGGCTGTAGACGCTATGGTCTTCCCGGTACTCCTGTCAGTACTACTGTGTATGTTGTGAACATGGGGTACACTAGCTATCGGAGTTGGGGAAGCAGCCTCGGAAAAGCCGAATCTCCTCAACATTGCCTCCATCTTAGAGCCGATCATGGCCTCTACGCGGTTTGCAACGGTAGAGCTAACGGCCTGGTCTACTGATGTGGCTATTTTTTGCTGGATGTCTTGGGAGGACAGTCGAGGGGACGATGGTGTTACCTTAGCTCCAGAGAGATCGGGGACTTCGGTGTCGCACTTGACAAAGCCCCCACGGGTCTTGGTCAAGCGGCCAAGAAAAAGAGTGTGTAGCTCCCTTGTCCTAGCCTCGAGCTCTGCCCTATCCACCTCGGAGAGGTCATTGAGGGTGGGGATGATGATGTTGCTATCGTCGATCTCTGAGCTCCCCACTGGATTCATTGGCGTCAAGGTCTCGTTGATGTAGAGGTAGTAGGTGTACCCGTCGCCTATGTAGAAGTGCTTGGCAAGTTTCTCCCCAGCAGAGTCGCCAAAAAGTGTGTTGACACTAAAATGCGCCAATTAAAAGGAACATCTATACGGCGATCCAAAAGCTTATGAATACTTAGGAGTAAACCCCTAAGAGTAACGCAACACTGACGCCACATTCCGACGATCCTCAAATAGTGGTGAGGAAATAACGGAGTCGTCGGGCAATCAAATAATATCACAGAATAATATTCAATTAACCGATGTGTAAGAAAATAACTAAAAATAATTAAACCTAATCAGAAAGCTTAAACTGATTAAATCAAACAGGGATCATGTGGTCGAACTGGCCTAAGGCTGCCGGTCAGACCGACTAGGGAGTTGTGGTCAGACCGGCTTACAGGCGGTGATCTGACCTGCAGTACAAAAAAGGGCGCGATGGGGCTTGACTGCACACCGCCGGTCGGACTGACCGTGTGCCACCGGTCGGATCGGCGTGTGTCGGCGATGGATTACGACATGGCACAACCTGGTCGGACTGGCCTGTCAACGCCGGTCAGACCAATAGTGACAGATCCGATCGCCCGGGTCCTCCGGCGATCATCTTGTTGTTGGTGCTTTTGCCTGAAACTTCTTGGCGAAGATAAGAGAGCTGAAAAAATGCAAAAAAAACACCAGAAAACCAGAGGTAACTCAGCCATGGGACTGAATTACCGATAAAACCAATAAAATGATAGAAATCTGTTACGTGGATGAAATAGATGATTCATGAGCGAACCGACAAGGACTTACCGTGATTACGACACAGAGAACAGATGGTTTCTAGCACAAACCCGCAAAGATGGACGTTAGAACAAAACCAAGGGGAAAAGGTAGATTGAAAAGTAACGGTATGATTCAAAGAATAATAGATTGGATCTATTATGGTTTTGGGGAGGGTCTCCTTGAATCGGCCTTGCCTCTATTTATAGAGGTTGGTCATGAGTGTCTGGGCTCTATTCTGAGTTGGACACAGGTTCCAAGTCGTAAATAATTAATTAGAGACAAAATAGATCCGGAATGAGCTAATATGAATCGGATACAGAGTAGGCCGGTCTGACTAGACCTATGACCGGTCTGACCGAAGTGGGCCGTCAGACCGGTAGTACATGGCCAGTCAGACTGGCCTATGGAAGGACTTATCATATTTTTGGCTAAATTACCAAAACTTGACATTTTGACAACTTTAACCATTAATGCCATTTTTTGCTATCAACACTACGTTCTTAGAAAAAAGGGGTTCAAGGCGTGGTAATCAGTTTGACCCTGTAACTCCAACAAAAATAAATAAAATGTGTCAGATAACATGTCTATATCATGAAAATCATCACAATAACTAGATCGAACCTAACCAAGACAGTAGCTAATCACGATGATCTTAATAATATATTGTTGACACGAAAACGCGCCCACACACTTGGGTCAGTTCGACGATCCAAAAGCGTGTGGATACTTAGGGATAAACCTAAGCGTGACACAGCACCGACGTTGCGTTCCGACGGATCCTTAACGGTTGTAAGGGTAACAGAGTCACCAGGTAATCAAACAAATATTATGAAATAAAGTTCGATTAGCCGTTGTGTGAGGAAATAACGAAAAATAATAAAACCTGATCAAACTAGCCAGAACAGGGCCGATTCTGATTTGCAAATAAAGCGGCGGTCAGACCGGAGGTATACTCCCAGTTAGACCGGTGATGCGAAGTATCGCCGAAGGGGTACCCTTCGGCGTTCAGCGCGAGATAGATCCAAAGTACCCCGAAGGGGGGAAGGCTTCGGCCTATTGGCCGGTCAAACCAGAGTGAAACCTCTGGTCAGACCGATGCCTGTGAAGGGGTCATCGAAGAGGGGTTCGACATTCTAGTGCGAAGCGATCTTCGGGCGGTTGGACCGATAGAGTGTACCCGGTCAGAGCGACGGCGAAGCCTCGGTCAGACCAAGGGCTTCGGCACCGCGGAGTCCAATGTGGAGCAGTTTACTGTGAGGGTTCTCACCAGAGAGGGCTTCGACATGACGGCGAAGAGTGCTCTAGCGTGGAGTGGTTCACTGTGGAGAGGTTCTCGCCGAAGAGGGCTTCGATGTGATGGCGAAGAGTGCTCCGGTGACGTTGTAGATGAATAGCAATCACCCTCAAACTTCTTGGCGATGATTTTGAAGATGTTTCCCCTACAAAATAGTAAAAGATCAAGTGCAATTCGACCTAAAGGCCAAACTCCCAAGAGTAGCAATAAAACCGATAAAGACGATAAAAATCTATTTCGTGGATTAAATGGGAGATTCACGAGCGAATCAACAAGGGTTACCATGATTTTGACACGGCGGACGAAGGGCTTTCAGCGCAAACCCATGAAGATGAACATTACTTGGCTAATCCTAGGGCAAGGAAAGTAGATTGGAAGATAAAAGAATGATTCAAAGCAAGGGCTTTGTGTGGATATGAAAGCGGGGGGACCTCTTGAATCGGCCTCACCCCTCTATTTATAGGGGCTGGTCTCACCTAATCTTAGTATGATTCGGCCAAGTGGTTAAGATTTGGATAAGAGGTCTCACTTAATCTGAGTAGGATTCAGCCAAGTGGTTAAGATTTGGATAAGAGATCAAAAATAGCCGAACTATGCTAATCTGATTCGAACTCTGCCGGTCGGAGTGGGCCTCTTTGGGCCTCGCCGAAGCCAGCCTGCCGGGCTGAAGCCTACGGGCCACCGAAGGGGCCCACTGGGCCAATGCCTGCTTGTGAAATAGGTCTCCAAAGGTGCTGCCGAAGCCCAACGCAGGATCGGCCTTCAGCACTTCAGGGCTTCGGCCTGTGCCGGAGATGGCATATTTTCGGCCCAAATTACCAAAATTGATATTTCGACAATTTCAACAATTAATGCCAAATTCAAGTGTCAATACATGTCCCCTGCTTTTTAGCAAACTTAGTGAGCTAAAATAACAGTGATCCATGGGTGGTACTCTCTATTTGTTTACCTACCAAATCATCCATTTCATAACCCAAGATATTTGAATTTGATGAGGATGATTTGTACGACTCATTAATATTACTAGGGGACTTAAGCGCCGGATTTTTCACCAAATCGGCCTTTAGTTATTTTACTAATTCTGCCCCCCCCCAATCCCTCACGAGGACGCGATCCTTACTCAACGAGGGTAGAAGCTGGCAGGCAACCAACTTCGGTCTCCACACTTGGCGTGTCCTAGCTACAGTTGTGGACTCGCTGGGTGAGATACCTTTGCATTCTTCGTCCTCTTTTTCTCTAAGATATTCGGCACGAAGACGTTGCAATCGCCTTTTTGGGGACTTAGTCATCCCAGGAGGCACCCATGAAGCTTGCGGCTTGGTTCCGGGCGTCGCAAATTTGCTCCCAGAACCTTCGGCCGAACAGGGTGTATCCGGAACGGCCTTAGCTACCTGCGGGCCGAACTCATGCTCCTGTTGAGGGTTCGACCTCTTTGGCGGGGGTGTCCGAGGGCGTTTGTCATCGGTCCTTCTCCTATGCCTCTGGAGAAGAATCCCAAAAGTTACCTTCAGCTTTTTGTAGGATTCAGCCGAAGATGGCTTGTCGACATTTACTTTCCACACTCCTACCTCAGGGTTCTTTGGTACGAGCATGCGTGTGTGAGGTTTTCCAATGACGATTGCCTTTCCTTTAGATGACTTGGCCTGTTCGGGCCGAATAAGTACCTTCTTCCCATCAAGATCAATGTTGTTTACGGGAAAGGGATCATGATCTAGCTTCATTCTAGGGATAGAATCTATCTTCAATCATCCTTCATCTATAGCCGATTGAACTTGCCGATGAAAATGTTGCATTCATTAGTAAAATGGGAAAGTGAATCATGCCACTTATAGTATGCACATTTTTTCAAGTCTTCAGCAGATCGAATGACGTGACCTTTGGGCAACCTGAGGAGCCTGCTTTTTAATAGGAAATCAAATATTTTATCGCACTTGGTCACATCAAATGAGTACTTAGCTTCATTGGGCTGACTCTTAGCGAGAGACGGCCGTAATGCGGAGCACGCGGTTGGTTTAGATCCACTAGGCTAGGTCCATTCAGCCGTGTACATGTCAGATGAATCTTCTTCTCCTAATGATTCTTCTTCGGAGTGCTCCACGATGTGCAGCTCAGCCTTAGGCTCACTAAAAACTTTAACGGACCTCTTGCCCCTGGCTCAGCCTTCTTGGTCCATAGCCTACTATAAAACCTAACTAACCTCGAGGAAGTTTCGAACGTCTAGCTTCTCCTTAATTTCAGAATGAAAACCGTTGAAAGCTAAGTCGACCAGATCCCTCTTGGAGATGTTTAAACTAAAACATCGGTTCCTAGTGTCTCGAACAAACCTAATATATTCGGAGACACTCTCATTGGTCTTTTGTTTAACCGATGTCAAATGTGAGAGCCTAAGTTCGGTTTCCCCAGTGTAAAAATAATCGTGGAATTTCTGTTCTAACTAGGCCCAAGTCTGGACGGAGTTCGGCGGTAGCGCCGAAAACCAAGTGAAAGCAGTGTCGGACAGCGATAAGGAAAATAATCTGAGCTTAAGCGCATCTGACCCATTTGCTTCACCACACTGTGCTAGAAATTGTCCTATATGCTCTAGGGTGGTCTTGCTACACTCGCCATCAAACTTGGTGAACTCAGGAACCCTAAAGCCACAAGGATATGGGATGGCATCGAAATGGTCTGGGTACGGCTTACGGTAAACCCTAATCCGATCCCGTGGAATGTAACCAGTGCATTCCCTAACAAGCGCGTGAATTCACTAGTCAATATCCTCTATGCTTCTAGCCTGCGCACGTCTCTCGTGCGGGGGCGCGACACGTGGTGGTATGTCGGGATGTCGGCCGTGCGTTCCCTCCTATAATGCCGGCTCATGATAAATGGGATGCTCAGGCCTACGTGGGTATGCGGGAGCAGGAGGCGCGGGCAGCGCGTGAAAGGGCACTGTGGGCGCAGGCGGCGTGTAATAAAATGGGGCGGCCTGACCGGCCATAGGGCCGGTTTTACCATAGGCACAATGGCTGGTCGGACCGGCCTAGTAGCCGATCTGACCGTAGGTATACGGGTCGGTTAGGTTAGGCTGGTAGCTAGTCAGACCAACTATCATCGGTGATGGTGCCTGGTACGTGCTGGTTTGGCCGGCCCAAGGGCCGACCTGACCGACAATGGTGTGCATAGCCTCGCCCCCATAAATTGTAGATGTATATGTAATGACCTTTCTGGTTCTCATGTCGGTTCTACTGTGTACGTGGTGTGTGGGGGGTAGGCTAGCAATCGGAGTGTGAGAAACGGCCTCGGAAAAGCTGAATCTCCTAAACATCGCTTCCATTTCAGGCCCTAGTCGATTTGCAAATGTAGCACTAACGGCCTGATCCACTGTAGCGGCTATCTCCTGTCTAATATCTAAGGGGGGTAAAGATGGGAGGGATGGTGGTGTTACCTTGTTTCCGAAGGGGTCCGAGATGTTGATGTCGTGCCTGATGAAGCCCGTGTGAGTTTTCATGTAGCGCCCGAGCATGAGGGCGTGGAATTCCTTCGTCTTGGCTTCGATCTCGACCCGATCCTCTTCGGGGATGTCCACGAGAGTTGGGAGGATGATGTTGTGGTTTTCGATTTCCGTGTTCATGCCCCCCAGGTCCATCGGCGATAGGGGTATTGTTGCCGTTGTCGTAGAAGTCATGGCCGATGTACCCACAGTCGATGTAGATGTGCACGTCATGTTGATGTTGTCCCTAGCGGAGTCGCCAAAAAAGTGTGTTGACACGAAAACGCGCCCACACACTTGTGTCAGTTCGACAATCCAAAAGCGCGCGGATACTTACGGATAAACCTAAGCATGACGCGGCACCGACGTTGCGTTCCGACAGATCCTTAACGGTTGTAAGGGTAATGGAGTCACCAGGTAATCAAACAAATATTATGAAATAAAGTTTGATTATTCGATGTGTGAGAAAACAACTAAAAATAATATAACCTAATCAAACTAGCAAGAACTGGGTCGATTCTGATATGCAAATAAAGCGGCGGTCGGACCGGAGGTATACTCCTGGTCCGAACGGTGATGCGAAGTATCGCCGAAGGGGTACCCTTCAGTGTTCAGCGTGAAATAGATCCAAAGTACCCCGAAGGGGGGAAGGCTTCGGCCTATTGGCCAGTCAAACCGGAGTGAAACCTCCGGTCAGACTGACGCCTACGAAGGGGTCGCCAAAGAGGGCTTCGGCATTATGGTGCGAAGCAATCTCCGGGCGGTCGGACTTATAGAGTGTACTTGATCAGACCGACGGCGAAGCCTCAGTCAGACCAAGGGCTTCGGCACCGTGAACTCCGATGCAGAGCAGTTTACTGCGAGGGTTCTCGCCGAAGAGGGCTTTGGCGTGATGGTGAATAGTGCTCCGGCGCGGAGTGGTTCACTACGGAGAGGTTCTCTCCGAAGAGGGCTTCGTCGTGATGGCGAATAGTGCTCCGGTGACTTTGTAGATGAATAGCAATCACCCCCAAACTTCTTGGTGATGATTTTGAAGATGTCTCCCCTACAAAAAAGTAAAAGATCAAGTGCAATCCAGCCTAAAGTCCGAACTCCCAAGAGTATCAATAAAACCGATAAAGACGATAAAAATTTGTTTCGTGGATTAAATGGGAGATTCACGAGCGAATCAACAAGGGTTACTGTGATTTCGACGCGGCAAACGGAGGGCTTTCAGCACAAAACCACGAAGATGGACATTACTTGGCTAATCCTAGGGAAAGGAAAGTAGATTAGAAGATGAAAGAACGATTCAAAGCGAGGGCTTTATGTTGATATGAAAGCGGGGGGTCCTCTTGAATCGGCCTCACCCCTCTATTTATAGGGGCTGGTCTCACCTAATCTGAGTAGGATTCGGCTACTTGGATAAGATTTGAATAAGAGATCTCACCTAATCTGAGTAGGATTCAGCCAAGTGGTTAAGATTTGGATAAGAGATCAAAAACAGTTGAACTATACTAATATGATTCGAACTCTATCGGCTGGAGTGGGCCTCCGCGGGCCTTGCCGAAGCCAGACTACCAGGCTGAAGCCTACAGGCCGCCGAAGGGGCCCACTGGGCCAAAGCCTGCCTGCGAAGCAGGCCTCCAAAGGTGTTGCCGAAGCCCAACGCAGGACAGGCCTTCGGCACTTCAGGGCTTCGGCCTGTGCCGGAGATGGCATATTTTCTACCCAAATTACCAAAATTGATATTTAGACAATTTCGACCATTAATGCCAAATTCGAGTGTCAACATATATCAAAGTATCGGGCATGCTTTATTTAGATGAATGGTATACAACATGAAAAAGATACAATAGCAAGAGATGTCAGACTTAGCCGATGAAGCGTCAAACTACCACACCTAGATCACATCAATCTAAGAGATCAATCTGATGCAGCCTTAGACCTAGCCAATACAGTGAGAACCAGCGACCGTATTGTTTCGATGTTCACCTCAATAGATCAATCTGATGCAGCCATGAGGATACTGACCTAGTCGATATGGTCATCGGGGGTGGTGGGACTCATCTATTAATCGGAGATCGAAACGATGCAGCCCAGCTCTGAGTGTCGAACCCTACCGAGATAAACCTTGGGAACCAAGGGTGGCAATGCGCCAAGTAGTTGTTTGATAGAGATGTGTTTCTAATCTAACTAGGGGTACATATTTATCGTATGGAGATTTGTCGTCCAAGCACTCTATACTAACTGATTATGGATTTATCTTGTTTTCATCTTTATCTCCATCGGCTCCTCTTCACTCGGTCATGTTGTAACAGCATGGACGAGCTTTCTTGACCATCTTTGACCGGACTCTTTTTGACTTTTGTTGATTGTACAACATCCTTGGTGGGCTCTAGGCTTTACCAAATCTTGGTGTCAACACATGCCCCCAGTCTCGGAGCATTAAGTGGCGGTTGATGCTTCGAAATTAACAACAGTCATTATCCATGCTGCCACATCTTCTCAAACGTCTATCGTATGATCTTTTCACTTTGATTGCTAGCCAAACCACTTCATCTTCTATCACCTTCATATCTTCACCCAGGGTTTCGGCCTTACAACTCCTCTTATTTTTCTACCTCTTCATCTTCAGCCATTCACGTCGCCTGACACATTTACTCTTGATGGCATCGTATCGATTTTTTCCATCGAACGCCGTGAACGGTCCCTTCAACTCCTTCGAGATTAACCTGGCTCGAAAATCGAAGAATTACCCTAGTATTATAAGTATTCAGCGTTTCTTCATTTTACCTTTCACGCTTTCTAGCCCCTTTCTTGCCATGAGTATCATTTGCTTCCTTTTCTTGTTCAGTTAAATCTGCACTTTGGTGACACCGAAATGGCTACTCTCAATGCGATCCCTGAGGTAAGTCTTATTTCCCACTATATTTTCTTTTCCTTTCGCGGCTTCTTATTACATATCTTTTTCTTCCTCTTGTAGAACCTATAGGATCAAATTATAATCCCCATAGCCACTCATCCTTCTGGTTTTTTCTTGGGCCCTTTTGGCAATCCAGACCCTGTTGTTTTAATAAATGCCAAAACTCATAGAATCCCTTTCAAATATTCCCCCATGCGTCCTTCCAATTGGGGATGTGGTCCTAACTCTTTTTCGTCTCCTATCCCTTGCTAGAGTGACTGATATCTAGAGTATCGGTCACCTACCACCCCCTTTGGGATGACATCGACATCAATCATTGCATCAGCCTTTCTATGGTTGAACTGTATCTGAACGAACTGGTGCTAGCCGTGTCATGTTACTTTTGGTCCAATGCCTTGAATGCCTTCATTTTTGGTCACGGGCCAATGAGTCCTACTTTGCTTGATCTCTTCTTTTTGACCTGTCTTGATATTGACTCACCATCCAACCCCTTCTCTTTTTGTTTCCAACCATCCCATCACTTCAGCGTCACGTCGATTGATGGCTAGGGCTGATATATTGTGAGGCACAACGGGAAGACCGGTCCTATAGACACCATTGAACATATTGCTTTTCTGAACCTCTAGTTGGAAGAGTTCGTTTTCTACATACCGACCCTGGCCCCGACTTTCCAATTTCGGTTTTTAGCTGAATGACTTGTCGCTCGTGTGTGGATCCCTCTTGGTCGCTATCTCCTTAGAGTGACCTACCGTATCCTTCACCTCGTATCGGTCGACCTATCGGCTGGTAATGTTATCGACCGACCTAAAGGCCCCTGGTGGTTCTTCCAACATTGGCTTAATATTTATATGGCTGACATTATTGAAGGAATCCCTCTTGCCCAGTCGTGTTTTCCAGTCGATTTTCCAAAATTGGTCGTTCCTGCCTATCATCGCTACTCTTCCTTGGACGAAGTGGTAGTATCCATCCCTGCTTTCTCTTTATCTTCCGTGTCATTGGTCGTTTTCTTCAAGAGATCCTATCTTGGATTCTCCTATCGGACCATCTGGTTCCCCTTCGGGTATTGCACGGAATATGAATGCCCTCATCGGCTAGTCTTTCCTAATGTGTCCCGTGATGAAGAATCCCTTTGTATATTCTTAGCCACAACCTCTCCTTGCTTGCTTCCTATCGACTTTACTGATGAACGCCATCATCGGACCTCCTATGAATTTTACCATCCATCAGTCTTCTCCCAGAAGCTGGGCTCCGGCCAACTCCTGCCCCATCTCTTTTTGTCGGTCAGATTTGAAGTTGTGGGAGAGTCACGAGCACCTTGGAGTGGGGTCACTTTCTCATATGACCGATGGGATCTGCACCAGAGATCTTACTTCTTGGATGACCTGCCAAGCGACTTCCATAGCCTTCCACCGATGGTGGGGCGAGTTGAAGCAACATATCTTCAACCATTCCTCTTTGGTTTACCGAGAGTGGCTTCACCCAAATGATGATGATGCAGGGCACGAGGTAAACGCCATGACTCCCCCTTTCCATCTTCTATTCCATCTAATTGAACTTGCTTTCTGCAGGATGTCGATCACGATGCCCCCTGGTATGATTCAGTGGTCGGCCGATACAATACGGGCCGGTATCAGACACTACAAACCTAGGTGCTGGTGCCCCCACTCCCACGGTGTGGGTTAACAGAAGGCGGGCCTAGATTGCCGATCGTGCTGAGGAACTTCGATCGGCTGTTGGGGGAAGAATCCAATTTGAGAGTGAAGCCAACGGAGCCCGTTAGGAAGTTTTTTTATTTCATAAATTTGTGTAACTCTTTCACCTTGTAGCCTGGGAGATTGGATGTATCTTTTTAATTTCATATGTCTTGACTTCGAACTGTGTTCTGTGGCATACGATGCTTCTTCATCGGCCGTCTGAAGGCGATACCACTAGTATCGACTTTTTGGCACGTAGATCCCTAGGCTTTGATCCAAACGCTTGGGAAGTACTTTAGATATTTCCCATTCATTGCTTTCTCGAACACTTCTCCATCCAGTCCTTCGAGTAAATAGGCGTTGCTAGGCACTACGATGTATCTGAAACGGTCCCTCCCAATTTGGGGACCACTTACCAAACTGATTGTCTTTAGACCCGATTGGCAGGATAAATTTCCATACGAGCTCTCCTTGTTCAAATGATTTCGGCACCACCTTCTTATTATAGAACCTTGCAATCCTTGCTTTGTTTTCATCAAACTTTTGGAGGGCTCTCAATCGGACCTGCGCTATATCATCAAGGTCGTCCGTCATTAGATTATAATAATCATCAGCTATGAGTTGATCTTGTAATGTGATCCTTCTTGAGCCGATGTTATTCTCCCATGGTAATACTGCTTTGTGGCCATAGACTAACTGATATGGTGGCACTTGAGTGGATCTGTGACGTGCCATCCGATAAGCTCAGAGTGCTTCTGATAAGGACTGATGCCAACACTTCGTCTTTTCATTAATCTTACGCTTTATTAACTTGATCAAACTCTTATTGAATGCTTCTACTTGACCATTATCCTATGCGTAATACGGTGATGAATTTAAGAGCTTGATCCCCATATTGGATGTGGACTGCTGAAATTCCTCCGAAATGAAAATCGTCCTTTGATCCGTGGTGATAGTCTGTGGAATTCCGAACCGATATATTGTATGCTCCCTGATGAATTTGATGGCATCGACAAATGTGACTTTTGAGTGGAACAGTGTCTACCCACTTCATGAAATAATCAGTGGATGCTATTATGAATTTATGACCTTTTCTCAATGTCGGGTAGATTTGGCCGATCATTTCGATACCCCATCCCCTGGAGGGCCAGGGTTTGATTATTGGGTTCATTGTCAATGCAGGTGCCCTCTATATGGCTCCAAATTTCCGACAATCCTGACGCCCCTTATAATATCTTATGCAGTCCTCTACCATAGTCGGCCAGAAATAACCAGCTCTCTGAAGCAACCACCTCATCTTCTGGGTAGACCGGTGTGTCGCGCATATGCCATCATGTACCTCACATGTCACCACTTTAGCTTCTTCTATTCTTATGCCATCATGTACCTCACACGTCACCACTTTGGTTGATATATGAGTTTTCTTGGTGATAACATCGAAGGGTTCTTCAAATAGTTGATGATGTCATGCCTCCAATCATCAGCTTATATCTCTGTGATTTCCACTTCAATTGACCTGGCCATCGGCTTGTATCCCGACACCATTTGGGCCAAATCATTTGCCTCCAAGTTTTGCTCTCCTAGGATATGAGTGAAATTCACTCTTCAAAAACTCGTCATTTTGTCTTGGCACTGATCATGGTATTCTCTTAGTACATCATCATTGCATTCATATTCCTTTGATAGTTGTCTCATAATCAGTAGAGAGTCCCAGAGAATTTCCACTACGTCGGCCCATACTTCTTCCAATAACTACAATCCTTTCAGCACTATTTCATACTCAGCCTGATTGTTGATGGAGAATGACTTGATGGTGTAGGAAAACTAAAATGATGCCTGTTGGGGGAGATAATCCCGATGGTGGCAGGGGAACGAGAAGGCCTGTACGGCTCCGAAGGAAGACCATCACTGGGAGACCCGAAGCCCTGTGCCGGAGGTACCTGGACCTCCGAGCAAGGGAGCCGGAAGCCTCCGGAGGTTCCAGGGCGTGTCGGAGGGGTCTTCGGAGGAGGAGTGACCAGGCAAGAGCCGGAGGCCACTCTTCGGGCCGAGGATGCCGGAGGCCACCCTTCGTGTCAAGCCGAGGATCTGGAGAGAGACCGGACGATAAGAAGACCAGTCAAGTCCGTAGGGGGACAAGATCGTGATCGTCTGCGCCATGTCGGGCGGACTTCGCCGCGCCCAACACGGCTGACACACCGCCAGATCGCACCTTCTTGTCTGTACTATGTAACGCCTGTCTGTACTATGAAGTGTCTGTTTTGTCTGTACTGCTGACCGATGTCAGACCGAGTGGCAGTTGGAGGTTGCGGAGACCGACTCCTCAGAGCGGGCACCCTATAAATACCCCCTAACTGTAGTGTAACACACACGATCCAAGAATACAGAGCACACTGCATTCCATTATTCTCAAAACCTGCTGGTTCGATCCGTCGTTCCAACAGTTGGCGCTGTCCGTGGGGATCCTAGTTTGAGAAGCTAGCGTCCTCTGCATCCAGTCACCAAAGCATGTAGAGTCGGAAGGGCGCGAGCACGGTTCCTCTGCGTCGGTCAGCCCGCACCGCCGGAGTCGAGCCCACCCCAGTCGCCATTCCCGACCAGCCAGTCGTTGCGCCCATCGGGGCACCTGCCATGGAGCCGGCCTAGGCCCCGGAGGGGACGCCCGAGGTTCGGGGCCCTGTGGGCGTGCCTGAGCCAGCTTCCGTCAATCTCGCGGGGCTCTGGGAGGGGCCGCCGGAGGTGCATCCTCCGAGCGGGCCCCTGGTGGTGGCCCTCCGAACCGACTACGTCCGTTCGCAAGACCCTGAGAATGCCTTAGGAGGAAGCGGGAGTCAGGCCGATGCTCTGGCCGCTGAGAACGCCCGGCTGAAGGCGGAACTGGCTCAGTTGCGCTAGGAGGCGTCGCTCCGCCGTCTTGAGCCCTCCCGCGTTATAAGGGTTGCGGCTGTCGCCTTGAGCGACGATGAAGATCAAGCGGAGGAGGAAAACGCGTCATACAACGAGGAGTCCCCCCTGCACCCAGACCTTCAGAGGGTGCGCTTCGGCTCAAAGTTTCGCGCCGCCAAACTTCCCAAGTACTCTGGGGATTCTGACCCCGGAGAGTTCTCCCGTTCGTACGCTCTGGCGATAGAAGCGTCCGAGGGGAGCCGAGACACCATGGATAAATGCTTCCCTCTGGCACTTGAAGGGATCGCTCTCCGGTGGTTCTGGTCGCTCCGGCCTGGGACCATCCGTTCGTGAGACTAGCTGAGGAAGAAATTCGTCAACAACTTTCAGGGAACCTTCGTGGCCCCTATGTCCACCGGGAGTCTATTCCAAGTGAAGCAGCAACTCGGAGAGACTTTGCGGCAATACTCCCAGCGCTTCGTGCACACTAAGGCCCAGATCAAGGGGCTCTCGGCTTCCTCCATCATCGACGCTGCCCGGGAAGGCGTCACACACCCGGGCCTCCTCGACAAGCTCCATCGGAAGCCCATCTCCTCGATGGCACAGCTCATGACGTACTTCGAAGAGTACGCCCGGTACGAAGAAGGCCAGATGCACCGACAAGCGATGATAGTCCCTGTCCGGACCACGAGCGCCAAGGCGTATGAAGTCTCGCCGGACCTCAACCGGGGAACTCGCCCCGCCCCTGACTTCCGCCGCCAAGATTCCGGCCGGCAGGACTCCGTCCACCGGGACTCTCGGCGGGGCCGGAAGCATCTTCGGGGGGAGGTCCTCAGCATCACCCCTCGAGTCCCCGCTAAGCACCAGCACACGTCCGGAGGGGGCCGCTTCACCGGGGCCAAGGCTCCGTCTCGGGCACTCTCCGGAGGGGCCACCTTTTACTACAGCGTCCACGGCGACAACCGGAGCCACGACACCGATTCCTGTCGGACCATCCTCACCCTTCGGAATGACTACCTCAAGCGAAATGCCGGTCACGGTGCCATTGACAAAGGGAACCCTGTACCTCACCCAGAAGCGGTCTAGGTGGTTGGACGCCACGAGGAGCCGGAGGTCCTGTGCCTAGCCCCGGAGTTCGGCCGGGCACAGGCTCCCAAGCTCGAAGACGTGCCGGATCGAGGGAAACGGGTGGTCCTTCCCATCTCCGGAGGAGGAGCACTGGGAGCCCTGTCCAAGCGCCAGCGGTGAGACTACGTTCGGGAGGTCGGGCATATCGGCACGTCTAGCCCTTCCACGCTCCCCGAATGGTCCCACGTTCCCATCTCCTTCACCGCCGAAGATGCCGCTGGAGTCAAATTCCCGCATGCCGACCCCCTCGTCATCTCCGCTGATATCGCCGGAGTTGAGGTCGATGGGGGAATCTCTGCTGATATCATTTTTGTGCAGGCCTTCGATCAGCTGTGTCTCTCCCGGAAGCACCTGCTGCCAGCTTCCCGTCCACTCCAGGGCTTCGCAAGCCCCCCGCTCGATGCCCTGGGCCAAGTCACGCTGGAGGTAACCTTCGGAGATTCCCCCCTCCAGCGTTGCGAGGAGATCCTCTTCGACGTGGTCGATGCTCCATACGCCTACAACGCCATCTTTGGGAGGGGGATGTTGAACCGCTTTGGAGCCATCGCCCACCACAACTACTTGTGCCTCAAGATGCCGACCCCGGGAGGGGTGCTCTCGGTCCTAGGCGACCAGGCCGCGGCCCATCGGGTCGAGTACGGCCACTCAGCACCGCTGGAGCCGCGCCAGATCCATAGCATCCGTGAGGGCGTGGATGGAGCTAACCTTCCCGGCGCTAGGGGCTCCGGGCCGAAGGGCTGTCCGGTCAAGCCTCTCCCAGAGGGGGAGATCATCACGAAGATTTTGATCCAAGACAGGAAGGAGCGCCCGATCCAGTTCGGAGGGGGCCTAGAGCCGGAGGTGTCAAAGCAGCTCGAGGAAGTCATCCGCAACAACCTCGACATCTTCGCATGGTCTGACGAAGATATCCCGGGTGTCGACCGCTCGATCATTGAGCATTCACTGGCGGTCGACCCGAAAGCTCGACCGGTGCGCCAGGGGCTCCAGAAACTCTCCATCGAGCGAGCCGAGCTGGCCAAGGCCGAGACCGAGAAGCTGCTTCGAGCGGGGGTCATTCGGGAAGTGAGTCACACTGAGTGGTTGTCTAACCCGGTGTTTGTCTAGAAAAAAACATCTGTAAAGTGGCGTATGTGTATCGACTTTACCTCTCTGAATAAAACTTGCCCTCGTGACCCCTACCCCATGCCTCGCATTGATCAACTAGTCGATTCCACCACCGGAGCGGAGCTCCTCAGCTTCCTCGACGCTTATTCAGGATATCACCAGATCTGGTTAAAGCCTGAGGATCAAGTCAAGACAAGCTTCGTCACCCTCGCGGGAGTATTTTGCTATGTTCGAATGCCTTTCGGACTCCGCAACGCCAGGGCCACCTTTTCGAGACTGATATCCAAGGCTTTGGGCCATCAGATGGGCAGCAATGTCAAAGCATACATGGACGATATTGTTATCAAAAGTACCATCAAGGATCGCCACAGTGTGGATATAGCTGAGACCTTTGATAGCCTTCGGCGGTGTGGGATCCGCCTCAATCCGGAGAAGTGTGTCTTCGGAGCGCGCGCTGGGAAGCTGCTCGGGTATCTGGTTTCTAGCCGAGGCATTGAAGCCAGCCCAATGCAAGTCAACGCATTGTAGAACATGTCCCCCCTTACAATTTGAAGCAAGCACAGAAGATAGCTAGGCGCTTAGCCGCCCTTGGCCGATTTCTAGCAAAATCCGCTGAAAAAAGTTTGCCCATCTTCGAGGTGCTCCGGGGCTCTAAAACCTTCGAATGGACCTCCGAGTGTTAGAGCTGCTTCGACCAAATAAAGGAATACCTTTCTGGCCTCGTAGCCCTCGCCAAGCCCCGACCCGGCAGCCCCCTTCTGGTCTACCTCGCCGCCTCCGGCAGCGCAGCAAGTGTTGCCTTGGTCCAAGAAGAGGAACTCGACGGGAGGTTGGTGCAGTGCCCCGTCTACTTCGTATCCGAAGCCCTCTCTGGAGCCAAGGTACGGTACTCCGAGCTCGAGAAGGTGGCGTACGCTCTTGTCATGGCATCCCGAAAGCTTCGGCACTACTTCTTGGCTCACGATGTCATCATCCCAACTGCCTACCCGCTCGGCGACATGTTCCGAAACAAGGATGCCACCGGCCGCATCGGGAAGTGGGCGGTAGAATTAGCCCCTTTCGGGATCTCCTTCGTTGCCCGAACTGCCATCAAGTCTCATCTCCTCGCCGACTTCGTTGCCGAGTGGATATCCGCGTCTGATCACGCTGGCACCGAAGTAGGCGAAGGCGTTTGGACCGTCTATTCGAACGGTGCCTACCAGGCTTCGGGGGCTGGGGCCGGAGCAGTTATTATCTTCCCCTCCGGCCAGCAAGCCTCGTACTCTGCTCGGCTAAACTTCAAGGCTACCAACAATATCGCTGAGTACGAAGGAGTCCTCCTGGGCCTCCGCAAGGCGCATGCGCTCGGAGTCGCCCGCATCATAATCAAGACTGATTCTCAAGTCATTGCCGGGCATATCGACAAGAGTTTCCAAGCTCAGCACCCGGACCTTGCCTCCTACCTCGAAGCCATCTGGAAACTTGAAGCATCCTTTAAGGGAATATCCATTCACAGCATCCCGAGAAGAGAAAACTGCCAAGCTGACGCCCTCACCAAAGCCGGAGCCGGAGGCCAGGCCCTGCCGCTGGGAGCCTTCTTCGAAGAAATTACCCAACCTTCGGCGCCCCTTCGCAACGAGGCATCAACCTCCGCACTAGCCGACTCCCCGGCGTCACCTTGGCCAGCTCTAGTTCTCTGCACGATCAGCAACGATTGGCGGGAGCCCATCCTACGAGCACTCGCCGGTGACGCGGACGATCATCCTAGTTCGGATCAGGCGCGGCTACAGCTCCGCACCAGGTCTTTCCAAGTCATTGATGGCATCTTATACAAGTCAGGGGTATGCTCCTCGCTGCTTCGGTGCATCTCTCACTCAGACGGTGTAGCAATGCTCCGAGAAATCCATGAGGGGCTGTGTGGAAGCCATTTGGCGCCTTGGGCACTCACCGGTAAAGCTCTCCGGCAGGGAGTGTACTGGCCACGATCGTTGCCGATGCTGAAAACCTGGTCCGTACTTGCCAAGGGTGCTAGTGGATGGGGCGGCGGAGTCACAGGCCCTCGGTCGGCCTACAGCCCATTCCACCTGTATGGCCTTTGGCTCGCTGGGGAATGGATCTCATTGGGCCATTCCCTAGAGCAAGAGGCAATCTGCGCTTCGCTGTCATCGCGATCGAATATTTCTCCAAATGGGTCGAAGTCGAGCCACTGGCTTCCATCACATCACGAAGCGTCCAGAAATTCTTCTGGCAGAATATCGTTTGCTGCTTCGGAGTGCCCCGACAGCTCACATTGGATAATGGCACGTAGTTCGATGTTGGGGCTTTCAGAACATTCTGTGAAGAATTGGGAGTCCAGCTCTGCTTCGCAGCAGTCCGGCACCCTCAGTCCAATGGGGCTGTTGAGCGGGCTAATGGGCACATACTCTCGGGCCTCAATAAACGCATCGTGGGCCTAGCCAAAGGATTGTGGCCTGAAGAGCTGCCGAAAATCCTGTGGTCCATCCAGACCACCCCTTCCCGAGCTACCGGGTTCACCCCGTTCCGGCTCTTATTTGGCGACGAAGCGATGACCCCAACGGAGCTTCGAGCCGGTTCGCTGCACGTCATAGCACCCGAGGCCGATCAAGAGCGCGCCATCTCCCTCGATCTTACAGAAGAGACACGGCTCCGAGCCGTTGCCAATCTTTCCCAGTACCAGAAGCAAACGAAGGCATGGTATGACCCCAAAGTCAAGCGCAGCGAGTTCCAGCCTGGGCACCTCGTCCTGCACGCGGTGGCCGCCCCGACAAAGCTGGGCAACAAGTGGTAAGGTCCGTACATCGTGACCGGCTCCGGGCGACCGGGATCCTATCGACTCGCTACCTTGTATGGCGAGGAATTGGCGCACACTTGGCATGCGGAGCACCTGAAGCGTTATTTCGCATAATTTCATAAGTGTATTCCGCTGCGGGCCGGTGCGAGCTACTCTTGTATTCAATCTTCAATTCAATAAAACCATTAGGTGAACGTTTTTGACCAAGGTGGATGCACCGCGGTACCAAAGCATAGTTTCACCAAGTAAATCGGATTCCGAGCTCCGGCTCGATGCGCCCTAAATCGGGTTCCGAGCTCCGGCTCGATGCACCCTAAATCGGGTTCCGAGCTCCGGCTCGATGCACCCTAAATCGGGTTCCGAGCTCCGGCTCGACGCACCCTCAAACCGGCTTCCGAGCTCCGGCTCGACGCGCCCTAAATCGGGTTTCGAGCTCCGGCTCGACGCACCGTCAAACCGGCTTCCGAGCTCCGGCTCGACGTGCCCTAAATCGGGTTCCGAGCTCCGGCTCGACGCACCCTCAAACCGGCTTCCGAGATCTGGCTCGACGCGCCCTAAATCGGGTTCCGAGCTCCGGCTCGACGCACCCTCAGACCGGCTTCCGAGCTCCAGCTCGACGCGCCCTAAATCGGGTTCCGAGCTCCGGCTCGACGCACCCTCAAACCGGCTTCCAAGCTCTGGCTCGACGCGCCCTAAATCGGGTTCCGAGCTCCGACTCGACGCACCCTCAAACCGGCTTCCGAGCTCCGGCTCGACGCGCCCTAAATCGGGTTCCGGGCTCCGGCTTGACGCACCCTCGATTCGAGTTCCGAGCTCCGACTCGAAGCACCCTCCACCATTCAGTATAACTTACTTATCCCGCCTTCCTCATAGCTGATTCACGCCCAGTCGGCAAGCCGTCTACCCGCAACGGAGAGGGGAAAGGAGCAAGGAGGAAGGCTTCGATCATATACATCGTCAATACAACATGCAGCATACAATATTTGTTGTGAATCAAAAGCAAGAGAGAGAGATTAAGATAAGTCTTTGTCCAAGCCAAGCAGGAGCCGGAGGCCCTTTCGGTCTGACGAACCGCCCGGGCCGGAGCCCGCCCTAGGCCGAGGCTCCGGCGCTGCTCGTGTAGACTTCTCCTTCCTCTTCTGCCTTTTCTCCTCTGTCTTTTGGGCGCGGAAGATCCTCTGGTCTTCTTGCAGTTGAGCCCAGCTGCGCAGATTTTCTCCCTCGGAAGGTGCTCCGCCCGGACCAGCTTCCTTGTCGGACCAGTCCACCGGTTCAGGAGAACGTCAGGGTCCGCATGCCCGTCGCTACCCCTGGGAAGGGCGAAGCGCGCGGGCCGATTCGCCCTTAGGGCTCCAAGAATAGCCCATCGGTGCCGAAGAGCGTCATCAAGCTCGAGTACCTCAATGTCGCAATCACAAGCGTAGACACCCTGAGTAATCCCCAAAATACTCTTTATTAATGCATGGATAAGTTTCTAAACTATTACAGGGTATGCAGCATGAAGATCCTAAGGGAATTACACCTTCGGGTCTGATTGGCATGCCAGGGCTGAAGGCCTCGAAGGGGCCGAAGGGTCGCTAGCACGAAGCGCCTCCTCCAACCAAGCTCTAATCGCTTCAGTGCCCTCGGTTTGCCAAGTCTCCTTGAGCGCATGCCAAGATTGGATTATCGCAGGACTCGGCGCCCGGAGGTGGTCCCCTCCGAAGGTGACGGGATGCGAGCTCGAAGATGAAAGAAGAGGGAGGCCGGACGACTCGAGGTGTCGGAGGATCCCGAAGGCGGCTACCCGGGCTGATACCTCACCGTACTTCGACACGGTGAGGCTTATTTGCCGGACGGCGGCCTGGATAAACTTTATCCGGCGGACAAGGGGCTCCTGGGCGACGTCGAAAGCAACGCACCTAGTGTCGTAGCGCACCAGCGTCGTCCGGAGTGACACCGCGGTGTCGGCAGCCATTTTCTCCCCCTGGGTGAGCGCCTCGGTCATCTCCTCGTTTCGAGTAAGGAGGTCCGCCTCAGTCCGCTCCAGCTGGAGCACTCAGGCTCCGAGGACTTCGGCGTTAGCTGCTGTTTCTCGGAGCTCGTCCATCTCCAAGACCTGAGCCCGAAGCACGAAGACCTCTCCTTCGAGTCACTCTGCCTCCTCGGCTCGGGACCGGAGCCTCTCCACCTCGGCGGCTCGGGCCCAAAGGGCGTCGACCTCCGCTTCGAGCTCGTCCGCTCGCGCAGCCCGAGCTCGGAGTCCTTCCAGCTCTGCGACTCGATCCTTGAGGGAGTCAACCTCCGCCACCCGGGCCTCGAGCGCCTCGGCTCTAGCAGCCCGGAGGCGAAGGCTTTCGATCTCCGTCGCCTGCTCGCGGGCAAGCCGCTCGGCGGTGTCCGCTCGGGCGAAGAGCCCGAAGCGTCGGTCTCGCGGTGATGGCGCTCAGAGAGCAGGGAGAGCAGCGAGCCCTGCGCCAGCGCGACTACCTGCACACGAGGCGGTGAATCAGAAAAAAGGAGGGCTAGGGCTCGCCGAGAGGTACGCCGAGAAATACCTGGCTTGCAACATTCTCAATGGCCCGACCGAGCTCGAGACTATCCGTCAGCCCGAGCTCGTCAATCACCGGAGCCTCGCGCAAATGTAAGTAGTAGTCGTGGACCGGGGCCACCTTGGACGCGAAGTCCCCACCCTCTGCCAAGTAGGGGCATAGGAGGGGCACGCTAGAGCGCGCGCCCCGCGGGCTAGAGGGTGGTCGAGGCCGGGCCCCGTTGCCTTGGTCATCCTTCGGAGAAGCCTCCTTGGCGGCTCCGGACTCCGCCCCGTCTCGTGGTTCCGAGGCCCCCATCGCATTAGCGGGGACTCCGAACCTCACGTCTGCGTCGTCCTCGGAGGGGTTCACGACTGGATCGACGGCTCGGATGGACGTGCCTACTCGAAGTAAACAAGGGCTAAGAACGAGAAGGCTCGGCGCCTTGAGAAGAGATTGGACAAGTTTGCGTACCTTCATCCGTGGCCTCGACGAAGTCCCCCAAGGCTGGACGTACCCCAAAGGTACTTGCTGATAGAACAAGTTGTCAATCGAGTTCACCGGGGAGCCCGCCGCCGCCGCGGCGAGCTCGGCCTCCACATTGGCGCTCCCCTCGACGGCGCCGAGCGGGTCGGCCAGCCCCCCTTGGTCCAGACTGTTGGTCTCCCTGCTCACCCCGGAACTGACGGAGACCATCTCGAAGCTGGGTCGCGCGGAGGAGCGGCCTTGGGGCTGCTCCATTTCGTGGCTAGCGCCTCCTGCCCAGCCTCGGGGCAAGCGTCGAAGGGTCCGAGGGAGCAAGAGCGTCTCCAGCTCTTTCGGTGCTCGGTCGGTCCAGCTGGTTCGGACCCGGAACCGCTAGAGGGTCCTCTGACTCCGACCGCCGGCCCCCTCGCTGGAACACCCCATTCGGAGTGGGAGGCGGAGGAGTGAGTCGGAGAGAGCCTCCTCGGGCTTTCACCACCTCTTCTTCTTCGAGGGGCGCCGGGGAGAGAGCCCGCCGTCGGGGTCGCCACTTTCCTCTTCGAAATGGCTTAGAGGACCTCCCCCTCCGGAAGAGGTGGGGGTGAGAGCTCGAGTACATCCCATACCCGGTTGGATCGCTCCCATGACCCCACCAGCTCCAGCCGCCGAGTGTATTCGGCCGGACTGGGGGCTCCGAGGATCCTCTCCGCCATGCGGGCCACCTCCTCAGGCGTCTTGGCGACGAGCGACCCTGCATTCGAGGGTCAGGGCCAGGCACCCTCCGAGCATAGTAGAAGGAAGCGAAGCCAAAAAGTACAGATGCTTACCAAGCTGGCGGGAGAGCTTCGTCGAGGTCGACTCGTCCCGGCTGCTCCGAAGTGACGCCGGCCACTCCTCCTTCCGGCGGCGGGATTTCGAGGGCCACGAACTCCTCCGTCAGGTCCCGCATGCTCATCTGGCGGGCGATGATTTGAAGGAGCTGGATCCTCACGGAGACTGAGCCGGAGCTGGCCTCGACACGCGCCTCCCTCCGGAACCAGATATGGCGCGGAGGCCCGGCGAGCCCAGAGTTGAGCCCCACGTGGACGTAGAACCAGCGGTTCACCCACTTGGAGTACCACCTTTCGTTAATGGCCTTCGCCGGAAGGAGTCCGCATACTTCCTCCGGAGCTGGAAGTTGATGCTCCCGAAGGCCAATATCTGACCACCTTTCTTCTTCGGTTGGCAGAGGGCTTCGTGCATTTGCGCGAAGACCTCCGCTCTCCCTTCGCAGCCTTCAGCGCGCATGGCCCATTCGAAGATGGCAAGGCGGGCCATGGCGTTCGGAGACAGCTGCGGGAGCTCCACGTGAACGGCGTCCAGCACTCCGGCAAGGAGCTCTGAAGCGGGGAACCCAAGCCCCGCATCGAAGAAGGCCTCGAAGACGACGACCTCCCCCTCTCGTGGCAGTGGGACCGATTCCCGGCCTGGCTTCCTCGTCAGTGACTCATGGCCAAGGCGGCCCCTAGTCGCTTGCCGATGGACGCGTCGATGCACACCGACGGCCCAAGATCTAGGGTCTGCTCCGAAACCGCTCCGAGCGGGATGGAGCTCCCTCGGGTAGCGTGCCTCAGCCGGGCCAAGGGTCGGTCGCCGCCGCTGCTGCTGCCGCCGCCATCTGGCGCTGCAAGAAGCGGGGATCTACCGCCACGATGGGAGCTCTCTTCTCTACCATGGCGAGAGGAGACAGGAAGGAAGCGAGAGCTCAAAGAACAAGTGTTGCTGTCAAGAATGAAGCAAGGAAGCTAGAAAAGTGGGCAGGAGGAGGCCTAGCCGGCGCGGCAGGGGCTATTTAAGCGCAGAGGTCGCCACCAGTCCACCTTCCGCCCGCTCAGTGCGCGCGCGCAACGTCGCGTTGCATTCGCATTTAAGATCCGACCGGCGCCCCGGGTGTGCCAGTCCCTGGCGATACGCCTCCCCGATGTCGCCTGCATGCGCGCCGCATTAACTGCTCCGAGTAACGCTCTAGCTCGCCTCCTCGGGCGCTTCAACCTGGCGGTCAAAGTGAGCGCCCGCATTACCGGTCAAACTTCTTTCTTCGAAGGGGGAGAAGCGATTAACTCGCCGAGGGTGCTCCAGAATAAGCTCCCGGCCTCCGATTCCTGGACGCCCCGTGGGTTCCGAAGCACCCCCGAAACGATCAGACGGGGCCACCCCGCAGCGGAACTCGGCATCTGCATGTAAGTCGTTTCCTTATAAAGGCTATCGAGATTATCATGTGCGCTTCCACCCTCTCTTACGCAGGGCTCGCGGAGAGGAAAGAAGCGAGGGGCTACTGTTGGGGGAGATAATCCCGATGGTGGCAGGGGAACGAGAAGGCCCGTACGGCTCCGAAGGAAGACCATCACTAGGAGACCCGAAGACCTGTGCCGGAGGTACCTGGACCTCCGAGCAAGGGAGCCGGAAGCCTCCGGAGGTTCCAGGGCGTGCCGGAGGGGTCTTCGGAGGAGGAGTCACCAGGCAGGAGCCGGAGGCCACCCTTCGGGCCGAGGATGCCGGAGGCCACCCTTCGTGTCAAGCCGAGGATCTGGAGGGAGACCGGATGATAAGAAGACCAGTCAAGTCCATAGGGGGACAAGATCGTGATCGTCTGCGCCGTGTCGGGCGGACTTCGCAGTGCCCGACACGGCTGACACGCCGCCAGATCGCACCTTCTTGTCTGTACTATGTAACGCCTGTCTGTACTATGAAGTGTCTGTTTTTCTATACTGCTGACCGATGTCAGACTGAGTGGCAGTTGGAGGTTGCGGGGACCGACTCCTCAGAGCGGGCACCCTATAAATACCCCCTAACTGTAGTGTAACACACACGATCCAAGAATACAGAGCATACTACATTCCATTATTCTCAAAACCTGCTGGTTCGATCCGTCGTTCCAACAATGCCCCCCAAGGGGCTACGATGACTAGGCCAATACCACATCTGTGTCGACATACCGACCCATCAAAGAACAATGTCCATGGTGCTGGCTCCACATGGGTTACCGTCTTGTTCCAGTGTTGAACTATGAAATCGGCTATCGCTTGACCTTTTATTGTGTTAGCCGATTCATATCTGAGATCAAATTCGGTTAGAGCGAGGACCCATTATCCGATATGTCCCTTCAATACTGGGGATGATAGCATATATTTGATGACATTGGCCTTGCATACTATGGTGCACTCTGTCGAAAGAAGATAATGTCTCAACTTAGTGCATGCGAAGTATAAGCATAGACGGAGCTTCTCCTTCTTGTCGACTTCCTGAATTAGAATTGCGACGATGACTTCGTCATCGGACGATAAATATAACTTGAACGAGGCTCCTCTCTGCGGTGGCATCAGTACTGGTAGCGAACTTAGGTATTCTTTGATTTCGTTAAAAGCCCTCTACTGCTTGTCTCCCCATGTAAATTCCTAGTCGGGCTTCAACTTTAGCAATGGAGTGATCGGCTCTATTTCTTTGAGAGGTTCGTTATTAACCTTCTGAGGAAATTTATATTCCTAATCAATGACTACAATTCAGTTTTATCGGCAGGGGGTTGAGTGTTCTTTATGGACTCGATACTATGCTAGCTTATCTCGATTCCTCTTTTGTGCACAATAAAACCCAGGAACTTCCCCGCCAATACACCAAAGGCACATTTTTCGGGATGCATCTTCAATCCGTATTTCTAAGCCATCTCTAAAACTTGTCGTAGGTCGACCACGTGGTCTTGGATGTTGCTTGATTTTACCACAACGTCATCAATGTATATGTCTACTAACATGCGATCAAGTCGTGAAAAATATAATTCATGGCTCTTTGGTAGGTCGCTCTGGTGTTCTTCAAGCCAAAGGTCATCACTACCCACTCATATAACCCGATGACTCCTAGGCACCGGAAAGTCATTTTATGAATATCTTTGTCAGCCATGAAAATCTGATTATAGCCTGCATTCCCATCCATGAAGCTGATGATCTTGTGACATGACGCGATATCTAGCAACAAATTTGCGATCGGCATTGGGTACTCATCTTTTGGGGTTGCCTTATTCAGATCTCTAAAATCAACGCAAATTCTGAGCTTCCCACTTTTCTTCGACACTAGTACTATATTTGACACCAATTCTGCATATCGACATGGTATTATGAACCCCGCATCATATAGCCTTATTACCTCAGCCTTGATATATGGGTATATTTCTCTTTAAATCAGCGAGGTGACTGCTTGAACGACCGATATTCCTATTTTATCGGCAGGCGATGTTCTACAATCAATCGGCTTAAGCCCGGTATCTCATGATACTCCCATGCAAAGCAATCCCGATATTCCCGTAGCAATGTGATTAGTCCACTCTTTATCTCATCGGGAAGTTGAGCACTTACAAAGGTTGGCCTTGGCCTGTCACTGGGTCTGATGTCTACTTCTTGAAGTTCATCGGCCATGACGAAACCGTGGCCGAGTTTACCTTCCGTTTCGTCGATGTCATCTTCATAGAGTGAACTTGGGATGTTTACTATGGATTGGTCCAACCCCACCATCTGTTACTCCAATGGTGCCAAGAAGCGTGTTGGTGTGTTTTTTGTCACACTTTGACACACGTGTGGCTTGGGAGATCTGCTTAACTCCAGTGTAGGTCCTATGTTCTTAGAAAAAAGGGGTTCAAGACGTGCCAATCAGTTTGACCCTGCAACTCATAAGGAAATAAGAAAATATGATCAATAGCATATCCTATTGGCTATGGAGCCGGTGACCGCGATGAGGATAGGATATTTGTGGAATATCATGTCGATCGGCCATAGGGCTGATGACCAGGGGTGAAGCAATTGGGCGAGCGTTCCATCGGCCGATAAGATGGGCAGTTTTACCACATAGGCCGATGAGCGCTTTTCCAATGGCAGATAAGATATGGCGTTGAATTGAAGAAAACTCGTCGGCTTGTACTCCGATAGAAATAAATAAAACATGCCAGATAACATGTCTATATCATGAAAATCATCACAATAACTAGATCAGACCTAACCAAGATAGTAGCAAATCATAATGATCTTGATAATATATCAAAGTATCAGGCATGTTTTATATAGATGAACGATATACAACATGAAAAAGATATAATAGATGTTGGGCGGAAATACTTCATCCCCAGTGCTTTTAAGATCAACAGGCAAAGACAATTCATCATCATCGAAATAGAAGTTCATCTCCAAGTTGATAAAGTTTTCGAGCTGAAGGATACTTCGAATCCTAATTCGAAGGTATCCTCCGAAGGCTCCGTCGCTACATTGGAAAACAGCAAGACTAACGAGACGTCTGCCTTATCTATCCTCTCTAGCTATATTTTACTATTTTAGCCCTATTCGGGGTACCGAATAGTTTCCACTATGTCGGTTGTAATTGAGGGGTAAAAAGGTCTTTTCCTTAGAGTTTTTACCTATAAATACCCCCCTTCTCACCCTGTAATAGGCATTGAATACTTAGATATTCAATACACAACTTCGAACTACTTCGAGCTATTATCCTATTCGGAGGCTTGAGACAGTTCACTTCGCAAACTCATTATTTGTTAGTTCTTAATCTTAGAGAACCTGTTAGCGTAATCTTTTACGCCAACAGATAGCAAGAAATGTCGGACTTAACCGATGAAGCCTCAAACTACGTGAGAAATCAAGGGTTGGTTTCGGTGTTTTGTGATGAGTGATTGACAGGCTTTTTACCCTCTGTTCGAAGGGTACCTCCGAAGGGGGTTCGGAGGTTGGACCTCCGAAGGTAGTTCGGAGGTGGTTTCACCGAAGGGTGTTCGGTGTTTGCTTGCTGCAGCTGTTGCAGCGGAGTGTGCTTGTCGGAGGGGTCCGACAGTACACGATGACTGGGTTCGTACCGAAGGCTTCGGTACTTTGGGCAGTACACCGGAGTGTGTACCAGAGGTTGCTAACCCGGAGAGGTCTCCAGAGTACTGGATACACTTGTCTGTTTGTCTGTGGTGCGCAGGGACTTCGGAGGCGACGGATGAACGTAGCAGGTGAACCTGGGTCAAGCGGGAGGCTTGATGCCAGGGGAGCGGGGAGCTCCGTCACGGTGGCTGCGAAGGTGGTCCGGGTCGGTTCTCGGGTCGAGGCGCGCCAGGTGAAGGCAGAGAGTGCGGAGCGTGGCTCCGGCTGAAGGTACTCCGAGACAAAGTCCTCGGAGGTGAGGCACTTCGAAGGTACTCCGAATGGAGTGACTTCGGAGTTGGTGGATCAAGTCCTCTGCGGAGGCAAGGAGTTCGAAGTGTGCTCCGGAGGGAGACATTCGAAGGTGCCCGACGAAGGTCTCAGAAGTCGAGGCACATCGAAGGCATGGTCCGGGTGAGGCTCGTCGAGGAGTGTGCTCGGGGAGAGACACTGCGTCGAAGTGCTCATGGAATGCTTCATGCGGAGGCCTTGGACGAAGGAGGGACTTCGAAGGGTGGTACTCCGAAGGTGGGGCTTCGGAGTGTGAAAGGCTTCGGAGCGAGGCTAGCTCCGGAGTGAGGATGTCTTGTGGTGCTTCGGCCTGCATGGCTTCGGTACACGGACTGGCGGAGTTCGAGCTGGGTGAAGCTGCGAAGCCGTGGTGGTCCACTCCGGAGGTGTTGGTGCGAAGGCTCAAGAGCTTTGACGGCTTCGGCTCAAAACCGTCACTGTATTGGAGGACATCTTCGGCGAAGCGAAGGCCACCAGGCTCAAGGCTTCTCACCGAAGCTACCGCACCCTCGCGTGCGATGGGAGGCTGCAGAAAGTCAAAGACTGCAAAGGCTGACACTGTCTGTTCTGTAAAAGGCTGACACTGTCCCCTCTGCAAAGCTGACAGAGAAGCCTCCAGAATAAAGGTGGACTACCTTTTGTACCCCTTAGTTCTGTAGAGTCAAATCTTGTGTAAACCCTAGGGGTAAAGTAGTCACTTCCTTTGGGTGAACTGTGGGCTATAAATATGGGGGCTCGGTAGGTAACATTTAACACATTGAGCATTTACTGTTGAGCTCCTGTAGCCACACTTCGATTGTAATACATCTAGAGAGTTCATTTTCTGTGTTCCTTGTTCAAGCGGCGAAGCCCTGCTTCTTTGTGCTTTTGCTTGAGCTCGCGTTGCATACCTCGCTTTTTGTTGTGCACCGAAGCCTGTTGAGGCGAAGGTTGTTTTTGTGCGAAGTGTGTTTTGTCAGTGTGCGTTCGCTCTGTGTAACACGAGGTGAGACCTCGCTGCTTACTAGCGTAGCCCTGACCGAGCCCCGTTTTGCTTCTTGTGTCGAAGCCCTTAGTTTAGTCCGGTTGTGTGCGTGTAGACCTTGTGTACGAAGCCCAGCACCAGTTGCTGCCGCCAAGTACTCGGTCGAAGTCCTCAGAGGGCTGTCCACTCTTGCGAAGGGTGAAGTGCGAAGCCTGCTCGAAGCACCCTGTGTGCGGAGCCTGCACTGACTTAGCAGAGTAGGTTTTCGAGGGTTGTAAGTGGAGCGAAGTCTTCTTGGCTTCGAATTTTGCTCCTCCGAAGCCTGTGTTCGAAGGTGTCGAAGTACCTCCGAACCAGACCTTCGAAGGTAGTGTTCGAAGCCTGTTCCGCAGAAGACAGAACTGAAAACCGAAGGCTAGTTTTTAGCCCGAAATTTTAAAAGCTCCCATTCACCCCCCCTCTGGTCGCCGTTTCCGGTCCAACAATTGGTATCAGAGCGGGTTAAGATCACCAGTTGACCTTAACCGGTTTTGTGATCTATTGGCGACATGGATAGAGGCAGTAAAATTCCTCTGTTCGATGGGACTGATTTTGCATACTGGAAGGTGCGCATGGAGGCTTACTTGTTAAGCCAAGGAAATGCAATTTGGGAGATTGTGGACTCACAATACTCCATCCCTGAGACTCGCACCTCTCAGACTGAGAAGGATCAGTATAATGCCAATTCCAAGGCAAGAAACATACTGTTCATCGGTTTGAGTAGAAGTGAGTTCGATAGGGTGCAGCACCTTAGGACTGCTAGGGAGATTTGGACAACGCTCGCTGTCTTTCATGAGGGCTCTACTCAGATTAAGGCCAGGCGCCAAAGCACCTACAATCAACAGTATCAGCTGTTTGTGCAGGCACCTGGTGAATCTATAGATGCCATGTTTTCTCGCTTTGACGCGATAGTGAGTAACTTGCGATCCAACGGGACGCTTGCTTACAGTGATCACGATAGAGCTATCAAGCTTCTCTATGCTCTTGACCGTAGCATATGGGAAGTAAAGATATCCAGCATTGAGGAGTCCACAGGCTATGGCACATTGACCTGTGATGAACTCTTTAGCAAGCTGAAGTCCACGGAGATTGCCAAGGCATCTCTTGCAGTGCACAGAAGCTCTTTGCCACAGCCATTGGCATTGGTTTCTAGCACTAGTCGTGGCACCACTGCAGAACCAAGCACTTCTGGCACTTGTGTTCTTGCAGATGGTTTTGCTTTGTCTTCTCTGGTCTCCGTCACAAAGGAGCAGGTGGACACTCTAGCTGATGATGAGCTTGCTCTCATTGCCCGGAGGTTCACCCGTTTTCATCATGAGAGACGGGATCAGAGGAGAAGTGGTTTTAGTGGTTGCTATGAATGTGGCGATACCTCTCACATCAAGGCTAATTGCCCTAAGCTCAAGAAGAGAGATGAGAGTGAGCGCCCCAAATACCACAAAAAGGAGAGGAAGCCTTTTGTGAAGGGCAAGCGCGGCAAGATGGCTAAGAAAGTAGCCAAGGCCGCTTTCAGAGCCTTTGTTGCTGCTCTCAGCGACATCGACACATCCTCAACTGAGGAGTCGAGCTCTGAGGAGGAGGAGTCCCCAAGGAAGGAGGACAAGAAGGACAAGAAGGGACGTGACTTCACCGGCCTTTGCTTCATGGCCGACAGCGATCACAGCGGCGATGAGCTTGACTCATCTGAGGTAAACCTATCATCTGACCAGCTTCTAATTAAATTAGATGAGCTAATGAAGTAGTGCTTGGTCAGGATAGATTACTTGTGCAAGCCGCTAGAGAAAGAAAAGACCTTAGACTTAGGCTAGAAAATGTTTCTACTGAATATGCCATGCTTAAGTCTAAATTTGATGATGCTGAATGTGAATCATGTTCTGTTGTCATGAGTGAGCTTGCTCAGTTGCGTTCTGTTCATGCTCAAACTCTGTCTGAGCTTGAGACTGCACAGAAGCAGCTTTTGGAGGTGGATTCTAGACCTCATGATGTTATTGATTGCATGAACTGCTCTTTATTACGCGATAGCATTAATTTACGTGATAAGCATGTTCATGATTTAGAGGCTAGATTGGAGAGAGCCGGTAGTTCTAAGGATGTGCAACCTATTTGTGACACTTGCATCACCCTTAAGGACCAGCTAGGCACTGTTAGAGAGCGAGCTGAAAACCTCATGTCTGAAAATGAATACCTCCTTTCCGTGGTTAATAAATGCACTGAGGGAAAGGGTAGGATGGATTTGCTCTTGGCCAAGACCAAGTTGTGTGCTGACAGAGCAGGGGTAGCTCTAGGTTTGGGTTTTGAGAGGATACCTTCAGACAGTAAGACCAAAACTGTTTTCACCTCTCCCACTACCCTAGAGAAAGAGAGAGCTCTGTTAGACACCCCTCCAGCCAAAAAGCCTACCCATCCACAAAAGAAAACCACTCCTCCTGCCAAGAAAAATCCTCCCAAGAAAACCACACAGAGAAAACCCAAGGAGCCTGTGAGAGTTGCTCCTGTGACCCATGAGAGTGCCCCCAGGAGAGTGTTTCATTGTTCCTATTGTCAGCGGGCGGGTCATTTGGTTGGGTTCTGTTTTCGTCGCATCAAGGATGAGCGACGCTCTCAGGCGATGAGTTACCAGGACATGCATTACCCATCTTTAGGTATGCATGAGTCTGAGATGTACTATCGTCCTGCTTTTGAGGCTCCTCGTGCTTCTCGGAGAGGTTTTGCTCCTAGAGGTCTTCACCATGTTCCATATGGTGGTAGACCTCGGGCTAGCAGATTTGTACCTCGTCAGAGTAGGAGACCTCGACATGTTGTTCGTTCACAGCATGTAGGTAGACCTCGCACTTTGCATCATTCTGATTATTATGTGCGTAGACCGTCTGCTTTTACTGTGCCTACTACTCGTGTCACTCAGTGTGGATGCCTCGTCATTATTTTACTCACCCCAGCACTGAGCGATCGAGACGTTCTTATCATGTGTAGGCGACAGATCGAGGCTTGGAGGGCACGTGGATCATGGACTCCGGTTGTTCGCGCCACATGACCGGAGATGCAGCTTGGTTCTCCAGCCTCACCACAACCAAGCAAAGGGAACATATCACCTTCGGAAACAATCGAAGGAGTAGAGTGAAAGGTAAAGGTGTGGTAAGAATTAATTCGAACTTCACTCTCAAAGATGTTGCTTTGGTTGAGAACCTGGGATACAATTTGCTGTCTGTATCTCAGTTGCTTGATGAGGGCTTCGAAGTGCGATTTCATCGCGATACTTCGCAAGTGCTCAATTCTGATGGCGTTGTAGTGTGTAAGATCTTTAGAGTTGGGAGAGTTTTTGGAGCTGATTTTTCAGAATCGTCTGGTTCTTCTCATTGTCTGGTTGCACATTCGACTTCTGAGCTTTGGAAGTGGCATAGGAGACTAGGGCATATGAGCTTTGAGTTGCTCGCTCGTTTGAGCGCCCTAGGTCTGATCCGAGGATTGCCCAAGCTCAAGTTTGAGAAGAATTTAGTTTGCGCTCCTTGTCGACATGGAAAAATGATTGCCGCTTCGCATTCGCCAGTCACCACAGTGATGACTGAACAGCCCGGAGAACTTCTCCATATGGACACTGTAGGTCCTTCTCGGGTTAGTTCTTTAGGCGGCAAGTGGTATGTTTTAGTTATTGTCGACGATTACTCTCGCTACTCTTGGGTCTTCTTTCTTGCCAGCAAGGATGAAGTGTTTTCACACTTTCGGAGCTTGGCTTTGAGACTTTTCACTGAACTCCCCGGTGCATTAAAATTCATTCGAAGCGATAATGGCACTGAGTTCAAAAATAGTCTCTTTGTTGACTTTTGCATGGAGCATGGCATAGAACATCAATTCTCTGCTCCGCGGGTTCCTCAACAGAACGGTGTCGTTGAGAGGAAGAACCGCACTTTGGTTGAGATGGCTAGGACGATGCTTGATGAGCATAGGACTCCTAGAAAATTCTGGGCTGAGGCCATGAACACTGCTTGCTACATCTCAAACCGTATTTTCTTGCGCTCAATTTTAAATTTGACATCTTATGAGCTGCGTTTTGGGAGACAGCCCAAGGTGACTCATCTTCGAGTTTTTGGCTGTCGCTGCTTTATCCTAAAACGTGGTAACTTGGATAAATTTGAGTCGCGATCTTCTGACGGGATCTTTTTGGGCTATACTACTCATGGTCATTCGTATCGTGTTTATAACTTGGAAACTAACACTGTCATCGAGTCATGTGATGTGACTTTGATGAATCAACCCCCTCTGTTAGTTCTGCTTTTGAACAGGCAAATGAACACGACATGGAACAGACCTTATTCGAAGAAGAAGATCCCGGAGAATTCGAGGATGAACCCCTACTACCCTCGACATCAACCCCCGAAGCTGACCCCGCTTCTACTACTTCGGCACGAGGTCCCGAAGCGACTACCTCAACATCGGTCATCTTGGACCACTCCAACGCACAAGTTGAGGGGGAGACTGCATCCCGCCGCGAGGCTCCACATCATGTTCAAAGGATGCACCCTCCCGAGCAGATCATTGGTGAGCTTGATCAAAGGGTAACTCGTTCTCATGCCCATTTCACTAATGCTGCTTTTGTTGCTTCTTTCGAGCCTTTAGATGTTAGTCATGCACTTTCTGATTCTAGTTGGATCAATGCCATGCATGAGGAACTTGAAAATTTTGAGAGAAACCAAGTCTGGACTTTAGTTGATCCTCCACCAAATGTTCATTTCATTGGAACAAAATGGATTTTCAAAAATAAACAAGGGGAGGATGGGTCTATAGTTAGAAACAAGGCTAGACTTGTAGCTCAGGGCTTTTCTCAACTAGAAGGGATTGATTTTACTGAAACTTTTGCACCTGTTGCTCGCCTTGAGGCCATTAGGATTTTGCTTGCCTTTGCGACATCCCGGGGATTCAAACTCTATCAAATGGATGTCAAAAGTGCTTTTCTTAATGGCTTCATAGGTGAAGATGTTTATGTAAAACAACCCCCTGGTTTTGAAAACCCCAAGTACCCACATAAAGTCCTTAAACTTCATAAGGCTCTTTATGGACTCAAGCAGGCCCCTCGGGCTTGGTATGATAGACTTAAGTCTTTTCTGCTTGAGCGAGGGTATTTGATGGGCTCTGTTGATAAAACACTGTTTACTCTCAAGCATGGCAAAGATTTCCTCCTAATGCAGATTTATGTGGATGATATCATCTTTGGTGGCTCTTCTCATGCTTTGGTTGCCGAGTTTGCAGATACCATGAGCAGGGAGTTTGAAATGTCGATGATGGGTGAACTCACCTTTTTCCTTGGTTTGCAAATCAAGCAAAGCAAACAAGGTACTTTTGTCCACCAGACAAAGTACACCAAGGACCTGCTCAAGAAGTTCGACATGTCCGATGCGAAGCCCCTCGCTACTCCAATGGCTACATCTGTAGCATTGGACCCTGACGAAGATGGAGAAGCCGTAGATCAGAAGGAGTTCCGGAGCATGATCGGCTCCCTCCTCTACTTGACTGCCACGAGGCCGGACATACACTTCGCAGTGTGTCTGTGCGCTCGTTTTCAGGCTTCACCACGAGCTTCGCACCGCCAAGCGGTAAAGCGCATCTTAAGGTATCTCAAACACACCCTTGAATTTGGCATATGGTATTCAGCGTCTTCATCTTTATGTCTTCGAGGTTATTCCGATGCGGACTTTGCTGGGTGTAGAATTGATAGGAAGAGTACCTCTGGTACTTGTCATTTTCTGGGTACTTCTCTGGTTTGCTGGTCTTCCCGCAAACAGTCTAGTGTTGCACAATCGACGGCTGAGGCCGAATATGTTGCTGCAGCTAGCTGTTGCTCTCAGATTTTGTGGATGATTTCCACTTTGCGGGATTTCGGGTTAGATTATAAGAGTGTTCCACTTTTCTGTGATAACACTAGTGCTATTTGTATTGCAAACAACCCGGTTCAGCATTCCAGAACCAAACACATTGATGTGAGATATCATTTTCTCAGAGATCACAATGAGAAGGGTGATATTGAACTTCAATATGTCGATACCCAACACCAGCTTGCCGACATTTTTACAAAACCCCTCGATGCTTCTCGATTTGCTTACTTGCGTGGGGAACTTGGCATTTGTCACCCTTACGGCATTTTGTGAGGGGGAGCTGTTTTAGATGGATATGCCTCTGCTAATTGTGTGCTAAATTGCATTTACATAGTTTGCACTTATATGCCTACTTATAATTCATAAAATCATGTCAGCTCAGCTCTTGTTAATTCATCTGGAACATTCATGTGCATGATGTTTTATTTTCGAAATCAAATCGTGCTCACTGCTTAGTCTTGAATCTAGCATGATTAGGCAGGACTGCTTTTAGCTATCTTTTATCTGCTTGATAGCAAGACACTGTTCATTGGATGCTAAAAATTGCAACTTGACAAATTGTTCTACATTTTCATGGATATTCATATAGAGTCAAACAATTGGTTCACTAAGTTAAAATCAAAATCTCCATGATTTGCATGATTTAAGTGAAAAGATTCAGGTGGGTTTGTTTGTCGCACTACTCTATTCTAGACTGCTTACCATTGCACATCGGTCTGAACTGGAATAGCGTAGTGTATGCCAAAATCTATGCCTTAAGCTTCTTATGGCTTTCATGCCTAGGCTTGGCCAGATTGGAAAGTATAAGGTGGACAAACAAATAACCCCTGGCACTAAGAAAGAACAACAAAATTCATTGATTATCAAGTTTGCTTTTCAAGCTCCCTTTGAACTGGACTTGTCTGTCTAGAGTAGAAATTGACTAGCTTTGAGCAGTCCTTGCTCTTACTTGTCTAGTTTCCTTGACTAAGTGGTGATGCTTTTTTAACAAATGTTCAAATCACATGCTTCATCCTGCTTTTAGAGAAAATTAATATGAGTGAGCCCATGATCATTGGTGTTACTGTTGGCATATTTTTGCTTCATATGTCCTTGCAATTCTGCTCATTTCGAAGCTTTGCATCTTTTACATGCTCCTTGATGCTTGCATTGCCAAAGGGGGAGAGATTTGCTTCGTTCTCTGCCGCAAGAAGGTATAATTTCAAAGGGGGAGAAAATTTGACATAAAGGGGGAGAAGATTTTTTATTGCCAAAGGGAAAATTTAACTCAGGGGGAGTTTTTTCATTGCCGAAGGGGCTCTTTACCAAAGGGGGAGGAACATTCTTTATCAAGTGACATGATTTGGCTCTCTTCTGAGTTTTTATGGTCACTTGTGTGCTGAAAATTTTAAATTTTCTTGAACTTGGATTTGGTTGTCAATGCACTCATCAAGGGGGAGATTGAGAAATCAAGGGTTGGTTTCGGTGTTTTGTGATGAGTGATTGACAGGCTTTTTACCCTCTGTTCGAAGGGTACCTCCGAAGGGGGTTCGGAGGTTGGACCTCCGAAGGTAGTTCGGAGGTGGTTTCACCGAAGGGTGTTCGGTGTTTGCTTGCTGCAGCTGTTGCAGCGGAGTGTGCTTGTCGGAGGGGTCCGACAGTACACGATGACTGGGTTCGTACCGAAGGCTTCGGTACTTTGGGCAGTACACCGGAGTGTGTACCGGAGGTTGCTAACCCGGAGAGGTCTCCGGAGTACTGGATACACTTGTCTGTTTGTCTGTGGTGCGCAGGGACTTTGGAGGCGACGGACGAACGTAGCAGGTGAACCTGGGTCAAGCAGGAGGCTTGATGCCAGGGGAGCGGGGAGCTCCGTCACGGTGGCTGCGAAGGTGGTCCGGGTCGGTTCTCGGGTCGAGGCGCGCCAGGTGAAGGCAGAGAGTGCGGAGCGTGGCTCTGGCTGAAGGTACTCCGAGATAAAGTCCTCGGAGGTGAGGCACTTTCGAAGGTACTCTGAATGGAGTGACTTCGGAGTTGGTGGATCAAGTCCTCTGCGGAGGCAAGGAGTTCGAAGTGTGCTCCGGAGGGAGACATTCGAAGGTGCCCGACGAAGGTCTCAGAAGTCGAGGCGCATCGAAGGCATGGTCCGGGTGAGGCTCGTCGAGGAGTGTGCTCGGGGAGAGACACTGCGTCGAAGTGCTCATGGAATGCTTCATGCGGAGGCCTTGGACGAAGGAGGGACTTCGAAGGGTGGTACTCCGAAGGTGGGGCTTCGGAGTGTGAAAGGCTTCGGAGTGAGGCTAGCTCCGGAGTGAGGATGTCTTGTGGTGCTTCGGCCTGCATGGCTTCGGTACACGGACTGACGGAGTTCGAGCTGGGTGAAGCTGCGAAGCCGTGGTGGTCCACTCCGGAGGTGTTGGTGCGAAGGCTCAAGAGCTTTGACGGCTTCGGCTCAAAACCGTCACTGTATCGGAGGACATCTTCGGCGAAGCGAAGGCCACCAGGCTCAAGGCTTCTCACCGAAGCTACCGCACCCTCGCGTGCGATGGGAGGCTGCAGAAAGTCAAAGACTGCAAAGGCTGACACTGTCTGTTCTGTAAAAGGCTGACACTATCCCCTCTGCAAAGCTGACAGAGAAGCCTCCAGAATAAAGGTGGACTACCTTTTGTACCCCTTAGTTCTGTAGAGTCAAATCTTGTGTAAACCCTAGGGGTAAAGTAGTCACTTCCTTTGGGTGAACTGTGGGCTATAAATATGGGGGCTCGGTAGGTAACATTTAACACATTGAGCATTTACTGTTGAGCTCCTGTAGCCACACTTCGATTGTAATACATCCAGAGAGTTCATTTTCTGTGTTCCTTGTTCAAGCGGCGAAGCCCTGCTTCTTTGTGCTTTTGCTTGAGCTCGCGTTGCATACCTCGCTTTTGTTGTGCACCGAAGCCTGTTGAGGCGAAGGTTGTTTTTGTGCGAAGTGTGTTTTGTCAGTGTGCGTTCGCTCTGTGTAACACGAGGTGAGACCTCGCTGCTTACTAGCGTAGCCCTGACCGAGCCCCGTTTTGCTTCTTGTGTCGAAGCCCTTAGTTTAGTCCGGTTGTGTGCGTGTAGACCTTGTGTACGAAGCCCAGCACCAGTTGCTGCCGCCAAGTACTTGGTCGAAGTCCTCAGAGGGCTGTCCACTCTTGCGAAGGGTGAAGTGCGAAGCCTGCTCGAAGCACCATGTGTGCGGAGCCTGCACTGACTTAGCAGAGTAGGTTTTCGAGGGTTGTAAGTGGAGCGAAGTCTTCTTGGCTTCGAATGTTTGCTCCTCCGAAGCCTGTGTTCGAAGGTGTCGAAGTACCTCCGAACCAGACCTTCGAAGGTAGTGTTCGAAGCCTGTTCCGCAGAAGACAGAACTGAAACCGAAGGCTAGTTTTTAGCCCGAAATTTTAAAAGCTCCCATTCACCCCCCCCCCCCTCTGGTCGCCGTTTCCGGTCCAACACTACCACACCTAGATCACATATATCTAAGAGATCAGTTTGATGCAGCCTTAGACCTAGCCAATGCACCGAGAACTGGTGACCGTACTTGTTGGGGGAAAATACTTCATCCTCAGGACTTTAGAGATCAACAGTCAAAGATAATTCACCAGCATCAAAGTTTGTGTTCATCTCCGGAGATGATGAAGGTTCTAAGCCGAAGGATACTCCGGCTTCATGGTCCGAAGGTATCCTTCGAAGGCTCCGGAGCTACAGTGGAAAACAGCAGGACGAATAAGACGTCTGCCTTATCTACCTTCTCTAGATAGATTTTACTATTTTAACCCTATTCGGGGTACCAAATAGTTTCCACTATGTCGGTTGTAATTGAGGGGTAAATAGGTCTTTTCCTTAGAGTTTTTACCTATAAATACCCCCCCTTCTTACCCTGTAATAGGCATCGAATACTCAGCTATTCAATACGCAACTTCGAACTACTTTGAGCTATTATCCTATTCAGAGGCTCGAAATAGTCCGCATCACAAACTCTTCGTTTGTTAGTTCTTAATCTTCGAGAACCTGTTAGCGTAATCCTTTGCGCCAACAGTACTGATTCGACGTTCACCTCAAGAGATCAATCTGATGTAGCCGTGAGGATACTTACCTAGTCGATAAGGTCGTCAGTGGTTGTGGGACTCACCTCTTTGCCGGAGATCGAAACGATACAACCTAGCTCCGAGTGTCGAACCCCACCAAGATAAACCTTGGGAACCAAGGGTGACGATGCGCTGAGTAGTTGTTTGACATAGATGTGTGTTTCTAATCTAACTAGGGGTACACATTATAGTCCAGAGACTTGCCGTCCAAGCACTCTATCCTAACCAATTCTGGATTTATCTTGTTTTCATCTTTATCTCCATCGGCTCCTCTGCATCCGGTCATGTTGTAACAGCATGGACGAGCTTCCTTCACCATCTTTGACACGACTATTTTTGACTTTTGTTGAGCATACGATGTCCTTGGTGGGCTCTGGGCTTTACCAAATCTTGGCGTCAACACCTTTGACTCTTTTGGACACTTCGAGCTAAAGCTTGAAGGTCTTTTTTCGCTATGGGGCTGGAGGCTCTGTGCAATGATA
>JAAALK010000080.1:80907043-80937614 GCA_019279435.1 Zizania palustris | reverse complement strand
CTTTTCCCTTTCTTGCGGAACAAAACCAAGTCCCTCCTTGTTGAAAGAGCATCTTTGTTGGCTTAAAATTTCATCAAGGGTATTTTTCCCTTTGAAGCATCTTTCCAAACTCTTACTTAGTTTGGCAACTTGCTCCTTGAGCTCATGATTTTCAACAATTAACAATGAATTTGATGAAGATGATATATTTGTTGAACATGAAGCAATATCAAGAGTTGATGAGCATGGCATAGCAAGTAAGTCATCACATGATGTTGATATGCTAGTCTTTGTAGGAATGCAATTTTCAACATTTAGACATGCATCATCAAAAATATCACATGTGACCCCTATATCTACTTTTGGCTCAATGAGTGTAGAGGCAATGAGTGCTTCGTGAGCTTCCTCAAGCTTCTCATGAGAGACCAAAAGCATCATATGAGAAGTTTTCAACTCCTCATATTTAGCCGTTAAGGACTCATGATCTTTCTTGAGAGCCTTAAATTTGACTCTCTCTTTGCCACTCAACTCATTTAGCTCCTCAAGCATTTGTGCAAGATCATCATAAGATAATTCATCATCACTATCATTTTGCTCACTATCACAAGTAGATGTTACCTTGGTACTTCCTTTTGCCATGAGACAAAAAGGAGAGTATAGTGATGAAGCTTCCGTGATTGCTATTCCGCCATGTTCTTCTTTCTTGAGTTTGACTCACCACCGGAGTCGGAGCTTGAAGAAGGATCGGAGCTATCTTCATTTGAATCCCATTCTCCCACAAATGCTTCATTTCTACCCTTTTTCCTTGTTCAACTTCTTGAAAAGCTTTTTCTTCCCATTCTTCTCTTTGTTCTTCTTTTGAGATTTATCATCTTCGCTTTCTTGTTTGTTCGGGCATCTTGAGGCAAAATGACCCTTCTCATTACACTCGAAACATCTTACATTCTTGAGGTTTCTTTTGGTTGACTTCTTGTCACCATTGTTCTTGAATGAGCTTGAAGAACTTCCTCTCTTTTTCATAAACCGATTGAATTTTCTCACAAAGAGAGCCATTTCTTCATCTTCGGTATCGCCATCACAAGAGGTGTCTTCTTCTTCTTCACATTTCTTTTCAACCTTGGCCTTCAAGGCAATATTCTTCTTCTTGGATGAGGAGTGATCTTCGGTGCTTCCTTCAACTCTCTTGTTCTTGTAAATCTCATTTGTATTGATGGTTCCCAAAAGTGTTGTGGGTGTCAAACTTGACATATCCGAGTTGATAAGGAAAGTCACCAATGTGTCATATTTTTCGGGCAAAGCTCTCAACATCTTTTGAGCAACTTCCAACTCCGTGTACTTCACTCCAACACCCTTGAGATCATTGACAATCACATTAAGTCTTGCATACATCTCATTGACACTTTCATTTGGCAACATGGTAAATGTTTCATAGTTGATCTTTAAGTAGTGCGACTTGGCATTCTTCACACTTGTTGTTCCATCATGTATATCTTGAAGAGTGGTCCAAATGTCGTGTGCCGTTGAAATATTGCTTATCCTATTGAACTCTTCGGCGCACAAACAATTGAACAAAGCATTTGTAGCTTGAGCATCAAGTTGCATATCCTTTTTGTTTTGATAAGTTAGATTCATCTTGTCTTCAACTTCAAAACCTAACTCAACAATACGCCAAATTTCAAAGCTCATAGCTTTGAGGTGAGCAGCCATACGCACTTTCCAAATGGAATAATTTGTGCCATCAAAGTAAGGACCTTTGCCTACGTTGTGAACCACCTCGTCGGACATCTTCTCTCTAGGCGGTAAAGCCTAACTTGAGAGACCAAGCTCTGATACCACTTGTAGGATCGATGTACCGACTAGAGGGGGGGTGAATAGGCGGTATTTTAAAACTAATTCAATTTTACCTAAACAATGAGTAAGGACCTAAGGCAATGGTAGCAAACAGCTAGAACAAATAGTGCAACCTAAGATAGCAAGTAGATTACTCTAGAAAAGTAAGATTGCACAATTTAACTTGCTCAAAATAACAGGGACAAGAGACAACCGAATTTTATCCCGAGGTTCGGAAATTTGCCAATTTCCTACGTCCTCGTTGAGGCGAGTTTCACTTGACCGCTCTCTTCACCAAGCCTCGGATTTCTCAAGAGAAATTAGCTTGAAGTTGAGCCGGCACCGGAAGTGCAACTCTCGGGCCTCGATCACTAGTGGTAGCTCTTCTCCACTCCGGATAGGCGAGCTCCAACCTTCACAACCTTCCGGGTCTCCTCCACAACCTTCTAGGAGAGATCACCGGTTTCTTCTCCAAGCCGTCTAGGAGATGGCAATCTCCAAGAGTAACAAGCTGCAATCAAAGCTAGGAGAAGAGGATCAAGTGCCAAAATGCCAATGCAATGCAATTCACTCAATCACTTGATCACCTCTTTTTCTTCCCAACCTCACTAGTGCTCAAATTAGTGCTCTATGGTGGGAGAGACTCTCTTGTGCTCAAGTATGCTCAATGAATGCCAAAAGTCTAGCAAAGGAGCTGTAGCAAGGGTTTATATAGCCATACACCCAAAAACTAGCCGTTACACAAGTTAGGTGGCTCTCTGCGCAATGTCGGTCTGACCGCCCATCTTGGGCCGGTCTGACCGACCTCAACTGCAACGGCTAGAAAACTAGCCGTTTACTGATGTGACAGGACGCATCGGTCTGACCGGCCATGCTGGCCCGGTCGGACCGGCCCTACCCGGTCTGACCGGCCATCGGCTCGGTCGGACCGATAGTGCTCCCGTCGGCTCTGTAAACCAGCAGTTTTCTGCCCTGCGCAACCCGGTCGGACCGGCCCCCCTGGCCGGTCGGACCGTCCAACTCCAGCCGGTCTGACCGGACCCACATGGTCGGTCAGACCGCCAGGGTCAGACAGCTCCAACAAAATGCTGCAATGATTTTTCAAGGATTTTGCCAAAATAGCAACTTTTGCAACAATCACACATGATCAGAAGATACTATATGCAATGCAAATTGGGCACTTGAAAATCAACTCATAACCAAGATGCAACCCCTCTTTATAGTACGGCAAAAACAAAATTTAAACCTAGCCTAATTGATCGCTCCAAACACCTCGATCAATTTCTAGATTCCTTCAAACCTTTTGCCGTAGCCCTTAAACGTCCAGATCTTCGGGTTTCCATCTTGTGCTCCATTTGCGCGGGACCTACTCATTTCCTTCACACTTAAGAAAAATATTAGTCCTCAAACGCATGTTTATCATTAATTACCAAAACTCACATAGGGCCTAGATCTTCACGCGGGCAGCGCGTGAAAGGGCACTGTGGGCGCAGGCGGCGTGTAATAAAATGGGGCGGCCTGACCGGCCATAGGGCCGGTTTTACCATAGGCACACTGGCTGGTCGGACCGGCCTAGTAGCCGATCTGACCGTAGGTATACGGGTCGGTTAGGTTAGGCTGGTAGCTAGTCAGACCAACTATCATCGGTGATGGTGCCTGGTACGTGCTGGTTTGGCCGGCCCAAGGGCCGACCTGACCGACAGTGGTGTGCATAGCCTCGCCCCCATAAATTGTAGATGTATTTGTAATGACCTTTCTGGTTCTCATGTCGGTTCTACTGTGTACGTGGTGTGTGGGGGGTAGGCTAGCAATCGGAGTGTGAGAAACGGCCTCGGAAAAGCTGAATCTCCTAAACATCGCTTCCATTTCAGGCCCTAGTCGATTTGCAAATGTAGCACTAACGGCCTGATCCACTGTAGCGGCTATCTCCTGTCTAATATCTAAGGGGGGTAAAGATGGGAGGGATGGTGGTGTTACCTTGTTTCCGAAGGGGTCCGAGATGTTGATGTCGTGCCTGATGAAGCCCGTGTGAGTTTTCATGTAGCGCCCGAGCATGAGGGCGTGGAATTCCTTCGTCTTGGCTTCGATCTCGACCCGATCCTCTTCGGGGATGTCCACGAGAGTTGGGAGGATGATGTTGTGGTTTTCGATTTCCGTGTTCATGCCCCCCAGGTCCATCGGCGATAGGGGTATTGTTGCCGTTGTCGTAGAAGTCATGGCCGATGTACCCACAGTCGATGTAGACGTGCACGTCATGTTGATGTTGTCCCTAGCGGAGTCGCCAAAAAAGTGTGTTGACACGAAAACGCGCCCACACACTTGTGTCAGTTCGACAATCCAAAGCGCGCGGATACTTACGGATAAACCTAAGCATGACGCGGCACCGACGTTGCGTTCCGACAGATCCTTAACGGTTGTAAGGGTAATGGAGTCACCAGGTAATCAAACAAATATTATGAAATAAAGTTTGATTATTCGATGTGTGAGAAAACAACTAAAAATAATATAACCTAATCAAACTAGCAAGAACTGGGTCGATTCTGATATGCAAATAAAGCGGGCGGTCGGACCGGAGGTATACTCCTGGTCCGAACGGTGATGCGAAGTATCGCCGAAGGGGTACCCTTCAGCGTTCAGCGTGAAATAGATCCAAGTACCCCGAAGGGGGGAAGGCTTCGGCCTATTGGCCAGTCAAACCGGAGTGAAACCTCCGGTCAGACTGACGCCTACGAAGGGGTCGCCAAAGAGGGCTTCGGCATTCTGGTGCGAAGCGATCTCCGGGCGGTCGGACTTATAGAGTGTACTTGATCAGACCGACGGCGAAGCCTCAGTCAGACCAAGGGCTTCGGCACCGTGAACTCCGATGCAGAGCAGTTTACTGCGAGGGTTCTCGCCGAAGAGGGCTTTGGCGTGATGGTGAATAGTGCTCCGGCGCGGAGTGGTTCACTGCGGAGAGGTTCTCTCCGAAGAGGGCTTCGTCGTGATGGCGAATAGTGCTCCGGTGACTTTGTAGATGAATAGCAATCACCCCCAAACTTCTTGGTGATGATTTTGAAGATGTCTCCCCTGCAAAAAAGTAAAAGATCAAGTGCAATCCAGCCTAAAGTCCGAACTCCCAAGAGTATCAATAAAACCGATAAAGACGATAAAAATTTGTTTCGTGGATTAAATGGGAGATTCACGAGCGAATCAACAAGGGTTACTGTGATTTCGACGCGGCAAACGGAGGGCTTTCAGCGCAAAACCACGAAGATGGACATTACTTGGCTAATCCTAGGGCAAGGAAAGTAGATTAGAAGATAAAAGAACGATTCAAAGCGAGGGCTTTATGTTGATATGAAAGCGGGGGGTCCTCTTGAATCGGCCTCACCCCTCTATTTATAGGGGCTGGTCTCACCTAATCTGAGTAGGATTCGGCTACTTGGTTAAGATTTGAATAAGAGATCTCACCTAATCTGAGTAGGATTCAGCCAAGTGGTTAAGATTTGGATAAGAGATCAAAAACAGTTGAACTATACTAATATGATTCGAACTCTATCGGCTGGAGTGGGCCTCCGCGGGCCTTGCCGAAGCCAGACTACCAGGCTGAAGCCTACAGGCCGCCGAAGGGGCCCACTGGGCCAAAGCCTGCCTGCGAAGCAGGCCTCCAAAGGTGTTGCCGAAGCCCAACGCAGGACAGGCCTTCGGCACTTCAGGGCTTCGGCCTGTGCCGGAGATGGCATATTTTCTACCCAAATTACCAAAATTGATATTTAGACAATTTCGACCATTAATGCCAAATTCGAGTGTCAACATATATCAAAGTATCGGGCATGCTTTATTTAGATGAATGGTATACAACATGAAAAAGATACAATAGCAAGAGATGTCAGACTTAGCCGATGAAGCGTCAAACTACCACACCTAGATCACATCAATCTAAGAGATCAATCTGATGCAGCCTTAGACCTAGCCAATAAAGTGAGAACCAGCGACCGTATTGTTTCGATGTTCACCTCAATAGATCAATCTGATGCAGCCATGAGGATACTGACCTAGTCGATATGGTCATCGGGGGTGGTGGGACTCATCTATTAATCGGAGATCGAAACGATGCAGCCCAGCTCTGAGTGTCGAACCCTACCGAGATAAACCTTGGGAACCAAGGGTGGCAATGCGCCAAGTAGTTGTTTGATAGAGATGTGTTTCTAATCTAACTAGGGGTACATATTTATCGTATGGAGATTTGTCGTCCAAGCACTCTATACTAACTGATTATGGATTTATCTTGTTTTCATCTTTATCTCCATCGGCTCCTCTTCACTCGGTCATGTTGTAACAGCATGGACGGGCTTTCTTGACCATCTTTGACCGGACTCTTTTTGACTTTTGTTGATTGTACAACATCCTTGGTGGGCTCTAGGCTTTACCAAATCTTGGTGTCAACACATGCCCCCAGTCTCGGAGCATTAAGTGGCGGTTGATGCTTCGAAATTAACAACAGTCATTATCCATGCTGCCACATCTTCTCAAACGTCTATCGTATGATCTTTTCACTTTGATTGCTAGCCAAACCACTTCATCTTCTATCACCTTCATATCTTCACCCAGGGTTTCGGCCTTACAACTCCTCTTATTTTTCTACCTCTTCATCTTCGGCCATTCACGTCGCCTGACACATTTACTCTTGATGGCATCGTATCGATTTTTTCCATCGAACGCCGTGAACGGTCCCTTCAACTCCTTCGAGATTAACCTGGCTCGAAAATCGAAGAATTACCCTAGTCTTATAAGTATTCAGCGTTTCTTCATTTTACCTTTCACGCTTTCTAGCCCCTTGCTTGCCATGAGTATCATTTGCTTCCTTTCTTGTTCAGTTAAATCTGCACTTTGGTGACATCGAAATGGCTACTCTCAATGCGATCCCTGAGGTAAGTCTTATTTCCCACTATATTTTCTTTTCCTTTCGCGGCTTCTTATTACATATCTTTTTCTTCCTCTTGTAGAACCTATAGGATCAAATTATAATCCCCATAGCCACTCATCCTTCTGGTTTTTTCTTGGGCCCTTTTGGCAATCCAGACCCTGTTGTTTTAATAAATGCCAAAACTCGTAGAATCCCTTTCAAATATTCCCCCATGCGTCCTTCCAATTGGGGATGTGGTCCTAACTCTTTTTCGTCTCCTATCCCTTGCTAGAGTGACTGATATCTTAGAGTATCGGTCACCTACCACCCCCTTTGGGATGACATCGACATCAATCATTGCATCAGCCTTTCTATGGTTGAACTGTATCTGAACGAACTGATGCTAGCCGTGTCATGTTACTTTTGGTCCAATGCCTTGAATGCCTTCATTTTTGGTCACGGGCCAATGAGTCCTATTTTGCTTGATCTCTTCTTTTTGACCTGTCTTGATATTGACTCACCATCCAACCCCTTCTCTTTTTGTTTCCAACCATCCCATCACTTCAGCGTCACGTCGATTGATGGCTAGGGCTGATATATTGTGAGGCACAACGGGAAGACCGGTCCTATAGACACCATTGAACATATTGCTTTTCTGAACCTCTGGTTGGAAGAGTTCGTTTTCTACATACCGACCCTGGCCCCGACTTTCCAATTTCGGTTTTTAGCTGAATGACTTGTCGCTCGTGTGTGGATCCCTCTTGGTCGCTATCTCCTTAGAGTGACCTACCGTATCCTTCACCTCGTATCGGTCGACCTATCGGCTGGTAATGTTATCGACCGACCTAAAGGCCCCTGGTGGTTCTTCCAACATTGGCTTAATATTTATATGGCTGACATTATTGAAGGAATCCCTCTTGCCCAGTCGTGTTTTCCAGTCGATTTTCCAAAATTGGTCGTTCCTGCCTATCATCGCTACTCTTCCTTGGACGAAGCGGTAGTATCCATCCCTGCTTTCTCTTTATCTTCTGTGTCATTGGTCGTTTTCTTCAAGAGATCCTATCTTGGATTCTCCTATCGGACCATCTGGTTCCCCTTCGGGTATTGCACGGAATATGAATGCCCTCATCGGCTAGTCTTTCCTAATGTGTCCCGTGATGAAGAATCCCTTTGTATATTCTTAGCCACAACCTCTCCTTGCTTGCTTCCTGTCGACTTTACTGATGAACGCCATCATCGGACCTCCTATGAATTTTACCATCCATCAGTCTTCTCCCAGAAGCTAGGCTCCGGCCAACTCCTGCCCCATCTCTTTTTTGTCGGTCAGATTTGAAGTTGTGGGAGAGTCACGAGCGCCTTGGAGTGGGGTCACTTTCTCATATGACCGATGGGATCTGCACCAGAGATCTTACTTCTTGGATGACCTGCCAAGCGACTTCCATAGCCTTCCACCGATGGTGGGGCGAGTTGAAGCAACATATCTTCAACCATTCCTCTTTGGTTTACCGAGAGTGGCTTCACCCAAATGATGATGATGCAGGGCACGAGGTAAACGCCATGACTCCCCCTTTCCATCTTCTATTCCATCTAATTGAACTTGCTTTCTGCAGGATGTCGATCACGATGCCCCCTGGTATGATTCAGTGGTCGGCCGATACAATACGGGCCGGTATCAGACACTACAAACCTAGGTGCTGGTGCCCCCACTCCCACGGTGTGGGTTAACACAAGGCGGGCCTAGATTGCCGATCGTGCTGAGGAACTTCGATCGGCTGTTGGGGGAAGAATCCAATTTGAGAGTGAAGCCAACGGGAGCCCGCTAGGAAGTTTTTTTATTTCATAAATTTGTGTAACACTTTCACCTTGTAGCCTGGGAGATTGGATGTATCTTTTTAATTTCATATGTCTTGACTTCGAACTGTGTTCTGTGGCATACGATGCTTCTTCATCGGCCGTCTGAAGGCGATACCACTAGTATCGACTTTTTGGCACGTAGATCCCTAGGCTTTGATCCAAATGCTTGGGAAGTACTTTAGATATTTCCCATTCATTGCTTTCTCGAACACTTCTCCATCCAGTCCTTCGAGTAAATAGGCGTTGCTAGGCACTACGATGTATCTGAAACGGTCCCTCCCAATTTGGGGACCACTTACAAAACTGATTGTCTTTAGACCCGATTGGCAGGATAAATTTCCATACGAGCTCTCCTTGTTCAAATGATTTCGGCACCACCTTCTTATTATAGAACCTTGCAATCCTTGCTTTGTTTTCATCAACCTTTTGGAGGGCTCTCAATCGGACCTGCGCTATATCATCAAGGTCGTCCATCATTAGATTATAATAATCATCAGCTGTGAGTTGATCTTGTAATGTGATCCTTCTTGAGCCGATGTTATTCTCCCATGGTAATACTGCTTTGTGGCCATAGACTAACTGATATGGTGGCACTTGAGTGGATCTGTGACGTGCCATCCGATAAGCTCAGAGTGCTTCTGATAAGGACTGATGCCAACACTTCGTCTTTTCATTAATCTTACGCTTTATTAACTTGATCAAACTCTTATTGAATGCTTCTACTTGACCATTATCCTATGCGTAATACGGTGATGAATTTAAGAGCTTGATCCCCATATTGGATGTGAACTGCTGAAATTCCTCCGAAATGAAAATCGTCCTTTGATCCGTGGTGATAGTCTGTGGAATTCCGAACCGATATATTGTATGCTCCCTGATGAATTTGATGGCATCGACAAATGTGACTTTTTAAGTGGAACAGTGTCTACCCACTTCATGAAATAATCAGTGGATGCTATTATGAATTTATGACCTTTTCTCAATGTCGGGTAGATTTGGCCGATCATTTCGATACCCCATCCCCTGGAGGGCCAGGGTTTGATTATTGGGTTCATTGTCAATGCAGGTGCCCTCTATATGGCTCCAAATTTCCGACAATCCTGACGCCCCTTATAATATCTTATGCAGTCCTCTACCATAGTCGGCCAGAAATAACCAGCTCTCTGAAGCAACCACCTCATCTTCTGGGTAGACCGGTGTGTCGCGGATATGCCATCATGTACCTCACATGTCACCACTTTAGCTTCTTCTATTCTTATGCCATCATGTACCTCACACGTCACCACTTTGGTTGATATATGAGTTTTCTTGGTGATAACATCGAAGGGTTCTTCAAATAGTTGATGATGTCATGCCTCCAATCATCAGTTTATATCTCTGTGATTTCCACTTCAATTGACCTGGCCATCGGCTTGTATCCCGACACCATTTGGGCCAAATCATTTGCCTCCAAGTTTTGCTCTCCTAGGATATGAGTGAAATTCACTCTTCAAAAACTCGTCATTTTGTCTTGGCACTGATCATAGTATTCTCTTAGTACATCATCATTGCATTCATATTCCTTTGATAGCACTGTTTCATACTCAGCCTGATTGTTGATGGAGAACGACTTGATGGTGTAGGAAAACTAAAATGATGCCTGTTGGGGGAGATAATCCCGATGGTGGCAGGGGAACGAGAAGGCATGTACGGCTCCGAAGGAAGACCATCACTGGGAGACCCGAAGCCCTGTGCCGGAGGTACCTGGACCTCCGAGCAAGGGAGCCGGAAGCCTCCGGAGGTTCCAGGGCGTGCCGGAGGGGTCTTCGGAGGAGGAGTGACCAGGCAAGAGCCGGAGGCCACCCTTCGTGTCAAGCCGAGGATCTGGAGGGAGACCGGACGATAAGAAGACCAGTCAAGTCCGTAGGGGGACAAGATCGTGATCGTCTGCGCCATGTCGGGCGGACTTCGTCGCGCCCAACACGGCTGACACACCGCCAGATCGCACCTTCTTGTCTGTACTATGTAACGCCTGTCTGTACTATGAAGTGTCTGTTTTGTTTGTACTGCTGACCGATGTCAGACCGAGTGGCAGTTGGAGGTTGCGGAGACCGACTCCTCAGAGCGGGCACCCTATAAATACCCCCTAACTGTAGTGTAACACACATGATCCAAGAATACAGAGCACACTGCATTCCATTATTCTCAAAACCTGCTGGTTCGATCCATCATTCCAACAGTTGGCGCTGTCCGTGGGGATCCTAGTTTGAGAAGCTAGCGTCCTCTGCATCCAGTCACCAAAGCATGTCGAGTCGGAAGGGCGCGAGCACGGTTCCTCTGCGTCGGTCAGCCCGCACCGCCGGAGTCGACCCCACCCCAGTCGCCATTCCCGACCAGCCAGTCGTTGCGCCCATCGGGGCGCCTGCCATGGAGCCGGCCTAGGCCCCGGAGGGGACGCCCGAGGTTCGGGGCCCTGTGGGCGTGCCTGAGCCAGCTTCCGTCAATCTCGCGGGGCTCTGGGAGGGGCCACCGGAGGTGCATCCTCTGAGCGGGCCCCCGGTGGTGGCCCTCCGAACCGACTACGTCCGTTCGCAAGACCCTGAGACTGCCTTAGGAGGAAGCGGGAGTCAGGCCGATGCTCTGGCCGCCGAGAATGCCCGGCTGAAGGCGGAACTGGCTCAGTTGCGCTAGGAGGCATCGCTCCGCCGTCCTGAGCCCTCCCGCGTTATAAGGGTTGCGGCCGTCGCCTTGAGCGACGATGAAGATCAAGCGGAGGAGGAAAACGCGTCATACAACGAGGAGTCCCCCCTGCACCCAGACCGTCAGAGGGTGCGCTTCGGCTCAAAGTTTCGCGCCGCCAAGCTTCCCAAGTACTCCGGGGATTCTGACCCCGGAGAGTTCTCCCGTTCGTACGCTCTGGCGATAGAAGCGTCCGAGGGGAGCCGAGACACCATGGCTAAATGCTTCCCTCTGGCACTTGAAGGGATCGCTCTCCGGTGGTTCTGGTCGCTCCGGCCTGGGACCATCCGTTCGTGAGACTAGCTGAGGAAGAAATTCGTCAACAACTTTCAGGGAACCTTCGTGGCCCCTATGTCCACCGGGAGTCTATTCCAAGTGAAGCAGCAACCCGGAGAGACTTTGCGGCAATACTCCCAGCGCTTCGCGCACACTAAGGCCCAGATCAAGGGGCTCTCGGCTTCCTCCATCATCGACGCTGCCCGGGAAGGCGTCACACACCCGGGCCTCCTCGACAAGCTCCATCGGAAGCCCATCTCCTCGATGGCACAGCTCATGACGTACTTCGAAGAGTACGCCCGGTACGAAGAAGGCCAGATGCGCCGACAAGCGATGATAGTCCCTGTCCGGACCACGAGCGCCAAGGCGTATGAAGTCTCGCCGGACCTTAACCGGGGAACCCGCCCCACCCCTGACTTCCGCCGCCAAGATTACGGTCGGCAAGACTCCGTCCACCGGGACTCTCGACGGGGTCGGAAGCATCTTCGGGGGGAGGTCCTCAGCATCACCCCTCGAGTCCCCGCTAAGCACCAGCACACGTCCGGAGGGGGCCGCTTCACCGGGGCCAAGGCTCCGTCTCGGGCACTCTCCGGAGGGGCCACCTTTTACTACAGCGTCCACGGCGACAACCAGAGCCACGACACCGATTCCTGTCGGACCATCCTCGCCCTTCGGAATGACTACCTCGAGCGAAATGCCGGTCACGGTGCCACTGACAAAGGGAACCCTGTACCTCACCCAGAAGCGGTCTAGGTGGTTGGACGCCACGAGGAGCCGGAGGTCCTGTGCCTAGCCCCGGAGTTCGGCCGGGCCCAGGCTCCCAAGCTCGAAGACGTGCCGGATCGAGGGAAATGGGTGGTCCTTCCCATCTCCGGAGGAGGAGCACTGGGAGCCCTGTCCAAGCGCCAGCGGTGAGACTACGTTCGGGAGGTCGGGCATATCGGCACGTCCAGCCCTTCCACGCTCCCCGAATGGTCCCACGTTCCCATCTCCTTCACCGCCGAAGATGCCGCTGGAGTCAAATTCCCGCATGCCGACCCCCTCGTCATCTCCGCTGATATCGCCGGAGTTGAGGTGCGTCGCATCTTGGTCGATGGGGGAATCTCTGCTGATATCATTTTTGTGCAGGCCTTCGATCAGCTGTGTCTCTCCCGGAAGCACCTGCTGCCAGCTTCCCGTCCACTCCAGGGCTTCGCAAGCCCCCCGCTCGATGCCCTGGGCCAAGTCACGCTGGAGGTAACCTTCGGAGATTCCCCCCTCCAGCGTTGCGAGGAGATCCTCTTTGACGTGGTCGATGCTCCATACGCCTACAACGCCATCTTTGGGAGGGGGATGTTGAACCGCTTTGGAGCCATCGCCCACCACAACTACTTGTGCCTCAAGATGCCGACCCCGGGAGGGGTGCTCTCGGTCCTAGGCGACCAGGCCGCGGCCCATCGGGTCGAGTACGGCCACTCAGCACCGCTGGAGCCGCGCCAGATCCATAGCGTCCGTGAGGGCGTGGACGGAGCTAACCTTCCCGGCGCTAGGGGCTCCGGGCCGAAGGGCTGTCCGGTCAAGCCTCTCCCAGAGGGGGAGATCATCACGAAGATTTTGATCCAAGACAGGAAGGAGCGCCCGATCCAGTTCGGAGGGGGCCTAGAGCCGGAGGTGTCAAAGCAGCTCGAGGAAGTCATCCGCAACAACCTCGACATCTTCGCATGGTCTGACGAAGATATCCCGGGTGTCGACCACTCGATCATTGAGCATTCACTGGCGGTCGACCCGAAAGCTCGACCGGTGCGCCAGGGGCTCCAGAAACTCTCCATCGAGCGAGCCGAGCTGGCCAAGGCCGAGACCGAGAAGCTGCTTCGAGCGGGGGTCATTCAGGAAGTGAGTCACACTGAGTGGTTGTCTAACCCGGTGTTTGTCTAGAAAAAAACATCTGTAAAGTGGCGTATGTGTATCGACTTTACCTCTCTGAATAAAGCTTGCCCCGTGACCCCTACCCCATGCCTCGCATTGATCAACTAGTCGATTCCACCACCGGAGCGGAGCTCCTCAGCTTCCTCGACGCTTATTCAGGATATCACCAGATCTGGTTAAAGCCTGAGGATCAAGTCAAGACAAGCTTCGTCACCCCCCGCGGGAGTATTTTGCTATGTTCGAATGCCTTTCGGACTCCGCAACGCCGGGGCCACCTTTTCGAGACTAATATCCAAGGCTTTGGGCCATCAGATGGGCAGCAATGTCAAAGCATACATGGACGATATTGTTATCAAAAGTACCATCAAGGATCGCCACAGTGTGGATATAGCTGAGACCTTTGATAGCCTTCGGCGGTGTGGGATCCGCCTCAATCCGGAGAAGTGTGTCTTCGGAGCGCGCGCTGGGAAGCTGCTCGGGTATCTGGTTTCTAGCCGAGGCATTGAAGCCAGCCCAATGCAAGTCAACGCATTGTAGAACATGTCCCCCCTTAGAATTTGAAGCAAGCACAGAAGATAGCTGGGCGCTTAGCCGCCCTTGGCCGATTTCTAGCAAAATCCGCTGAAAAAAGTTTGCCCATCTTCGAGGTGCTCTGGGGCTCTAAAACCTTCGAATGGACCTCCGAGTGTTAGAGTTGCTTCGACCAAATAAAGGAATACCTTTCTGGCCTCGTAGCCCTCGCCAAGCCCCGACCCGGCAGCCCCCTTCTGGTCTACCTCGCCGCCTCCGGCAGCGCAGCAAGCGTTGCCTTGGTCCAAGAAGAGGAACTCGACGGGAGGTTGGTGCAGTGCCCCGTCTACTTCGTATCCGAAGCCCTCTCTGGAGCCAAGGTACGGTACTCCGAGCTCGAGAAGGTGGCGTACGCTCTTGTCATGGCATCCCGAAAGCTTCGGCACTACTTCTTGGCTCACGATGTCATCATCCCAACTGCCTACCCGCTCGGCGACATGTTCCGAAACAAGGATGCCACCGGCCGCATCGGGAAGTGGGCGGTAGAATTAGCCCCTTTCGGGATCTCCTTCGTTGCCCGAACTGCCATCAAGTCTCAGCTCCTCGCCGACTTCGTTGCCGAGTGGACATCCGCGTCTGATCACGCTGGCACCGAAGTAGGCGAAGGCGTTTGGACCGTCTATTCGGACGGTGCCTACCAGGCTTCGGGGGCTGGGGCCGGAGCAGTTATTATCTTCCCCTCCGGCCAGCAAGCCTCGTACTCTGCTCGGCTAAACTTCAAGGCTACCAACAATATCGCTGAGTACGAAGGAGTCCTCCTGGGCCTCCGCAAGGCGCATGCGCTCGGAGTCGCCCGCATCATAATCAAGACTGATTCTCAAGTCATTGCCGGGCATATCGACAAGAGTTTCCAAGCTCAGCACCCGGACCTTGCCTCCTACCTCGAAGCCATCTGGAAACTTGAAGCATCCTTTAAGGGAATATCCATTCACAGCATCCCGAGAAGAGAAAACTGTCAAGCTGACGCCCTCACCAAAGCCGGAGCCGGAGGCCAGGCCCTGCCGCTGGGAGCCTTCTTCGAAGAAATTACCCAACCTTCGGCGCCCCTTCGCAATGAGGCATCAACCTCTGCACTAGCCGACTCCCCGGCGTCACCTTGGCCAGCTCCAGTTCTCTGCACGATCAGCAATGATTGGCGGGAGCCCATCCTACGAGCACTCGCCGGCGACGCGGACGATCGTCCTAGTTCGGATCAGGCGCGGCTACAGCTCCGCACCAGGTCTTTCCAAGTCATTGATGGCATCTTATACAAGTCAAGGGTATGCTCCCCGCTGCTTCGGTGCATCTCTCACTCAGACGGTGTAGCAATGCTCCGAGAAATCCATGAGGGGCTGTGTGGAAGCCATTTGGCGCCTTGGGCACTCACCGGTAAAGCTCTCCGGCAGGGAGTGTACTGGCCCACGATCGTTGCCGATGCTGAAAACCTGGTCCGTACTTGCCAAGGGTGCTAGTGGATGGGGCGGCGGAGTCACAGGCCCCCGGTCGGCCTACAGCCCATTCCACCTGTATGGCCTTTGGCTCGCTGGGGAATGGATCTCATTGGGCCATTCCCTAGAGCAAGAGGCAATCTGCGCTTCGCTGTCATCGCGATCGAATATTTCTCCAAATGGGTCGAAGTCGAGCCACTGGCTTCCATCACATCACGAAGCGTCTAGAAATTCTTCTGGCAGAATATCGTTTGCTGCTTCGGAGTGCCCCGACAGCTCACATTGGATAATGGCACGTAGTTCAATGTTGGGGCTTTCAGAACATTCTGTGAAGAATTGGGAGTCCAGCTCTGCTTCGCAGCAGTTCGGCACCCTCAGTCCAATGGGGCTGTTGAGCGGGCTAATGGGCACATACTCTCGGGCCTCAATAAACGCATCGTGGGCCTAGCCAAAGGATTGTGGCCTGAAGAGCTGCCGAAAATCCTGTGGTCCATCCAGACCACCCCTTCCCGAGCTACCGGGTTCACCCCGTTCCGGCTCTTATTTGGCGACGAAGCGATGACCCCAACGGAGCTTCGAGCCGGTTCGCTGCGCGTCATAGCACCCGAGGCCGATCAAGAGCGCGCCATCTCCCTCGATCTTACAGAAGAGACACGGCTCCGAGCCGTTGCCAATCTTTCCCGGTACCAGAAGCAAACGAAGGCATGGTATGACCCCAAAGTCAAGCGCAGCGAGTTCCAGCCTGGGCACCTCGTCCTGCACGCGGTGGCCGCCCCGACAAAGCTGGGCAACAAGTGGGAAGGTCCGTACATCGTGACCGGCTCCGGGCGACCGGGATCCTATCGACTCGCTACCTTGGAAGGCGGGAATTGGCGCACACTTGGCATGCGGAGAACCTGAAGCGTTATTTCGCATAATTTCATAAGTGTATTCCGCTGCGGGCCGGTGCGAGCTACTCTTGTATTCAATCTTCAATTTAATAAAACCATTAGGTGAACGTTTTTGACCAAGGTGGATGCACCGCGGTACCAAAGCATAGTTTCACCAAGTAAATCGGCTTCCGAGCTCCAGCTCGATGCGCCCTAAATCGGGTTCCGAGCTCCGGCTCGACGCACCCTAAATCGGGTTCCGATCTCCGGCTCGACGCACCCTCAAACCGGCTTCCGAGCTCCAGCTCGACGCGCCCTAAATCGGGTTCCGAGCTCCGGCTCGACGCACCGTCAAACCGGCTTCCGAGCTCCGGCTCGACGCGCCCTAAATCGGGTTCCGAGCTCCGGCTCGACGCACCCTCAAACCGGCTTCCGAGCTCTGGCTCGACGCGCCCTAAATCGGGTTCCGAGCTCTGGCTCGACGCACCCTCAGACCGGCTTCCGAGCTCCGGCTCGACGCGCCCTAAATTGGGTTCCGAGCTCCGGCTCGACGCACCCTCAAACCGGCTTCCAAGCTCCGGCTCGACGCGCCCTAAATCGGGTTCCGAGCTCCGACTCGACGCACCCTCAAACCGGCTTCCGAGCTCCGGCTCGACGCGCCCTAAATCGGGTTCCGGGCTCCGGCTCGACGCACCCTCGATTCGAGTTCCGAGCTCCGACTCGAAGCACCCTCCACCATTCAGTATAATTTACTTATCCCGCCTTCCTCATAGCTGATTCACGCCCAGTCGGCAAGCCGTCTACCCGCAACGGAGGAGGGAAAGGAGCAAGGAGGAAGGCTTCGATCATATACATCGTCAATACAACATGCAGCATACAATATTTGTTGTGAATCAAAAGCAAGAGAGAGAGATTAAGAGAAGTCTTTGTCCAAGCCAAGCAGGAGCCAGAGGCCCTTTCGGTCTGACGAACCGCCCGGGCCGGAGCCCGCCCTAGGCCGAGGCTCCGGCGCTGCTCGTGTAGACTTCTCCTTCCTCTTCTGCCTTTTCTCCTCTGTCTTTGGGCGCGGAAGATCCTCTGGTCTTCTTGCAGTTGAGCCCAGCTGCGCAGATTTTCTCCCTCGGAAGGTGCTCCGCCCGGACCAGCTTCCTTGTCGGACCAGTCCACCGGTTCAGGAGAACGTCAGGGTCCGCATGCCCGTCGCTACCCCTGGGAAGGGCGAAGCGCGCGGGCCGATTCGCCCTCAGGGCTCCAAGAATAGCCCATCGGTGCCGAAGAGCGTCATCAAGCTCGAGTACCTCAATGTCGCAATCACAAGCGTAGACACCCTGAGTAATCCCCAAAATACTCTTTATTAATGCATGGATAAGTTTCTAAACTATTACAGGGTATGCAGCATGAAGATCCTAAGGGAATTACACCTTCGGGTCTGATTGGCATGTCAGGGCTGAAGGCCTCGAAGGGGCCGAAGGGTCGCTAGCACGAAGCGCCTCCTCCAACCAAGCTCTAATCGCTTCAGTGCCCTCGGTTTTCCAAGTCTCCTTGAGCGCGTGCCAAGATTGGATTATCGCAGGACTCGGCGCCCGGAGGTGGTCCCCTCCGAAGGTGACGGGATGCGAGCTCGAAGATGAAAGAAGAGGGAGGCCGGACGACTCGAGGTGTCGGAGGATCCCGAAGGCGGCTACCCGGGCTGATACCTCACCGTACTTCGACACGGTGAGGCTTATTTGCCGGACGGCGGCCTGGATAAACTTTATCCGGCGGACAAGGGGCTCCTGGGCGACGTCGAAAGCAACGCACCTGGTGTCGTAGCGCACCAGCGTCCTCCGGAGTGACACCACGGTGTCGGCAGCCATTTTCTCCCCCTGGGTGAACGCCTCGGTCATCTCCTCGTTTCGAGTAAGGAGGTCCGCCTCAGTCTGCTCCAGCTGGAGCACTCAGGCTCCGAGGACTTCGGCGTTAGCTGCTGTTTCTCGGAGCTCGTCCATCTCCGAGACCTGAGCCCGAAGCACGAAGACCTCTCCTTCGAGTCACTCTGCCTCCTCGGCTCGGGACCGGAGCCTCTCCACCTCGGCAGCTCGGGCCCGAAGGGCGTCGACCTCCGCTTCGAGCTCGTCCGCTCGCGCAGCCCAAGCTCGGAGTCCTTCCAGCTCTGCGACTCGATCCTTGAGGGAGTCAACCTCCGCCACCCGGGCCTCGAGCGCCTCGGCTCTAGCAGCCCGGAGGCGAAGGCTTTCGATCTCCGTCGCCTGCTCGCGGGCAAGCCGCTCGGCGGTGTCCGCTCGGGCGAAGAGCCCCGAAGCGTCGGTCTCACGGTGATGGCGCTCGGAGAGCAGGGAGAGCAGCGAGCCCTGCGCCAGCGCGACTACCTGCACACGAGGCGGTGAATCAGAAAAAAGGAGGGCTAGGGGCTCGCCGAGAGGTACGCCGAGAAAATACCTGGCTTGCAGCATTCTCAATGGCCCGACCGAGCTCGAGACTATCCGTCAGCCCGAGCTCGTCAATCACCGGAGCCTCGCGCAAATGTAAGTAGTAGTCGTGGACCGGGGCCACCTTGGACGCGAAGTCCCCACCCTCTGCCAAGTAGGGGCACAGGAGGGGCACGCTAGAGCGCGCGCCCCGCGGGCTAGAGGGTGGTCGAGGCCGGGCCCTGTTGCCTTGGTCATCCTTCGGAGAAGCCTCCTTGGCGGCTCCGGACTCCGCCCCGTCTCGTGGTTCCGAGGCCCCCATCGCATTAGCGGGGACTCCGAACCTCGCGTCTGCGTCGTCCTCGGAGGGGTTCACGACTGGATCGATGGCTCGGATGGACGTGCCTACTCGAAGTAAACAAGGGCTAAGAACGAGAAGGCTCGGCGCCTTGAGAAGAGATTGGACAAGTTTGCGTACCTTCATCCGTGGCCTCGACGAAGTCCCCCAAAGGCTGGACGTACCCCGAAGTACTTGGCTGATAGAACAAGTTGTCTATCGAGTTCACCGGGGAGCCCGCCGCCGCCGCGGCGAGCTTGGCCTCCACATTGGCGCTCCCCTCGACGGCGCCGAGCGGGTCGGCCAGCCCCCCTTGGTCCAGACTGTTGGTCTCCCTGCTCACCCCGGAACTGACGGAGACCACCTCTAAAGCTGGGTCGCGCGGAGGAGCGGCCTTGGGGGCGGCTCCATTTCGGTGGCTGGTGCCGCCTGCCCAGCCCTCGGGGCAAGCGTCGAAGGGTCCGCGGGAGCAAGAGCGTCTCCGGCTCTTTCGGTGCTCGGTCGGTCCAGCTGGTTCGGACCCGGAACCGCCGGAGGGTCCTCTGACTCCGACCCGGCCCCCTCACTGGAACACCCCCATTCGGAGTGGGAGGCGGAGGAGTGAGTCGGAGAGAGCCTCCTCGGGCCTTTCACCACCTTCTTCTTCTTCGAGGGGCACCGGGGAGAGAGCCCGCCGTCGGGGTCGGCCACTTTCCTCTTCGAAATGGCTTAGAGGACCTCCCCCTCCGGAAGAGGTGTGGGTGAGAGCTCGAGTACATCCCATACCCGGTTGGATCGCTCCCATGACCCCACCAGCTCCAGCCGCCGAGTGTATTCGGCCGGACTGGGGGCTCCGAGGATCCTCTCCGCCATGCGGGCCACCTCCTTAGGCGTCTTGGCGACGAGCGACCCTGCATTCGAGGGTCAGGGCCAGGCACCCTCCGAGCATAGTAGAAGGAAGCAAAGCCAAAAAGTACAGATGCTTACCAAGCTGGCGGGAGAGCTTCGTCGAGGTCGACTCGTCCCGGCTGCTCCGAAGTGACGCCGGCCACTCCTCCTTCGGCGGCGGGATTTCGAGGGCCACGAACTCCTCCGTCAGGTCCCGCATGCTCATCTGGCGGGCGATGATTTGAAGGAGCTGGATCCTCACGGAGACTGAGCCGGAGCTGGCCTCGACACGCGCCTCCCTCCGGACCCAGATATGGCGCGGAGGCCCGGCGAGCCCAGAGTTGAGCCCCACGTGGACGTAGAACCAGCGGTTCACCCACTTGGAGTACCACCTTTCGTTAATGGCCTTCGCCGGGAAGGAGTCCGCATACTTCCTCCGGAGCTGGAAGTTGATGCTCCCGAAGGCCAATATCTGACCACCTTTCTTCTTCGGTTGGCAGAGGGCTTCGTGCATTTGTGCGAAGACCTCCGCTCTCCCTTCGCAGCCTTCGGCGCGCATGGCCCATTCGAAGATGGCAAGGCGGGCCACGGCGTTCGGAGACAGCTGCGGGAGCTCCACGTGAACGGCGTCCAGCACTCCGGCAAGGAGCTCTGAAGCGGGGAACTCAAGCCCCGCATCGAAGAAGGCCTCGAAGACGACGACCTCCCCCTCTCGTGGCAGTGGGACCGATTCCCGGCCTGGCTTCCTCGTCAGTGACTCAGGGCCAAGGCGGCCCCTAGTCGCTTGCTCGATGGACGCGTCGATGCACACCGACGGCCCAAGATCTAGGGTCTGCTCCCGAAACCGCTCCGAAGCGGGATGGAGCTCCCGCGGGTAGCGTGCCTCAGCCGGGCCAAGGGCGGTCGCCGCCGCTGCTGCTGCCGCCGCCATCTGGCGCTGCAAGAAGCGGGGATCTACCGCCGCGATGGGAGCTCTCTTCTCTACCATGGCGAGAGGAGACAGGAAGGAAGCGAGAGCTCAAAGAACAAGTGTTGCTGTCAAGAATGAAGCAAGGAAGCTAGAAAAGTGGGCAGGAGGAGGGCCTAGCCGGCGCGGCAGGGGCTATTTAAGCGCGGAGGTCGCCACCGGTCCACCTTCCGCCCGCTCAGTGCGCGCGTGCAACGGTCGCGTTGCATTCGCATTTAAGATCCGACCGGCGCCCCGGGTGTGCCAGTCCCTGGCGGTACGCCTCCCCGATGTCGCCTGCATGCGCGCCGCATTAACTGCTCCGAGTAACGCTCTAGCTCGCCTCCTCGGGCGCTTCAACTTGGCGGTCAAAGACGTGTGAGCGCCCGCATTACTGGTCAAACTTCTTTCTTCGAAGGGGGAGAAGCGATTAACTCGCCGAGGGTGCTCCAGAATAAGCTCCCGGCCTCCGGATTCCTGGACGCCCCGTGGGTTCCGAAGCACCCCCGAAATGATCAGACGGGGCCACCCCGCAGCGGAACTCGACATCTGCATGTAAGTTGTTTCCTTATAAAGGTTATCGAGATTATCATGTGCGCTTCCACCCTCTCTTACGCAGGGCTCGCGGAGAGGAAAGAAGCGAGGGGCTACTGTTGGGGGAGATAATCCCGATGGTGGCAGGGGAACGAGAAGGCCCGTACGGCTCCGAAGGAAGACCATCACTAGGAGACCCGAAGCCCTGTGCCGGAGGTACCTGGACCTCCGAGCAAGGGAGCCGGAAGCCTCCGGAGGTTCCAGGGCGTGCCGGAGGGGTCTTCGGAGGAGGAGTCACCAGGCAGGAGCCGGAGGCCACCCTTCGGGCCGAGGATGCCGGAGGCCACCCTTCGTGTCAAGCCGAGGATCTGGAGGGAGACCGGACGATAAGAAGACCAGTCAAGTCCATAGGGGGACAAGATCGTGATCGTCTGCGCCGTGTCGGGCGGACTTCGCAGTGCCCGACACGGCTGACACGCCGCCAGATCGCACCTTCTTGTCTGTACTATGTAACGCCTGTCTGTACTATGAAGTGTCTGTTTTTTCTGTACTGCTGACCGATGTCAGACCGAGTGGCAGTTGGAGGTTGCGGGGACCGACTCCTTAGAGCGGGCACCCTATAAATACCCCCTAACTGTAGTGTAACACACACGATCCAAGAATACAGAGCATACTACATTCCATTATTCTCAAAACCTGCTGGTTCGATCCGTCGTTCCAACAATGCCCCCCAAGGGGCTACGATGACTAGGCCAATACCACATATGTGTCGACATACCGACCCATCAAAGAACAATGTCCATGGTGCTAGCTCCACATGGGTTACCGTCTTGTTCCAGTGTTGAACTATGAAATCGGCTATCGCTTGACCTTTTATTGCGTTAGCCGATTCATATCTGAGATCAAATTCGGTTAGAGCGAGGACCCATTATCCGATATGTCCCTTCAATACTGGGGATGATAGCATATATTTGATGACATTGGCCTTGCATACTATGGTGCACTCTGTCGAAAGAAGATAATGTCTCAACTTAGTGCATGCGAAGTATAAGCATAGACGGAGCTTCTCCTTCTTGTCGACTTCCTGAATTAGAATTGCGACGATGACTTCGTCATCGGACGATAAATATAACTTGAACGAGGCTCCTCTCTGCGGTGGCATCAGTACTGGTAGCGAACTTAGGTATTCTTTGATTTCGTTAAAAGCCCTCTACTGCTTGTCTCCCCATGTAAATTCCTAGTCGGGCTTCAACTTTAGCAATGGAGTGATCGGCTCTATTTTCTTTGAGAGGTTCGTTATTAACCTTCTGAGGAAATTTATATTCCTAATCAATGACTACAATTCAGTTTTATCGGCAGGGGGTTGAGTGTTCTTTATGGACTCGATACTATGCTAGCTTATCTCGATTCCTCTTTTGTGCACAATAAAACCCAGGAACTTCCCCACCAATACACCAAAGGCACATTTTTCGGGATGCATCTTCAATCCGTATTTCTAAGCCATCTCTAAAACTTGTCGTAGGTCGACCACGTGGTCTTGGATGCTGCTTGATTTTACCACAACGTCATCAATGTATATGTCTACTAACATGCGATCAAGTCGTGAAAAATATAATTCATGGCTCTTTGGTAGGTCGCTCTGGTGTTCTTCAAGCCAAAGGTCATCACTACCCACTCATATAACCCGATGACTCCTAGGCATCGGAAAGTCGTTTTATGAATATCTTTGTCAGCCATGAAAATCTGATTATAGCCTGCATTCCCATCCATGAAGCTGATGATCTTGTGACATGACGCGATATCTAGCAACAAATTTGCGATCGGCATTGGGTACTCATCTTTTGGGGTTGCCTTATTCAGATCTCTAAAATCAACGCAAATTCTGAGCTTCCCACTTTTCTTCGACACTAGTACTATATTTGACACCAATTCTGCATATCGACATGGTATTATGAACCCCGCATCATATAGCCTTATTACCTCAGCCTTGATATATGGGTATATTTCTCTTTAAATCAGCGAGGTGACTGCTTGAACGACCGATATTCCTATTTTATCGGCAGGCGATGTTCTACAATCAATCGGCTTAAGCCCGGTATCTCATGATACTCCCATGCAAAGCAATCCCGATATTCCCGTAGCAATGTGATTAGTCCACTCTTTATCTCATCGGGAAGTTGAGCACTTACAAAGGTTGGCCTTGGCCTGTCACTGGGTCTGATGTCTACTTCTTGAAGTTCATCGGCCATGACGAAACCCTGGCCGAGTTTACCTTCCGTTTCGTCGTTGTCATCTTCATAGAGTGAACTTGGGATGTTTACTATGGATTGGTCCAACCCCACCATCTGTTACTCCAATGGTGCCAAGAAGCGTGTTGGTGTGTTTTTTGTCACACTTTGACACACGTGTGGCTTGGGAGATCTGCTTAACTCCAGTGTAGGTCCTATGTTCTTAGAAAAAAGGGGTTCAAGACGTGCCAATCAGTTTGACCCTGCAACTCATAAGGAAATAAGAAAATATGATCAATAGCATATCCTATTGGCTATGGAGCCGGTGACCGCGATGAGGATAGGATATTTGTGGAATATCATGTCGATCGGCCATAGGGCTGATGACTAGGGGTGAAGCAATTGGGCGAGCGTTCCATCGGCCGATAAGATGGGCAGTTTTACCACATAGGCCGATGAGCGCTTTTCCAATGGCAGATAAGATATGGCGTTGAATTGAAGAAAACTCGTCGGCTTGTACTCCGATAGAAATAAATAAAACATGCCAGATAACATGTCTATATCATGAAAATCATCACAATAACTAGATCAGACCTAACCAAGATAGTAGCAAATCATAATGATCTTGATAATATATCAAAGTATCAGGCATGTTTTATATAGATGAACGATATACAACATGAAAAAGATATAATAGATGTTGGGCGGAAATACTTCATCCCCAGGGCTTTTAAGATCAACAGGCAAAGACAATTCATCATCATCGAAATAGAAGTTCATCTCCAAGTTGATAAAGTTTTCGAGCTGAAGGATACTTCGAATCCTAATTCGAATGTATCCTCCGAAGGCTCCGTCGCTACAGTGGAAAACAGCAAGACTAACGAGACGTTTGCCTTATCTATCCTCTCTAGCTAGATTTTACTATTTTAGCCCTATTCGGGGTACCGAATAGTTTCCACTATGTCGGTTGTAATTGAGGGGTAAAAAGGTCTTTTCCTTAGAGTTTTTACCTATAAATACCCCCCTTCTCACCCTGTAATAGGCATCGAATACTTAGATATTCAATACACAACTTCGAACTACTTCGAGCTATTATCCTATTCGGAGGCTTGAGACAGTTCACTTCGCAAACTCATTATTTGTTAGTTCTTAATCTTAGAGAACCTGTTAGCGTAATCTTTTACGCCAACAGGTAGCAAGAGATGTCGGACTTAACCGATGAAGCCTCAAACTACCACACCTAGATCACATATATCTAAGAGATCAGTTTGATGCAGCCTTAGACCTAGCCAATGCACCGAGAACCGGTGACCGTACTTGTTGGGGGAAAATACTTCATCCTCAGGACTTTAGAGATCAACAGTCAAAGATAATTCACCAGCATCAAAGTTTGTGTTCATCTCCGGAGATGATGAAGGTTCTAAGCCGAAGGATACTCCGGCTTCATGGTCCGAAGGTATCCTTCGAAGGCTCCGGAGCTACAGTGGAAAACAGCAGGACGGATAAGACGTCTGCCTTATCTACCTTCTCTAGATAGATTTTACTATTTTAACCCTATTCGGGGTACCAAATAGTTTCCACTATGTCGGTTGTAATTGAGGGGTAAATAGGTCTTTTCCTTAGAGTTTTTACCTATAAATACCCCCCTTCTTACCCTGTAATAGGCATCGAATACTCAGCTATTCAATACGCAACTTCGAACTACTTTGAGCTATTATCCTATTCAGAGGCTCGAAATAGTCCGCATCACAAACTCTTCGTTTGTTAGTTCTTAATCTTCGAGAACCTGTTAGCGTAATCCTTTGCGCCAACAGTACTGATTCGACGTTCACCTCAAGAGATCAATCTGATGTAGCCGTGAGGATACTTACCTAGTCGATAAGGTCGTCAGTGGTTGTGGGACTCACCTCTTTGCTGGAGATCGAAACGATACAACCTAGCTCCGAGTGTCGAACCCCACCAAGATAAACCTTGGGAACCAAGGGTGACGATGCGCTGAGTAGTTGTTTGACATAGATGTGTGTTTCTAATCTAACTAGGGGTACACATTTATAGTCCAGAGACTTGCCGTCCAAGCACTCTATCCTAACCAATTCTGGATTTATCTTGTTTTCATCTTTATCTCCATCGGCTCCTCTGCATCCGGTCATGTTGTAACAGCATGGACGGGCTTCCTTCACCATCTTTGACACGACTATTTTGACTTTTGTTGAGCATACGATGTCCTTGGTGGGCTCTGGGCTTTACCAAATCTTGGCGTCAACACCTTTGACTCTTTTGGACACTTCGAGCTAAAGCTTGAAGGTCTTTTTTCGCTATGGGGCTGGAGGCTCTGTGCAATGATAAGGGTGGAGCAAATCACACCAAATTTGGGTCACCTTTGACTTTTTTGGACGCTTCGAGCCAAAGCTCAAAGGTCTGGTTTTTATCGCTACGGGCCTAGAGTCGTAGTGCAATGATAAGGGTGGAGCGAATCACACCGAATGTTTGGTCAACTTTGACTCTTTGTGGACTTTGAGTTGTATGCTCAAAGTCCTTTTGATATGACACAATGTCCCGATCTTCATGACATAGGATCAATCACTAGAAAATTAGTTGTAGAACAATCGGATAACTTGTTGCAAGCAGCGATAACTAGTGCAACCTAGCAAATAAAACTCAAAGCCAACCACCATCTTTAACTAGCAACCTTAATCGAGGATTCGCCCAACCACACTCTAAAGAGCCAACCAACACAGCCTACAATCAATCAAGGCTAACCTTGAAGGGGTAGGAGCACCAATTGGGAGCAGATAAAGTGGCCCTTTAGTAATCCTACGAAGGAAATCACAAGAGCAAAGGGGTAGAGATTACTCTCAAGTTTTGTTAGCACACGACTAAACAAATGTTTCTTATATATCAATTATCAAAGTTTTCTTTGCTTTAGGAGTACATGGATATTTATACTAGGAACAACCCTCATAGATAGGTAGGAACACGGAATGGAAATGAATAGATAGACTTTATGAAAGGTCTCTGCTATTGGTGTAGTCTTTAGTATTTTGCCCATAACTCCATCTTTGGAAGTCCAAATGATGTGCGGTTGGTTGCGTTGGAATCTTGAAGCTTTCACACCATGTGTAGTATGTTCCACGAAACTTTGTACATTGGTACATGTTTGCATGAGAAGTTGAACGTTTGACAAACTATTAACCTTATGGCTAATCTTCACTAATCTGGTTGGATCTCAATGATGGAATTTCCAAACTAGTCATGTCATTGAAAACTATACTTGATAAGCTTTCCAAAATGTGCTCATTCACCTCAATAGCTTCTAGGAATCAAAAGTTATGTGATTTGCATGTGTGGTTCCTCCCTGTAGTCATCACCTTGTGTGTTCTTGTAATCCTCTTTGGTGATCCTCAATAATAACAACGTGCACGACTTAGGCAGTATATATTTATCATTAATATTAAATTGATCTTCATAAATTAGCGTGTTCACCTCTTGTTGTAGCTTCTTTGCTCGACTACATGTGATCGGGCCATCAAAGGCTTGGGCTAGTATCGATGTAGGTGATACTTGAGTTGGTGTTACATGTATTAGAGGTTATAACATGTTGGCACTATGAACGATAAGGATGGAGCGGATCTCACCATATTTTTAAGGCCTTTTGATGCAACCCAAAGTCAACACCTTTGGCCATACTCAGGTTTCCACTCTCGAGCATTGGGCTTCAGTTTTCACACTAGAGTGGAATACACCCTTACATTTGTTATACTTTATTTATCTCGTGCTGAGCCTAGCTTTGAGCTTGAGTAGGGGAAATGAATATACTACCTTAATGGTGGCGATCTTAGCCTTGCAAGGCATTTTGGCAAAGGCTCTTAATATTCTGTGGCATTAGACTGACGGAAGGACTTCGGAGGGCCTCGTAGCACCTAAGAAGCCTTCGGGAAGTCCTAGTTTGAAGGGGGGCTTCCTAGGCTCAAGCGAGGCCCCTAGCCTTTAGATAGCCTCTAGGAAGCCCGTTAGAAGTCATAGTTCGAAGGGGCCTTCCTAGTCTCAAGGGAGAGATGCAGCCTTCAAGAAGCCTCTAGGAAACCCCTGGTAAATCCCAGTTTGAATGGGAGCTTCCCAAACTCAAGGGAGGCCTGTAGCCTTTCAAAAGCCTCTAGGAAGCCCCTAGGAAGTCCTAGTTTGAAGGGGGCTTCCCAGGCTCAAGGGAGACCTGCAGCCTTCAGGAAGCCCCTTGGATGTCCCAGAAGTCCCAATTAGAAGGGGGGCTTCCCAGGCTCAAGGGATACCCGTAGCCTTCGGGAAGCCTCAAGGAAGCCCTTAGGAAGTCTCAGTTTGAAGGGGGGCTTTCCAGCCTCAAGGGAGGCCTACAGCCTTTGGGAAGCCTCTAGGCCTGGGAAGTCCTAGTTCAAAGGGGGGCTTTCTAGGCTCAAGGGATACCTACAGCCTTTGGGAAGCCTCTAGGATGTCCCTAGGAAGTGCCAGTTCGAAGGGGGGCTTCCCATGCTTTGAAGTTGATTGTATAGGTTGTGGTAGAGAAGCTAGTTTAGAACTAGGCTCCCCACTAATGGTGCAAACTGTTGTATCATAAAATTTATGCTTAACAAGCTTGTTTAGCCTCGGAGGGTGACTAATTGCGAAGTGATTTTCTATTGATTCAGGTCTCCGACTGTCGGATAATAACCATACATCTAGTGTGTATATTATCTTGGATTACGACATTTGATCCTCTTTGGTAACCCTCTCATCTAGAGAAGGGAGGTATTTATAGACAAAATACAACAGAAAAATACCAATTTATCGTCTAGTTACAACCATCATTGTTGACTCTATATATAAGACTACTGTAATGCCCTGATTTTCGTAAGGCGTTAAAATAAAAATTAATTAATTAATAAATGAATTTCAAAAAAATATTAAATGTAGATCATAAATAAGTGAGCTAAAATACGGACCTAAAAATTTCATTTAAAAATAAATCGTAGCTCGAGTATTTTCCTAAAATTTGCGTTGCTCTAACTTGCATCCCAAAAATCTTTCTAGAATTTTTGGCGCAAAAGAAATTAAATAAGGTGTAATCAATAACATTTCATCACAATACTCTAACACTAACTAATAAAATATATTTCAACGTGAATGTTGTGATTAAGCATTTCAATTAGAAATAATATTCCCTTTTCGTTTGTGAAAATTAAAAATACATTTTTCATTTGAATAGTTTAAACCCCGTGGAAAAATACCTTTTTAAATCTTTATTATATTTTAAATACCAAAATGAATTTAAAACATTAATTTTGCGTTCAAGTTCAGAATATTTAATTTTGACGTGAATACAAATATTCTCGATCACCGATTATTCTTTAAAATATAAATGAGCGATTTATTTAAAATCCAAAATTTCTAAATTTATTTTAGACTCAAAACTTTCCAAAAACTTTTCACTTTTTACCACGAATCCTAACTTTAATTTTCAGAAATAAATAAATCGGAGATGATAAGAATATTAAATGCAGAAATTAAGTTTGACTATTTAATGGCTAAAATAATGACGAATTAAAAATATCAATAAATAAATGAAATTTCGATTTGTAAAATTTATTATAAAGTATTTATGTTAAGAATATTCTCAAGGATTTTTATTTGAATTTTTAGGAGCTTTTAATTACAAATATTATTTCAGCAATTAGTGAGGAAAGAAATAAATCAAACTCTATCCCAGAACCTCTGGGATCTCTCTCCACCTTTTTACTTCCTGCCGCATGTCCCGTCTGGGCCCCTCATGCATGCACCTCTGCATGCCTCCCGCACCAGCCGCCTATGATTGTGCGCGTGACCCCGGCCTGCTCTCCAAATTTATTTTAAAATTCCTTAAACGAATAAATAAAAGTAGCCATAAATAATTTAAGTTTTGAGTTGAAAAATTTATTCTAAGTTCCTCAAGACCAACTAAAATTTTAGGAATTTTTATAAAATTTTAGGAGCTTTGCAACTAGCGTAGAAAATTGAAATGAACTTCAACAATTCTTTTAAATTGGAGAATTAAAATTTTCGAGAAATAATTCAAATTTTAGTTTGGAAAATTTTTATTTAATTTTTCAAGTCAAGAATACGTCTTAGAAATTTTCTCTGGATTTTTAGGATTTTTATAACTAATATAATAAATACAAACATCAATTCCGAAATTAATTAAATGAGAAAATAAATTAACATTGCTTAATCACCGGTCACCTTTTTCGTCCAAGCATGCAGCCGCGTGACTTGCGCCTGCTCTCAGCGTGTGGGCCCCACCCATGCAGCAGCTGCACCAGCACCAATTCAATTCCCGCCCGCCTGCATGCGCCACGCGTCCGCCTGCCGCCGTGTGCGCCGCGCATTTGTCCAGCACGTGGGTCCCGCCTGCATTTTTATCCCGCCCGTGACTGCCGCACCGCGTGACCCCGCCTTCCCCTTTTTTCCTCTGCGCCAGCCATTACTGCCTGCATGTGCCGTTGGCTGCATCTGCCACTGCTAACCGGTCCCACATGTCAGTTCTTTCTTCTCCAACAGGAAATCCCCAAGACTTCGCCCCTGATCACCGGAAATCCCAATTTTTCACCCGAATGTGTTGGTAAATTGCGTAATATCTGGTGCTGTCTCCCACTATAAAAACCCCGCAAGTCGCATGGACCTCTGTCTACCTCTGTCGCCAAAGCCCTCATGAATCAGAGCGCCGCGCCAATTTTTTTCTCTCGCCGCAGACGCCGCCGGTCTCCAACCACACTTCCTCGCCTCCAAAGGCTGCCTCCCGCCCTGTTGTTGCCTCATCCGGGACCGCAACAACACCCCCGACCTCGGCCACCCATTCGCTCAAGCTCTCCCTCACCGGAACACCTCCTCGTCGTCGAACCGGAACTTCATCGCCGATCTCACCACCGCCGGCCATCGCTGCTCCCCGCCTACCG
>JAAALK010000080.1:80647040-80906043 GCA_019279435.1 Zizania palustris | reverse complement strand
TAAATCACATCAATCTAAGAGATCAATATGATGCAGCCCTAGACCTAGCCAATACACCGGGATAAATCGGTGACCATATTGACCTAGTCGATGCCTTCAAGAGGTTGATACGATGCAACCTTAAAGAACACTGACCTAGTCGATACAGGCGTCGGGATGGCGGGACTCACCTCTTCGCCGGAGATCGAAACAATGCAACCCAGCTTCGAGTGTCGAATCCCACTGGGATTAACCTTAGGAAACCAAGGGTGGTGATGCGGCGAAGAGTAGTTGTTTGTAGGGTTGTGTTGTGTTTTCCTAGCTAATTAGATATATATTTATAGTCCAGAGACTTGCTGTCCAAGTAATCTACATTGTAACTGATTCTGGATCATCCTCATCTTCCCTCCTTCATCGGCTCCTTCATGTACGGTCATATTGTAACAACATTGACGAACTTATTTGACCATCTTTGACCAGACTTCTTTAACTTCTATTGACCATGCGACACCTTTGGCGGTCCCGGGCTTTACCAAATCTCGACGTCAACACATGCCCCTAGTTTCAGAGCATCAATAGGGTAATCGATGCTTCTAAATTATCGGTCATCATTACCTTCTGCCATCACGTCCTCTCAGATGCCTTCACGATGTATTTTCAAATTTATCATTAGTAGCCGAAACCCTTCACCTTCCAATCCTTCATATATAATACATCGGGCGTTGGCTTCCTTCCTCTTCTCATTCTTTCTTTGGCCATGAACAACTGTGACAGATGTCACATGGTCTGATGCATCTACTTTTCTTTATGGTGGTGTTAGACCAGGCTTCATTCCACACAGTTATGCATTGGCATTTATAAGCTAAAGATCTTGCCTCTCCTGATCCCGAGCCTACAACCATTCAGGCGTTTCGAGAACTTCACTCATGATCACCTTTTGTCAAATGTTTAAGGTGATCCCACCAAATCCGTCGGGATCAGCTTGACCCAGTTTACTGAGGAGTCACCTTTTTTACTTTAAAAGTGTCCCGGTCACTCCACCTTTCTTCTTCACCATTTTTGTCTGCTTCCAGTACTATTTGCGACTACCGTCGTTCATCACCTTTCTTTTTGTCGATCCCATGCACCGAAAACGTCAATGATGGCCACTATCAATGTGATTCATGAGGTAAGCTTTTGGTGTTCTCTCTTTTTGTTGTTATTTGGTCCTTCTCGGTTCATGTGCCATTTTACTCACTGCTCCTCTTTTCTTTTATTATTTCTCTTGTTTTTATTTTCTATAGGACCCACGGAATCAAGTTTTGATCCCCACAACCACCCATCCTTCTTGTTACTATCTAGGCCCTTTGGGTAATCCTAATCCAACAGACTTCATTAATGTCAAAACCTACCGAATCCCTTTTAAATGTTCTCCTATGCGCTCTTCCGACTAGAACTCCGGTTTTGAGTCCATTCCTCTTTCTCTCCCTGGTTGGCGCGACTGGTATCTTAGGGTATCAAACACCTACCATTCCTTTTGGGACGATATTGACATCGGGTGTTGCATCGGTCTTTCCCTTGTTGTTCCATATCAAAATGAGCCGATGTTAACCTCCTCCTGTTATTTCTAGTCCGACGCCTTGAATGCCTTTGTATTCGGTCATGGGACGATGAGTCCTACCCTGCTTGATGTTTTCTTGTTAACTTGTCTTGACATTGACTCATCGGACAATCCCTTTTATTTTCGCTCCAAACCAACCCACTGTCTTCGCACCAAGTTCATAGATAGCTGGGGCCGATATATTGCAAGACATAACAAGAAGCATGGCCTCATGGATATTTGCGAACATATCGCCTTCCTCAACCTCTGGTTGGGAAATTTGTTTTTTGCATATTAGCTATGGTCCCAACCTTTCAATTCTAGTTTTTGGCTGAATAGCTTGCCGCCCACGCATGGGTTCCCCTTGGCCACTACCTCCTCGGATCCACCTATCACCTCCTTCATCTCGTATCAGTCCACCTATCGGCTGGCAATCCCATCGACCGCCTAGTGGCCCTTGGTGGTTCCTTCAACTCTAGCTTAACATTTACACGATCGATCTTATCGGAGGGCCTCCTCTTGCTCAGATGCATTTTCCTAGCAATTTTCCGGAATCAGCCATTCCTACTTATCATCGCTGCTTTTCCTTGGGTAAAGCAGCGGCATGTTTTTCTGCTTTTCCTTTTTCTCCCGCGGCTTTGGCCACCTGCCTCAAGAGTTTTTACCTCAAGTTTTCTGATCGGATCATACGGTATCCCTTTAGGTATTACTCGGAGTATGAATACCCCTATCGACTAATTCTGCCCGATGTGTCCCAGGACGAAAGATCCTTTCGCATCTTCACGGGCACGTTCTTTCCTTGTATGCTCCCTATCAATATCATTGGCACGTGTCCTTAGCAGGGTTCCTATGAGTTCTACCATGCATCGGTCTTTGCGAGACAATTAGGCTTCGGTCAGCTCCCACCCTACCTCTTCTTTGTTGATCAGATTTAGACTCGTGGGAGAGTCAAGAACACCTTTGAATGGGACTGCCTCTCCCATATGACCAATAGGATCCTCGTCAGTGACCTTGCTTCCTAGAAAACCTGCTGAGCGTCCTCCATAACTTTCCGCCGATGGTGGGGCGAACTGAAGCAACACATCTTTAATCATTCCTCATCGGTTTACCGGGAAAGACTTCACCCGGATGATGCTAGTGCGGGGCCTTAGGTAGATACTCTGACTTGTCCTTTTTATTTGTTTCCACTGCCTTTCTCTGTTTGACTAACTTTGCGTCTTGCAGGAAGATGGCCATGATTCTCCTTTGGTGAGTGCTAGTGGTCGGCCGATATGATATGGGCCATTATCGGCAACTACAAACCTAGGGATTGGTGCCCCTACTCCCACAACGTGGGTAAGTGGGAGGCGACATTAGGTCGTCATCCGCACCGTGGGATCTTGATCGGTTGCGAGTAGAGGAGACCGATCTGGAAGCGAAGCTAGAGGGGTCCGAACGACGATTACCGAGAGGGTAGGTGCTGTGGCCCCCCTTCTTGACCCGAGTCAGGGTCTAAAAGTGTCGGCTCATTGGTGCCATCCGCTACGTGCAATGTTGATTTTTTGCCCTTGAAGATGTTCTTGGTTAGGGAGCCGAAGACTGGGCCATCCTTTGGAGCAAGAATGCGATTGTGAGCGATCGAATCCAGCTCTCCTGTAACTTCGTGTAGAGTATACTGACTTATAACGTAAAACATGCCTCTGCAATGTATTTATCTTCGAATCATCGGAATTGGTCCTGAATTTTTATGTCTAAGGGAAATGCTTTCGCATCGGCCGTCTAAAGGCGATACCATTGGTATCGGCTGTCTTGCGTGTAGATCTTTTAGGCATTGGTCTGGATGATCAGAAAATATTTCTTCCAAGTACCCCTCATCCGAGCCATTCCGATATCTCCGAGGTAACATCATCAGTCTATTTTGTTCTTCATCGGGGAATCTTGGTACTTACGAACGTTGGCCTCGGCCTGTCACCAGGTCTTATGTATACCTCTGTAGTTCATCGGTTGTGGCAAAGCGTTGACTGAGTCCGCTTTTTGTTTTGTCGATGCCATCTTCACACAGAAAGCTTGGGTAGTTCTTTGCTGATAGACAGACAACCTCTTCCATCTCCCACACCGATAAATCGGCTATCGCTATGTTTACCAATCTATTGGCGGGGATTATCTCCACTTGATCGCTGACCCACTACATCAGGCTCTAGTGCATCGTTGATGGGACGCAGAAATTTGCATGAATCCATTCTCATCCCAGCAACAAGCTATAAGATAATTTCCCTTCTATGATGAAGAACGCAGTCGGCATTGTCTTGATCCCAACCATCAGCTCTTCATTCAGTACTCCCATTGAGTCTGACGAGTTGCCGCTGAAATCCCTTAGCACCATATTAGTCTTGATGAGATCTTCCGGCATTTTTCCTAGCTTACAAAAGGTGGCATATGGCATTAAGTTGATAGCCGCCCCTCTGTCTATCATCATCTTGGACTATCAGCTTTCCATTGACCAACCCTTTGATGTACAGGGGTCTTAAGTGCCAATGTCCAGGGTCTTATGGCATATCAAAAACTACTGGCAGTGGAGCCAACATCAATTGAATTATCGTATCAGTCTAATTTGTGTTGTCTTCAAAAGATGCCCGATACTCCGTAGGGAGAAAGAAAACCATGTTCACCTCTGCGTCTTTCTTGTCGTCGTGATCGGCCCTTTCTTTCAATCACCATTCAATTTTGATACATATTTATAGTCCAGAAACTTTCCATCCAAGTAATCTACATTGTAACTGATTATAAATCATCCTCAACTTCCCTCCTTCATCGGCTCCTTCATGTCTGGTCATATTGTAACAACATGGACGAACTTATTTGACCATCTTTGACTTCTATTGATCATGCGACACCTTTGGTGGGCCTGGGCTTTACCAAATCTCAGCGTCAAAACATGCCCCCTAGTTTCAGAGCATTAGTAGGGTAACCGATGCTTCGAAATTATCGGTCATCATTACTAGGCTTGGTCTCATGCATCTACTTTTCTTTGTGGCGGCATCAGACCAGGCTTCATTCCACACAGTTATGTGTTGCCATCTATAAGCCGAAGATTTTGCCTCTCGTGATCCTGGGGCTGCAACCATTCAGGCATTTCGAGAAATGCACTCGTGATCACCATTTATCGAATGTTTGAGGTGATCCCAGCGATTTCGCTGAGATCGTCTTGACCTGGTTTACCGAGGAGTCACCTTTTTACTCTAAAAGTGCCCCGGTCACTCCACCTTTCTTCTTCACACTTTCTGTCCATCGTTTATTCTTGCCCCTGAGCTCACCGCCATCTGCTTCTGATGAGGACATCCCTAATACAGATACAATCACACAATTACAAGGACCTATCACACGAGCTCGTGCACGACCAATAAAGTATTAGGTACTTTTGTTCCTAGGAACTTTTCTAAATATACATGAGAATATGATGCTGCCTAAATTAGATGTGTTTGTTCTATTAAGGAATGAGGGACCTAGCATGGACGACGAGGACAAGCATTAGAGCAAGATCAACCATGGAGATGGCAGCAAGAGTGAGAGTATCAGAGATGAAGATACAATTGATGGATCAAGAATTTGAGTTTTCATCCTTAATTTTGTCCACATAATTATATGGTGTTGCGTCACTTTAAGTTGGGCTAGGCTAATATAATTTTCATCCAAATAATAACCAGATTTTTATTAGAGTCCTTAGTTAGGAGGAAACCAAATTAGAGATAAATTCATCCAAAATTCTATTAGAGATTTGTTAGAGTCCTTATTCAAGGGGAAAACCCAATTTAGAGTCTAATTAGAGTACAATTCGGCCACCCCTTTAGGCTGGCCGAATTACATCTCTTTTCCCCTTATATAAACCCTGCTAGGTGTCAATGGAACTTGGATTTTGTTTAGTTTAAGATTTAGTTGTTTTTGCTATCTTCGCCATAGACACGAGTGTCGTCTAGACCTCCTATACTACGCACTTGCAGAATCCCATCTATCAAAACTTCCTTCTAAATTCACAATATCTTGATTGCACTTTTAGTTCTTGCTTGTTCTCAATTTTAGGCAGGGATTAAGACCCTCGTGGTCAGGCTGATCGAGCATCCGCAAGATCAGTAACCTCCAAGATATTGGCCTAGTGATTGCATTGGTGCAACATATGCTGCACATTGTTGTTCAATCATCTAGTTCGACCTCCACCAAATCGACTTATTCCATCTCACCAAAAGATCGGGCGCCTTTGCCCCTATCAGCTTCTAGTACCATTTGCGACTACTGTCGTTCATCACCTTTCTTTCTGCCGATCCCGTGTGCCGGCAATGTCAACGATGGCCGCTATCAATGTGATTCCCGAGGTAAGATTTCAGCGTTCTCTGTTTTTATTGTTCTTTGGTCCTTCTCGGTTCATCTGCCATTTTTACTCATTGCTCCTATTTTCTTTTATTAGTTCTCATGTTTTTCTTTTCTATAGGACCTGCAGAATCAAGTCTGATCATATTGTAACAACATGGACGAACTTCTTTCACCATCTTTGATCAAACTTCTTTGACTTCTATTGACCATGCGACACCTTTGGTGGGCCAAGGCTTTACCAAATCTCGGCATCAACACCTAGTGAACATGGTTCAGAGGAGACTCCGAAGCTAGTGAAGGCGGTCTCCGAATCTGGTGAAGGTGTCTTCAAACCTAGTGAAGGGGGCCCTCTGAACCTGGTGAAGACGGGCCTCTGAACTTGGCGGAGGAGGATACAAACCCGGCGAAGGGGGCTTCGAACCTAGTGAAGGAGGGCCTTCGAACCTAGTGAAGGGGGTTTCAAACCTAATAAAGGGTGCTTCAAACCTAGTGAAGGGGGATCCTAACCTAGTGAAGGGGGGCCTACAACCCTTGGGAAGCCTCTACAAAACTCATGGGAAGTCCCAATTCGAAGGGGGGCTTCCTATGCTGAAGGGAGGCCTGCAACTTTTGGGAAGCTTTTAGGAAGCCCCAGACTGAAGGAGGGCTTCGTAAGTTGATGTTTCTTGATCTGCTATTTGTTAATTTTTAAGTACAACGGGAGTTATTTCCCCCAATAATCATGTATACATATAAAGTATACATAAGTATGAAGGAGTTGCAAAGACAAAAGTAACCATCGAAAATAATACATGACATGCTACATGACATAGATAAAGTGTTGAACCAGAAACGATGACCAAGGGGGGGTGAATGAGAGCTTTTAAAATTTCAGACTAAAAATAGCCTTCTGTTTTAATTCTGTCTTCTGCGGAACAGGCTTCGAGCACACCCTTCGAAATTCAGGTTAAGAGGTATTTGACGACTCTGAACACAGGCTTCGTAGGGGGCAAAAGTTCGAAGCCAAGAAGACTTCGCTCCACCCACAACCCCGAAAAATCAGCTCTGCTAAGTCAGTGCAGGCTCCGCACACAGGGTGCTCCGAGCAGGCTTCGCCCTTTACCCTTCGGAAGAGCGGACCTCCCTCTGAGGACTTCGACCAAATACTTAGCGACAGCAACTGGTGCTGGGCTTCGTACTTCGAAGGTCTAAACACACACTTCACAGACTTCGCTAAGGGCTTTGATACGGGAAGAAAACAGCCTTCGATCAGTGCTTCGCTGGTAAGCAGTGAGGTCTAGCCTCCAGTTTACACAGAGCGAACACACACTGAAAAACACACTTCGCACAAACACACTTCGCCCAAGACACACAAAATATCGAAGCATGCAGCGAGGTATGCACACAAGCTCAAGCAAAAAATGAACACAGAAACAGGGCTTCGCTGCTTGAACAGGGAACACAAATATTGAACTCACAGGATGAATACAGAGTGTGGTGGCTAGCACAGGAGTTCTACAATGAATGATCAAAGTGTTAAATGTGACCTACCCAGCCCCCACTATTTATAGCCACTATTCACCCATGTGAATTGACTACTTTACCCCTAGGGTTTACAATGGTTTTGTCTCATCAGAACAGAGGGGTACAAAAGGTAGTCAACTTTATTTGGAGGCTTCTCTGTCAGCTTTGCAGAGGGGACAGTGTCAGCTTTTTGTAGAGTAGACACTGTCAGCCTTACAGTCTTGGACCCTTCTGAATCCCCCCTTCGCACGCGAGGGGTACGGTAGCTTCGATGAGAAGCCTTGAGCCTGATGGCCTTCGCTTCACCGAAGTCAGCCTTCGATACAATGATGGTTTTGAGCCGAAGCCATCAAAGCCCTTGAGCCTTCACACCAACACCTTCGGAGTGGACCACCACGGCTTCGCAGCTACTCCCAGCTCGAACTCCGTCAGTCCGTGTACCGAAGCCATGCATGGCCGAAGTACCTCAAGTCATCCTCACTCCGGAGCTAGCCTCGCTCCGAAGCCTGCGTCACTCCGAAGCCCCACCTTTGGAGTACCACCCTTCGAAGTTCCCTCCTTCGTCCAAGGTCTCCGCATGAAGCATTCCATGAGCACTTCGTCGCAGTGTCTCTCCCCGAGCACACTCCTCGACAAGCCTCACCCGGACCATGCCTTCGATGCACCTCGACTTCTGAGACCTTCGTCGGGTATACCTTCGAGTGTCTCCCTCCGGAGCACACCTCGAACACCTTGCCTCTGTTGAGGACTTGATCCACCAAACTCCGAAGTCACTCCATTCGGAGTACCCTTCGAAGTGCCTCGCCTCCGAGGACTTCGTCTCGGAGTACCTTCACCCGGAGCCACGCTCCGCACTTCTTACCTTCTCCTGGCGCACCTCGACCCGAGGTCCGACCTCGACACCTTCGCAGCCTTCGTGACGGAGCTCCCTGCTCCCCTGGCATCAAGCCTCCCGCTTGACCCAGGTTCACTTGCTACGAACCGTCCATCACCTCCGAAGTCCCCTGCACATCACAGACAAGCATACAAGCATATCCAGTACTCCGGAGACCTCTCCGGGTTAGCAACCTTTGGTACACACTCCGGTGTACCGCCCAAAGTACCGAGACCTTCGGTACAGCCAATCATCGTGTACTGTCGGACCCCTCCGATAGGCACACTCCACTGCAACTGCTGCAGCAACCAAAGCCCACCGAACCCTTCGGTGAAACAACCTTCGAACCCCTTCGGAGGGACCCCTTCGAAACAGAGGGTAAACTCTGTCAATCACTCATCATAGACTCCGAAACCAACCCTTGGTTTCTCATAAAGTAATGCATTTCATAGTAGATAAATATTGATAACTACAAAATGATAAATATAACATTCCTATAAGTATAAACATGACATAGGTAAATACAAACATTCATAGATTCACTAAAGTACCAACATGGAATAGACAAAATACCAACATTTTAGAATTGATTCTCAAAAGGGATCGGCTAGGTTTCTTGGAGTATGCAGGTAATTACCTTGGGAGGAGAAGAATCAATATAAGGTGGTGATAAGGATGAGTCGACGATGAAGAGGCATGCTGAGGTGGCAGCGAGGACGAGTTGGCACATCGAGGATGATTCGACCCTATAAAAGAGGCTATGCACTCCGATGAGGAAGGCAACTTGTGTCGATAGGGAGACGATGATGACAATGAGGGGATGTGGCAGCGATGAGGGTTAATGTGAGCAAGACACAATATCGACAAGGATAAGAGGTGATGCCACCGATGAGAGGCTAGACTTAGGGATCCGTGCGAAATGAAAGTGTGGCAAGTTCAATTTCGTCTGCCTATTTATATCCACAAGACACTCATTAGTGACGGGTCATAACGTCACACAATACTAAAGAGGGTACCCATGTTTAGTAATGCGGATAAAATAACACGTGTCAATAAAGAGCACACCCATTAGTGACAAATCATAATTTGAGCAATCAGTAAAGGAGATGCCCATTTTTAGTGATAGGTCGTAACATGATACATCACTAATGCTAGGATCCTTTAGTAAAGGGTTATAATATGAACTGTAACTAATGAGGGTGCCCCTTCTTTAGTGAAGATTCACATTACGATCTATCACTAATAGTGTATCTTTAATGATCAGTATAAAATAGACAATCACTAAAAGTGTATTAGTGACACACGTCATTTATCTATCACTAAAGCTCCACCACTAAATCCCGTTCTGTGATAGTGTCGTCTTATGCACATGCCATGTATCATGCAAAATGATGATGCAAAAATATTAGAAGGGCCACACGACGTGGGCTTTATGGACCCGATGCGCACAAATGAAAAGCTTGTACAAGATTTCCCAAAACAGACGTTCGACTCATTATGCCATTTCTCGGACAAGTAATATTAAACAACATGCAAACTTTTTCCTTGTAATTTTCGGTGAGGGTACCTACCATACATGTTTTACTCCTATTTTATCTAACAAATTTGGTAATCATTACCAAATTTGCTTGTATATGTGTAGATTTCAGTGGACACTCCTTGTGATCGTCACAAACAAGAATAAAATTGTTGTATACCACTCAAAGTGTAAACCACATGAATCATACCAAAACATCTTAGATCTTATTAACATGTAATATCATTCAATCAATATACTGGTACTAAATGTTGATTTGATTGATTGAATAAGTTTCAAACACAGTTCATTTTAATGTGATGATGTTATGTAATTATACATTTTCTTATTTCCATGAAATATGACATTAAAATCATATAACTTATTTTTCCACTAATGATTTAGAGGTAGGAGGATGGAAACAACTTATGTGGCTACTATATCTTTCAGTACATAGACGATTTTTGTAGCGAAGGGTGTGGTCACACCAATAGAATTGCTAGTATACTGTACCAATTTAGTGTTTAAACATTTTAATTCTTATGGTAAATCTAGAAAACAATATTTTATTTAATATATTCACATTTTCAAATGATAGAAGAAGATAAAATCTGAAATCCCCCAAAGACATCATTGAGGCAATTCGAGATTGTAGATCCCAAAGGAGAGTTCCACTGTTAGTGAATAATTTTTCCCACAATAAAAATTTATTATGTACTTACATTACTGATGATTAGATGTGTTTGTTCCACACAATAGATTTATTATGTATATATAATTACAATAATAATCTTTATTATTATATGGATAAATATAACAACATCTTAAAAGGGGTTTTACAATAATTTTTATATGCTGATAGATTGGATCCGTTGTTCCTCATGTTGCCTAGGCCAACATTGTGGCAATACACGGTGCAGTGTGACACTAGGATGACTTTAATTAAAACCGAAGTCGAGTCAATACTAAAAATGTGGTTCTTTGGCATGATAGGGAGCATGAGTTCTCGTACAGTGTGGGGGGAGTGTGATGTGCAAACAAGATTGGTCAAAAATGGTAGAGAGATTATCCTAATCTTTAGTCAAAGATAAGTTTTTAATTTCCATCTAAATATGGTATATGATTAAATATTCCACAAAGCTCAAACTCTGAGATTCATGTTAAATTTGAGGTTTGTATAATATAATAAATAGTTAAAATTCTATTTTTAATCAAAAAATAAAAATTCTATTTTTATTTAATGAAACCTTCCCAGGTAGGAGCCTTTCCTGCCGGTTTCCTAAAAAAAAAACTTAATACTCCTAATCCATCTGAAACTATAGATTCAGAATTTTTAAGCTAGATTATACAAACTCTAAAAGAATTAAAAATTTCTAGAAAGAAACATGACCTTTCTATACTGTGGACGAGTAGGATCTACAACTTCAACCACCAAAGCAGTCCAATAGATTTCCATCCGCTCCTTCCAGATCCCAACGTTGGACGAGTCTTGGTGTCCCTCCCATTGAGTTGAACCCATCTACCCCCTTCCAGATCCCTAGTGTCGTCCTGCTCCGTGCTGCTGATCTGCTGGCTGTTCGCCTGGTCGGATCGACTTCTCCCGTCTGCTTCCAAGGAATTGCGCCGTCCGTCAGTCACTTGCAGGTGAGTTTTGTTTCTTTGGATTCTGCTGCCTCTGTGCCTAGCTTGATGGTCTGGGGATGACTTTGTGCGGGGATGTTCCTTGGTTTGTTCTGTTGGAGAAAGCTTGCGAATTTGGTACCACAGGCGAGCGATTCGTGCCGAGGACAAAAAGAAAACATGGCTAGGTCTCAGATTTCTGTTTCTGCCCGAAGAGGATGCCTCTGCTGCCAAAGAAGCCAATGGTTGACGCTGCCAAAGAAGCACCGGCCGCTGCTGAAGACGAGTGGGCCGCCGGCCGCCACGGATGAGGACATTGTCGCCGTCAGCCGCCGCAGAACAGGCGCTGCTGGCTGCCGTGGAAGACGAGTAGGGCGCCGCTGCTGCCTCTTTCAGGTGTTTCCCCCTCTTCCCTCTGAGTACTTTCCCTCTCTTTCCTCTCTGCTTATCTCTTCTACGCGTGCGCTCGGTTTCCTTTTCCCTCCCGCCAATCTTTTCCTTCATGTGCTTAGTTCTTTTTCATGCGCGCACACCAGCTGCAACATCGCCCGAGGATGCTGGGCGTCTAGATGACGCCATATCGTGCCTAGGCGGATGCCTAGCACCTCAGGCAGACACCATACGCTGATAAGCCTAGCGACTAATGCGAGGCTGACACCCTTAATTGAAGCTCGGCTAGACACCCAGCTAGGCGACGCCTTGAGAACACTGGTTCTCTGCGCACAGATTCCCACCTCCAATCTCCATCTCTAGCCCCTGTGAGACCACACCGAGATCCAGGGCAACCTTCAGGCAGCATTGACCGCTGGGTGCAGTGTGGACAGTGTGTTAAAAACCGGCTATCTCCAGATGACACAAGGAACTTGTGACTGATTGTCTCAGTTCGGTTGGATTAGTCCTGTCCTAGTCCTGATCCTCTTGGCTTTTGTTTTCAAAAGGAGTTTATGCCCGAACCTTTTCTGCCTTCATCATTGTTGATATAGTAAGATTCTAAATATAAAGATGGATTGAGTCATTGAACTGATTTGATTGTTTCTTTGTGCAGTTTGGGTGGCATGGCTGCTGAATGTGATAGTGGCAACTGTGATGCTTGGGCAGCTAGAGATCCTTCTGGGATCCTCTCCCCATACAAATTCAACCGCAGGTCAATCACATAATACTCCCTCCAGAATTTCATACCCCCCAAAATAACTTTGATTCTTATCAATATGAATGTCTTTCTTACTGCTAATAGTTCTTCTACGTTCTAATATTCTCTCTCATATGTGCAGAATTCATTATTTGCGGCCACTTAAATAGTAGCTGATTTACTTGGCTGCATGGTTATTTCCAATGTGAATGTGAACATATACTGATAAACTAAATATATTGAACAAATATGTGCACAAACCATACTAACTATGTCACGTGGGGCAAGCATTATCAGCATTGTGAGCACACAAGAGATGCAGCCAGGGCGTGCGCGGCAAGCTAGGCTGCAGCCTATATATAGGCCCAAGATGGACTTGGCATAGGCCCTTAAGGCTTGCCGAATTAGTAATAGTATCTAATCTGCCCAAATTTAGCTATTTACATTATTTAGTCCGAATAGGACTTTGGGTTCTCCCCTATATATGTACCGGCAATTAGATTGAATAATCTCCCTTTTCTCTCCCCAATCTTCCTCCTTCACCATAGGGCGGCGAGGGGACCCTTCCCACGTCCTTAACAGTCGTGGCTACAAAAAACGATCCTCGGCTTCCTCCACTGCACCAATGCCGTCCACCATGCTGAGTTTTGATCCTGTCGATCTCGAGGTCCTTATCAGGCCCTTGGCCAAGACCATCCAATCTCTACAGGTCACCGTACAGAGCAATGCAAATGCCACCCGACTACTGGAGTCTCAATGCCCCACCGCTTCAGCGTCTAGCACAAAGAGCCCGATTACCGACTGAGCATCACAATGACCGACCTCATTTCTAGAAGATGGACTTTCCTAAGTTAGATGGGAAATTTGATCCTCTCACGTTCATCAACCACCGCGAGTCCTTTCATCAACAACGGATTGCAGAGGAAGAGAAAGTATGGATGGTCTCCTACAATCTGGAAGATGGCGCCTAGATGTGGTTCATCTAGGTCTGGTAAGATGAGGGCGCGCCTCCTTATCCCCGCTTCACCGAGCTTCTCCACGTTTGGTTTGGACAGCCCTAGCGATCCACCCCCTCGGAGAACTCATGGCTTGCAAGCACACCGGCTCCGTCGTGAACTACTAGGACTGTTTCGAGGCTCTCATTCCACGAGCGGGTGTACTTACCAAAGAACAAGGGATGCGGATTTTCATGGCTGGCCTCTATGTCAAGATCCATAACCCACAGTCCCTCGCCTTCACCATGAGCCTCGCCCACAAGTTGATGTTGCGTGACTAGTGTGCCATTGTCGCTGCTCCTACACCTACACCATCACGTCACCAAGCCCAGGGCCAGCTTCAAACGCCCCTGTTTCGTCTAGCGCCCCCTTCGCCACCCACAACAACCTCTACACCAACAATAGTTTCGTTGGAGGGACGACCAGTGAAACGCCTCTCCTAGGTGAAAATGGAGGAACGTCGCCACCTCGGCCTTTGCTTCAACTGCAACAAGAAATTTGGGTGCGGGCACAATCGAGTCTGCCAATGCATCTTCCTCTTGGACTTGGCCATCACTGATGATGATGACGACGCCGAGCCCATTGAGCCTAGCGAAATCAAGCCACATATTTCCCTGCACATCATCGTTGGCATCCATACATACGAGATGGTGCAGGTGCATTTTCAGATGAGGGCACCTTTCTCCTCACCTTCCTCGATTTAGGCTCCATCCACAACTTCATTTTCGAGGAAGCGGCGGGCTGCACCACTCTCCAGCTCCTTCCTTGAGGCAATGGTGCTGGGCTTGGTAGCCAACTATGAGTGCATGCCATGCCCAAGCATATACCGTGACACATCCTTTACCATCAACGATGAAACTTTGTTGGCAGAGTTGGCGGGCGACTGACATTGTGCTTGACACATAGTGGCTAGTGTCCCTTAGTCCCATCATGTGGGATTTCAACGATCTCCATGTCTTTTTGGCATAGGGATCATAGGGTATGTTGGCGACGCATCATTGGGTCGTCTAGTCTGGCACTATGGGCATACTCGTGCGATGAGCTCATGTCGGCCCTGCTCGATGAGTTCACCTCCACCTTCGCCAATTTGCCACCATGTTGTCCTAGGGACTGATTCTACGCAACTCCTCAACGTTCTCTTCACTGTTCTTGCTGGTCAAGAAGGCCGATGACACGTGGTGTTTCTGCATTGACAACCGAGCACTCAATGCCATCACCAACAAGGACGTGTTCCCCATTCTGATGGTTGATGAACTCCTCGACGAATTGCATGGTGCCTGCTTCTTTATGAAGTTGGACCTACGCTCGGGCTACCACAAGGTGTGCATGAATCCTATTAACATGGTCAAGACGACAGTTCCATACACATGACGTCCTCTACGAGTTCATAGTTGTTGTAACAATTGCGTTAGTTACAAACAAGTTTCTATGAGAAGGTGTAGAATATAGGATATGAACCTTGAAGGGTTCTCACAGAGGGAGAGAGGGTTTTATGCTGGTTCGGGCCTCCCAACAGGATAATAACCCTACGTCCAGTTTACAGTGGATTTGGCATAATTTTGCCTCTATCTTGCAGTGTGTCCATTACAAGGGCAGGGCCTTGCTTTTATAGGCTCGCTGGCCAAAGGAAAAGATCCAATTACCCCCTACATGCCATAGGCTTTATAGGGGTAAGAGGGAAAAAGGCTAGGCTACTATACATATAACTTTACAGACGTGGTAGATATACATCACTTCAGGGGTAGGTATACGGCATACCAGCGGCAGGGGTCCCTGGTATGGCTTTTACACTGTAGCGGTACTCGGATATTTCTTCATCTTCTGGACCAGAGCACCTATCGGAGGGTCCTGGTCGGAGCTTATTGAGGGGGCTTCAAAGGGGTCCCGAAGAGGACTCCGATGAGGCCTCCGAAGAGGGCTCCGACAAGGCTCCGAAGAGGGCCCGGAGGGGTCTCGAAGGCTTGGCTTTGGAGGGGGCCTGGAGGGGTCCCGGAGCATTTGGTTCTAGAGGGGTTCCGGAGGCATCCCGGAGCGCCTGGCTCCGAAGGGGGCTTCCAGGCTTGGCCTTCAGCCGCATAATTCTTTGCAGCACTTGGAGTAATCTGGGATGGAGGGCTCCGGAGTCCGTCTTTTGTCTTCGTTATCCAGCGGGCTCCAAGCCCGAAGCCTTCGGAGGTTGACGTCAGTTGACCCCTGTTTGAGGGAAAAACTTTCCCCCAACAGTAGCCCCTCGCACGTAGCCCTTCGTAGCGAAGGGGAGCGTGCGCCCTAGGGCAAATGACGCTGATAAAAAGATGCTTCGTGGTTGACAAGCCTTCGGAGCCTAGAGCCGAAGGCTAGCTTCGAATCGCGCAAACAATAAATCCCCGTACGGAGCGGACGAGATGCCCTTGGGGAGTCCAAACGGCTCCGCAGCGGTCAAAAAATTGAGCCGTTACTGCGCGGGGCGCGACGGTTCGCTTCAGAAACTGCCTTGGCCCCAACGGTCAGAGACTGTAGGGGTTGGTTTCCTGGTGAAAAAATCTTGGCCGCGGGGCGCGCAGTCACTTTTTACCGCCTATAAAAGGCCTTGGCGTACCACGACGCCATTCACGCCTTCCATTTGGTTCCTGCTTGAGCCCCTAGCCACCTTCGTTCTCTGTCTCCACCTTGAGCTTCGTGCGCACTTCGCTTCGGAGCCCCTTAGCACTCTTCGTGCCGGAGCCCCTCGCAAGATGCCGAAGAAGGCTTCGTCGAAGAAGGCTTCAGCTTTGGGCGGGGGCTCGAGCTCGGTCCATGCCCAAGCGGCGGTTGTGGCTGCGGCAAAGCCTGCGGCGAGGCTTCTCGAGCCAACAGACCTTCGGTCGCCGTCAGACAAGTTCGAGCAGACCTTGGAGTTGCGGGCTTCGGCTTCAATGGAGGAGTCTGTCTGACGGATCTGCGAAGGGAAGATTTCCGAATACATCCGCCTTCGGTTACCCACGAAGACAAAGACCATCCCGAGGCCTCGGCCTGACAAAGTCGTAGTCTTCGAGGCTTTCTTCGAGGCAGGGCTCAGTCTACCTTCAATGGATATGCTGAGCGAAGTATTGAAGGCTTATAACTTCGAACTCCCTCACCTATCCCCGAACGCCGTGGCGAGGCTCACGATCTTCGAGTGGGCCATGAGAGCCGAAGGATGTAAAGGGCGAGCATAAGTCTTTGTTGCCCTTCACGACGCCAGCTGCCAGCCGAAGCGAAGGGAGGGGCTGGATGGCGTCGAGAGGGCTTTGGCCTTCGGTGGCGCCCACTTCCAGCTCCGCAAGGAGTTCTCGAACGACTTCCCGGCAAGGGCGGTCAACAACAGGTGGTACTCGAAGTGGGACCAGGAGTGGTTCTATGCTTCGGTGGGCGTGGACTCCCCGCTTCGGAGCACCAACGCGCTCATTTCATACCGCAGCCAAGTCGAAGTGTCGTCAGACTCCGAGACACTTCGGTCGAGGATCTTGTTGCTACGAAGGGTGGCGACGAAGATGAGTATGCGGGACTTAGCCGAGGAGTTTATCACCCTTCGGCTCAGCCCCCTCGCATGCTCCTAGCCAGAAAACTTATTTCAGGCTTTGGACCCGAACGGTCCGAGGGATGTATCAGCGGAGCGTCTTGGTAAGGCTTCGAGCTCTTTGTCTTCACACTTGTTGGAATTTTGCCTATGTGACTTAGATTTTCTGATGAAGCTGCGTGCGACGTACGACCTCCGGAAGAGGCCATAGTAGCGGTCGAACGCGTCGTGGGACCTCCGACACCGGATGAGCAGACCCGGAGGCTCGCATTGGTGGGGTCTTGGGAAAGATGGAACAGGGTATGGACCTGGCTTGGCGCCGAGGGGGTCCAAACACTTCCGGACTTCGTCGACTCGCCCCCTTCAGTGGGCGGTTCGAAGAGGAAGAGGGCGAACGACGAGGAGCCGAGGCCTCAAAGTCCGCGGAGTCTTTAAGGGTTTGCTCGGAGCCCTTAGCGGCCGAAGCCCTTGGCGCGACAGAGCAAGCATCCTCGGGCCTCGCTGCCAGAGGGGAGCTGGAGAATGCCCCCGCTACCGCAACCGAAGTGTTGGTGCCAGAGGCTGCGGCGGCGACCGAAGTGTTGGCGCCGGAGGCTGCGGCGAAGGCAATGTCAGCGGAGGCTTCGGGGACGACCCCTTCAAGTGCGGAGCCTAGGACCCATCCAGCCCTACAGAGGGACTGGGGAAGGCACCTCGCTCCTGCGGCGTTCCAAGACATTTATTCCGGCGAGGAGGAGGCTGGCAGAGGTAAATGCTTGTATCACACTTCTTATACTTGTATGTATTGACTTGTATTTTTTCTCAAGTGTCGGCGATGATGTGAGGCCTGCAGTTGCAGATGCGGAGGGGACCTCCGACAACAACGGAGGCAGCGAAGGCAACAACAGTTCAGGGTCCTGTTAGCGTGATGTATAGGCCCACGGGCCCAGGGGGGTTCGGCTGCAACCCTAGGGGGTGCGGCTGCTGCCTCCCTCCCTGGTTTTGGTAGTGTTGGTTATGTTTGGCAAGGATTCCCTAGATTAGCTGGATTAGCTCTTTCCTTGATTAGCTCTTTCCTTGTTTAGCTCTTTCTTTTCTAGATTAGATCTTTCCTATTCCTGGGACATCCTTGCCTATATGTACTGAGCCTTGGGCTCCTCCCATAATCAATCTACTATTTTTCCCAGCCATCCTCTTTCATGGTATCACGAGACTGGGACTCTTCCCTCTCGCCCTTCCGCTGCCCCTGCGCACACTAGCTGTGCATCGGTATGGTTGGGACTCCTCCCCCCTCTCACGTCGATCCTGCCGATCAGCCTCGCCAAGACGGCGATGCTCCTTCGCAGACCGACGCCGAGGCTCGTCGCGCCCTCCGTGAGGCTGCTCTGGCCGTCGCTCAGGCAGTTGAGCAGGAAGCCGCCGACGCCTCCAACGAGCGCGGCGCCGCCGCGGAGCGCGTCCGCGCTGCCCTCGCTCGGGCGGCCAAGGCCCGGGCCGCCGCCGCCGCGGTTGATCTCGTCGAACAGCCTCACTGCGGGCGGCGACATGAGCGTCACCCACGCCATGGTGCTCCACGAGGCCGCTGCCGTCCTCAACCTCCACGCCCAAGCAGTCTCCGTGCAGAACGCACACAGCTTGGTGCCGACCGTCCTCGACATCGCCGACAACTACCCCTGTTGGCGCGAGCAGTTCCTCCTCGCCGTCACCAAATACTCGCTACTGGACCACGTCCACAGCGACTCCGTCTCAGCCCTTGCTGACTGGACTCGGATGCACGTCGTCATCAAGTCATGGCTCTACAGCACGGTCTCCACTGACCTCGCCGACGCTGTGATCGACCACCGCGCCTCCGCCCGCGAGGCCTGGCTCGCCATCGAGGACCACTTCCTCGGCAACCAGGAGACCCGTGCCCTCCACCTCGACGCCAAATTTCGCGCGTTTGCTCAAGGTGATCTCTCCATCACCGAGTATTGCAAGCGCTTCAAGAAGATGGCCGACGACCTCGCTGACCTCAACGAGCACGTCACTGACCACACCTTGGTCCTCAACGTTTTTTTTGAGGCAAATGGTCCTCAACGTGCTTCGTGGGCTCAACGAGCGCTACAAGGACATCGGCGTCCATCTCCGGCGCGGGCGCCCGTTTCCCTCCTTCGCCGCCGTCCGCAACGAGCTCCTTCTCGAGGAGATCAACATGGTGCAGCACCCTGTTGCCCCCTCAACTGCTCTTGTCGCCACTGGCTCCTCTCGCCAGCCTGCAGCGACCGGCGGTGGCCATCCTCGGACCGGTGGTGGCGCCCCCAAGCCGAAGAACAAGAAGAAGAAGGACCGTCGGGCTGGCAGCAACTCTGCTTCAGGCCCCAGCGCTCCCCCTGCTCCCTCCTCCGCACCTGGGGCGCCTACTAGGTCCGGCTCGACCTGGCCCTCCGTCTACAATCCGTGGACCGGGTCCATTCAAATGTGGCCCGGTCCTCGGACTCCCCCGCTGGCTCTGCTCCCTCAGGGTCGCGCCGACCCTCAGCAGCAGGCGCTGCAGCAGGCTCTGCTGGCTCAGCAGATGCATCTCCCCTAGCTGGCCTACATGCCGGCCCACGGCGTCTCCGTCCAGCAGGCCTTCCAGCCGCAGCAGCTGGCGCCGTCCTACTACCAGCCCATGGTAGGCTCTCCGGTTTGGGACCAGAACTCGCTGGCCTCTACATTCAGTACCATGACGGTCACTCCGCCGGTGAACAACGACTGTTACCTTGACACCGGTGCTTCCTCTCACATGACCTCTGATGATGATACTCTCTCTCACTCCTCAATCCCTCGGTTTCTCTCTCCCATATCCATTGTTGTCGGTAATGGTTCGTTCTTGCCCGTCACTGCCACCGGCAAGGCGCAACTTGGCCCCCTTGTTTTAAATAACGTTCTTGTTTCGCCTCAGCTTATCAAGAATCTTATTTCTGTTCGCCAATTTACTGTCGATAACAATTGCTTTGTGGAGTTTGACCCGTATGGTTGTTCTGTGAAGGATCTTCTCTCACGGAACGTGATCATTAGGTGCAATAGCTCCGGTCCGCTCTACCCCTTGCAGCTGCTTGTCGCTCACTCCCTTGTCGCCAACTCTTCGCCACCTTACCTGTGGCACCGTCGCCTCAGCCATCCCGGTCACGAGGCCCTCTCCAAACTCGCTTCAGCTATTCCGGCTTGTAATAAAAGTTTGGATTCTCTATGTCATGCGTGTCAGTTGGGACGACATGTTCGTCTTCCTTTTGGTACTTCAGCATCTCGGGCGTCCAACAATTTTGATCTTATTCATTGTGACCTATGGACATCACTTGTTGCTAGTGTCTCTGGTTACAAATATTATCTTGTTGTTCTTGACGATTGCTCACATTACTTGTGGACATTCCCTTTATGCCTGAAATCTGACACTTTTACTACTCTGTCTAACTTCTTTGCCTATGTGTCTACCCAGTTCGGCACCCGCGTTAAGGCCATCCAGAGTGACAACGGCAAGGAGTTCGACAACTCCAGTGCCCACACTTTCTTCCTCACTCATGGCGTCTTGTTTCGCATGTCGTGTCCCTACACATCCCCACAGAATGGTAAAGCGGAGCGGATTATTCGTACCACTAATGATGTCATCCGCTCTCTTCTGTTTCAGGTGAGCATGCCCCCTCCATATTGGGCTGAGGCGTTGCACACTGCGACCCTCCTCCTTAACATCTTACCAACCAAGACGCTCGATTTCTCGACCCCGCACTCTGCCTTGCTTGGTAGTGCGCCGTCCTACGATCATCTCCGCGTTTTTGGTTGTAAGTGTTATCCTAATCTCTCGGCCACTGCTCCCCACAAACTTGCACCTCGTTCTGCCCTTTGCATCTTCCTTGGCTACTCTGCTCACCATAAGGGATACCGATGCCTTGATCCTACCACCAATAGAATCATCATCTCTCGTCACGTTGTCTTCGACGAGTCCACCTTCCCTTTCGCCGAGCAGCCCTCGCCGCCCACGGCTGTGGACTTCACCTTTTTAGATGAATTCCCTAACCCGACAGTCCCTATAGGACTGTCGACCATGTCTTCTACAGGATCTCCAGGCTCTCGTGGTGCTGTTCTTCCTGCGCCCCCAGTCCCCCCGGGGTTCCCCGCACTCCCACGTGCGGGTGCGGCGCCACGCGCCGCCTCGACTCCCTCCTCGCCGACCGGGGCGCTGCTGTCCTCGCCACGCGCGACCACGCCGGCCTCCTCCGCACTCCCACGTGCGGGACAACCGGGCTTCCCCGCGCTGCCACGCGCGGCACCGTCTCCACCAAGCGCGCAGCCCCCAGTTCTGCGCGTCTACTCCAGGCGCCCCAAGCCGGCTGCCCCAGCCCCGGCTGGATCGGCTCCTGCGCTAGCCGGGCCCTGCAGCACCGGCTGCTCCTCCAGCACCCGACCCTCTTCCCCGGGGTGCTTTCGCCGTCCCACCCACGGTCAACCAGCATTGCATGGTGACTTGGCCAAGGATGGCTTCCGCGTGCCGGTCCTGTATCATGTTGCGCCCCTGTCTCCGGTTCCGAAGACCTTCCGTAGTGCCCTTGCCGATCCCAATTGGCGGGCTGCTATGGAGGAAGAGCATACAACGCTTCTCCAGAACCAGACTTGTGACTTGGTTCCTCGCCCCCGACATTCCAACACTGTCACGGGCAAGTGGATCTTCAAGCACAAGTTCCACACCGATGGTTCTCTGGAACGCTACAAGGCTCGTTGGGTCCTTCGTGGTTTCACCCAGCGTCTTGGAGTTGACTTTGCCGAAACCTTCAGTCCCGTCGTCAAGCCTGCCACAGTCCGCACAATGCTCTCTTTGGCTCTCTCCCGCCAATGGCCAGTTCACCAGCTCGACATGAAGAATGCCTTCCTCCATGGCACCCTGACAGAGACGGTGTTCGCTGCTTAGTCCTCCGGATTCGAGGATCCTGCTCACCCTGACTTTGTTTGTCGCCTGAACAAGTCGCTTTATGGGTTGAAGCAGGCTCCTCGTGCTTGGTACAGCCGCTTCGCCACGTACCTGGTCTCCCTCGGCTTTGTGGAGGCCAAGTCAGACACTTCGTTGTTCGTCTACCACCGAGGTTCTGACATGGCCTATCTGCTCCTCTATGTCGATGATATTGTTCTCACTGCCTCTTCTACACATCTTCTGCGGAAGGTCATCCTGGCTCTCCAGCGGGAATTTGCTACGAAGGATTTGGGAGAACTTCATCACTTCTTAGGGATGCAGGTTTAGCGCACTGCTGATGGTATGGTTCTCTCTCAGCGGCAGTATATGTTGGACATCTTGGATCGTGCTGGCATGGCGGAGTGCAAACCTTGTACCACGCCTGTTGACACCAGTCCCAAGACCTCAGCCGACTCTGGAGCTCCAGTCGTCGACCCGTCAGATTACCGCAGTCTTGCTAGCGCCCTGCAGTACCTGACCTTCACACGGCCCGACATTGCCTACGCCGTGCAGTAGGTCTGTCTTCACATGCATGATCCGCGAGAGCCTCACCTGGCAGCTCTCAAGCACATTCTTCGGTACATTCGGGGTACTCTTCACCTGAGTCTTCATCTCCGACCGTCGACTCAGGATGACTTGGTGGTTTACTCTGATGCTGACTGGGCTGGTTGTCCCGATACGCGCAAGTCCACCTCGGGCTATGCTGTGTTCCTCGGCGACAACTTGGTCTCCTGGTCCTCCAAGCATCAGAATACTGTCTCTCGCTCCAGTGCAGAAGCTGAGTACCGCGCTGTCGCCAATGGTGTTGCTGAGGCTTCTTGGCTACGCCAGCTCCTCCACGAGCTCCACATTCCGCTTCGCTGCGCCACAATTGTCTATTGTGATAATGTCAACGCAGTCTACATGTCCTCCAACCTGGTACAACATCAACGGACGAAGCACATCGAGATCGATCTTCACTTCGTCCGTGAGGTCGCCATGGGTGCCGTGCGGGTTCTTCATGTTCCCACGACATCCTAGTTCGCCGACGTCTTCACGAAGGGACTGCCTTCTTCGGTGTTCACTGAGTTTCGGTCCAGTATGAATGTCTGTGGCTAAGCACCGACGTTCAAACTGCGGGGGCATGTTAGCGTGATGTATAGGCCCACGGGCCCAGGGGGGTTCGACTGCAACCCTAGGGGGTGCGGCTGCTGCCTCCCTCCCTGGTTTTGGTAGTGTTGGTTATGTTTGGCAAGGATTCCCTAGATTAGCTGGATTAGCTCTTTCCTTGATTAGCTCTTTCCTTGTTTAGCTCTTTCCTTTCTAGATTAGATCTTTCCTATTCCTGGGACATCCTTGCCTATATGTACTGAGCCTTGGGCTCCTCCCATAATCAATCTACTATTTTTCCCAGCCATCCTCTTGTAGGTCCGAAGAGGACTCTTCGTCTGAAGAAGACGAGGGCGGCAACCACGGCAGAGGGACCCCTCGAGAACATCTGGATGAAGAGGTGAACGTAGTAGACCAGAGCCCTGCTTCGGAGGTGCCCGTGTTCCCGGCGCCCTTGATTCGGCCCCTGATCCTGAGGGGGCCTGCGACGGAGGTGGCCGTCGACGTCTTCTACGACGGCAGCGTGGCTTTGGCGACGGGGGACTTAGTGGCGCAGCTCAGCCGCAATAGCCACCGAGATCTCTTTATAAATGCTAGCGAAGCCATCCTTCAGATGAGCGAGGCTTCGCACAGGGTTCGTGCCATACTTAGCTCTTCTCAATATAAAGACTTCTTGAATCTTGCTAGGCCTTCGCGCTAACTCAAGCTGCAGCAATCTCCGTGGGCCGTCGGGAAGACTTCTTGGCGGAGGGATATGAAACCCTTCGATGCCAGGCGTCGGAGGCCGTCGAAAGGCAGAAGCAGGCCGAAGCGGCGGCTAAGGCGGCGAAGTCCGAGGCTGCCAGGGCAAATGAAGCCCTGCAGAAAATGGCTTCGGAGACGGAGAGGCTTCGGGAAGTGCTTCGGTCTTCGAAGGAGGCCAGTGCAAAGCTGGCGGCGGAGAACTCTCATCTTTGCGCCGCCAGCCAAGCTCTGGAAGGCTTCGTGGTCCGAGGGGTTGATAAGGCCACCTCGACTCTGATCAAAGTCTTGGAGAACTTGGGGATCCAGTGCCAGGCTCCAGACTTCAATCCTCAAGATCCGACCGGGGACCGCCTCGAATTTCTTCAGACGGCCGCGGCGACGACGGAGGTGACACTGTCGGGCTTCGCGTTGATGGCCGGACGGGTGGCTGGCCAAGGGGTGCTGCAGCTGCTCCACGAAGCGGGGTGCAACCACCTCGAAGCAGCGACCTCGTCCACACTGGTGGTCTTCGGAGGCCCTCGTCTGACTTCACCTGCCTCAGCAGTCCACGCAGTGTGGCATAGGCTTCAAGAACCTTGGAAGGCTCAATGGTGCAAAGCAGTCCTTGAGCTCCAACAAGCCAACCGCTTACACCGAGTTGGGGCGCAGGCCACGCCAGCTCGACCTTCGGCATCGAACCCTCCGCCACCGAAGGTGTAGATCTCCTTAGGCTTCTTTCTAATTCTTAGCCATAGGCCTGTAAAATAACTTGTCAATTTATTAATAGAAATGCGGGGGTATTTTGTACCTGCCCAGGCTCAGCCTTCGGATGTTGACTTCGAAGTGCTTCGTCAGCATTGGGTAGTGCTCGAGGTAGCTAGGTTCGAAGGCCCCCCTTGGTTCAAACTTCCGAGGGATCCTAGGGGCGAAGTTATTCCCGAAGTAGCCTAGGAGCTGTTAGCCTCCGTGAAGACTTTTTTTTGAGGCAAATCAGTAGGAGAGGCTCCTACCTTAATTTGATTAAATAAAACGAAAAGTACAACAGAGAACAGAAGCAAAGAAGACTGGGGGGAGGGAGATTACAGGGGGAGGTTACAGGTGCCCAGCCAATTCCTTGCAGCCTCCTTGAGCCGAGGCGGGAACCGCTGGGACTGAGCTGAAAACAACACGATGAAAAGACCTAACCAGCCCCCAACCGCCGAGGGTAGGGATCTGAAGATGCTATTATTCCTAGTAATCCAAAGGGCCCAAGCGGAAATGATCACAATTTCCATAAAGAAAGGTTTACCGAACCTTCTTCTAGCTTCCGAGAGCTTGTCCTGAATCGTGGCATCAGACTGCCAATGAAGGCCCAGCAAGTGCCAGCAGTGGCAGCTGAAGGGGCAATCGAAGAAGAGATGGGACACCGTTTCCTCAGCACCCGAATGGCAGAGGCAGCAGGATGAATCCTCCTCCCAAAGCAGCATGCGCTTACGGCGGAGGATATCCCTAGTGTTAAGACGGTCAACCAGGAGAAGCCAGAAAAAAACCTTGAGCTTGCTGGAACATTTGGACCTCCAGACCCATTTAAAGGCGGCGTGGGGTTGCATGAACTTGAATTGGTAGCCGTAGAGTAATCTAGGGCTGTAAGTGGAGGAATGCCAAATGAAGGACCACTTGTCAGGGACATCATCATGCAGGTTAATTGCCGACAACATCTGCTGGAGGAGATTGAACTCAAACAAGGCTTCCAAGGAGAGAGGAAGAAAGAAATTGTCCGCTGGGTCCGGGGTGGAGAAGAAGTGAATGGAGCAGTCGGGGGCTCTGGCAAAAGATGAAAGGCGAGGAAAAACAAGGCGAAAGGGAGGTCCGCACCAGCCATCCTCCCAGAAGGAGACCGACCGCCCACAGAAGACAGAAGGGGAGGCAACAACCCGCAACAGGGGAGCCAGGCTGACAACATCCCGCCACCAGAAGGAGGCCCTAGGGTAGGGGAGGTGAGGGGGGAGAGGGGAGGAGGCAAGGTCCAGGCGGATCAGATCGACCCAGGGAGAATCGTGATGCATTAAGAATTTCCAGTAGTGCTTGAGAAGAAGGGCAGTATTCTGGGAGCGGAGGTCAATCACACCCAGCCCACCTTTGAGCTTAGGCCTGCACACTAAGTGCCAGGCGACCCTGGAAGAGGAACCTGCATTTACTGAATTACCATGCCAGAGGAAGTTACGGCGGGCCTGGTCAATCCGATGGATAACCTTGACAGGGATTTTGAGGGAGCACATGGTATAAGTAGGGAGGGCCGAGAGAACCGAGTTAACAATTTGAAGTCGTCCGGCCCATGTTGAGCCAAGGCGAGAGGGAGGATAGACGATTCGTAATGTTGAGGAAGAGGGACCTGAAGTCAGAGGCTTTGGGCTTGAGAGCCCCCAGGGGGAGTCCAAGGTACTGAAAAGGAAGAGAGCCCACCGGGCAGCCGAAGGTGGCGGCCAGGAGGGCAGCCCGCTGCTCAGATAAGTTGATAGGGATGATGGAAGATTTAGAAAGATTAACCGAGAGACCAGTGGACTAGGGAGAAGGAATGCAGGAGGCCACGGAGGAAGAACAGGTTACGCCTGGTCGGCTCGAAGAAAGATAATGGTGTCATCGGCATACTGGGCGATTGGGAAATCCAGGTGATCAGGGTGGCACTGCGGACCCTGGATGATCCCAAGACGAGCAGCCTTGTTAATGATGTGCTGGAGGAGGTCAGTAGCAAGGACAAACAGGAGGGGAGAAAGAGGGTCCCCTTGGCGCACCCCACGCCAGGCAAGGGAAGAATTTCTCGGGACAACCATTGAGAAGAACCGAGGAGAAGCCAGAAGAGAGGAAGAGCTTGATCCAAGAGATCCAGGAACTGGGGAATCCAAGGTGCGTCATCATGAGAAGGATGGCAGAGTGCTCAATGGTGTCAAAGGCTTTCTCGAAGTCAAGCTTCAGGATGATAGCCTCCTGCCGTGACCTTTTGCACCGGTTAGTCAACTCCAAGGCCCAGACAATGCAGTCCTGAATAGTACGACCCTTGATAAACCCATATTGATTTTTGTGGATAAGCGTGGTGAAAATGCCCTGAAAGCCGATTGGCGAGAGCCTTAGTGAAGATTTTGACACTGAAATTCATGAGGGAGATGGGCCGAAAGTCCCGGACGGAAGTAGCCATGCCAGTTTTGGGGATGAGAGCAATAAAGGACCCGTTGATGGGGTGAAGCTGGACGGAGTGGTTGGAGAGCGCAGAGGCTAAGTCCAGGAAGTCTTGGCGCACAATGTGCCAGCAGGCTTTGTAAAAAGCCCCGTTGAATCCGTCCGGGCCAGGGGCCTTATCAGGGAGAGCGGAAAGGACCACCGAGTCAAGCTCGGAGGCCTCAAAGTCAGCCCCCAGGGAATCAAGGCCCGGGACCCTCGGAACAAGGAGGGCCAGATCAAAGGACATAGGGGGGGCCGACGAGAAGCCCATTTTAGAGAGAAAGAAATCAAGGAAGACCTCAGCCTTGTCCTGGACAGAAGTGGCCCAAGAACCGTCCCCCCTCTGGATGGCGGGGATCGCATTTCTGCGGCGTCTGATGGTAGCAGCAGAATGAAAAAATTTGGTGTTAGCATCACCGAGCTTGGTCCAACGGAGGGTGAAACGTTGCTTCCAATATTTGTGTCGCAGAGAGAAGAGAAAAGCCAGGTGGTTCCAGGAGGATGGACCTGAACAGAGATTCCGGCCCAGACAGGTGACAGAGCTCCTCACATTTGTCCAGGAAGCTCAGGATGATGGAAGAATTACGAATCCAACGCTCGAAGCAGCCCCAAGCGTCGATGCCAATTAGTGAGCGCTTTCTGAAGGATCCTCAGCTTAGAGGCGATGCGAAGGGCAGGATCAGAAGGAAAAGGCCCAGAGTTCCAACAAGAATGAACAAGGTCAAAGAAGCCAGGGAGCCTAAGCCAGAAATTCTCGAACCGGAAGATGGTGGAACGGGGAATGGAGGTGCCAATCTTGATCAAGCAGGGACAATGATCAGAGCTGGTGTTAGGGAGAGCAGAGAAGGAGGTGTTGGGGTAGGAGGAGGTCCAATGAGGGGACGAAAGGCACCAATCGAGAAGAATCAGGATGGGGTTGCTCTGCCTGTTTCTCCAGGAATACCTCCTATTCTGAAGGTGGATGTCCTGAAGGCCATGGGTACTAATGATGTTGTTGAAGGTGTCCATGAGATTATTGTTGAGACGCCCCCCATTCTTGTTATGAGGGAAACGGTAAAGATTGAAGTCTCCAACAAACAGCCAATCAGACGTCTGGGGGATAACCAAAGAGAGAAACCAAGAGACGAAAGGGGCACGCTCAGCGCTCCGGCACGGGCCGTAAATGTTTGAAAGGGACCAGGAGGCGCCGTTCAGCACAGAAGTGAGGGTGACGGTAAGCTGGAAGGGAGAGGAGGAGAGGGTGACCCCCGAAAAGATAGCACTATTCCAACCGATGAAGAGGCCCCCAGCCGAGCCTAGGGCCGGGACAAAGGAAAATTTGTCAAGACGTCTGGGACAAAAAGACCGCACCAAGGAGGGCGCGAAGGAGGCCAGCTTGGTCTCCTGAAGACAGACAACATCCGCCTGAATCGAAGAGATGAGGTTGCGGACCGCAAGCCTCTTAGAACAGGAGTTGAGACCCCGCACGTTCCAGCTGACCACCTGCCAAATCCTATCATGACCCATCTAAGAAAAAATTGGGCCAAATTGGGGGCCGGCCGTGGGCAAGGGCCCTCCAGCCGAAAGCAAGAGGAAGCGCGACAACAAAGAAGCCAACAAGAGAACAAGAGAAGCAGGGCAAACAAAAGTAGATGAACCAACCAGAACTGGGGACGTGGCACCGACAGAGCGGCCACCAGAACAAGAGTGCGATACAGCCCTCCCAGGGCCACACACGGCACGCAGGCCAGATAGTAGGAGTAAGAGAGTTTGATAAATTACAGCCCTCCCAGGGCAACAAAAGGCGCACAGGCCAGTTAGACTGAACTTGTCGGAATAACATTGAAGGATGCTTGAGAGGCAGGAGGGACCGCCACGGAGGACGCCGCGGAGGAGCCGACAGTAGCGGGCGCGGAGGAAGCCGAGGCGTTGTCAGAGTCACTGGAGAGGACGGAGTTGGACACAGAGTTAGCGCAAAGGCCACAAAGATTGGTAGCAGAATGTTGGATTTGCTGAATAGATAACTGGGGGAGGGGGGAATCCAACCTTGATAATTCAATAAACTCCTCGATTGCGGGCAACGGTGAGAATCGGCCACGACTCCGTGAAGACTTCCTTCGTCCTCGCCTGACTTAAGCTGCTTTGAGGTAGACTTAAGTGGCGAAGGGGTCCAGTCTTCGGGAACAACTTTACAAGGTGGCGAAGCCTTAGACTTTTCTGCCTTCGATGCGGAGCCACCTACACTTTAGACTTGGGCCGACCTGCGAGAAGAAAGACGAGTTTTGCGGGCTTCGAAGTGTGGACGGTCCGGCCGTGGGAGGTCTGGCTCCGATGGGGCTTCGTCCAGCCGAGGGGGCCTTGCCCGGAAGAAGAGCAAGCGAGGGTCGAGTCTGTCAGGGCCTCGGGCCCGCTTTTTCTTAGGTTTAGACACATATTATTCGTAGTATTTTTGCTCTCAAAGTGTACTTGTAAGCATACTTCGTATTTATACTCGGCGTTCGATGAATGGAAATTATTTTGCTTGTACCTCGTGTAGGTAAACTTCGTCGTATACACACACTCCATTCGCATACTTCGCATGTATTGCGTGCTTCGTACGCTTAGTTCGTATGCTCGTATTGCACACTTCATTCGCACACTTTGCATATATATACCTTGGTCCCCCCTTGCACATGTGGCGGTTAGGGACTTGGACATTGCCGGTGCGTGCAATTATAAAATTCGGAGGGGTGCGCCTTGGGCGGCTTCGAATATATTTATCATATCGTTCGGAGGCCTCGCTCGGGCTTCGAACGCTCGGAATTGAAACGAAGCAAGGCTTCGAAGACTTATTTGAATTAAGCGAAGCAAGGCTTCCAAAACTTAATTTGCAAAGCATCTTGAATTTATGATACGCGAAGCAAGGCTTCGAAGCGTGTTTAGATGGTGAAGCAAGGCTTTTGAGCTTGATATTGGAATGAGAATGGTGTGGATTCACCAAACTTGTGATAGTGTGAGCCACCTTCAACTCTGAGCCACCTTCGACCCTAGGTCACCTACGACCTTGGGATACTCCGGGTATGGAACCCGGGATCCCTGGACGCAATAGGCCGGTGGCCCGGCATCCTTCATTCCACTGCTACGGGCCCGGAGGCGCTGTGTAGCCTTCAAAGCAGTGCTCCGGTTTGATTATAACGAAGCAGTGATTTGGTCCTTATTAACACGAAGCGGTAACCTCGGTTCTTAATAGAACGAAGCATTGACTTCGGGTCTTAATAAGGACACAGTAAGGCTTCAGTTTTTAATAAAGTGAAGCAAGGCTTCAGTTTCGGATAAAGTGAAGCAATGCTTCCGTTTTTAATAGAACGAAGCAAGGCTTTGATTTTTAATAGAACGAAGCAAGGCTTTAGATAGTGTATATACCTTTGGAAACTTGACTGGGTCTAGAGACCTAGCGGCTTCGCGTGGTTGAAGGGAGCTTGCCTCGTAGCCCCTAGGGCTCCCGAGGCCTTCGACGAGCGCCTGGAGCCCCTTGCCGAAGGGTGTACTCCGAGGCACGAGTGGTGGCAGAGACACTAGCTTTTAGTACTAGGGTCCCCACGGACGGCGCCAACTGTTGTAACAATTGCGTTAGTTACAAATAGGTTTCTATGAGAAGGTGTAGAATATAGGATATGAACCTCGAAGGCTTCTCATAGAGGGAGAGAGGTTTTATACTGTTTCGGGCCGCCCAAGGGGATAATAACCCTACGTCCAGTTTACAGTGGATTTGGCATAATTTTGCCTCTATCTTGCCTGTGTCCATTACAAGGGCAGGGCCCTACTTTTATAGGCTCGCAGGCCAAAGGAAAAGGACCCAATTACCCCTACATACCTTAGGCTTTATAGGGGTAAGAGGGGAAAAGGCTAGGCTACTGTACATATAACTTTACAGATGTGGTAGATATACATCACTTTAGGGGTAGGTATACGGCATACCAGCGGCAGGGGCCCCTGGTATGGCTTTTACACTGTAGCGGTACTGGGATATTTCTTCATCTTCTAGACCGGAGCACCTATCGGAGGGTCCCGGCCGGAGCTTATTGAGGGGGCTTCAAAGGGGTCCTAGAGAGGACTTCGAAGAGGCCTCCGAAGAGGGCTTCGAAAAGACTTTGGAGAGGGCTCAAAGGGGTCCTAGAAGCTTGGCTCTAGAGGGGGCCCGGAGCGGTCCTGAAGCATTTGGTTCTGGAGGGGTCTCGGAGGTCTATGGGTTTCTCGGCTGTGCTGGCTACTACCGCAAATTCATCAAGGACTACAACTTGATCGCAACACCCTTGACGTCCCTCCGCAAGGACAACTTCGTATGGACCGAAGCGGCCATATGCGCGTTCCAAGCACGAAAGACAACCCTCACTAACATGCTTGTACTCGCCCTACCAAACTTCTAGTTATTCATTGTCGAGTGTGATGCCTCGTCCTACGGTTTTGGGGCTATACTGCTATAGGGCCACCGGCCATCACCCCATCACCTTCTTCAGTCATCCGACGAATTCTCACGGACTATACTGCTATAGGGCCACCGGCCATCACCCCATCACCTTCTTCAGTCATCCGACGAATTCTCACTAGCATTTTCTAGTAGCCTACGAGTGGGAGTTGATTGGGCTCGTACATGTGATTCACCACTAGAGGCCATACCTATGGGGCTAGTGATTCTTGGTCACGAATGATCATTTTAGCCTTAAGTTCTTGTTGGACTAGCGTCGGGACATGATTCCCTAACATCACTGGGTAGGGAAGCTCCTTGGCTTTGACTTCTTCGCTGAGTACACGACAGGTAACTCGAACACGGTGGATAATGCTTTGTCGTGTCATGACATGGAGGACGCTTTGCTACTCACCATCTTGGGACCCCCGTTTTGACTTCATCGACTGTCTCCGACTTGCCCACGACAGAGTCGACGCTTGTGGCTCTTTGTGATGAGCTAGCGGCCAATCAACGCACAGTCCCCTAGTCCCTCATCGATGGCTTGTGACCTTCAACAGCCACCTCTACATCCCGTCGATCTCGCCACTACTACACGAGATGCTCGCCGCCATTCATGATGACGACCATGAAGGAGTACAACACACTCAATCGGCTATGCCACGACTTCCACTCACTAAACCTTCACACGGTGGTCCAACACTACATCTACGCTTGTGTGGCATGCCAGAGATACAAGTCGGAGCACGAACACTCGGTGGGGCTGCTCATGCCATTACCCATGCCTACGTTAGTGTGGACCGATATCAGGCTCGACTTCATTGAAGCTCTTCCACGTGTGGGCGAAAAGTCAGTCATCCTCACGGTGGTTGATCGGTTTAGTAAGTACTGCCACTTTATTCCACTAGCTCACCCATATTCGGTAGAATCGGTGGCACAAGCTTTCTTTGCCAAGATTGTGCACCTCCATGGTGTGCCCCAGTCCATGGTCTCAGACTCCATATTTTGGTGGGATCTCATGCATGTGATGGGTGCAAAACTACATATGACATCGACATTCCATTCACATTCTGACGGCCAGACGAAGGCCGCTAACAAGTTCATCGTCATGTATCTCCATTGCCTCACTGGAGATCGCCCCCGTCAGTGGCTGCACTGGTTGCCGTGGGTGGAATACATCTACAACACCACCTGCCAATCCACCCTCAAGGACACGCCGTTCAAGATCGTCTATGGCCGTGACTCCCCTTCATCCGCTCCTATGAGCCCAGAGAGACAGGTGGTGGCGGTAGCCAAAAGCATGGTGGACAGAGATGAATTCCTCACCAACGTCTGCTACCCCTCGAGTAGGCATAGGTCATATACAAGCGCCACTATTACAAGAACCACCATGAGGCCCGATACACTATGGGCGACTGGTGTGGCTTCACCTTCACCAGCACGCCCTGGCCTCCCTCCAGGTCCCATCAAAGGGGGAAGCTCAAACCTCGCTTCTATTGGCTGTATCGCATCATCGAGATTATCAACGACGTGGCATATCGCATCGAGCTTCCACCCCGTGCCCAACTCCATAAAGTGTTCCATGTGGGTCTCCTGAAGAAGTTCATCTGTACTCTACCTGCAGCACCACTACCTCTGCCTACTACACACAACGGTGCTGCTGTATCAGAATCGGAGCATGCTATGTGCACCCGTCTCATCCGCGGTGTTTGCTAGGTGATCATCCATTGGAAGGGAGAACCTAGGAGGACGTCGATAGCTTCATCGAACACTACCCTTCATTCCAGCTCAAGGACGAGCTGCTCGTCTTGGCGGGAAAGATGTCATGTGGGGCAAGCACTATTAGTGCTGGGGCAAGAGATGCAGCCAAGGCGTGTGCGGCAAGCTAGGCTGCAGCCTAGACCTCGGCCAAAATCGGACATGGCATGGGCCCTTAAGGCTTGTCGGATTAGTAATAGTATCTAATCTTTCAAAATTTAGCTATTTCCATATCTTTAGATTCCATATTTAGCTATTCCATAATTGAGTCCAAATAGGACTTGGGGTTCTTCCCTATATATGTACCAGGCTACCAGCAATCAGATTGAATAAAGGAAAGCAAAATCAATCTAATCTCTAATCTCCCTCCTCTCTTCCCAATCTTCCTCCTTCACCATAGGGTGGCAAGGGGACCCTCCCCACGCCATTAACAGCCGCGGTTATGAACTATGTAGCCGAGCGCCCTTGACAGATTTACACTAGAAATAGTTGATTACATTTTTCGTACACGATCTTATGAATAGTTGATAACCTGAGTGATTACCAGGTCTGTACAAAGTGAAGATGTTTCTTTGAAGATCACACACTGTGGAATCTGTTATGCTGATGTTGCTTGGACACGTAATATGCTCAACAATTCGATGTATCCTTTAGTCCCTGGGTAAGATTATCAGATCAATTTGTTTCTTGAATATGTTAGAACAACGGGGAAATAAATAGACTGCATGTATTTCTGTTATGTATCATAAATTCCAATTTTTATTTATTATTAAATTGTGTCTAAAATTTAATTTGAGTAGGCATGAGATAACTGGAGTTGTAACTAAGGTTGGTGCGGATGTCAAGGGCTTCAAAGTGGGTGACCATGTAGGTGTTGGCACATATGTGGATTCATGCCGGGAGTGTGAAAACTGCAAGAGCTCTCTTGAGAACCACTGCTCAAAATTTGTTTTCACTTTTAATGGTGTTGACACAGATGGGACTGTCACAAAGGGAGGATATTCCAGTCACATAGTAGTACATGAAAGGTATGTTATGACCACACTTTCTTATGAAAGTTTTTGACAAGCTAATTAGTCATCAATAGTTTGATGTAGTTATGTCTAATGACGGACTCATCAATATTGTGTAATTTTTAAGTAGGTATGAAAAACTGGAAGCTATTGCTTGACAACTGTTTTGTGTGCTATTAAAATTGGTGATAGGATAAATCCCATGATAGTAATATTAATACTTTTCTCATATGATTTGCATGTAATATGTGGACTAAGATTGTTGTCGCAGATGCTAATTATTCCCTTTTTACTCAAGTAAAAAACAACTTATAAGCAAATTGTTTCTCCTGTTGATTCATTGAAATGGCAGGTACTGCTTTAAAATACCTGATGGCTACCCTTTGGCAAAGGCAGCACCTTTACTTTGTGCTGGAATTACTGTTTATACACCGATGATGCGCCATAACATGAACCAACCAGGGAAGTCACTTGGTGTCATTGGACTTGGTGGGTTGGGTCACATGGCAGTAAAATTTGGGAAAGCCTTTGGACTCAAGGTCACAGTTTTTAGTACTAGTGAGTCTAAGAGAGAAGAAGCTATCAACCTTCTTGGTGCAGATAATTTCGTTATATCATCAGATGAAAATCAGATGGAGGTACATTATGTTTTTTGCTCCATTGTTTGAAATTCTCCTATGGAGTTTTATTGGCAAATGCCATGTTGAAAAATTGCTAACTTCTGTGTCTTTCCATTCCTCTTGCAAACTGAAAGTGCTAATGTTAAATTATTGCTTGTTACAGTCCCAGAAAAGTTCCCTGCACTTCATTATTGACACTTCTTCTGGTGATCACCAATTCGATCCTTATCTTTTGCTTCTGAAAGTTGGTGGTGTGATGGTTGTACTTAGCTTCCCAAGTGAAATCAAAGTGCATCCTGCAAACCTTAATCTTGGTAATGCAAGTTTCTGATTAAAATTATATCTATTTCTGCTAGGATTGAGGAAAATTAATTGATCATGACTAATTTTGACATGTAGCTGCGCGCAGCATATCTGGTAGTATAACCGGAGGTACAAAGACCACCCAGGAGATGTTAAACTTCTGTGCGGCGAACAAAATCTACCCAGATATTGAGATGATCAAGATAGACTATGTGAATGAGGCTCTGCAGAGGCTTGTCGACCGAGATGTGAGATTCCGCTTTGTAATTGACATAGATAACTCTTTCTAATTGAATCTTCTTAGTTCACACCATTAGGGGAAACTGATACAAGTGTGTGCCGTTAATGAGTTCTAGAATAAATGTTCCATTTCAAGAGACGCTGTTTTTTAATCAAAAGAACAGCATGTAATCCCTTATCCCAGTCAGCACACATATGGTATTGGTAATTAATTTGGTATTCTAATTGGCGGCAGGGAAGTGGAGGTTTTCATCTTGAAGTGCCAAAGTGTGTGCACAGACCTTGTACAACTAGCTCCACTTTCTCGTGGGCAAAACTAACACGAGAACAGAAAACAAGAGCTATGCGGAAGTACATAGACAGAACACTTGCTTCTCTCATACAACTAAGCCAGATGGAGGATAAGGGAAGAAGCGGGTCATGGAGGTCACCAGGCCCTATCATTGCTCTGGTCAGGAAGTTTTTCATTGAGTTTAGTCTAGTTTTTAAAGTTTTTCAAGTTTTAAACTAACCAATAAAATTTTAAACTAACCAAATTGTATTGCAATCATTATATACTTCACCAAATATTACAAGTCATATTACATCACAAGTTCACAATCAACAAACATCAATGTGAGTCTTTATAATTGAAAGCGCCAGCCAGTTTGAAGACTTGATCCATAAGGAATGACGTTAACTGTGATTGGATGGCCTGCAAGTTAGTCTTGCTAATATTACCTTCATATACGTTGAATTCTTGTAAATTGAGTTTTTGATGTTAGTCGATGTTTACATAAGTGAAATGTAAATTCAACACAGAAATAAAGTTAATGATAATATCTTACATTATGTGATTTAAGTTCCGTTATCTTTAGGGTCAACATTATAGGGTATGCGACATAAAATCTGCATTGGTTTTCAAGATATTTGAGTGTACCACTATTATGGAAATATGGATGCTGTCAAGACTTCGTTGAGAAAGAGTTTGTATATAAAATATCTTGGAGGGACATCATACATTTTGGGCATAAAGATCCATAAAGATAGATCAAACCGGCTAATTGGATTAAGCCAGAGTATGCACATTGATAAGGTTTTGAAACGGTTCAAAATACATAATTGCAAGAAATGTTTTTGTATCAATGTCACATGGTATTTCTCTCGGTAAGACTCAGTGTGCTTCGACACCTGATGAGATAAAGAAGATGATTGTGATCATGTATGCCTCCGTGATCAGGTCCATCGTGTATGCCATGTTATGTACGTGCCTAAATGTTTCATATTCTATAAGTGTTACGAGCATATATTAGTCAAATCTGGGTGAAAATCACTAGGTTGTTCATTGTAAGTGGCTACACTAATGCTAGTTTCCAAACCGACAAGGATGATTCATGATTGCAATCTGGATTTGTGTTCTGACTCAATGGAGGTGCAGTGAGTTGGAAAAGTTCCAAACAAGAGATGATTGTGGATTATACGACAAAGGTCGAGTACATTGTAGCTTCGGAAGCTGCGAAGGAGGTCATTTGGTTCAAAAAGTTTGTTTCTGAGCTGGATATTGTCCTTAGTGTGTCTAGTCTAGTGGACTCTATTGTGATAATAGTGGTGTCATTGCGCAAGCAAAGGAGCCTAGATCGCACCAAAAGATAAACATATACTTCAGCGATATCACCTAATCCGTGAGATCATATAGAGAGATGATGTGAAGATTTCCAAGGTGCACACATATTTGAATATAGTAGATCCATTGACTAAACCTCTATCACAGCCTAAGCATGAGGCGTACTTGAGCTTCATGGGTATTAGATACTTGTGTGAGTGAGTCATGCGTATGTGGAAGATGTTATTGATGTCTATGCTCATGTGTAAGGATAATTGTTACCTTGTTCCTTAAATAAATGTCATTTACATTGATTGATGAGTTGATGACTTATTATGTGAGACTCTTTGTTTTATGATGATGTTTAAAAGGGATCCATGATCTTATAATCATGTGGAATAGTGATGATACACAAATTAGCACATCCGACTAATTGGTGATCATGTTTCATAGATCATAGACACGGAGATGTCAAATCATGTGAAGACATGTTGGTGAACATGATGTTGGATAGACCAACTTAAGATACTACTGGGATTGTTATTGTGAAGTGCCATTAGTTATCATATCAAATGTTGTACCTACAAAGTCCTTAGGCCTGAGATCGTCACTTGATTCCAGAATACGTAGTTGCACACTTTGATGCTTCCTAATACTATTTCATAACTAGGTAACCACAAGGGTTGCTTTCAGGTATCCTACCTATGTCTGGCATTGTCATTTGGATCATATAAATGAGAACCGCATGTAGAAGCTCAATAGAGATAGACTTTTGGAGTAATTTGATTTTGAATCATATGATACATGTTGTTGAGGACATCATAAGATAGGATATGACCATTGTTGGGGGAAAATACTTCATCCTCATGACCCTCCGATATTCCAAGCAAATGAGTTATGTGATCAAGATAAATACAAGTCTAATCTCGGAGCTCAAGACTTGTCTTTGGATTAGAGGGCTCGAAGCCGAAGGGTTCGTCCAGGCTCCGGTCCGAAGAGATCCTTCGAAAGGCTTCCTCTCCGAAGTGGAAAACAGCTAGAAGGATGGAACATCTACCTTATCAACATCTGAGAAACCAAGGGTTGGTTTCGGTGTTTGTGATGAGTGATTGACAGGCTTTTAACCTCTGGTTCGAAGGGGTACCTCCGAAGGGGGTTCGGAGGTTGGTACTCCGAAGGTGTACGGAGGTGGTTTTACCGAAGGGTTCGGTGGTTTGGTTGCTGCAGCTGTTGCAGCGGAGTGTGCCTGTCGGAGGGGTCCGACAGTACACGATGACTGGGTTTGTACCGAAGGTCTCGGTACTTTGGGCGGTACACCGGAGGGTGTGCCGAAGGTTGCTAACCCGGAGAGGTCTCCGGAGTACTGGATACACTTGTCTGTTTGTCTGTGGTGCGCAGGTGTAACACCCCAAATTTTCAATACAATAAAAATATTATTAAATTCAATTTCCTGGAATATATATTTCTGAAAATACTTTAAATACCATTTTATACCCAATTGAACTACAACATAGAGTAGATGGCCAAATTAAGAGGTGAAACTTTTGTATATGATCCTAAGACCAAAATATATTTTTGAGAATTTTTATAAATTTTTACCAACCTTGGAAGTAGCCCTAAGATTTTAATCTATTTTCTGGAATTATTTTTATTCAGAAATGTTTTAAAACAGTAATGGGCTCCTCCCCTCCACTCTCTCTCTCCCGGCCGACCCAGCCCACTCCCTCCCGCGCGCGCCTTCTGACCAGTGGAGCCCACCCGTCAGTGACCCCCTCTCCTCTCACGCGCGCACCCGACACCCCGGCCCCGCCTGTCGGCGCCAACCGTTCCCTCTCGCGCCCGAGCCCGGCCCCACCAGTCAGTCGCCACCCTCGCTCACCCGCGCCCGCTGACCAGTGGCCCCCGCCCGTCAGCTTCGTCATCAACCTCGCGCCAGGCCCCCCTAATCCCGCCGGCGAGAACTTCACCTCGGATCCCCTCGCCGGCTCCCCCTTCCGTTAAACCGAGGCCGGCATTAACTCCCCCGAGGCCCACCGGTCAATTAAGCGCGTTAAGGGGCGCGTTTAAGCCCCTGGATCGCCTTCACGCGCATGGCCGCGCCTTCGCCGGTGAGGTAAAGCCCTCCTCGGCTTTCCTTGCATGCGAGCCCCCTCCGACGTCCTATTTAACCCCCCGGCCTCCGCCGCGTCCAACCCCCACGCCCACTCGCCTCGAGCACGATCAGAACGCCCTCCACCCGGTTTTTAGCGCTCCCCTCCTGTTTCACCTCCGGCCACCGCTCGCCGTCGCACCGGACCGCCTCCGTCCACGTAGTCGCCACCATTGTGACCGTCGCCGACCACCCGACCTCGGCCACGCCTCCATTGGCCAAGGAGACCGCAGGATCGACGCCGCCGTCGAGCACCCGAGGAGCCCTCCGCGTCTACCCTCGCCGCCGATTGCCGTCAGCCGCCCTTCATCGCCGTCGAAGGTACCGTCGTGACCGCCATGGCCTCCTCTTTCCATTTTTGCATAGAACTAGGGCCTAGCCCCCCTCGTAGGCGTCGTCGCCACCGCACCCGAACCCCGCCGTCACCAGAGACGAAGGGGGGTACAACCCCCTTAGCGCGTGTCGTGCCGAATCTCATCCTGGCCGCACGATCGCGATCGGAGCGCTCTGATTAAAGCCCTACGGGATTTAATCTCCGCCCTTGATCCGGTCAAAGGGGTACCAGGCCATCTGGGCCGTTGATCGCTTTTAAAAGCCTTGACTCAATCTCGTGCGTCCACGTTATACCCTTTCGCACGTTTTAATCCTGGCCGTCCATTATAACTTAAGCGCCCCGCCTCGCCTGCGCACGTTGGATCTGGATCCAACGGTCCAGATCGACCCGGTGCACGCGCACAGTGCGCGGGTTCACCGTGGGCCTGGCTCACCGTGGACCCGAGGGGTTTAAAAATTGAAAATGAATTTCAGAAATACTTTTAAACTTGTAAAATTCATATCTGGTGCATTTGAACTCTAAAAATTGCCATTCCAATTTCAGAAAATTCATAATATTATTCTCTACATGTTTATGCAATAAAAACAGTAGGTTTACTTTGACTTTTTCATGTTTATTTAAATAAATATTCAAATGCCCTTAGAAGTAAAATATGAATTCAAATGTTTAAACTTCAGAAAAATTTAGATTTATTTCCTTTCTGTCCATTTACTGAAAACCATCAAAATTAACATGAACTTTTCACTTCACATTTATTTGAGAACTTAGTATGGCAATAATCACATAGGTTATATGCATTAGTCAAATGAACCCTTACAATATATTTATTTAGGATCCCCCGACCTTGATGTGCAACCCAAGCCATGCTCTCTAGCCTAAACTCCTTGTCACCATATGGTAAATGTTATTAGCTAGTGTCCAATGTATCGACACGATCGCTTTAGGATAAAAATGAGTCGTAGTACATGGTTCTACTATATGATCCCCATTGTTTCTTATCTATGGAATTCTGTCGGTGTTGGAGTTGTGGTTGTGAGTGAATGCATGGTGGGTTCCGGGTGCAGGCTAGGGCATTGGTCGGTAGCACCCGGGGCACTATAAGGACCGGTCTGAGGGATCCGTTGCAATACACTTACGTACTAACCACAAGTCTAGTGGGTAAGTCCTAACTAAGGTATGGGTTGTTCCAAACCGAGGCCACCATTTGGAGATGGGTCAAGTTGCACCTACGGGTGACTTATACCAATGTGGCGCAAAAGGGGGTGCGACGTTAGCCGGGATGCGGCCCGGCGCGCCGGTGAAACCTAGAGCGGGTGGTTATCGCTTGGAACCTTTCATGCCGAGGTTTTGGCACGAGTTCCCGTGGTATGGGTCATCTCGTTTGGGATGAGTGCGTGCCTTGTGGGTACAGTAGTACATCTCTGATCAGAGTCTTAAATCTTTTCGAAAAGCCGAGCCCACGGTCAAGGGCGGGTTGCGTGACATCCCCCAGTTAGTTTACTTTGAATATGTATGTGCATGATGGATTGACATGTAAGGACTGTTGTGCAAGGAGGTAAAACGTACTCCTCGAGTTAGTTGATGTTGTTGATATTCATGTTTACTTTTCCGCATGATTAAAATATGATTACACTAAATGCAATAACTGAAACTGTACTTTTCCGCAATGTTAGCCATTACCCTTCCTTGTTTATTATCCTGCATTATTACTTGCATTTGCGGTGGCTTGTTGAGTACTTTTGTACTCATACCCGTTGGACCCCACAGAGGATGCTTACTACGAAGACGGTCTGGAGTAGCGACCCAGTCGAGAAGAAAAATCCTGAAGAAGATGTTCGTCATGCCGCTTTCTAATTATTTTTATTACTGTTTTTATTAAAACTTTGATGTAATAAATATGGTCTGCGTACCATGGGTATTGTCGTATGTACGTTGTCGCATGATGAACCTCTTGTATTATTGTTTTTCTTCTGAAATTCAATAATGTCTCGATTTGATAAATCGGGGCGCTACAGCAGGGGACTTCGGAGGCGACGAACGGACGTAGCAGGTGAACCTGGGTCAAGCGGGAGGCTTGATGCCAGGGGAGCGGGGAGCTCCGTCACAGTGGCTGCGAAGGGGTCCAGGTCGGACCTCGGGTCGAGGTGCACCAGGAGAAGGCAGTAAGTGCTGAGCGTGGCTCCGGGTGAAGGTACTCCAAGACCAAGTACACAGCTACTGCCGCCATTACGAGGGCTTCGTCCGGGAGCTCCGTATGATGCTCACCTTCCTCGGGTTCCTCTTCGAACCCGAATTCCAAGGAGTGTACCCCGACGAGTTCGCCGGGCCTTGCGACGTCTCCCTCACCGTCCATGGCTTCGGAGAACACCTGCCGCCCTACACCACCGCACTTGGAGGCCCGACTTTCGACGTCGCGTGCCAACGAGTCGCGCTCCATGCCCTCATGGAGCTGAGGATGATCTACGACGATCGTCTTCAGAACTCGTCCTTCCGGCTTGTGCCGAAGCGTACTCCCGGCGCCCACCGTAGCAACTACCTCGGAGTTCACTCCGTGCGTGATCCGGTCATGGCCCGGCAGTCGCGTATTCTACAGGCCATGGACGATCTCCATACCGAGGCGGTGCTCGACGCCGACGAGCACCATGAGGCGGTTGAGTTCCTTCGTGAAGAAACGAAGAACTTGATCCAACAGAACGGTGAACTGCAGCGCAAGATCATGCAGCTGCAGAAGGATATTGCGGAGATGGTTCCTCTTCTCCCAAGGAAGAAGAAGCCCATCCGTGAGCCCCTCCCTCGCCCCAAGAGGATCCCGCCACGACCCTCCCCCGCCAGACCCTCCACCAGCGCCCCTGCACCACGCCTCGGCCTCGTCTCCGACTCCATCATCGAGAATTTTCTCGAACCCACCATCCCTCTAGAGCCACGTACTCGTGGTTCCGAGAGCACGGAGACCGCCTCCAGTGGCGAGTAGGCGTTAGGAGTCGCTATTTAAATAAGAAGCATGATTTTGTATGTGGTGCTACCCACGACGAGTGTGTTGTGGGTAGAATAAGAACTTGATTGTAATGAACATTTTACCACTTAATATGCATGAACTATTCTTGATAATTGTGTTGTCAACTTTTTGCCTTATGACCTTATGAATTCAGAAGATGGCCGACCACCAGAACACCGGCTCCAACAACGAGCAGGAGGAAGCCGTGATGCGCCCGAGGGTGTTGTACCCAACTGGGGTGCAACGGGCCCGCGTCAGTCTGGGTCGCCCTCCGCCAACCACCCCACCTTGGCGGAGATGATGGCGAATCAGAACCAACTGATCACCGCCCTCCTCACTCAAATGCAGAACCAACATGCTCAGTTGGACCGTCTGCAGAACGGGGAACCTGCCCCTCGCGCACCAGCACCCGCGCCCGCTCCGCAACTCTCGAAGTTTCTGCGTGTGCGCCCGCCCATTTTCTCAAGCACCACCAACCCGATGGAGGCTGGAGATTGGCTTCGTACCATCGGAAAGAAGCTCGACCTCCTCCCCTGCACCGACAGGGAGCGAGTGGCCTTCGCCACTCACCATCTTCAGGGTCCCGCCGCTGAATGGTGGGACAACTATCGTGAGTCCCAGCCAGAGGACCACGTTGTGACTTGGGCAGAGTTCACCATCGCCTTTCGTGCTGCCCACGTCCCCGCCGGTGTCATCGTGGTGAAACAGCAGGAGTTCCGCGACCTGCAACAAGGCAACAGGACCGTCATGGAGTACCTCCATGAGTTCAACCGCTTCGCCCGCTACGCACCGGAGGAAGTGCGCACCGACGCCCTCCGCCAAGCCAAGCTCCTCCGGGGACTCAAGGATGAGCTGTCCATCCAGCTCGTCGCCACCGACTACTCTGACTTCCAACGGCTAGTCAACAAAGTGCTCATCCAAGAGACTGAGCAAAACAGGCTGGACCTCAAGAAGAGGAAGATGACCGCCTTCAAGCATCAACAGGCGAACTCGCAGAGGCCCCGCTTCGTCCCTCCGCCACCAGCGCCCGCCTACCATCCTCGGCCCGCCTACAGGCCACCTCACGCCGCCGGTGGATCCAACGCCGGGCATCCTCGCCTCGCTCCACCAGCTCCGGCCGCTCAGCCGACACCAGCCGCCAAGGCCCCGATCTTGAAGGATCGCCATGGGAGGCCGGTCGTCTGCTTCAACTGCCACAAGGAAGGGCACTATTCGCACCAGTGTCCTCACCCCAAGAAGACTCAAGGCGCGGCACCCAACCAGGCAGTTCACGCCCGCGTCAACCATATCAGCGCGGAAGAAGCTCAGGAGGCTCCTGATGTCGTGCTCGGTACGTTACTGTGAATTCCGTACCAGCCGTAATATTATTTGACTCTGGAGCAACACACTCCTTCGTCTCAGAAGATTTTGTGAAAACAAATGACCTGGACGTGCTCCCTCTACCCATTCCCATGGTGATTGCCACTCCTGGCAATAGGACCTTAGCCCGCTTATACAGCCCTAAGGTTCAAATTGACATCCAAGGAGTACTGTTTTGGGCCAAGCCAGTCCTCATCCAATGCACCGGACTCGACCTCATACTAGGGATGGATTGGTTGATGAAGCACAAGGGAGTGATCGACTGTGCCAACAAGTCCGTCACGGTGACCAACCCTGAAGGCGCGGTCATCACCTTTCGAATGACCAATCGCAAGCCACCCGGAGCATCCCTTCGCTCGATAGCTCTTGAAGAGGTACCCATAGTCAAGGAGTTTGCGGACGTCTTCCCCGAAGACCTACCCGGAATGCCTCCCAAACGGGACATCGAATTCAGAATCGAACTTGTCCCCGGGACCACTCCAATCTCCAAGCGCCCGTACCGGATGGCCGCTAATGAACTAGCTGAAGACAAGAGCAACATCGAAGACCTAGAGCAAAAAGGGTATATTCGACCGAGTACCTCACCCTGGGGTGCACCGGTTATATTTGCCATGAAGAAGGACAAGACCAAGAGGATGTGCGTGGACTATAGAGCCCTGAACGACATAACCATCAAGAACAAGTACCCATTGCCTCGGATCGACGACCTGTTCGATCAGTTGAAAGGATCCTCGGTGTTTTCCAAGATTGACCTCAGGTCAGGTTATCACCAATTGAGGATTAGGGAAGAAGACATACCCAAGACTGCTTTCACCTCCCGCTATGGACTCTACGAGTACACCGTAATGTCGTTCGGACTCACGAATTATCGCGCCCCGATTTAGTAAATCAGGACTTTATTGAAATTCCATAGAAAATCAATAAAACAAGACGTTCATCAAGCGACCGCGTACAATACGGGCAATCATTCACGGTTCGTAGACCACATTAATACAAAAGTGAATAGAGATGAAGAGAAACTAATAAAATAAGGGTCCTAGATGAACGCCTCCTTCCAGTCTCGCCTTGACTGGGTCGCTACTCCAGACCTTCATCCTCCTCGTAGTAGACGGGCTCTGATGTTGTAAGTCAACGGGGTGAGTACAGATGTACTCAGCAAGCCACCGAATGCAAATATAATGCAAGGTAATACAAGGGAGATAGTGGCTAATTTGCGGAAGCAGCATAATTGTAAAGCTTTAAATGAGAGCAATTTATTAGTACAGAAAAGTAAACATGTGCATGTGTATCACCATCTTCTAACTCGAGGGGTACAGTCACCCCACCTCGCTCAACAGTCCTTACGTGCCATGACTAGTCCGAACATTCACACAATTGTAAACTAACTGCGAGTAGTCACACAACCCGCCCTTGACCGTGGGCTCGGCTTTTCGAAAAGATTGATGTTTACTCTGATCAGAGATGTACCACTGTACCCACAAGGCACGCACTCATCACTTACACCGAAGTGTAACGAGATGACCCATTTCACGGGAACTCGTGCCAAAACCTTCCATATGGTTCCCTCCGACTCCACAACACCCTCTTATGGGTTTCGTATCGTGTCTCGACGTGTCGAGTGCTCACCATACCCCCCCTTGAGCCTTCTTTGGTACAAGTCGCCCGCAGGCTAGCCCTTGTACCCTCCACTATGGTGCATAGAGCCGAAGAGTCCCACACTTCCAGTTAGGACTTACCCATTAGACTTGTGGTTGGTACGGAAGTGCTTTGCAACAGATCCCGCAGACCGGTCCCTTATAGTGCCCCGGGTGCGACAAACCAGTGCCCGAGCTTGCACCCGGAACCCACCATACTTATAACCTAGCCAACTCCAACAGAGTCCAGAGACGAGAATAACAGGGAAATACTTATACAGAATCCAGCTATCTACGACTCATTCTTTTTAACCTATAGCAGTTGTGCCGGTACATTGGGCACTAGCTAATATATTTATAGTAGAGTGACAAGGAGTTAAGGCTCAATAAGCATGGCTTGGGTTTGCACACAAGGACGGGGATCTAATAAATATAAGTGTAGGGCTTGATCTTTGACTAATGCAATATTAACCTATGAGTTATAGCGATAATGTATTAAAACATGGGCTCAATTATGATCAACTGTTTCCACAGAGGTGTCGATGACTTGCCTTGCTCAGCAAAGGGTGAAGGAGGAACCTCGGGATAGAACTCCGGATCTTCGACGACGTTGTAGTCTTCTCGATACGAAAAGTAAATAAAGCATTCAATAAACAATCCAAAACAATCAATCATACTAACATACATGTTTATGTTGGATAAAGTAAAGGAGATAGAGTCTTAACTTTTAGGGTTTTGTTACTTAATCATTTAAGATTAATTTTTAATGAGATTCCTTAATTTTTATAGCTTGATATAATTATTCTTCCTAAGGGGTTTTACTTCTCCCTTTTTAAAGTTGAAGTAAAAAGTTATAAAATGACCTTAATGTTTTTATGGCATTATTATAGTGACGTTAGGTTATTTAGATCTTCTGAAGTTTGTTATATAAGTTTTAGGATAGTTTCATAAAGGGTTGACTTCTTCTTAATTGCCTTAATTAAATGTCCTAAAAGGGCCTTTGCAATATCATTTAGTGGAATAAAGTGGACAAGATGAATATTCTAGTTTTATTAAGAATAGTGAACTCCAGTGGTTAGGTTTTCTGAAGTTATTATATGAGGTGTCATGACATTTTTATAAAGTGTTTAACTTCTATTATATAAATTACTTAATTTATCCCACAAGGGCTTTTGCAACATTAGTTAACAGATTAAAGTGGGCATAGTGAGCACATGTTTCTTATTGCATTGAAACAGTGGAATCAAGTCATTAAGTCCTTTGAATTTATTATGTCATTTTCATGATATTTTTGCAAAATGTTATATTTCTATTATATGAGTTAATTATTAAATGGGCCTAGGGGATGTTTATTGAATGAATTATAATGGGCAAAATGAATTGTTACATTTTTATTGGTTTATAAACAATGTACTGGAGTTAATAGATCCTCTAAAATTATTATATAAATTTCTAAGAGTTTTTCTGTATTATTTAAAGGGAATATTAATTAAATCCAGCAAGGGGTATTTGGGAATTTAAATAAAAGATCATGGACAAAATGGTTATTCCATTTTTAGTGTATTAATAACAGTGAAATGGAGTCATTATATCTTCTGGAATTAATTTATAAATTTTTAAAGATTTATCTGAATTATTTAATAGAAATATGAATTAAACCTTAAAGGGGAATTTTCTTTATTATTTAATAAGATTATTATGTGCCAAATAAACATATTATTTTATTGCATAAGTGTGCAGAGAATGAAAAGACAAATTTTCCAGAATTAAAATGGTGAAATTTGGAGTTAATTTGAGCAAGATATGAATTTTGGAAGTTTAAACTATTTTCTGAATTATTTTTAAACCAGAAAACAACTGCGGGTCCACGGTGAGCCAGGTCCACCATGGACCCGCGCACTGTGCGCTGCACCGGTTGGATCTGGACCATTGGATCTAGATCCAACGATCTGTGGCTGGGCGGGGTGTTTAAGTTGTAGCGGACGGCCCAGATGGGTCCATACCGCTTTGACCAGATCAACGCCCTGGATTAAACCCCCCTGAGGTTTAATCTGGACCGCCCAGATCCGATCGGAGGGCTCTGAGCCCATCCGACACGGCACGTTTGAACGGGGGAAAAATACCCCCGTCTTCTCTAGCTCCGGCGACACGACGGCGGGGGATACCGGCGACATCGTCGGCTAACTGGTCGGGCTAAGGTCAAAAATGGAAAGAGGAGGTTGCGAGGAGCTTAGGCGTACCGGTGGTGGTAGAAAAAGGGGACCGGCGACGACCGACGACGAGGAGAGGACGGCGGGGGTCCTTCGGGCTCGACGACGGCGGCGATATCCGGCCTAACAGAGGCGATGCCGAGGTAGAGGCGGCGGAGGGGATTCCGACGGTGGCTATCACGAGGGCGGCGGTGGTCCGGAGCGCCGGTGAGGGGCTGCCGGAGGGGAAACAGGGGAAAACTCCCGAAACGGCAGTGGCGGCGCTCGGGATGAGGAGGGCTCGAGTGGTTGAGGTGTGGGCGGATGCGGTGGACTCAAGGGGTCTTATAGGCTCACCGGGGGCGAAAATGGAAGGCGGAGGGAGGGAAACCGAGGGGAATCCCCCAATTACTCCGGCGAGCTTCCATTGCTACTCGGATTGGCTTCCAAAAGGGACGAAATCGCGAGGCTAAGGGGGGAAATGGATCACCGGTGAATAGGGAAGAGGATCACGTGCTCTGTTTGGCGAATCCGGCCGGGCGGCGGCGAATTTGGAAAGGGGGGTCGCCGGATTTGGAAGGAGGGGATCCCCTTCCGTCGGGGAAGAGGATGCTGACATGTGGGGGCCACATGTCAGTGGGTGCTGGTGGAACCAGGCGCGCCGACAAGTGGGCCAAGGCTGCCAGAGACCGAGGGCGAACGCGTGTGGCTGACAGCGGGCCAGGTTGGGGCGTGGGCTGGAGAGAGGAAGGGGGCGGTGCGCCGACCTGTGGGCCCGGGATGTCAGCGATGGATGGGCGCGGGTGAGGAGAGAGGGGTCGGTGCCGACAGGTGGGTCCCGCCTGTCGGTGGGCGTGGCCGGAATGGGCTGGGCCGAAAGGCTCTGGGGAGGGAAAATAGGGTTGCGGCCCATTAATATTTAAAATTGTTTTTCTGTTTAAAATAATTCCAGAAATTTAATTATTTGTTTAAGGCTTGAAGCACTATTGCTAAAATTTTGTAAAAATTCTCAAAAATATTTCTTGGCCTCTAGTTTATCCCATAAAATTTTCAAGTCCAAATTTTGAATATTTATCTCTGTTTGGCTTTAATAGGGCTCTTTTAGTATTTTCTTAAATAATAATATTCAGAAATTCATTTAATATTATTTTTCCTTTATTTTATTCCCTTTTAATTTTGGGGCTGTTACAATCCTATCCCCTTACAGAGAATCTCGTCCTCGAGATTCGAAGCGAACCTCGGGAAAACTAAGGGACTGAGTCTACTGGTGTTCTGGATTAGGGAAAGGTGTTACATCAGAAGTAGGCAAGGCGATCTCCGGATCTGGGTTGGTTGAGACCAAATTGGGAGTGTCTTTGGTTGTATCTGGTTTCTCTTTGTGGTGATCTGGCGTATGTTTCTCTGGATTTGGGATGGAGGATGGCACCCGCTTGGGGTAGGGGCACTGGTTGGCGTAGTGTCCTCCTTGGCGACAGTTATAGCACACAATCGGCTTGCCGTTCCTGTCCCTCTTGTATCCGGTAGCTTGTGCTGGAGTTCTTCCGGTAGGCGGTGCTTGGGGTGGGATGTCTGTGATTGGTCCTCTGAGGGTGGTTCGTGGCTTGGCAGGGGTTGGGGCTTGAGGTGGAATCACTCTGGTTTCTGGTGTAATTGTTTCGTTCACCAATCTTTGAAAGTTGGCGAAGTCCCCGTAGATTATCTGAAGGGAGAGCTCTTGTTGGTGTTGCTGGAGACGGAACAACTGTGCCTGCTGCTCTTGCATCTGCTTTTGTAGTTGTTGCATCTGGGTAAGCAGCGTGGCGATCAGTTGGTTCTGTTTTGTCATCATCTCCGCAAGTGTGGGATGATAGATAACAGGGGTCTGCTGAGGTACAGGTGCACCCCACTGAGGCAGGTTGCCTGAGGTGTTTCCGTCGCGTGGGGCTTCTGATCCTTGGTTATTGGCCATCCTGAAGTTGAAGGGTTTCAAAAAGAAGGTGCCGTCATTAAGGGGAAATGGTTACTGATTTTATTGCCTAAGATGGATAATTTGACCTAGATGCTTTATGTTAGTCCCTTATTACTTTCATACTCATGCCCTATATCATTTAATATAAATGATTTATCATGTATTTTATTCACTCAACATTCGTGTTGTAATATATTTTATTAGTTTGTGTTTAGAGGTTTAAGATGAAGTGATGCTGATTATGTCTTATTGAATTCCTTGGTACCAAAAATTCAAGAAAATTTTTGGAACACAATTTGATGCTTAGGAGAATTTTTAGGAGAATACTCTAGCTAATTGTTATTTAAATGAAATTTTTAGGCCCATATTTTAGCTTTCCTCTTTCTTGATTTATCCTTTCCTTGGAATTTATTTATTTTATTTTTAATGCCTGGCGAAAATCAAGGTGTTACAATCCTAACTTCCTTAACAAGAATCTCGTCCCGAGATTCGGAAAGGCTAGAAAGTCATGGATATGTTTTAGCTAGGAATCACTTCTTTACACTAGAGGCTTTAAATCTACATTTCATGGATTGAGCTTGGCTAAGTTAGGGCTTTCTTGACAACGTGTATTGACTTCATGATTGGAGTTGATCTTGCAGAATGGTGACGAATGAATTATGTTGAGTTGAAACTAGAGGTAGGTTCTCTCCTTTATATTGGGATTATGACCTAATAGGTGCATGAGGAAAAAAGGAAATGGGATTAAGCTTTTATTTCAAAATGTATCGTTCTTGCGATTTCATTTATTATATCTTCATTCATGCCTTATTTTGACATGAATGGTAGTACAATCAAGTAAAAAGAAAAGCAAGCAATCGTAAATCTACGTCTATGGTAGCTCAGGGGACGACTCGATCACGGGCTCGCGGGAGACGGTCGGGGTCGAGGAACTTGACGGTCCGGCGGGTGGAGCACTGTGGGAGATCCTCTTGGGCCTCACGGTAGGGATCCGAAGGGGTTTCTTCTTGCGAGGCAGAAAAGGTGCGATCTCCTCAAGATCCTTCTTCAAGTCTTTGAGCTGCTGGCGGAGCTGGGTATTGACCATGGCGCCCTGGCGTAGGAGCTCATTATGACGCCTCAACTCCTCTACCTCGAGAGTCAGCTGGGGGTTCTGCTGGACTTGTCGATGGAGCTCAGCATTCTCGCGGGCTAGGTTCTCTGAAGTGTGACGGTAGAAGTCGATGGTGTCGTGCTGACTATCTGCGTCGAGGACGGCCTCTGTGTGGAGGTTGTCCATAGCCTCCAAGAGTGTCATGGTGCGGGCGATGGCGGAGTTGTCCTGAGGGAGGGAGTTGATGTAGATGCTGCGGTGACTCCCGGGTGTGCGCATGGGCATGAAGCGGTAGACGGTGTCGCGGAGGTGGCAGTCGTAGACCAGTCGAAGCTCGGCGAGGGACTGAAGAGCGGCTCGCTGGCTGGCCACCACGAAGGAAGGTCCTCCGACTCCATGGGTGTAGAAGGGTGGCTGCGTGGAAGAGGGACGGATCACAACCGTGACCTCGCAGTAGCTCTCGTTCGCATCGGGAAAGATCCCGTGGAACGCAGGCTCATGGGGAAACCCCAAAAAGTCGACGAGCACGCGAAGCTCGCGGATGAATCCGGCCTCGTCACGAAGAGTCCCGCTCATGGTATGAACCGGCATCTACAAAAGAGAGGAAATTTTTGTAAAAACCTCGGAAGATGAGAAGGTAAGTAATCTTTTGTAAAATATAGTGAATATATATAAGTCCTAAGGTCAGGTCTGTTTGGCTTCCTACAGTCAAGTCGGCTCTGATACCATCTTGTCGCGCCCCGATTTAGTAAATCAGGACTTTATTGAAATTCCATAGAAAATCAATAAAACAAGACGTTCATCAAGCGACCGCGTACAATACGGGCAATCATTCACGGTTCGTAGACCGCATTAATACAAAAGTGAATAGAGATGAAGAGAAACTAATAAAATAAGGGTCCTAGATGAACGCCTCCTTCCAGTCTCGCCTTGACTGGGTCGCTACTCCAGACCTTCATCCTCCTCGTAGTAGACGGGCTCTGATGTTGTAAGTCAACGGGGTGAGTACAGATGTACTCAGCAAGCCACCGAATGCAAATATAATGCAAGGTAATAACAAGGGAGATAGTGGCTAATTTTGCGGAAGCAGCATAATTGTAAAGCTTTAAATGAGAGCAATTTATTAGTACAGAAAAGTAAACATGTGCATGTGTATCACCATCTTCTAACTCGAGGGGTACAGTCACCCCACCTCGCTCAACAGTCCTTACGTGCCATGACTAGTCCGAACATTCACACAATTGTAAACTAACTGCGAGTAGTCACACAACCCGCCCTTGACCGTGGGCTCGGCTTTTCGAAAAGATTGATGTTTACTCTGATCAGAGATGTACCACTGTACCCACAAGGCACGCACTCATCACTTACACCGAAGTGTAACGAGATGACCCATTTCACGGGAACTCGTGCCAAAACCTTCCATATGGTTCCCTCCGACTCCACAACACCCTCTTATGGGTTTCGTATCGTGTCTCGACGTGTCGAGTGCTCACCATACCCCCCCTTGAGCCTTCTTTGGTACAAGTCGCCCGCAGGCTAGCCCCTTGTACCCCTCCACTATGGTGCATAGAGCCGAAGAGTCCCACACTTCCAGTTAGGACTTACCCATTAGACTTGTGGTTGGTACGGAAGTGCTTTGCAACAGATCCCGCAGACCGGTCCTTATAGTGCCCCGGGTGCGACAAACCAGTGCCCGAGCTTGCACCCGGAACCCACCATACTTATAACCTAGCCAACTCCAACAGAGTCCAGAGACGAGAATAACAGGGAAATACTTATACAGAATCCAGCTATCTACGACTCATTCTTTTTAACCTATAGCAGTTGTGCCGGTACATTGGGCACTAGCTAATATATTTATAGTAGAGTGACAAGGAGTTAAGGCTCAATAAGCATGGCTTGGGTTTGCACACAAGGACGGGGATCTAATAAATATAAGTGTAGGGCTTGATCTTTGACTAATGCAATATTAACCTATGAGTTATAGCGATAATGTATTAAAACATGGGCTCAATTATGATCAACTGTTTCCACAGAGGTGGTCGATGACTTGCCTTGCTCAGCAAAGGGTGAAGGAGGAACCTCGGGATAGAACTCCGGATCTTCGACGACGTTGTAGTCTTCTCGATACGGAAAAGTAAATAAAGCATTCAATAAACAATCCAAAACAATCAATCATACTAACATACATGTTTATGTTGGATAAAGTAAAGGAGATAGAGTCTTAACTTTTAGGGTTTTGTTACTTAATCATTTAAGATTAATTTTTAATGAGATTCCTTAATTTTTATAGCTTGATATAATTATTCTTCCTAAGGGGGTTTTACTTCTCCCTTTTTAAAGTTGAAGTAAAAAGTTATAAAATGACCTTAATGTTTTTATGGCATTATTATAGTGACGTTAGGTTATTTAGATCTTCTGAAGTTTGTTATATAAGTTTTAGGATAGTTTCATAAAGGGTTGACTTCTTCTTAATTGCCTTAATTAAATGTCCTAAAAGGGCCTTTGCAATATCATTTAGTGGAATAAAGTGGACAAGATGAATATTCTAGTTTTATTAAGAATAGTGAACTCCAGTGGTTAGGTTTTCTGAAGTTATTATATGAGGTGTCATGACATTTTTATAAAGTGTTTAACTTCTATTATATAAATTACTTAATTTATCCCACAAGGGCTTTTGCAACATTAGTTAACAGATTAAAGTGGGCATAGTGAGCACATGTTTCTTATTGCATTGAAACAGTGGAATCAAGTCATTAAGTCCTTTGAATTTATTATGTCATTTTCATGATATTTTTGCAAAGTGTTATATTTCTATTATATGAGTTAATTATTAAATGGGCCTAGGGGATGTTTATTGAATGAATTATAATGGGCAAAATGAATTGTTACATTTTTATTGGTTTATAAACAATGTACTGGAGTTAATAGATCCTCTAAAATTATTATATAAATTTCTAAGAGTTTTTCTGTATTATTTAAAGGGAATATTAATTAAATCCAGCAAGGGGTATTTGGGAATTTAAATAAAAGATCATGGACAAAATGGTTATTCCATTTTTAGTGTATTAATAACAGTGAAATGGAGTCATTATATCTTCTGGAATTAATTTATAAATTTTTAAAGATTTATCTGAATTATTTAATAGAAATATGAATTAAACCTTAAAGGGGAATTTTCTTTATTATTTAATAAGATTATTATGTGCCAAATAAACATATTATTTTTATTGCATAAGTGTGCAGAGAATGAAAAGACAAATTTTCCAGAATTAAAATGGTGAAATTTGGAGTTAATTTGAGCAAGATATGAATTTTGGAAGTTTAAACTATTTTTCTGAATTATTTTTAAACCAGAAAACAACTGCGGGTCCACGGTGAGCCAGGTCCACCATGGACCCGCGCACTGTGCGCTGCACCGGTTGGATCTGGACCGTTGGATCTAGATCCAACGATCTGTGGCTGGGCGGGGTGTTTAAGTTGCAGCGGACGGCCCAGATGGGTCCATACCGCTTTGACCAGATCAACGCCCTGGATTAAACCCCCCTGAGGGTTTAATCTGGACCGCCCAGATCCGATCGGAGGGCTCTGAGCCCATCCGACACGGCACGTTTGAACGGGGGAAAAATACCCCCGTCTTCTCTAGCTCCGGCGACACGACGGCGGGGGATACCGGCGACATCGTCGGCTAACTGGTCGGGCTAAGGTCAAAAATGGAAAGAGGAGGTTGCGAGGAGCTTAGGCGTACCGGTGGTGGTGGAAAAAGGGGACCGGCGACGACCGACGACGAGGAGAGGACGGCGGGGTCCTTCGGGCTCGACGACGGCGGCGATATCCGGCGGTTATCCGGCCTAACAGAGGCGATGCCGAGGTAGAGGCGGCGGAGGGGATTCCGACGGTGGCTATCACGAGGGCGGCGGTGGTCCGGAGCGCCGGTGAGGGGCTGCCGGAGGGGAAACAGGGGAAAACTCCCGAAACGGCAGTGGCGGCGCTCGGGATGAGGAGGGCTCGAGTGGTTGAGGTGTGGGCGGATGCGGTGGACTCAAGGGGTCTTATAGGCTCACCGGGGGCGAAAATGGAAGGCGGAGGGAGGGAAACCGAGGGGAATCCCCCAATTACTCCGGCGAGCTTCCATTGCTACTCGGATTGGCTTCCAAAAGGGACGAAATCGCGAGGCTAAGGGGGGAAATGGATCACCGGTGAATAGGGAAGAGGATCACGTGCTCTGTTTGGCGAATCCGGCCGGGCGGCGGCGAATTTGGAAAGGGGGGTCACCGGATTTGGAAGGAGGGGATCCCCTTCCGTCGGGGAAGAGGATGCTGACATGTGGGGGCCACATGTCAGTGGGTGCTGGTGGAACCAGGCGCGCCGACAAGTGGGCCAAGGCTGCCAGAGACCGAGGGCGAACGCGTGTGGCTGACAAGCGGGCCAGGTTGGGGCGTGGGCTGGAGAGAGGAAGGGGGCGGTGCGCCGACCTGTGGGCCCGGGATGTCAGCGATGGATGGGCGCGGGTGAGGAGAGAGGGGTCGGTGCCGACAGGTGGGTCCCGCCTGTCGGTGGGCGTGGCCGGAATGGGCTGGGCCGAAAGGCTCTGGGGAGGGAAAATAGGGTTGCGGCCCATTAATATTTAAAATTGTTTTTCTGTTTAAAATAATTCCAGAAATTTAATTATTTGTTTAAGGCTTGAAGCACTATTGCTAAAATTTTGTAAAAATTCTCAAAATATTTCTTGGCCTCTAGTTTATCCCATAAAATTTTCAAGTCCAAATTTTGAATATTTATCTCTGTTTGGCTTTAATAGGGCTCTTTTAGTATTTTCTTAAATAATAATATTCAGAAATTCATTTAATATTATTTTTCCTTTATTTTATTCCCTTTTAATTTTGGGGCTGTTACACGAATGCCCCGGCCTTCTTCATGAACATGATGAACAATGTATTCATGGAGTTCTTGGACAAGTTCATCGTGGTATTCATCGACGATATCCTCATTTACTCCAAGACCAAGGAAGAACACGAGACTCACCTCCGTCTGACCCTCGGAAAGCTAAGGGAGCAGCAACTGTACGCCAAATACAGCAAATGCGAATTTTGGTCGTCTGAGGTGAAGTTCCTCGGCCATGCTATATCTGCCGGAGGAATAGCAGTGGACCCAACCACCGTTGAAGCGGTAACCAACTGGCTGCAGCCCACGACCGTGACCGAGATCCGTAGTTTTCTCGGATTGGCCGGGTACTACCGCCGGTTCATCGAGAATTTTTCCAAGATCACCAAGCCTATGACCAGAATTTTGCAGAAGGAAGTGAAGTTTGAATGGACCCCCGACTGCGAAGAAAGCTTCCAGACCCTCAAGAAGAAGTTGGTATCAGCTCCTATTCTAACTCTGCCAGACATCCAGAAAGACTTCCACGTTTACTGTGATGCCTCTCGTCAAGGGTTGGGATGCGTCTTAATGCAGGAAGGGAAAGTGATATCCTACGCCTCCCGACAGCTAAGGCCGCATGAGCTGAACTACCCAACCCACGACCTGGAATTAGCAGCCGTTGTTCATGCCTTGAAGATATGGAGACATTACCTTGTGGGAAATCGGTGTGAGGTCTTCACCGACCACAAGAGCCTCAAGTATATATTGACCCAACCAGATCTGAACCTCAGGCAAAGGAGATGGTTGGAACTGATTAAGGATTACGACTTGGGCATCCATTATCATCTGGGCAAAGCGAATGTGGTGGCAGACGCCCTCAGTCGAAAAGGGTACTGCAATGCCATCATGGTTCAGGACCAAGCTCCTTTACTTTACAAGGAGATGGAAAGGCTAAACCTAGGGATCACCACTCGAGCGTACCTCGCTGCCTTGGAGTCTCGGCCTGTCTTAATAGACCAGATCCGAGAAAAGCAGATGGAAGACCCGGACATCCTAGAGATCCAGCAAAACATGAGGAAGGGTAAAGCCCCTGGATTTTCTGAGGACGAGCATGGCACCATCTGGTTCGGAAACCGGATCTGCGTACCCGACAAACCTGAGTTGAAGACCCTCATCCTTCAAGAAGCCCACGATACTCTATACTCCATCCATCCCGGGAGTACAAAGATGTATCAAGACCTGAAGGAAAAATATTGGTGGGTCAGCATGAAGAGAGAAATAGCTGAGTATGTGGCCAAGTACGACACATGCCGGTGAGTCAAGGCAGAGCATCAGAGACCTACCGGACTTCTTCAACCCCTCAAGGTCCCTGAATGGAAGTGGGAAGAGATAGGAATGGACTTCATCACGGGGATGCCCAGGACCCAAGCTGGTCACGATTCTATCTGGGTGATCGTCGACCGACTCACCAAGGTAGCTCACTTTGTTCCGGTCAAGACAACTTACACCATCGCCAAGTTGGCTGAATTGTATATGACCCGGATCATGTGCCTTCACGGAGTTCCTAAGAAGATCGTATCTGACCGTGGGAGTCAGTTTACCTCCAAGTTTTGGAAGAACCTTCAAGAGGAACTCAGCACCCGGCTGAACTTTAGCACCGCCTATCATCCACAGACTGACGGTCAAACCGAAAGGGTCAACCAGATATTGGAGGATATGCTTAGAGCTTGTGCTCTAGACTTTGGCGGAATGTGGGACAAGAACTTACCATATGCAGAGTTCTCCTACAACAACAGCTATCAAGCCAGCCTGCAAATGTCCCTGTTCGAAGCACTCTATGGACGTAAGTGCAGAACGCCATTGCTCTGGGATCAAACCGGAGAGTCGCAACTGTTTGGGACTGATCTATTAAGAGAAGCTGAAGAGAAGGTTAAGATCATAAGAGACCGATTGAAGGCAGCCCAATCCAGGCAAAAGAGCTATGCCGACAACCGTCGAAGAGACCTAGCATTTGAGGAGGGCGATTATGTCTATCTCCGAATCACTCCCCTCCGTGGCACTCAAAGGTTCAACATGAAAGGCAAACTAGCACCCCGCTACGTCGGACCTTTCCAGATCCTCCGATGACAAGGAGAGGTGGCATATAGCCTTGAACTGCCTCCATCCTTGGCAGGAGTTCATGATGTGTTCCATGTCTCTCAGCTGAAGAAGTGCCTCCGTGTACCCACCGAGCAAGCCAACCTTCAGCAGCTCAATGTCCAAGAAGACTTGACCTACATAGAGAAACTCATCAAGATCTTGGAAACCAAGGAGAGAGTAACCCGAAGCCGCGTCGTTTGCTTCTGCAAGGTTCAATGGAACAACCATCCCGCCGAAGAAGCCACTTGGGAAAAGGAAGACGAACTGAGAGCCCAATACCCCGAGTTATTCGAGTAGCGTTCCAATCTCGAGGACGAGATTCTTTGTAAGGGGGATAGGTTTGTAACACCCCAAATTTTCAATACAATAAAAATATTATTAAATTCAATTTCCTGGAATATATATTTCTGAAAATACTTTAAATACCATTTTATACCCAATTGAACTACAACATAGAGTAGATGGCCAAATTAAGAGGTGAAACTTTTGTATATGATCCTAAGACCAAAATATATTTTTGAGAATTTTTATAAATTTTTACCAACCTTGGAAGTAGCCCTAAGATTTTAATCTATTTTCTGGAATTATTTTTATTCAGAAATGTTTTAAAACAGTAATGGGCTCCTCCCCTCCCCTCTCTCTCTCCCGGCCGGCCCAGCCCACTCCCTCCCGCGCGCGCCTTTTGACCAGTGGAGCCCACCCGTCAGTGACCCCCTCTCCTCTCACGCGCGCACCCGACACCCCGGCCCCGCCTGTCGGCGCCAACCGTTCCCTCTCGCGCCCGAGCCCGGCCCCACTAGTCAGTCGCCACCCTCGCTCGCCCGCGCCCGCCGACCAGTGGCCCCCGCCTGTCAGCTTCGTCATCAACGTCGCGCCAGGCCCCCCTAATCCCGCCGGCGAGAACTTCGCCTCGGATCCCCTCGCCGCCTCCCCCTTCCGTTAAACCGAGGCCGGCATTAACTCCCCCGAGGCCCACCGGTCAATTAAGCGCGTTAAGGCGCGCGTTTAAGCCCCTGGATCGCCTTCACGCGCATGGCCGCGCCTTCACCGGTGAGTAAAGCCCTCCTCGGCTTTCCTTGCATGCGAGCCCCCTCCGACGTCCTATTTAACCCCCCGGCCTCCGCCGCGTCCGACCCCCACGCCCACTCGCCTCGAGCACGATCAGAACGCCCTCCACCCGGTTTTTAGCGCTCCCCTCCTGTTTCACCTCCGGCCACCGCTCGCCGTCGCACCGGACCGCCTCCGTCCACGTAGTCGCCACCATCGTGACTGTCGCCGTCCACCCGACCTCGGCCACGCCTCCGTTGGCCAAGGAGACCGCAGGATCGACGCCGCCGTCGAGCACCCGAGGAGCCCTCCGCGTCTACCCTCGCCGCCGATCGCCGTCAGCCGCCCTTCATCGCCGTCGAAGGTACCGTCGTGATCGCCATGGCCTCCTCTTTCCATTTTTGCATAGAACTAGGGCCTAGCCCCCCTCGTAGGCGCCGTCGCCGCCGCACTCGAACCCCGCCGTCGCCGAAGACGAAGGGGGGTACAACCCCCTTAGCGCGTGTCGTGCCGGATCTCATCCTGGCCGCACGATCGCGATCGGAGCGCTCTGATTAAAGCCCTACGAGATTTAATCTCCGCCCTTGATCCGGTCAAAGGGGTACCAGGCCATCTGGGCCGTTGATCGCTTTTAAAAGCCTTGACTCAATCTCGTGCGTCCACGTTATACCCTTTCGCACGTTTTAATCCTGGCCATCCATTATAACTTAAGCGCCCCGCCTCGCCTGCGCACGTTGGATCTGGATCCAACAGTCCAGATCGACCCAGTGCACGCGCACAGTGCGCGGGTTCACCGTGGGCCTGGCTCACCGTGGACCCGAGGGGTTTAAAAATTGAAAATGAATTTCAGAAATACTTTTAAACTTGTAAAATTCATATCTGGTGCATTTGAACTCTAAAAATTGCCATTCCAATTTCAGAAAATTCAAAATATTATTCTCTACATGTTTATGCAATAAAACAGTAGGTTTACTTTGACTTTTCATGTTTATTTAAATAAATATTCAAATGCCCTTAGAAGTAAAATATGAATTCAAATGTTTAAACTTCAGAAAAATTTATATTTATTTCCTTTCTGTCCATTTACTGAAAACCATCAAAATTAACATGAACTTTTCACTTCACATTTATTTGAGAACTTAGTATGGCAATAATCACATTTAAACACCCTTTTCTAAAAAGGACAACTCTTTAATTCCTTTAAAAATTTATTTATGAAATAAACCACAGAACCTTAACCATTGAATTTATTTTATTTATAATCAAACCAACTTTAACTTATGTGCTTATAATGTAATGTTATATTGTTTGATTGAATGTTGTGTTCTTTTTATTTTACTTTACTATATCAAAAAGACTACGACGTCGCCGAGGAGCCGGGGTACTTCCCCGAAGTCCCTCCCTCTCCCTTTGCTGAACAAGGCAAGTCACCAAACAAATCTTTTGAGCATATTGAACCCATGTTTGATTAAACTATCGCTAAAACACATAGGTTATATATGCATTAGTCAAATGAACCCTTACAATATATTTATTTAGGATCCCCCGACCTTGATGTGCAACCCAAGCCATGCTATCTAGCCTAAACTCCTTGTCACCATATGGTAAATGTTATTAGCTAGTGTCCAATGTATCGACACGATCGCTATAGGATAAAAATGAGTCGTAGTACATGGTTCTATTATATGATCCCCATTGTTTCTTATCTATGGAATTCTATCGGTGTTGGAGTTGTGGTTGTTAGTGAATGCATGGTGGGTTCCGGGTGCAGGCTAGGGCATTGGTCGGTAGCACTCGGGGCACTATAAGGACCGGTCTGAGGGATCCGTTGCAATACACTTACGTACTAACCACAAGTCTAGTGGGTAAGTCCTAACTAAGGTATGGGTTGTTCCAAACCGAGGCCACCATTTGGAGATGGGTCAGGTTGCACCTACGGGTGACTTATACCAATGTGGCGCAAAAGGGGGTGCGACGTTAGCCGGGATGCGGCCCGGCGCGCCGGCGAAACCTAGAGCGGGTGGTTATCGCTTGGAACCTTTCATGCCGAGGTTTTGGCACGAGTTCCCGTGGTATGGGTCATCTCGTTTGGGATGAGTGCGTGCCTTGTGGGTACAGTAGTACATCTCTGATCAGAGTCTTAAATCTTTTCGAAAAGCCGAGCCCACGGTCAAGGGCGGGTTGCGTGACATCCCCCAGTTAGTTTACTTTGAATATGTATGTGCATGATGGATTGAGATGTAAGGACTGTTGTGCGAGGAGGTAAAACGTACTCCTCGAGTTAGTTGATGTTGTTGATATTCATGTTTACTTTTCCGCATGATTAAAATATGATTACACTAAATGCAATAACTGAAACTGTACTTTTCCGCAATGTTAGCCATTACCCTTGTTTATTATCCTGCATTATTACTTGCATTTGCGGTGGCTTGTTGAGTACTTTTTGTACTCATACCCGTTGGACCCCACAGAGGATGCTTACTACGAAGACGGTCTGGAGTAGCGACCCAGTCGAGAAGAAAAATCCTGAAGAAGATGTTCGTCATGCCGCTTTCTAATTATTTTTATTACTGTTTTTATTAAAACTTTGATGTAATAAATATGGTCTGCGTACCATGGGTATTGTCGTATGTACGTTGTCGCATGATGAACCTCTTGTATTATTGTTTTTCTTCTGAAATTCAATAATGTCTCGATTTGATAAATCGGGGCGCTACAGCAGGGGACTTCGGAGGCGACGGACGGACGTAGCAGGTGAACCTGGGTCAAGCGGGAGGCTTGATGCCAGGGGAGCGGGGAGCTCCGTCACAGTGGCTGCGAAGGGGTCTAGGTCGGACCTCGGGTCGAGGTGCACCAGGAGAAGGCAGTAAGTGCTGAGCGTGGCTCCGGGTGAAGGTACTCCGAGACAAAGTCCTCAGAGGCGAGGCACTTCGAAGGGTACTCTGGATGGAGTGATTTCGGAGTATGGTGGATCAAGTCCTCTGCGGAGGCAAGGCGTTCGAAGTGTGCTCCGGAGGGAGACATTCGAAGGTACCCGACGAAGGTCTCAGAAGTCGAGGCGCATCGAAGGCATGGTCCGGGTGAGACTCGTCGCGGAGTGTGCTCGGGGAGAGACACTATGACGAAGTGCTCATGGAATGCTTCGTGCGGAGGCCTTGGACGAGGGAGGGACTTCGAAGGGTGGTACTCCGAAGGTGGGGCTTCGGAGCGAGGTTGACTTGTGGTGCTTCGGCCATGCATGGCTTCGGTACACGGACTGACGGAGTTCGAGTTGAGAGAAGCTGCGAAGCCATGGTGGTCCACTCCGGAGGTGGTGGTGTGAAGGCCCAAGGGCTTTGACGGCTTCGGCTCAAAACCATCACTGTATCGGAGGCTAACTTCGGTGAAGCGAAGGCCGTCAGGCTCAAGGCTTCTCACCGAAGCCACCGCACCCCTCGCGTGCGAAGGGGGGCTTCAGAAAGGTCAAAGACTGCAAAGGCTGACATTGTCTGCTCTGCAAAAAGCTGACGCTGTCCCCTCTGCAAAGCTGACAGAGAAGCCTCCAGAAAAAAGTTGACTACCTTTTGTACCCCTCTGTTTTGTAGAGACAAAACTGGTGTAAACCCTAGGGGTAAAGTAGTCATTTCACTTAGGGTGAATAGTGGCTATAAATATGGGGGCTGGGTAGGTAACATTTAACACTTTGAGCATTTACTGTTGAGCTCCTGTACTAGCCCCACACACGTTGTATTCATCCAGTGAGTTCTTTTACTGTGTTCCCTGTTCAAGCAGCGAAGCCCTGCTTCTATGTTATCTTTCTGTTTGAGCTTGTCTTGCATACCTCGCTAGTTGTAGTGCACCGAAGCCTATCTAGGCGAAGGGTGTTTTGTGCGAAGTGTGTTTTTCTGTGTGTGTTCGCTCTATGTAACCGAAGGCTAGACCTCGCTGCTTACTAGCGAAGCCCTGATCGAAGCCCGTGTTTTTCTCGTGACGAAGCCCTTAGCGAAGTCCACATAGTGTGCGTCTAAACTTTCGCAGTACGAAGCCCAGCACCAGTTGCTGTCGCTAAGTATTAGGTCGAAGTCCTCAGAGGGTAGTCTACTCTTGCGAAGGGTGAAGTGCGAAGCCTGCTCGAAGCACCCTGTGTGCTGAGCCTGCACTGACTTAGCAGAGTTGTTTTCGGGGTTGTGGGTGGAGCAAAGTCTGCTTGGCTTCGGACTTTTACTCCTTGCGAAGCCTGTGTTCGGAGCCGTCAAACACCTCCGAACCTGAACTTTGCATACTGGAAGGTGCACATGGAGGCTTACTTGCTAAGCCAAGGAAATGCAATTTGGGAGATTGTGGACTCACAATACTCCATCCCTGAGACTCGCACCTCTCAAACAGAGAAGGATCAGTACAATGCCAACTCAAAGGAAAGAAACATACTGTTCATTGGTTTGAGCTGGAGTGAGTTTGATAGGGTGCAGCTCCTTAGGACTGCTAGGGAAATTTGGACAACGCTCACTATTTTTCATGAGGGCTCTACTCAGATCAACGCCAGGTGCCAAAGCACATACAATCAACAGTATCAGCTGTTTGTGCAGGCACCTGGTGAATCTATAGATGCCATGTTTTCGCGCTTTGATGCTATAGTGAGTAACTTGCGGTCCAACGGGACGCTTGCTTACAATGATCATGACAGGGCTATCAAGCTTCTCTATGCTCTTGACCGTAGCATATGGGAAGTAAAGATATCCAGCATTGAGGAGTCCACAGGTTATGACACATTGACCTGTGATGAGCTCTTTAGCAAGCTGAAGTCCACAGAGATTGCCAAGGCATCTCTTGCTGTGCACAGAAGCTCTTTGCCACAACCATTGGCATTGGTTTCTAGCACTAGCCGTGGCACCGCTGCAGAACCAAGCACATCTGGTACTTGTGTTCTTGCAGATGGTTTTGCTTTGTCCTCCCTGGTCTCCGTCACAAAGGAACAGGTGGACACTCTGGATGATGACGAGCTTGCTCTCATTGCCAGAAGGTTCACCCGTTTTCACCATGAAAGACGGGATCAGAGGAGAAATGGTTTTAGTGGTTGCTTTGAATTTGGTGACACTTCTCATATTAAGGCAAATTGCCCTAAGCTCAAGAAAAGAGATGAGAGTGAACGCCCAAATACCACAAGAAGGAGAGGAAACCCTTTGTGAAGGGCAAGCGCGGCAAGGTGGCTAAGAGAGTAGCCAAAGCCGCTTCCAGAGCATTGGTTGCTGCTCTCAGCGACATCGACACTTCCTCAATTGAGGAGTCGAGCTCTGAGGAGGAGGAGTCCCCAAGGAAGGAGGACAAGGAGGACAAGAAGGGACGAGACTTCACCGGCCTTTGCTTCATGGCCGACAGCGATCACAGCGGCGATGAGCTTGACTCATCTGAGGTACCACTATCTTCTGACCAGCTATTAATTAAATTAGATGAGCTGAATGAAGTAGTTCTCGGTCAGGATAGATTACTTGTGCAAGCCACTTGAGAAAGAAAAAACCTTAGACTTAGGCTAGAATCTGTTTCTACCAAATATGCCATACTTAAGTCTAAAGTAAATGATGCTGATTGTGAATCTTGTTCTGTTGTCATGGGTGAGCTTGCTCAGTTGCGTTTTGTTCATGCTCAAACTCTTTCTGAGCTTGAGACTGCATAGAAGCAGCTTTTGGTGGTGGATTCTAGACCTCATGATAATATTGAATGCATGAACTGTTCTTTATTGCGCGAGAGCATTAATTTACGTGATAAACATGTTTATGATTTGGAGGCTAGATTGGAGAGGGCCGGTAGTTCTAAGGATGTGCAACCTTTTTGTGACACGTGCATTACCCTTAAGGACCAGCTAGGCACTGTTAGAGAGCGAGCTGAGAACCTCATGTCAGAAAACGAATACCTTCTTTCCGTGGTTAATAAATGCACTGAGGGAAAGGGTAGGATGGATTTGCTCTTGGCCAAGACCAAGATGTGTGCTGACAGAGCAGGGTTAGCTCTAGGTTTGGGTTTTGAGAGGATACCTTCAGATAGTGGAAACAAAACTATTTTTACCTCTCCCACTACCCTAGAGAAAGAGAGAGCTCTGTTAGACACCTCATCAGCCAAGAAGCCTACCCGACCACCAAAGAAAACCACTCCTCCTCCCAAGAAAACCACTCAACAGAAGCCCAAGGAGCCGGTGAGAGTTGCTCCTAAGACCCATGAGAGTGCCCCGAGGAGAGTGTTTCATTGTTCCTATTGTCAGCGGGCAGGTCATTTGGTTGGGTTCTGTTTTCGTTGCATCAAGGATGAGCGACATTCTCAGGCGATGAGTTACCAGGACATGCATTACCCATCTTTAGGTATGCATGAGTCTGAGTTTTACTATCGTCCTGCTTTTGAGGCTCCTCGTGCTTCTCGGAGAGGTTTGCTCCTCGAGGTGTTCACCATGTTCCATATGGTGGTAGACCCCGGGCGAGTAGCTTTGTACCTCGTCAGAGTAGGAGACCTCGACATGTTGTTCGATCACAGCATGTAGGTAGACCTCGCACTTTGCATCATTCAGATTATCATGTGCGTAGACCGTCTCCTTTTACTGCACCTACTACTCGTGTCACTCAGTGCTGGATGCCTCGTCATTTTTTCACTCACCCCAGCACTGAGCGATCGAGATATTCTCATCATGTGTAGGTAACAGATCGAGGCTTGGAGGGCACGTGGATCATGGACTCCGGTTGTTCGTGCCACATGACCGGAGATGCAACATGGTTCTCCAGTCTCACCACAACCAAGCAAAGGGAACATATCACCTTCGGAAACAATCGAAGGAGTAGAGTGAAAGGTAAAGGTGTGGTAAGAATTAACTCGAATTTCACTCTCAAAGATGTTGCTTTGGTTGAAAACCTGGGATACAATTTGCTGTCTATATCTCAGTTGCTTGATGAGGGCTTCGAAGTGCGATTTCATCGCGATACTTCGCAAGTGCTCAATTCTGATGGCGTTGTGGTGTGTAAGATCTTTAGAGTTGGGAGAGTTTTTGGAGCTGATTTTTCAGAGTCATCTGGTTCTTCTCATTGTCTTGTTGAACATTCTACTTCTGAGCTTTGGAAGTGCCATAGGAGACTAGGGCATATGAGCTTTGAGTTGCTCGCTCGTCTGAGTGCCCTAGGTCTGATCCGAGGATTGCCCAAGCTCAAGTTTGAGAAGAATTTAGTTTGCGCTCCTTGTCGACATGGAAAAATGATTGCCGCTTCGCATTCGCCAGTCACCACAGTGATGACTGAACAACCCGGAGAACTTCTCCACATGGACACTGTAGGTCCTTCTCGGGTTAGTTCTTTAGGCGGCAAGTGGTATGTTTTAGTGATTGTCGACGATTTCTCTCACTACTCTTGGGTCTTCTTTCTTGCCAGCAAGGATGAAGTGTTTTCACACTTTCGGAGCTTGGCTTTGAGACTTTTCACTGAACTCCCTGGTGCATTAAAATTCATTCGAAGTGATAATGGCACTGAGTTCAAGAACAGTCTCTTTGTTGACTTTTGCATGGAGCATGGCATAGAACATCAATTCTCTGCTCCGCGGGTTCCTCAACAGAACGGTGTTGTTGAGAGGAAGAACCGCACTTTGGTTGAGATGGCTAGGACGATGCTCGATGAGCACAGGACTCCTAGAAAATTCTGGGCTGAGGCCATGAACACTGCATGTTACATCTCTAACCGAATCTTCTTGCGCTCAATTTTGAATTTGACATCTTATGAGCTACGTTTTGGGAGACAGCCCAAGGTTACTCATCTTCGAGTTTTTGGCTGTCGTTGCTTTATCCTAAAACGTGGTAATTTGGATAAATTTGAGTCGCGTTCTTCTGACGGGATCTTTTTGGGTTACACTACACATGGTCATTCTTATCGTGTTTATAACTTGGAGACTAACACTGTCATCGAGTCATGTGATGTGACTTTTGATGAATCAACCCCCTCTGTTAGTTCTGCATTTGAACAGGCAAATGAACACGACATGGAACAGACCATCTTTGAAGAAGAAAATCCCGGAGATTTCGAGGATGAACCCCTACTACCCTCGACATCAACCCCCCGAAGCCAACCCCGCTTCGACTACTTCGGCACAAGGTCCCGAAGCAACTACCTCGACATCGATCATCTTGGACCACTCCAACGCACAAGTTGAGGGGGAGTCTGCATCCCGCCGCGAGGCTCCACATCATGTTCAAAGGATGCACCCTCCCGAGCAGATCATTGGTGAGCTTGATCAAAGGGTAACACGTTCACATGCTCATTTCTCTAATTCTGCCTTTGTTGCTTCTTTCGAGCCCTTAGATGTTAGCCATGCACTTTCTGATTCTAGTTGGATCAATGCCATGCATGAGGAACTTGAAAATTTTGAGAGAAACAAAGTCTGCTCATTAGTTGATCCTCCACCAAATGTTCATTTCATTGGAACAAAATGGATTTTCAAAAATAAACAAGGGGAGGATGGGACTATAGTTAGAAACAAGGCTAGGCTTGTGGCTCAGGGTTATTCTCAACTAGAAGGGATTGATTTTTACTGAAACTTTTGCACCTGTTGCTCGCTTTGAGGCCATTAGGATTTTGCTTGCCTTTGCGATATCCCGGGGATTCAAACTCTATCAAATGGATGTCAAAAGTGCTTTTCTTAATGGCTTCATAGGTGAAGATGTTTATGTAAAACAACCCCCTGGTTTTGAAAACCCCAAGTACCCACATAAAGTCCTTAAACTTCATAAGGCTCTTTATGGACTCAAGCAGGCCCCTCGGGCTTGGTATGACAGACTTAAGTCTTTTCTGCTTGAGCGGGGGTATTTGATGGGCTCATTTGATAAAACCCTGTTTACTCTCAAGCATGGCAAAGATTTCCTCCTAGTTCAGATTTATGTGGATGATATCATCTTTGGTGGCTCTTCTCATGCTTTGGTTGCCGAGTTTGCAGATACCATGAGCAGGGAGTTTGAAATGTCCATGATGGGTGAACTCACCTTTTTCCTTGGTTTGCAAATCAAGCAAAGCAAACAAGGTACTTTCGTCCACCAGACGAAGTACACCAAGGACCTGCTCAAGAAATTTGACATGGCAGATGTGAAGCCCCTCGCCACTCCAATGGCTATATCTGTAGCATTGGATCCTGACGAAGATGGAGAAGCCGTAGATTAGAAGGAGTTCCGAAGCATGATCAGCTCCCTCCTCTACTTGACTGCTACGAGGCCGGACATACACTTCGCAGTATGTCTGTGCGCTCGTTTTTAGGCTTCACCACGAGCTTCGCACCGACAAGCGGTAAAACGCATACTCAGGTATCTCAAACATACCCTCGAATTTGGCATATGGTACTCAACGTCTTCATCTTTATGTCTTCGAGGTTATTCCGATGCGGATTTTGCTGGGTGTAGGATTGATAGGAAGAGTACCTCTGGTACCTGTCATTTTCTGGGTACTTCTTGGTTTGCTGGTCTTCCCGCAAACAGTCTAGTGTTGCACAATTGACGGCTGAGGCCGAATATGTTGCTGCAGCTAGCTGTTGCTCTCAGATTTTGTGGATGGCTTCCACTTTGCGGGATTTTGGGTTAGATTATAAGAGTGTTCCACTTTTCTGTGATACACTAGCGCTATTTGTATTGCAATCAACCCGGTTCAGCATTCCAGAACCAAACACATCGATGTGCGATATCATTTTCTCAGAGATCACAATGAGAAGGGTGATATAGAACTTCAATATGTTGATACCCAACACCAGCTAGCCGATATTTTCATGAAACCCCTCGATGCTTCTCGATTTGCCTACTTGCGTGGGGAACTTGGTATTTGTCACCCTTACGGCATTTTGTGAGGGGGAGCTGTTTTTAATTGTCATGCATTTGCTCACTGTGTGTGAAATTGCATTTACATATCTTGCACTTATATGCCTAATTTTAATTCATATAATCGTGTCCGCTCAGCTCTATTTAATATATCTGAAACATTCATGTGCATGATGTTTTCTTTCAAAATCAGATCGGGCTCACTGTTTAGTCTTGAATCTAGCATGTTTAGGCAGGACTGCTTTAGCTGTCTTTTATTTGCTTGACAGCAAGACTCCTTTTCTCTGGATGCTAATTTGTGCAACTTGAAAAATTGTTTTACATATTCATGGATAATCATAAAGTGCTAAACAATTTGTTCACTTAATCACAATTCCCAAATCCATGATTTGCATGCTTCAAAGTAAAAGATCCAGGTGGGTTTGTTTGTCGCACTACTCTATTCTAGACTGCTTACCATTGCACTTTGGTCTGAACTGGAATATTATAGTGTCTGCCAAAATCATTGCCTTAAGCTTCTGATGACTTTCATGCCTAGGCTTGGCCTGATTGGAAAGTATAAGGTGGACGAACAAATAACCCTGGCATTAAGAAAAGAACAACAGAATTCATAGATCATCAAGTTTGCTTTCATTGCTCCATTTGAACTGGACTTGTCTGTCTAGAGTAGCAATTGACTAGCTTTGCGCAGTCCCTGCTTTTACTTTTCTAGCTGTCTTGATTGAGTGGTGATGCTTTTATTTCAAAAATGATAAAATCACATGCAGTCATCATGTTTTTAGAGAATGTTAAATTGAGCTGAGCCCATGATCATTGGTATTACTGTTGGCATATTTTTGCTTTGTATGTCTTTGCAATTCTGCTCATTTCCAAGCAATGCATCTTTTACATGCTCCTTGATGCTTGCATTGCCAAAGGGGGAGAAATTTTTGAGTTCTCTGTTGCAAGGTGGTACAACTAAATTACTCAAGGGGGAGTTTTATCTTGAAAAAAATTGCCGAAGGGGCTTTTACTCTTTTGAAAAGGGGGAGGAAAATTCTTTTGTCAAGTGATATGTTTTGGCTCGTTTCTGAGTTTTTATGGTCACTTGTGTGCTGAAAGTCTTTAAATTTTCTTGAACTTGAATTTGGTTGTCAATGCACTCATCAAGGGGGAGATTGAGAAACCAAGGGTTGGTTTCGGTGTTTGTGATGAGTGATTGACAGGCTTTTAACCTTTGGTTCGAAGGGGTACCTCCGAAGGGGGTTCGGAGGTTGGTACTCCGAAGGTGTTCGGAGGTGGTTTACCGAAGGGTTTGGTGGTTTGGTTGCTGTAGCTGTTGTAGCTGAGTGTGCCTGTCGGAGGGGTCCGATAGTACACGATGACTGGGTTTGTACCGAAGGTATCGGTACTTTGGGCGGTACACCAGAGGGTGTGCCGAAGGTTGCTAACCCATAGAGGTCTCCGGAGTACTGGATACACTTGTCTATTTGTCTGTGGTGCGCAGGGGACTTCGGAGGCGACAAATGGACGTAGCAGGTGAACCTGGGTCAAGCGGGAGGCTTGATGCCAGGGGAGCGGGGAGCTCCGTCACAGTGGCTGCGAAGGGGTCCAGGTCGGACCTTGGGTCGAGGTGCACCAGGAGAAGGCAGTAAGTGCGGAGCGTGGCTCCGGGTGAAGGTACTCCGAGACAAAGTCCTCAGAGGCGAGGCACTTCGAAGGGTACTCCGGATGGAGTGATTTCGGAGTATGGTGGATCAAGTCCTCTGCGGAGGCAAGGCGTTCGAAGTGTGCTCCGGAGGGAGACATTCGAAGGTACCCGACGAAGGTCTCTGAAGTCGAGGCGCATCGAAGGCATGGTCCGGGTGAGACACATCGAGGAGTGTGCTCGGGGAGAGACACTGTGATGAAGTGCTCATGGAATGCTTCGTGCGGATGCCTTGGACGAGGGAGGGACTTCGAAGGGTGGTACTCCGAAGGTGGGGCTTCGGAGCGAGGTTGACTTGTGGTGCTTCGGCCATGCATGGCTTCGGTACACGGACTGACGGAGTTCGAGCTGAGAGAAGCTGCGAAGCCATGGTGGTCCACTCCGGAGGTGGTGGTGCGAAGGCCCAAGGGCTTTGACGGCTTCGGCTCAAAACCGTCACTGTATCGGAGGCTAACTTCGGTGAAGCGAAGGCCGTCCGGCTCAAGGCTTCTCACCGAAGCTACCGCACCCCTCGCGTGCGAAGGGGGCTTCAGAAAGGTCAAAGACTGCAAAGGATGACATTGTCTGCTCTGCAAAAAGCTGACGATGTCCCCTTTGCAAAGCTGACAGAGAAGCCTCCAGAATAAAGTTGACTACCTTTTGTACCCCTCTGTTCTGTAGAGACAAAACTGGTGTAAACCCTAGGGGTAAAGTAGTCATTTCACTTTGGGTGAATAGTGGCTATAAATATGGGGGCTGGGTAGGTAACATTTAACACTTTGAGCATTTACTGTTGAGCTCATGTACTAGCCCCACACATGTTGTATTCATCCAGTGAGTTCTTTTACTGTGTTCCCTATTCAAGCAGCGAAGCCCTGCTTCTATGTTATCTTTCTGCTTGAGCTTGTCTTGCATACCTCGCTAGTTGTAGTGCACCGAAGCCTATCTAAGCGAAGGGTGTTTTGTGCGAAGTGTGTTTTTCTGTGTGTGTTCACTCTGTGTAACAGGAGGCTAGACCTCGCTGCTTACTAGCGAAGCCCTGATCGAAGCCCGTGTTTTTCTCGTGACGAAGCCCTTAGCGAAGTCCACATAGTGTGCGTCTAAACTTTCGCAGTACGAAGCCCAGCACCAGTTGCTGCCGCTAAGTATTAGGTCGAAGTCCTCAGAGGGTAGTCTACTCTTGCGAAGGGTGAAGTGTGAAGCCTGCTCGAAGCACCCTGTGTGCTGAGCCTGCACTGACTTAGCAGAGTTATTTTCGGGGTTGTGGGTGGAGCGAAGTCTGCTTGGCTTCGGACTTTTACTCCTTGCGAAGCCTGTGTTAGGAGCCGTCAAACACCTCCGAACCTGAACTTCGAAGGTTGTGTTCGAAGCCTGTTCCGCAGTAGACTGTATTAAAACAGAAGGCTATTTTTAGCCTGAAATTTTAAAAGCTCCCATTCACCCCCCCCTCTGGTCGCCGTTTCCGGTCCAACAACATCCTTCGAACATGTTTTACCATATTAGCCCTATAAGGGATACCGAAATAGTATCTATTATATCGGTTGTAATTGAGGGGTAAAAAAGTCTTTTCTTTAGAGAGTTTTACTTATAAATACTCCCCTTCTCGCCCTGTAATAGGCATCGAATATTCAGATATTCAACATAGACTTTGAACTATCTCAAGCTATTGTCCATCTCGGAGGCTTGGAATAGTTTACTCAAACAAACACTTTGTTTGTCAGACACTTAATTTCCTAAATCTGTTAGTGCAATCTTTTACGCCAACAGTTTGCGTCGCTCGTGGGAACCTAGTACAAAAAATTCGTTCTCTACCAATCCTTTCCTAGAGCCATGCCTCCTAAGCGGAGCCTAGGCACTAGTCCCCTTCGGAGCTCTTCTTGGACCTCTAGGTTGAAATCTTCAAACACCGTCGAGGTCAGAGGACCTTCTGTGGTCCCCCCACCTCAGACTCCTGAAACAAATACTCTTCCACGAACATACGAAGCCCCTCTCGGGACTCCGTCTATGCTTCGAACCGACGAAGCCTCTCCTGTGGCTCCATCTATGCTCCGAAATGACTTGTTCAGTTCTCAAGACCCACAAGTTCCCTACGGAAGAAATGAAGACCGTCCTGACAATGTGGCAACCCAGATGGCCCGTCTTCAGGCTGAAGTGATGAGGTGGAGGCAGGAAGCTACGGATATGCTTCATCCTCAAGCTAGCCCCGTCATCCCGGAGGTGCCTCAAGATGATGACCTCGCTGTTTATCGAAGCCTCTGAGATTCTAAGAAGCACTGATAATGCTTCTTTTGATGATGAATCTCCGTTACACCCCGAATTACAGAAGGTGCGCTTCGACCCTAAGTTTAGAACTTCGAAGCTCTGTAAGTATTCCGGAGATCAAGATCCAAGGGAATTTTCCCGCTCGTATGCTTTAGCAATTGAGGCTAGCGGAGGGGTCCGAGACACAATGGCAAAGTGCTTCCCCCTTGCGCTCGAAGGAGTCGCTCTGCATTGGTTCTGGTCTTTAAAACCAAGATCAATTGGGTCTTGGGAGCAATTAAGAAATAAGTTCGTAAGCAACTTCCAAGGTACATTTGTGCCCCCTATGTCTACTGGAAGTCTTTTTCAGGTAAAGCAGCAACCTGGAGAAACTTTGCGGCAGTTTTTTAAGCACTTCGCTCATATGAAGTCACAAATAAGAGGGTTGTCCACATCATCTGTGGTTGATGTGGCTCGGGAAGGAGTCACAAATGCAGGCCTCCTCGACAAGCTTCACCGGAAGCATATTTCCTCAATAGCGCAATTAATGGCTTACTTTGAGGAATATGCTAGGTCGGAGGAAGGATTGCTCTGAAGGACAGCTTCGTCTTCGCCAACCATCCAAGAAGTTAAACTTGAAGTGAAGACTTCAACTCCTTCATAAGGATACCACTTCGACAATCAGCATGACAAACGAAGAGGGCAAACGCATCCTCGTTCCGAAGTTTTGAACATTGCTCCCTCTTTGCCAAAATTCCCCCCCAAGAATCCACAAGCTTCGGAAAGCAAGGTCAGCGGCTAGAGGCCGCTAGGGAAGCCGGTTGGAAATCTTTTACGCCAACAGGTACACACTCCTGTATACCGCCCAAAGTACCGAACCCTTCGGTACAACCTTCGAAACGTAATTTGTTGAACCCCTCCGACAGATACACTCCACTGCAAACTAGCACAACCAGCAAATACTGAAAACACCTCCGAACCCCCTTCGGAGAGACCCCTTCGCCTAGAAGGTAATCTATCAATCACTCATTACAGACTGAAAATCAAGGCACATTTCAACTTGGTTTCTCATTAGTTTAGACCTAACCACCATAGACTCCTCTCCTCCCTTTCTTGATCTCAAAAGTTGAGATCGAGGATTTTTCGTTCTCACGTGCGGTGCTAGCACGCCGTCATGGGAAGTACTCCGTCCATGTACGTGTGGATACCATGGGGCATTGCTCCAATAGCGACGCGCTTCCTCAACATCTTCTTTCGCTGCACCTAGCACTTCTTGTGCTAGAAGGTACCGATTTATGATCTCGCACGGGCAAACTTTTTGTGCTTTGGGGTGAATTTTTGAAATTTCTGGCTAGCGTAGCTTCCCCTTTCCTCAATAGTGGTATCAGAGTCTACGTGCATAGTGTTCGATCTGGATCCCTCATGTATGAAGATACATGGTGGAAAAACAGATTAGATTTGTTTCTGTTCGAGGCAAATCGGAAGTTCCAATACTAATCGGATGTTCCGATATCGAATAATGATTCGATATAGTGATCAATTATTACTACCAGGAATTTCGATATTGATCGGAAGTTCCAGCGGATCAGAAGTTCCGATGCCAGATCGGAAGATCTGACCCACCCAAATTTGAAATTCTGAGCCTGTTGAGCAGAGTTTTTTAGATCTAGATTTTAGTCACTCGTAGATTCCTCGCCTAACTTTGTTTTGCAGAGAATGTTGTGACTGGCATGACCTTGGATAAATGTGATGTATGAGATGCATGCAATGTATGTAAATTAAATAAGACATGCGTGTCATGGTTATTTACACCCTAAGGCTGATGTAAATTTAAATACAACTTTCATGTCGTTCTACGGTACTTCGGCCCATGTAACTAGTATAGGCTATGCTAGATAGACTAATACACTTCATGGAGGCCAGGAGCACGTAATCAATGATGGGAGCCATGGAGATTGAGATCGCCATGTGAAGAGGGCCATGCTATGTCAAAGTTAATATGATTGTCTGTGATGCTTTCTTATGTTCTTGTTATACTATTCTTGCATGTTTCGTGTGCGCTAGGACGTTACCATGCTAGAATAGTTTTCCCTCCAAAAATTAAGTATTGATGCTCTTTCCAATAGCAGCACCCACCAAGGATCTCAATTATCAATAGTGGTTCTATCAAAGCAGGCTGCTATCTTTTATCCTGACCAGTTGGGGCGAAAGTCAGACTTCTGCACTCATAGTGTTGGCTTGCTTAACGAGGCTATCTGAGAAATCAAGAGTGGTTTCGGTCTGGATGATGAGTGATTGACAAGGATGAGCGTCTGAGCGAATGAGTGGTCGAGAGTTTGTGGAGTGCATCGAGGGCTTCGATGTGGAGTGAAGGTGTGGCTGCCGAGGGTTTCGGCAGTGCGTTGCGTCCTTGTTTTGGCTTGTCTTGTTTGTGCAGGGTGGAGATGCTGACTGACTGTCGATGGCGGGTGATCGAGGGTCGAGCAGGGAGCTTGATGCCGAGGATCAAGGAGGCCGGGTGAAGTTGGAGAAGATCTCAAGAGTGCATGAAGAGACGGAGCAAAACTCGGACAGACGGCTTACTGCAATGGCGTGTCGACCGTGTTCGCAGGAGGCCAAGACAAGCATTCGCGCGGCTCAAGGGGATCGAGAGCGGAAGTGGCTTGCTGGCGCTCGGAGTCGCGAAGCGGTATCATGAGTCGAGGAGCTGAAAAGGCTTTATCGGTTTTTGCTGAAACCGTCGAAACATTTACCCTTTTTACTATTTCAATAAAATAGTGTCAAAGTGTTAGTTTAAATTTAGTGTCTTAGTGTGTACTTTTTAAAATATTTTTGGAGTACAAATATTTTGAAAATATACTAAAGAGGGGTCATTTGTAATTTTCTAGAGTAATTAGGGTATTTCTAATTGTAATTTTCACTTTTGTATTTTGAGTATTTTCTAGGGGTTTAGTGCAAATTAGGCCTTCTAGAATGTGGAGTAGGTGGATAAATATCTCATGTGTGTGCTGGCCGAACTAGGGGAGACACATCCATAACAATCCAGGAAAAACCAATTTCGTTTTGCTTCTTGCAATGTCTATCATCCTAAAGTATTTTTCCTGCGTTTGATTGCCGATCGGCTACAGCGGCATGATTTGGAACAGGGCGCCAGCGTTTTTGCCGGAATCGACAGGAATCGCTAAAGGTGTCTGGCGCTGGAAGTAAGATCCCTTCTGAATGCGATTTTGAGAGCCAGATTTCTTGCAATTTCTCAACAGAACTCGATGTGGATGTCTATATACATTTTGTTATGCAAGTTATGAATGATCCATTTTCGAAACTTGCATCTAGTTTCGTTGAGTCTGAGTATTTCTTTTGCTGATCCCAAGTGATGCATCTGGTTCTGTTTTCTGGCTGAACTGATTTTCTCTGTTAGTGCTGAAATCCATTTTAAAGTGTTTGATCAAATGTCTAGCTGATACATGTGACTGTTTTGATTTGAATGGATGGAGAGGGTCTAGACCATTCAATCAAATCAAAACACAAATTCAGTTTGGCTTGCTAAGCTTGTTCATCCGAAATATTTGTTCTGCTGCTATCACATGAAGATGAACAGCGAACCAGTTTTGCCGATTCTAAAATAGTGTGCCATTGTTGCTGTTCATTGTCCAACCGAGCAAATTTTTCAGCAAGTTTTCAGCGCCTGGTGATTTGCAGGATTATGCTTCAGCCTTGCCAGCTAGGATTGTTCATCATCCATGAACCATTTTTTAGCATTTGTTTCAGTTGATCAACCGTGATCGACTCTGATGTATCACATGATCATGAACAGCACCGAAAGTTTTTGTGCTGGATTTGCTACATGTTGCTCGGGCTGTCCAGGAAAAATTGTTCACTGGTTTGCTGCCTAAATTTTTCAGTGTTTGATCTGTGTGAATTAAAGTGTTTCAGATTTGAGTTTATAGTTAGTTCATTCAGAACTTTTCCTCTGCAATTGTTTTTGTATTGCGAGAGAGCATTTTTCTTGCGTTGATGAATTACAGTGAATAGTGCTGAGAGCTACATGCTGAAGAGATTGGATGATCTACAGCGCTGGGAGATTGTGTCGGTATTGCAATAGTTTTCACAGGTTTGAGGTCATTTCTTCTCTGATTAAACTGTGATAAGATCTATTCTTCATTTCACATTGGTTGCAAAGATTGCTGTGAGTGAACCATAAGTTCAGAATTCTTTGGTACTGCTGTTATCTGTTTTGCAATAGTGAGGCAATGAAAAAACGCAATTCAAGTTATCATGGTATACTGTTTTTGTAGTATTATGAACTAGCTGTTTTGTTTCAGTTTGAATCTCAGTTTTGATGCTGAATTAGTATATCAAATTGATTTGTTTTCAAAGTTTGATTCCTGAATCTTTGTTCAGCTTTCAGGACACTCTAAGACTGAAATTGCACTTGTGCTGCTCTGAAATCAGTGTATCCAGCATTGACAGTTTCTTTTACTGGATTTACTGTGTTGTCTCTATCTTCTCTAATTTGAGTATACAGTTGTTGTGATTTCAGTGCTTTGCTAGATTAACAAGTCCTGAATATATTTTGTGCTGAATTGAAATGAATGTGAGACTGAAATTTGCAAAATGAATCAGAAAATAACGAACACACCTTGCTGATTTTTAGTGTACTGTTCACCATCCGAAAAACTATATTCTGAATTTGATTGATTATAGTTGTGAATTTTTCGAATCCATAATGCTGACCATGTTCTGTTTTGGTGTGAGCTGATCCATAGAGAATCTGAATTTGAACCTTGCAAATTGAATCAAAGTTTAACAAATACACTTTGCTGAAATTACTTTTACTATTCATCGTCTGAAAAATTCAGAATTGTATGAATATCGATTGTGAGTGATTTGAATCGAGATGATTCATTTCTATAAACTTGAATTGATCGTGTGTATGAGTGATTTGATATAGGTGTTGTCTAGGATCTTGAAACGAAGCTATTTTTAAGCTTTTGACTCTGTTTGAGCTTAACATTTGTACTGTTTGAATTGAAGCGTAAATTTGTGTTTTTAGAGGTGCGTTGGGTGATTTGATTAGGCCATCACTGAGAAAGAAAGTGTCGAGGCGCCTATTCACCCCACCTCTAGTTGCCATTTCAATCCCACAATTGGTATCAGAGCCGGTTTGATCACGAGTTGACCTTTACCGGTTGTGATCCTTTTGGCGACATGGCACTAGTTTCCGGTTCTAACAATGGCACCTCATTTGGAGGTAGCATGTCTGGTGTGTGTGCTTTTTCTAGGGGATTTGCCTTGTCTTCTTTGGTCTCTATCACAAAGGAGCAAGTGGACACATTAGACGATGAAGAGCTTGTTCTCATAGTCAAAAAGTTCACTTGATTCTATAATGATAGAAGAGACCAGAGGAGAGGAGGCTCTCGAGGGTGTGTCGAGTGTGGAGATCTAAATCACATTAAAGCCAACTGCCCAAAACTAAAAGCCACAAATGAACGTGAACAAAAGTATCAGAAAAAAGATAGAAAACCGCTCTACAAAGGCAAAAGAGGAAAGGTGGCGAAAAGAATGGCTCGGGCTTTCGTGACAGCTCTTAGCGACATTGACAACACCTCGAGCGAAGATCCCAGTTCTGATGAAGATGAACCAGATGAGACGAAAGAAAAGATGAAGGACTTCAACGACCTCTACTTCATGGCCAACTGCAAACAAAGCAGCGATGAACCCGACATATCTGAGGTCAGTCTATCTTTTGATCAATTACTTGTGCAAAACGATGAACTACATGATGCTATGATTTCTCAAGATAGACTGCTCAAACTTGCTGCTAAATAAAGAAAAGATCAAAAAGCCAAGAATCCTACCCAACCGATCAAGAAACCTCTTTGTGCTTCAGATGAATCTCCTAAACCAAAACCCAAGAAAACCGTGAGATTTGCGCCTGAGACCCATACCCATACACCCAAGAAAGTGTATCACTGTTCTTATTGTCATTGGGTGGGTCATTTGATTGGGTTTTGCTTTCGTCGTATCAGGGATGAGCGACGGTCTTTTGCTATGAGTTTTCAGGACATGCACTACCCATCTTTAGGTATGCATGAGTCTGCTTTTCGATCTCATCCTAATTTTGAGGCTCCTTACAGTTGTATGAGTGGCTATGCTCATCGTGGTGTATATCGTACCTTGTATGATGATAGACCACGTAGGCATTTTGGTCCTAATCATTTTAGGAGACCTCAGCGAGTTGCTAGGAGATCACATGCGCAGTATGATTCTCATCATACACAGTCTCCTGCTTTATCTACTTCTCGGGTTGTTCAGCACTGGATACCTAAGCATCTTATCTCTGAATCCAGCGCTGAGTACTCGAGATTTTACTTCTCTACTTAGGAGAGTGTTTTTGCCCCTCGTGGTGGACACCATTCCTCATATGGTGATAGATCACGTGTAAGAGGTTTTGTTGCTCGACAGGTTGGGAGACCTTGTCAATTTCCAGGTTCGTGCTTTATTGCTAGACCACACACTTTTTATCATGATTTATTTCCTATGCATGGTCAGTTTTCTATTTTGCTTGGATTTCGTGTTTTGTGCTATTGGATTCCTAAGAAATTTTTATCTCACCCTCTCACTGAGCATCCGAGAGATACGAGCATGTTTTGAGGGGGAGCTGTGTAGCATTGCATGAGCTTCTGTCATTTGATTAATTGCTTTTACAAGTACATGCTTTATAATGCCTTTGAACTATTATCTTTAATACTGTTGACTGCTTAGCATGTATTCATCTGAGAATTGACATGAACATGGCTTTTATTTGTGAAAAATTGAAAATGGTCACTGCTTAGTCTAGAATCTAGCTTGGATTGTGTTGGACCAGAAACGGCGACCAGAGGGGGGTGAATGGGAGCTTTTAAAATTTCAGACTAAAATAGCCTTATGTTTTAATTATGTCTTCTGCGGAACAGGCTTTGAACACACCCTTCGAAATTCTGGTTCGGAGGTATTTCACAGCTCCGAAAACAGGCTTCGCAAGGAGTAAAAGTTCGAAGCCAAGAAGACTTCGCTCCACACACAAACCCAAAATTCAGCTTCTGCTCAGTTTGTGCAGCCTTCGCACACAAGGTGACTTCGTGCAGGCTTCGCACTTCACCCTTCGCAAGAGCGGACTTCCCTCTGCGGGCTTCAACCAAATACTCAGCGACAGCAACTGGTGCTGGGCTTCATACTTCGAAGGTCTAAACGCACACTTCACGGACTTCGCTAAGGGCTTCGACTAGGGAAGAAAAAGGGCTTCGATCAGTGCTTCGCTAGTAATCAGAGAGGTCTAGCCTCCAGTTTACACAGAGCGAACACACACTGAAAAACACACTTCGGTCAAAACACACTTCGCCCAAACAGGCTTCGGCGCACAATCTCAAGTCAAATGAAGTGACACACAAGAGATCAAAGCATGAAGCGAGGTATGCATACAAGCTCAAGCAGAAAGTGAATACAGAATCAAGACTTCGATGCTTGAACAGGGAACACAAAAATTGAACTCACAGGATGAATACAGAGTGTGGTGGCTAGCACAGGAGTTCTACAATGAATGCTCAAAGTGTTAATGCGACCTACCCAGCCTCCACTATTTATAGGCACTATTCAGCCATGTGAATTGACTACTTTACCCCTAGGGTTTACACTGGTTTTGTCTCATCAGAACAGGGGGTACAAAGGTAGTCTACTTTATTTGGAGGCTTCCTTTGTCAGCTTTGCAGAGGGGACAACGTCAGCTTTTTGCAGAGCAGACACTGTCAGCCTTTACAGTCTTGGACCCTTCTGAAGCCCCCCTTCGCACGCGAGGGGTGCGGTAGCTTCGGTGAGAAGCCTTGAGCCTGATGGCCTTCGCTTCACCGAAGTCAGCCTTCGATACAGTGACGGTTTTGAGCCGAAGCCGTCAAAGCCCTTGGGCCTTCGCACCAACACCTTCGGAGTGGACCACCACAGCTTCGCAGCTTCTCCCAGCTCGAACTCCGTCAGTCCGTGTACCGAAGCCATGCATGGCCAAAGTACCACAAGTCATCCTCACTCCGGAGCCAGCCTTGCTCCGAAGCCAGCTTCGCTCCGAAGCCAGCTTCGCTCCGAAGCCCCACCTTCGGAGTACCACCCTTCGAAGTCCCTCCTTCGTCCAAGGCCTCCGCATGAAGCATTCCATGAGCACTTCATCGTAGTGTCTCTCCCCGAGCACACTCCTCGATGAGCCTCACCCGAACCATGCCTTTGATGCACCTCGACTTCTGAGACCTTCGTCGGGTATACCTTCGAGTGTCTCCCTCCGGAGCACACTTCGAACACCTTGCCTCATTGCTGAGGACTTGATCCACCATACTCCGAAGTCACTCCATTCGGAGTACCGTTCGAAGTGCCTCGCCTCTGATGACTTCGTCTCGGGGTACCTTCACCCGGAGTCACACTCCGCACTTATTGCCTTCTCCTGGCGCACCTCGACCCGAGGTCCGACCTCGACCCCTTCGCAGCCTTCGTGACGGAGCTCCCTGCTCCCCTGGCATCAAGCCTCTCGCTTGACCCAGGTTCACTTGCTACGAACCGTCCGTCACCTCCGAAGTCCCCTGCGCACCACAGACAAACAGACAAGTGTATCCAGTACCCCGGAGACCTCTCCAGGTAAGCAACCTTCGGCACACACTCCGGTGTACCGTCCAAAATACCGAACCCTTCGGTACAGCCAATCATCGTGTACAGTCGGACCCCTCCGACAGGCACACTCCGCTGCAACAGCTGCAGCAACCAGAGCCCACAGAACCCTTTGGTGAAACAGCCTCCAAACATCTTCGGAGAACCAACCTCCGAACACCTTCGGAGAACCAACCTCCGAACACCTTCGGAGAACCAACCTCCAAACCAGAGGGTAAAATCTGTCAATCACTCATCACAGACTCCGAAACCAACCCTTGGTTTCTCAGATTGGCTAAGTGCTTTTGCTGTCTTTCATACACTTGATAGCTAGGTCCTTTTACTTGGCTACGCAACATGAGTTCATCAAAAATGAAAATGAAAAAAATGAATGAAAATGAAAATGGAAATGAATGATGTTCATGCTTTTGTGTGCTGAATTTTGAAAAGATCTAGGTGGGTTTGCTTTGTTGCACTACTTTGTTCTGGACGGCTTACCATAGCACTTTGGTATGAACTAGGACATTGAGTGTATACCAAGACCATTGCTTTAAGCTTCTGATGGTTTCAACCTAGGCTTGGCATGGTCGGTTAGCATAAGGTTGACATGCAAATAACGCCTGACACAAAAATGAAAAAAATTAAAAAATTTAAAATTCATTACATATCATGTTTGCTGAAGCACCTTGGAGTGGGATATGCTTATCTAGTGTGTGCTTGCTTAGCTTTTGCATCTCATGCCTTGACATGTCTAGTATGCTAGTCTGAGCGGTGATGCTTTTATTTGTTAAAAACCTGAAAATGCTTGCTCATGTCTTTTTGTTTAGATGGTATACATGTGAGGATGTTTTTCAGTACTTTTAGATGACATTCAAGGCGAATACTTGTTGGTACTGTAATTGCAGTTGCTCATGTCTCAGAAGCTCACATCTCTGCTTTACCCTCTTTTCCCTCTTTGCATCTTTTTATATCCTTGATGCCTGCAGTGTCAAAGGGGGAGAAATGATATACATGATGCTTTGACTTTTGGATTGCTTGGTTAAGGGGGAGTTGTGCTTTTGATGGTGTGATGCGCTTTTGATGTTTTGATGCGATGCACTTTTGATGGTTTTGATGCGATGCGCTTTTGATGTTTTGATGCAATGCGCTTTTGATGCTTTTGATGCTTTGCCTTGCATAAGGTTTTTGCCCAAGCAAGGAGATCTTTTACCAAGTGACATGTTTTGCTCTTTTGTGAGTTTTTATGGTCACTTGTGCGCGTAACTTGCTATCTCATCATGTCTTTGCTTTGGGGTTGTCAATGCACTCATCAAGGGAGAGATTGAGAAACCAAGGGTGGTTTCGGTCTGGATGATGAGTGATTGACAAGGATGAGCGTCTGAGCGAATGAGTGGTCGAGAGTTTGTGGAGTGCATCAAGGGTTTCGATGTGGAGTGAAGGTGTGGCTGCCGAGGGTTTCGGCAGTGCGTTGTGTCCTTGTTTTGGCTTGTCTTATTTGTGTAGGGTGGAGATGCTGACCGACTGTCGACGACGGGTGATCGAGGGTCAAGCAGGGAGCTTGATACCGAGGATCAGGGAGGCCAGGCAAAGTTGGAGAAGATCTCAAGAGTGCATGAAGAGATGGAGCAAAACTTGGACAGACGGCTGACTGCGATGGCTGACTGCGATGGCGTGTTGACCGTGTTCGCGAGAGGCTAGGACAAGCATTCGCGCGGCTCGAGGGGATCGAGAGCGGAAGTGGCTTGCTGGCACTCGGAGTCGCGAAGCATTGTCACGAGTCGAGGAGCTGAAAAGGCTTTGTCGGTTTTTGCTGAAAACCATCGAAACATTTACCGTTTTTACTATTTCAATAAAATAGTGTCAAAGTGTTAGTTTAAATACAAATATTCTGAAAATATTCTAAAGATGGGTCATTTATAATTTTCTAGAGTAATTGGGGTATTTCTAATTGTAATTTTCAGTTTTGTATTTTGAGTATTTTCTAGGGGATTTAGTGCAAATTAAGCCTTCTAGAATGTGGAGTAGGTGGATAAATATCTCATGTGTGTGCTGGCCGAACTAGGGGAGACACATCCAGAACAATCCAGGAAAAACCAATTTCGTTTTGCTTCTTGCAATGGCTATCATCCTAAAGTATTTTTCCTGCGTTTGATTGCCGATCGGCTACAGCGGCATGATTTGGAACAGGGCGCCAGCGTTTTTGCACGAATCGACAGGAACGCTACAGGTGTCTAGCGCTGGAAGTAAGATCCCTTCTGAATGCGATTTTGAGAGCCAGATTTCTTGCAATTTCTCGACAGAACTCGATGTGGATGTCTATATACATTTTGTTATGCAAGTTATGAATGATCCATTTTCGAAACTTGCATCTAGTTTCATTGAGTCTGACTATTTCTTTTGATGATCCCAAGTGATGCATTTGGTTCTTTTTCTAGCTGAACTGATTTTCTCTGTTAGTGCTGAAATCCATTTCTAAAGTGTTTGATCAAATGTCTAGGTGATACATGTGACTGTTTTGATTTGAATGGATGGAGAGGGTCTAGACCATTCAATCACATCAAAACACAAATTCAGTTTGGCTTGCTAAGCTTGTTCATCCGAAATAATATTTGTTCTGCTGCTATCACATGAAGATGAACAGCGAACCAGTTTTGCCGATTCTGAAATAGTGTGCCGTTGTTGCTGTTCATTGTCCAACTGAGCAAATTTTCAGCAAGTTTTTAGCGCCTGGTGATTTGCAGGATTATGCTTTAGCCTTGCTAGCTAGGATTGTTCATCATCCATGAACCATTTTTTAGCATTTATTTGTTTCAGTTGATCAACCGTGATCGACTCTGATGTATCACATGATCATGAACATCACCGAAAGTTTTTGTGCTGGATTTGCTACATGTTGCTCGGGCTGTCCAGGAAAAATTGTTCACTGGTTTGCAGCCTAAATTTTTCAGTGTTTGATCTGTGTGAATTAAAGTGTTTCAGATTTGAGTTTATAGTTAGTTCATTCAGAACTTTTCCTCCGCAATTGGTTTTTGTATTGCCAGAGAGCGTTTTTCTTACGTTGATGCATTACAGTGAATAGTGCTGAGAGCTACATGCTGAAGAGATTGGATGATCTACAACGCCGGGAGATTGTGTCGGTATTGCAATAGTTTTTACAGATTTGAGGTCATTTCTTCTCTGATTAAACTGTGATAAGTTCTATTCTTCATTTCACATTGGTTGCAAAGATTGCTGTGAGTGAACCATAAGTTCAGAATTCTTTGGTACTGCTGTTATCTGTTTTGCAATAGTGAGGCAAAGAAAAAATGCAATTCAAGTGATCATGGTATACTGTTTTTGTAGTATTATGAACTAGTTGTTTTGTTTCAGTTTGATTCTCAGTTTTGATGCTGAATTGGTATATCAAATTGAGTTGTTTTCAAAGTTTGAGCTTAACATTTGTACTGTTTGAATTGAAGCGTGAATTTGTGTTTTTAGAGGTGCGTTGGGTGATTTGATTAGGCCATCACTGAGAAAGAAAGTGTCGAGGCGCCTATTCACCACCCTCTAGTCGCCATTCCGATCCCACACTATCAAAACAGTTTTGGGCCTTGGAGCATAGAGTTGGCGTAGAGCATTGGATGCTTCTCCAATAACAAGAGTCACATACGATGTGATTAGCAAAGACTTGTTTACCTATGTCACCTAGCTTCTAGCAGTGATGCCAAAGCTCACTAGGAGTTAGAATGAATACGGATCTTGTGCCACTATTAGTCATTAGAGTAAAAGTGACTATTTTAAAATGGTGGAACATCTTTTATTGGATAGAAGATAAACATTGCATAGTGTTGAATCTTGCATTTAATCTTTTGTAGATCATGGCACTTACTACTCCTTCTGTTAAGAGAACTCCAATTTTTAATTTGTGATCTATTCTTGAACGTGAGAAATTATCTAGAACAAACTTTATGGATTGATATCGAAATTTAAGAATTGTTCTTACACAAGAGAAAATGATTACATTCTAGAGGAACCTCACCTTGATGAACTAGGGGAGGATGCTTTTTCTGTAGAAAAGCATGCTTATGAGAAGCATGCTAGTGATTTCATGGATGTTAGCTATCTGATGTTTGCCTGCATGTCCTCTGAGTTCTAGAAACAATACGAGGAACACGATGCTTACGATATGATCGTAGTTCTCAAGGGTATGTTTCAGAACCAGGCAAGGGCAGAGAGATACAACGTGTCTAATTCCTTGTTTGGTAGTAGGCTGGCTGAAGGGAGCCCAATGAGTCCTCATGTGATTAGAATGATTGGTTACATCGAGACTCTAAAGAGATTGGGTACCCCACTAGATCCATACTTAGCTATTGATGTCATTCTCCAGTCGCTCCCACTGAGCTCTGAGCCATTCATCATGAATTACAATATGGTTGGACTAGAGAAGACACTAGCTAAGTTGCATGGGATGCTAAAAACTATTGAGGGGAGTGTCAAGAGATCTCCAAATCATGTCATGGTAGTTCAGAAGGTGAGCAAAAAGAGAAATAGTTAGGGCAAGGCTAAGACTACAAATTCGATCTCTAGTGCGAATCCAAACCGGCTGGAAAGTCCAAGTAAGGTCCTGCTGCCTCTGATGTGTGCCACCACTGTCATAAGCCTGGGTATTGGAAGCGCAATTACAAGGTGTACCTGGAAGAGCAAAAGAACAAGAAGAGAAGTGTGGCTTCCACTTTAGGTATTAATGTTATTGAAATTAATCTCGCTACTCGTCCAAATGATTCATTTGTATCTGATAACAGATCGATGATTCATACTAGCAAATCGTTGCAGGGGCTGATTAGAGTAAGAAAGTGTGCAAGTGGCGAGCTAGATGTCTGTGTTAGGAATGGTGCAAAGGTTGTAGCATTGGTCATCTGCGTTTATTCACTGTCACTACCCTCGGGACTAGTTTTGGAGTTGAGTAATTATTATTTAATTCCCGCCTTTGGAAGAAACATTACCTCTTCTTCATGTTTAGAGGAAGATGGTTTTGAATTCATAATAAAGCACAAGTGTTGTTTAATATTTTCGAATGGCATGCTCTATGGTGTTTGTCCATTAGTGAATGGATTATATATTCTGAGTCTTGAATATGCACACGTTTATAACATTAGTACTAAGAAACAATGACTCAATGATTTGAATCCTACCTACATCTAGCATTGTCGTTTGGGTCATATAAATGAGAAACGCGTACAAAAGCTCCATATTGATGGACTTTTTGAGTCATTTGATTTTGAATCATATGACACATGCGAGTCTTCTTACTTGGCAAAATGAGAAAGACGCTTTTCACTGGACGAAGTGAGGAGGGCGAGTGAATTATTGGCCATAATACATTCTGATGTTTGTGGTCCAATGAGTCACACAGCTAGGAATGATTTTTAGTATTTTATCACTTTGACCGATGACTTTAGTAGATATGGTTATGTATACTTGACGAGGCAGAAGTGGGAGCCCTTGGAAAAGTTCAAGGAGTCCCAAATGAAGTACAAAATCATACGGGCAAGACAATTAAATTTCTACGATCTAATCATGGAGGTGAATATTTGAGCCATGAGTTTAGTGATCATCTGAAGCAGTGTGGAATTGTTCCACAATTGACTCCACCTAGCACACCCCAATGGAATGGAGTGTCCAAAATAAGGAATCGTACCTTGTTGCACATGGTTCGGTCTATGATGAGTCATGCTGATCGGACATTTTCCTTTTGGGGTCTCGCTCTAGGAAACACAACTTTCACGATAAATAGAGTTCCATCTAAGTCAGTAGAAAGACACCATATGAGATGTGGTATGGGAGGCGTCCCATCTTGTCTTTTCTACATATTTGGGGTTGTGAGGTGTATGTTAAACATTTGATGTCTAGCAAGCTCACTCCTAAGTCTGACAAGTGCATCTTTGTGGGGTATCCTAGGAAAACCAAAGGATATTGTTTCTATAATAGAGAAGAGGGAAAAGTGTTTGTCGGTCGAAATGGTGTATTCGTTGAGAAAGAGTTTCTCTCAAAAGGAGTTAGTGGGAGGACAGTGCATCTCGAAGAGGTTCGAGCGCCAGTGGAAAGTGTTCCAGATCCCACACAACAACAACTAGATGTGCAAGGTATTGCAGAGACTGTTGTGCATGCGCCAGCCTCACGAAGGTCTGAGAGGATGAGCCATGTGCCGGAGAGGTTCATGTTCTTGACCACCAGGCATCACGACGTGTTATTGTTGGACACCGACGAGCCTAAGACCTATGCGGAAGCAGTGATGGGACCAAACTCTGAGCAATGGTTTGGAGCCATTGGATTCGAGTTGGAGTCCATGCGAGAAAACCATGTTTGGAACTTGGTTGATCCACCCGATGGTGTAAAAACTATTGAGTGTAAATGGATCTTCAAGAAAAAGATAGATGTTGATGGAAATTTTCACATCTATAAGGCATGATTGGTGGTTAAATGTTTCAGACAGATTCAAGGTGTTGATTATGATGAAACATTTTCGCCCATCGCCATGCTTAAGTCTATTTGGATCATCCTAGCAATTTCCACATTTTATGATTATGAGATATGGAAAATGGATGTCAAGCCCGCTTTGTTGAATGGAAACCTGAAGGTATTGACGATCCGTGTAATGTTGGGAAAGTTTGTAAGTTGCAGATGTCCATTTATGGACTGAAGCAAGCTTCTCGGAATTAGAATCTTCTCTTTGATGAGGTAGTCAAAGGGTTTGGCTTCATCAAGAACAAAGAAGAGTCTTGTGTCTACAAGAGGGCTAGTGGGTGCTCACTTGTGTTTCCGGTCTTATATGTGGATGACATATTATTGATCGGAAATGACATTCCTTTGTTGAATGCTATCAAGACTTCACTGAAAAATAATTTTTCGATAAAAGATCTTGGAGAGGCAGCATACATTCTAGCCATTAAAGATCTATAGAGATTGATCAAAGTGGATAATTGGATTAAGCTAGAGTATATAAATTGACAAGGTTTTGAAACGGTTCAAAATGCATAATTGCAAGAAGGGTTTTCTGCCAATGGAACATGGTATTTCTAATAGTAAGACTCAGTGTGCTGTGACACCTGATGAGCTGGAGACGATGAGTTCGATCCTGTATGCCTCCACAATTGGATCCATCATGTATGCCATGTTGTATACAAGCCCAGATGTGTCATATGCTCTAATTGTTACGAGGAGGTAGAAATCTAACCTGGGTGAAAGTCACTGGTTGTAGTAAAGAATATCCTGAAGTACTTGAGAGGGATTGAGGAAATGTTCCTAGTATACGGTGGTGAAGAGGAGCTTGTGTTAAGTGATTACACCGATGCTAGCTTTCAGACCGATAAAGATGATTCTCGATCGCAATCTGGTTGTGTTCTGCCTCAATGGGGGTGCAGTGAGTTGGAAGAGTTTTAATCAAGAGACGGTGGCTGATTCTACACCAGAAACTAAGTATATTGACGCTTTAGAAGCTGCGAAGGAGGCCATTTGGATAAGAAAGTTTTTTTCTAAGATAGGTGTTGTTCCTAGTCCGTCTAGTCTAGTGGACCTCTATTTTGATAATAGTGGTGCCATTGCACAAGCCAAGGAGTCTAGATCACACCAAAAGTCCAATCATATACTTCAGCGATATAACCTGTTCTGCAAGATCATTGAGAGAGGTGATGTGAAGATTTGCAAGGTGCACACGGATTTGAACATGGTGGATCCGTTGATGAAGCCTCTTTCACAACCCAATCATGAGGCGCACCTAAGCTCCATGGGTATTAGATACTTGTGTGAGTGAGTAATGTATATGTGGAAGATGCTAGTAGAGTCTATTATAATATGTGAGGATAATTGTTATCTTGTTCCTTGAATAAATATCATTTACAGTGATTAATGAGTTGATGACTTGTTATGTGAAGCTATTTGTGTTATAATAATATTGTTCAAAAAGGGATCCCTAATATTGTCATCATGTGGGATAGTGATGACACATAGATTAGCACATCTGATTGATTGATGATCACGTTTCATAGATCATAGACATACAGATGTCAACTCATTGATGTGGACATATGTTGGTGAACATGGTGTTGGATAAACCCACTTGAGATACTCTTAGGATTATTATTGTAATGTGCCATCAGTTGTCATATCAAATGGTGTACCTGCAGAGTACTTGGACGTGAGATCGTCATTTGATTCTAGAATACGTAGTGACACACTTAGATGCTTCCTAACGCTATTCCATAATAGGGTAGTAATAAGGTTTGTTCTGAAATATGTCTTGGAATGTGAGCAGTCAAGATGGAATTTACACCACCTAATAATGGGAGATACATCTCTAGGCCCCTCGAGGTATTGGATTGGAAAAGTGAATGGTCATGCCACTATGACTAAAGAGTTAGTCATGATTTGAATTCAATACTTGTTCGAGTGAAAATGTCAAGATATCCAACAAGGGTGGCACGAATCTTGCCTTGAGATTGGCTGATGTCGTGTTGTAAAGGGACTGGTGCTTGTATCTATCAAAGGTTCAATGAAAATTGATTGTGTACACTTCCGGGGGTCAATATGTGCTGCTTGGTACCTCTATTGATCAGGAAATCGGAAAAGGTTTCTGGTGAACAACCGTTGGTGTATGAACCTATCGGGTCACACACTTAAGGGGATGGATTTAGAAACATGCAAAGAATTGTTTCTTGTGCATGTGAGAGATTGAAGGTAGTATGCCCAAGAAAATTCCAGGGATCGGAAGTTCCGATAGGTGTATCAGAATTTCCGATTATTTTTGGGGCCCGAATCAAAGAGATAAACTGACTTTGGAAGTTCCGATGGTTGGATTCGCAACATGAAACGAAAATTCTGATTTGGAATCGGATGTTCCGATTATTTTCTGGACTCGAGTCAGAGAGAACAAGTTGGTTTGGATGTTCCGATATGGTATCAGAAGTTCCAACGAGCAGAAGTTCCGATTTAGAATTAGAGAAAATTATACTAATCAGAAGTTCGGATATGTGTATCAGAAGTTCTGAGGTGGGCAAAAATGGATTGGATCTGTTATAGTATCGTACTGAATCAAGAGACCAAAATACCATGACGTAAGTTCTGATATAGGATCAGAAGTTCCGACGTGGGTAAAACAGATTGGATCTGTTAAAACACAAATCGGTTGTAACCGATTTATGGGTTTTAAGACGTGGTCGACTAGGGGCTCTCAGCCCTATATAAAGAGAGGGGGAGGTCTTGAAGGACAAGCTTATGATAGTTTATACCTAGCCACCAAAGACTCCTCTCCTCCCTTTCTTGATCTCAAAGTTGAGATCGAGGATTTCCCGTTCTCACGTGCGGTGCTAGCACACCGTCGTGCGAAGTACACCATCCCTATATGTTTGAATACCATGTAGGCATTGCTCCAATAGCGATGCTCATGGACCTCATCACATGAACAACATCATCTTCACCAATTTGATTGGCGAGGAATGGCTGGGACGAAGTGAGGACATGTAAGGACACGCTTCCTCAACATCTTCTTCCGCTACACCTAGCGCGTCTTGTGCTAGAAGGTACCGATCTATGATCTCGCATGCGTAGCTTCCCCTTTCCCTAACATAGTCTGCCTAGCCCTTGGAGCACAGAGGTAGGTAGAGGGCCGTCATGTTCCCTTCGACACCAAATGAAGTGTTCGATGGTTCTTGCCTCTTCGGCTCCTGCAGAAGTGGTGTCAGCCGAGGGTGTTGAGGATTCTGCAGTATACGAGGATGATTGATTGGGAATTACACCGAGACTTGCATCGGTTCTTGAGCTATCGTACCGTCAACGGTCTTCTTGATCAGTCCATGCAAGATATTGACAAATACTCTAGACTGATTGATTAGAGAATGATGGAGAGCATTGTCGATGGCTTCTTAGAAACTAATCCGAGGACTTTAAGTCGTTTGGATGATCTCCCCGGCCAAGGATGCCTTCGGCAATTGTTTCCTCAAGTTGGGGCCAGATCGGGTCATGCTGAAAGCCTCAAGAACAACTTCTGGTAGTTTTCCACGTGGTCCTATATCTCCACCCTCTCTTCGTCAGTCAACGCCTCCATGGCAACCGGGATGATGCTATTATTGTCAATTTTGCCCTCCATGGATGAGTCGTTTGAAGGGTGTCCCACCGAGCGTGCCAAAAAGCGTGTTGGTGTCGTTTTTGTCACACGCGTGGCCTAGCAGGTCTGCTTAACTCTAGTGCAGGTCCTACAATCTTAGAAGATAGGGAGTTCTGAGCATGCCAATCAGTCTGATCCTACAACTGATAAGGAAAAAGAAACAATGCCATTAGTACCAAAGTTGATCGGCTACCAGGCCGATGATCGTGGTGGTATAAAAGAAACATGAGTATTGGCGTCAATCGGTTGTCGAGCCGATGACCATGGCTAGATTATCAGGATAGGTAGCATCATCGACCGATGAGATATACGTTCCGTGCATAAGGGCCAATGAATACCTTCCGATGGAGACAAAATAAAATGCGGAATTAAGGATAACCTATTGGCTTGTTGAGAAACCATGTTGAAGAATATGGTTTTGATATTCCAGATGTGATGAGTGATTATCAACGGAAGTCAAAGTAAGGGAGATATGAAGACCGGCTGAGTCTGAGGCGCGTGTGACTCAGGTACACGGGCAGCGAGCGACGGCCGGGCAGAGGAGCCGTGGAGTCGGGCTGGCCCTATCCGAGTACATGGCTAGGAGCGGCAGATGATCCACCGGTCTGTTGACTGGGTTTGACTCAAGTATATAGGCGGCGAGCGATTACCGGGCTAAGGAAGCTGCGGGGTTGGGTCGGCCCAATCCGGGTACCCGGTGCAAATACGGTGGACGCTTTGTCAGTTTCGGCGCAAAACTGACAACCTATGATTAATTCGTTTTTAGGATATTAATATTTAGTTTTTAAGTTTAGAATATTTTTATTTGAGTCAGGTGATTTTTTTCTAAGAATATTTTAGTAATTTTCAGAATTTATTTTAGAGTCAGTGTTAATTTACCCTAAGGGTAAATTAGTCTTTTCATGTATTAGGAGTCGCCTATAAATAGGCCCCTATCCCCCTAGGGATAGATGACTGTTTTCTTCAATTATCAATCTACAGTCCACATATATGGTTTTGCGGTCGCAAGTTTTTTTTGGGATCTGATAATGTTTTTACCGACGTCGCTGAAATCGCTTTTCTTGGGCGTTGTTCTTTTTGTTTTCTCTTGGCCAACTCACATATGCGCCTGCTTTTTCTCTCCAACCAAGGGAGTAGAAGCTAGCACTACAGGCTAGCTAGCATGGCAACCTAGCGGTGGCTAGCACGGGAAGCAGGCAGTGGCTTTCTCCAGGCGGCAGCATGCTGATGGCGCGGGGATTCACGCGAGGGCTTTCAAGGTGCGTCAGATCCATGACTTTCTCGGCATGGCAGCTCGGCCAGCGAGGAGGTGTCAAGTCGGCGTGCAAATTTTTTTCAACGGTGATTTCATTTGGCAGCAGCACGACAAACGGCGAACGGCCCCACCGGTGCAGTCTTTTCTCCCCACGGCGCGCGGCGACCCGATGACGCAGGTTAGTTTTTTAATCCCCTATTTTTTGGTAGATCAGTTTTAGAGATAATCCTCTATTAATCAATTAGCTGAAAATTTGTTTAGAAATTTCGTGTGTAAATTAATCTGTCAAAATATTTTTAGTACTCGATTATTTTTATTTAAATATTTTTAATCTATTCGTATAAAAAGAAAAATTTATTATTAGTCATAGTACTATTTTTCATTCTATATTTATATGAAATATTTTAGATTTATTTCTGAATTAATTTTTGGATGATCCATATTTTATTCAGTTAATTAGTATTTTATTTTTAGACTGCAATCTGAACATTTTATTAAAACATTTAGTGTTTTTTTGTTGCGTCATTAAATATTTCTAGTACCCATTTTTATTTACTGTAGTGATTCTTTTTAGTTTAGCTTTAATATCATCTTGATTAGGATACCGATCATTTTTAGGTTAGACAATTTTAATTCCAGCAATTTGCCTTGCTAATATTATTTGTCTGATTAAGTTTGTTTGGGTGTTGGGTTTAGATCATAATTTAGCAAGAAATTTTAGGCGCCCATTCACCCCCTCTGGGCGCTACTTTCGGTCCTACAAGTGGTATCAGAGCAAGGTTAGGGTTTTCTAATATCTTAACCGATTCTAAACCTAGGTAGTGACCATGATGTCTTCTGGCAAAATCCCGTCCCTAGAAGCTTTTGGCTACACTTATTGGAAGACTCGCATGCGAGCCATACCTTATGAGCCAGAACTCGGACATATGGGAGATTTGTGTTCATCCTACTTTCACCATAAGGACTATTGCTGCGGATACTGCTGCAGATGTAGTTACACAACATCAAAATAATAGTAAAGCGGTGAACATTTTATTTTCTGGTCTAGGTCCTAGTGAGTTTGAGCGTGTTAGCCATCTCACCACTGCTCGAGAGATCTGGGCTACCCTCCAGGCACACCATGAGGGAACAACTCAGGTCAAGGCTAGGCTATATTAGACCTACCGACGTGAGTATGAAAATTTCTCACAGAAGCCGGGTGAGATTGTTGAGGCTTTGTTTAGTCATTTTCAATCGATCATTAACAAGCTTCGCGTCAACAAGGCCGAGCGTGATCAGCTGGTCTTGGATCATGAACAGGCGCTTAAGGTACTCCATACCTTGGACCCTAAGATCTGGGAGATCAAGGTCTCTTCTATTGTTGAGAGCGCGTCTTATGATACCTTGACCATCGCAGAACTTTTTAGTAAGCTCATGGCCTCAGAGGTCGATATTCAGTTGAGATCAAATCTCACTGATTCTGGCTCCAAGACTCTGGCACTTGCGACACCGTCTACTGATCCTAATGCCATGAGTTGTACTGCCTTTTCCTTGATGTCTATCTCCGAGGAACAACTTGGTACTCTAGGAGATGATGATCTATGCTTGTTTAACAACTGGGTGCGACGTGTCTATGATAAGCGAATGTTCAAGAGACACGACACAAAATCCAGATGCTTTGAGTGTGGTGACCCAGGTTATTTCATCGCCGACTGCCCCAAGCAAAAGAATTACAAGAAGGGAACCGGCGGCAACTCCTACAACTTCGGCAAGTATGAAAACTCCACTTCCTCAAAGGGCAAGCCCAAGACAAGATTCTTTCGAAAGGCTCTGAAGGATTACAGGCGTGAGAACAAGAAGCGAGACAAGACCTTCTTCGCCGAGATGGAGAAAAGATACTCCAAGAGATCCTCGTCTTCCTCCTCGTCTTCAAGTTCAAGTGATGAAGATATCATGATCAGGAAGGGGAAGGTCAGGAACAATCCGGCGGGCCTCTGTTTCATGGGCTTCTGGGACAATCCAAAGAGTCACTCACGTCACAGCCGAAGATCCCACAAGAGCTTCTACTCAATGGCTCTTGGGGAGAAGAAAGAGAAGGACTCCTCCGACGACTCCGACGACGACGACGATGAGAAGGCATCTTCCTATGAACAAGAAGTTGTTAATTTACTAGAATAGAACCGTCAAGAGTTAAAGTATCAGGAGAAACTGCTTAGAGAGGCTAAGAAGAGGATAGATGAGCTTGAGAGTGAGATTGCCATGGCAAATGGCAAGATTGAGAGTCTGTCTTCTTCCCCTTGCGTGGGTGATAGTGGTGAGTTCCCTAACTGTGAGGTGTTGTTGTGTGACCTGACGACTCTTAAGTCCAGGTACATAGAGAGAGTAGATGAGAGAGACGCCTTAGCCACTGAGCTTGAGAGCACTCAGCAGGAGCTGAAAAATGCTCATGCCACTGTCGTCGTACCTTGTGTAGATTGCCCATCTCATTTAGCGAGCTAGCTGGAGTGAGAGCTGAGTTGGAGAAGACTAAGCTAGAGCTTGAGACATTGTCAGTTCCACCCACTGTTTGTGAGAACTGCATGTCCATTAGAATGGAGTTGATCAAGCTAAAAGTTGAGAAGTCTGTCGAAGTTGATAAAGAGTGTGAGATCTGCTTGTCTCAGGTAGAGGTGTTAGCTTCTTTGAGAGAGGAGCTAGCTGATGTTTAGAACGAGAACTTTTACCTCCGTCAGATCCTGAGTTGGATTAATGCCAGAGAGCCACAACTCGGCATGATGATCCAGCAGTTCAAGAGACATGATGGGTTTGGGGTAGGTTACACATATACCGAGGCTGATTTTGAAAGCGCCATTAGTCGTGCAGTGGAGTGGAGTAAGATGACTCCCGAATAGAGATATCCCAAGACTCACTCCACTGAGTCATTTAAGGATAGTCAGCCCAAGGATGGAGTGATCCAAGAACAACCTAAAGCTCCACCTAAGAAGCAGATCTGGGTTCTAAAGCCTAAAACTCTCCACACTTCTCTTCATTCTTTACCTAGACCCTCTCACACCAAAGATGCTACACCCAACACCACTAAGCCTAAGAATCCTAAGCCTCAACCACAATCCAAGAAGCCTACCTATCACTGTGAATTTTGTCAGAGAGACGGGCATCTTGAGGAGTTTTGCTTCAGGAGGAAGCGGGTTGAGCGAGCAGAGAGAGCTCGAGGTGGGCAGGAGCAGTTCTACCAGCAGGGTGATAGATAAAGAGTTCCTCGATGTAGAGAGAGGTTAGAGGCCAGGCCACGTCGTGTAGGTGGCGGTAGAGGAGACAATTTTTATGATCGTGCTCCGGAGGGTGGTTTTCGTTCCGGCAGAGTTCTAGATCGTTATGGATACGGTTTTGGACCTCGTGACCGTGATTTTAGGCAGAACAGAGGACCACATTTTGAGCCACGTTTTGGTCCAGACTCATATGATTCCTTCTGTTTTCCTACATACGAGCAGATGGCTTGACACTGGTTTAGCACTTTTGCTAAACCTGGCATTGGACCGTTTGCTCCCACTCATGAGTATTGTTCTGGATTTGGGAGTTGTGTATCCTTGTTAGGATACTTTGAGTTAGTTTTTTACTTTCTTCTTTATTTTTATTGAGTCTTTTTGTGTGCATTCATATCATGCATAATCATCAATCACATTTTGAGCTTGCTTCTGTTATATGATTAATCTGCTTTACTTTCTCTAGCTAGTATATGTTTTTGATTACTTGTTGATGATCATGTTCTGTTTCAGCTCACATGATATATCTGATATTTGTCATATGCATGGCTTTTATGCTTTTAAAATTGAAAAATGATCACCATTGCTTCTGGTAACTAGCATGTGTAGGCTGAATGCGTTCGCTATCTTTTACATGCCTTGTAGCTAGATCCTTACTTAGATGCAGATATGCAACTTGGACATTTATATGCTTTAAATATGAAAAATGTGCTATAAAAATGATAAAAATTCAGAAAAATGAAAAATTTATGCATTTTCATGATTATCAGAAAAGATCCAGGTGGGTTTGCTTTGTCGCATTGCATTGTTTTGGACTGCTTACCATAGCACTTTGGTATGAACTAGGACGGTGTAATGTATGCCAAGACCAATGTCTTAAGCTTCTAATGGTCCATTTCTGGCCTAGGCTTGACTTGGTCGGTTAGCATAAGGTTTGACATGCAAATAACCCCTGGCAGAAATGAAAAACAAAAAGAAAAAGAAAAAGTCTAAAAAATTTAAAAAGATGACAAGTTTGCTGAAGCACTTTGCTTTGGACAATGCTTATCTTGGTAGATATCAGTTAACTTTTGCATCTCATGCTTTACTCTGCTTGTCAACTAGAAAATGTGGTGATGCTTTTGTCTACAAAAATTCAAAAAATGCGTGCTAATGACTCTCTTTAGATATCATCTGTTGCACTGATCATGTCATGTATCTTAGACAATATATCTTTTTCTGTACCTGTTAGATGTTGTAATTGCAGTCAATCATATCTAAGAAGCATGCTTTTTACACTACACCTGCACCCCATCTGCATTCATGGCATATTTTGAGGGGGAGCTGCATTTCAGGGGGAGTTTTTGTGTCTATGTCTCTTTAGAGTGCATTTAGTCTCACTTGATGAGTCCAATTGTCAACAAGGGGGAGAAATTTTGGAGTACATTTTTTTAGCTTTCTCTGGGATTTATTTTAGGGGGAGTTCCTTGTTGGTAATTCTGAGATTGCACTTGCTTTTGAGTCTTTATTTTTTTGGTTAACCATAATGACCCATTTTTTCTTTTGTTTCTTTTGTCTTTGTTTTCCTGTTTCCACATGTTTTGCAGGTTCTGAAGATGAGCTGAAGAGGGTGTTGACAATGCACTCATCAAGGGGGAGATTGAGAAACCATGTTGAAGAATATGGTTTTGATATTCTAGATGTGATGAGTGATTGTCAACGGAAGTCAAAGGAAGGGAGATATGAAGACCTGCTGAGTCTGAGGCGTAGGTACACGGGCAGCGAGCGACGGCCGGGTAGAGGAGCCGCGGAGTCGGGCTGGCCCAATCCGGGTATATGGCTAGGAGTGGCAGATGATCCACCGGTCTGTTGACTGGGTTTGACTCAGGTATACGAGCGACGAGCGATTGCTGGCCGGGCTGAGGAAGCTGCAGGGTCGGGTCGGCCCAATCCGGGTACCCGGTGCGAAGACAGTGGATGCTTTGTCAGTTTCGACGCAAAACTGACAACCTATGATTAATTCGTTTTTAGGATATTAATATTTAGTTTTTAAGTTTAGAATATTTTTATTTGAGTCAGGTGATTTTTTTTCTAAGAATATTTTAGTAATTTTCAGAATTTATTTTAGAGTCAGTGTTAATTTACCCTAAGGGTAAATTAGTCTTTTCATGTATTAGGAGTCGTCTATAAATAGGCCCCTATCCCCCTAGGGATAGATGACTATTTTCTTCAATTATCAATCTACAGTCCACATATATGGTTTTGTGGTCACAAGTTTTTTTTCGGATCTGATAATTTTTTTACCGACGTCGCTGAAATCGCTTTTCTTGGGCGTTGTTCTTTTTGTTTTCTCTTGGCCAACTCACATATGCGCCTAGCTTTTTCTCTCCAACCAAGGGAGCAGAAGCTAGCACTACAGGCTAGCTAGCATGGCAACCTAGCAGTGGCTAGCACGGGAAGCAAGCAGCGGCTTTCTCCAGCACACTGACGGCGCGGGGATTCACGCGAGGGCTTTCAAGCTGTGTCAGATCCATGACTTTCTAGGCATGGCAGCTCGGCCAGCGAGGAGGTGTCAAGTTGGCATGCGAAATTTTTTTCAACGGTGATTTCGTTTGGCAGCAGCACGGCAAACAGCGAACGGCCCCGCCGGTGCAGTCTTTTCTCCCCACGGCGCGCGACGACCCGATGACGCAGGTTAGTTTTTTAATCCCCTATTTTTTGTAGATCAGTTTTATAGATAATCATCTATTAATCAATTAGCTGAAAATTTGTTTAGAAATTTCGCGGGTAAATTAATCTGTCAAAATATTTTTAGTACTCGATTATTTTTATTTAAATATTTTTAATCTATTCGTATAAAAAGAAAAATTTATTATTAGTCGTAGTACTATTTTTCATTCTAGATTTATATGAAATATTTTAGATTTATTTCTGAATTAATTTTTGGATGATCCATATTTTATTCAGTTAATTAGTATTTTATTTTTAGACTGCAATCTGAACATTTTATTAAAACATTTAGTGTTTTTTTATTGCATCATTAAATATTTCTAGTACCCATTTTTATTTACTGCAGTGATTCTTTTTAGTTTAACTTTAATATCATCTTGATTAGGATACCAATCATTTTTAGGTTAGACAATTTTAATTCCAGCAATTTGCCTTGCTAATATTATTTGTCTGGTTAAGTTTGTTTGGGTGTTGGGTTTAGATCATAACTATCATAACTACAAGATTAGACTTAACCAAGGTAACCGCTAAATCACAATCGATCAACAATACTTTAAAATATCGGTCATACTTTATTTAGATGAATGGTGCACAACATAAATTAGATATAATAGATAGAGATGTCAAACTTAACCAATGAAGCCTCAAACTATAACACCTAACTCACATCAATCTAAGAGATCATAACGATTCAGCCTTAGACCAAGCAAATACACCAAGATAAACTGGCAATCGTACTGATGGAAACCAATGCCTCAAGAGATAGAAACGATGTAGACTCGAAGGACTCCGATCGACTGATACGATCGTCATGGTGGTGGGACTCACCTCTTCACTGGAGATCAAAAAAATGCAGCCTAGCTCTGAGTGCCAAGTCCCTCTAGGATTAACCTTGGAAGCCAAGAATGGAAATGCGTCGAGAGTAGTTTGTAGTTGTGTTTTTGTTATTTTTTAGCTAATAGTTACATATTTATAGTCCGGAGACTTATCGTATGTTACAATAACCATAACCGATTCGGATTTATCTTTATCTCTCTTCATCCTTATCGGCTCCTTCTTATCCGGCCACATATAACCACCTAGACAGACTTCTTTGACCACCGTTTGACCGAACTTCTTTTACTTCTGTTGACCGTGCGACACCCCTAATGGGCCTCGGCCTTTACCAAATCTTGGCATCAATAGGACTCAAGCTGGCACCTAGGTCTTGGTATGACCAACTCAGGTCCTTTCTACTTGAGCATGGGTACACAATGGGCTCTATTGACAAAACCCTATTCACTCTTAAGTATGGAAAATATTTCCTTCTTGTTTAGATATATGTTGATGACATCATGTTTGGTGGATCTTCTAATGCACTTGTTGTCGAGTTTGTAGATTCTATGAGAAGGGAGTTAGAGATGTCGATGATGGGCAAGCTGACCTTTTTCATTGGACTATAAATTAAGCAATGCAAAAAAGGTACTTTCGTGCATCAGATGAAGTACACCAAGGATTTGCTGAAGCATTTTGACATGAGTGATGCAAATCCATTAGCCACTCCTATGGCTACCACAATAGCGCTTGACCTAGACGAAGATGGTGAAGAAGCTGATCAGAAGGAGTTCTGGAGCATGATCAACAACCTCGTCTACTTGATGGCCACAAGACAAGAAATACACTTCGCTGTATATCCGTGTGCTCATTTTAAAGCGTCTCTGAGATCTTCTCATCATCAAGCCATGAAGTGCATACTAGGGTATCTCAAACACACTCTTGAATTTGGCATTTGGTATTTTGCAATTTCATATCTTTGTCTTAGAGGGTTTTCCGATGATGATTTTGCTAGTTGTAGAATTGATAGGAAAAGTACCTCTGGACTTGTCATTTTCTAGGTTCTTCTCTTGTGTGTTGGTCTTCTCGCAAATAGTCTAGCGTTGTGTATTCTACTGTTGAAGCTGAATATGTAGCTGCTGCTAGCTGATGTTCTCAAATTTTGTGGATGGTTTCTACTTTGTGGCATTTGGGGTTGGATTTTAGGGTGTCCCACTTCTTTGTGATAACACTAGTGCCATTAGCTTAGCCAACAACCCAATACAACAATATAGAACCAAACACATTGATGTGCGTTATCATTTTTTGAGAGACCACAATGAGAAGGGGTGATGCTTGAGTTGGCGTTTTTTAATTGGAGGTTGTAACATGTTAGTTGATGGCATGGTCATATCACATTGTCATTGTAAAAAATGAAGCCATGATTTAGGAAGCAATGCTTCGATATTTTTTAGTAATAGCGGGATAACGACAAAGCCTCTTGTGCTATGGACCGGAGGAGCCCTAAGCCCTTCAAACGAAGTATCTTAAAGAGGTCATGTTTGATGTTGTACATGTTTTGCCATCCTGATACTTGGAATAAAACTCCTTTGAACAAGCGTTACATAAAGCGCAAGCGAAGTGTTCAAGCCAAATTTGTTGTTGGCTCTCGATTTTTTGCAATTTAATCCATATCTGAATAAATGTAATTTTGTTTTAGACATGCATTATTTGAAGTGCTTTTTAGCGTTTTCTGTTTGACACTACTAGAAATTCTTTGATCTATGACAATTTTAGAATTACGATTCAATTTTTTGTCACAGAATAAGGTACATTAATGATGATTCCACCTTGTTCCTCGTGGATGTTGGATGTGAGTATCAGCCCCCTTCGAACAACTATGACGAAGTAAATTATTCGTCATACAAATTATCATAGATTCATCATGTGAAACTATATAGTTTCATCGTTCTAGCCCCACATGTCACATAATGTTTTTTGTCATTAATGTGGGATTTTTTTAAAAAAGTATATAGTGTTTGGGAGTTGAATCCAACACCTGCTAGTTTAGAACCAAGTTATCTTACTATTAGACTACAAGATTTGATGTGCTTACAAATAGGAACATTTTTCTTATTGGATATTTCATCTTTCATATGACCTTTCATCGTGCTAGTGATTTGCCAACATGAACGAAATGTGTTACGGGGCTCAAAATCTATGTATCTAAAATTTTAAAATCTGAAGCAATAACATAGGAGTTGAAATAATTTTTGAAATGAATTTTCAAAATTTCTGACTTTTCTATGAATTTTTGAAGTATTCTGAAATTCACTACCAATTTTTCACAACCGTGTGCAAGCGGAGAAAAACTTAAAAAAGAGTGCACCCAAAGAGTGCAGAGTACATCCTATAGGATTCAAGCGCTACAGTGCCCATTTGCCAATAAGTGTCTCTACCATTAAGTAGTTTATGGCTCTTGGTTTATTGTGATCTTGTTGATCCTAATGTTTTGGGACCATAGGATAATTATTAAAGATTGTTTTTGGTCTACGGGATGAGTATCAAAAAATGCTTTAAATTTAGTGTATAAGAATTAAAAATGGACTAAAAAACATGAATACAATTTTTCTACAAATTTTGGTTGATTATTTCGAAGTTCAAATTTTTCTAATTTTAATAGATTTTTAGAAAAATAATTAATAAATTAAAATAGAAAACTAGTACAGAAAAATACTAAAGTTTTAGATGAGATAAGCTATATTTTATCTCGATGATATAAAAATTTTATCCTTCAAATGAAGATTTAACCATTGATTTGATTTTAAGCCCAACCCATTCCTTCTTTATATTCTAATTTGTCCATGAAAAATCTCAAGCTTTCTTAACATCATACATTGCAACTTTCTCAAAATATTTTTATTTTTTATCACATTATCCATATATCATATCATAATACCATAACATGTCTCACGTGTCTTTCAAACTTCATTTAATTTTTTTAAAATTAAAAAATATTAAGCTCCACGTTTCCATCGAGTATCACAATCTAGATTTTTCAAAAATTCTTTCAATTTATTGAATAAGAGCTAAAAATGGACTCAAAAACATGAATATGATTTTTATATAAATTTTGGCTTATTATTTCAATAACTTTTAGTTTAAAATTTACCTATTTCAATATAAATCGTAGAAAAAACTTAATAAATTAAAAATATTAAACTGACAAAAAATACTAAATTTTTACATGAGATAAGATATATTGCATTTTTATCATTAAAAAACTTTTCAAGGCCAAATGAAGATTTAATTGTTGATTTTCCTTCAAACCCAACCCATTCCTACTTCAAATCCTAATTGGTCCTTGGAGAATCTCAAGTTTTCTTATCATCGTAAACCACAACTTTGTTTAGTGCATAAGAACTAAAAATGGATTTAAAAACATAAATATGATTTTTCTATAAATTTTGGTTCATTATTTCAATAACATGTTGAAATTTGAACTATTTTAATTTAATTCTTAGAAAGAAATTTAATAGATTAAAAATAGTAAACTAACCCAAAAAACTACAAAATTTTTATATGAGATAAGATATATTATAATTTGATTACATAAAAAAGTTTCAAGTTCAAAAAACATTTAACCTATGATTTTCTTTAAAATCCAACACATTCCTTCTTTAAATCTTAACTCGTCCTTGAAGAATATCCAACATTCTAAACATCCTACACGATAAATTTCTTGAAATATTTTTAATTTTTTATCACAATATTTCTGTATCATATAATAACACCATGACATGTCTCATACTTTTCTCACTTCATTTGATTTTAATAAATTAATGATAGTAAATTAACACATATAGACACCAAATTTTTATGAGATAAGATATATTGCATTTTGATTATAGAAAAAGTTTAAAGTTAAAACAAAAATTAACCATTGATTTGCTTTAAAAGCCAACACATTCCTTCTTCAAATCTCAAAACCCTTTAATTCCTTAATGGTCACAACCCTTTCACAAAAATGTGATTACATTCACCCGCCCATATCTCACTGTGTTCAAATATTCAAGTGTTTTTATTGATAGATCATATGAGTCGTTGTTATAATACTACATCTATTTTACAATGTAATTCACTTGACTTTTTAAAAAGACAAACTTCTTTAATTTTCACCAAGTTTAAGTAAAAATATATTAGCATTAACAATACCAAATAAATACACTATTTAAATATATTTAATTTTCATCAAATTTTGTTGGTTTGAACGTTACCTTCAAATGTGAAACTCGACCAGGAAACATTTTTTTTGGAGGGCCCACCTAGCAACGAGGAGGAAAATTTGAAGATCCCACCCTTAGCAGGAATAGTGCAGCGTGCGGTAGCGTGACATACAAAATATTAGGAGCCCCCTCCCCTCCCACTCCGCTTTCGCTCTTCCCAAACTGAAATTGGATTTTGAATTGCCTTTTGTCTTCTCTTCCCCTCCCCACACATCTCCGACTCCACCTCTCCCAAACCCTAGTCAGCTACACCACGAAGGAGGCCATGGCACCCAACTCCACGTGGGCCTCCTCTTGCAAGCGCATCACCGACCTCCATCAGGAGGACTTCACCAAGTGCGCTCGCATGACTACTCTGACCCATAGCCTGCCTGTGCCCACTCCCCCACTGGCTGTCGGCCGACACCCGCCCCCTCTGCTGGCTACATACCACTGCATCACCGCTTCTCTGCCCACTGACAGGAGTTCTTCCTCAACACGGACGGCCATGAGATCAAGGTTGAAATCGGTAGGCTCCACCACTGTAGGACCGAGAGTAGCGACCAGAGGGGAGTAAATGGGTGCCTTTAAAATTCTTTTGAATCAATGGTCTTCTCCCAACACCCAACGCACCTCAACCGATAAACACCCGAACAAATCACAAGCACTGAAAATAATCTAGCCTAAAAACAACTGGCGTACTAATCGAAAAGACACCACCTCAATACTTAAAGGCAGATTAAAAAAATTCACATTACAAATGACATCCCCTCAAAACTTCCACCAAATAACAGATGATTAATCAACCACATACAGATCATACTCAATTCACAGGCAACTTGTAAATATGAGAAGGCAAAATATTTAACGCATTTAATCTTGACAAAAATTAATGCAGGACAATAAATGTGCTAGGAATTAATTCATCTATCCTAGAATATTCAGAACTAAAAAAGAGTGCACGAAAATCGAGAAATTACTGTTCAAAAACGTAGTCTCCTATTCATGTAGAGTTTCTGCCGAATACCCGGTAGGCACTAAACAAATCGTTGTTTCCTATGTTGATGAGCTGCTACAGTCCGGCGGCATAAAAAATTGCAAGCTACAATGAGTGCACAGGGATTGAAGAAACTGCAGTACTTCCAGGCAATTTTAATGACCATAGTAGAAAAATCCTAAATACCAGAGCTTAGCATAAAAACAATCAAAATCACAGTTTAGAGTCCAGCGATGAAACATGATTAGGCACAACAATCGAGAAACAATAAACAATGCATGGACTAGATTTGCCTACTCTTGTGTGTGTGGCCGACGGAGAAAACTAGCAGCCAAACTGAGACTACGACGCTGCGCTCGCTGAGTAGTCGAGAGAACTCCAGGCGCTGATGCATGAATGGATGAAGCGGTGCAGAATCCTTGGCTGGCGAAGCAGCGCACAGAGCAAGATTAATGGCGGCGTAGGAATAGTGGTGAAGAAAGGGGATAAAATTTTAGAACTCAGATTTTGCATTTAATGAGTTAAGAAACCCTATGGGATTGGGGGCCCTATTTATAGGCAACCCAATAAATCAAGAAAATCCCAATATACCCTTAGGATTTTTTACAAACGTGTAGCACCCCAAATTTTCAAAGAAATACAAATACCTTTTATTAGATTTTTCCTGAAAAAGATTATTTTTGGAATTTCTTTAATACTATTTATGTCCAAATGAACTAAAACATAAAGGAGATGTCCAAACCAGGGACTAAGAAAATTTGTATATGATCCCAAGGCCAGGATATATTTTTGAGAATTTTTACAAATTTTTATCACTCATGGAAGCAACCCAAATGATTTAAACCAATTTCAGCAATTATTTTTATTCTGAAAAGAATTTAAACAGTAACGGCCCCTTTCCCCCTTTCCTCCTCGACTAGCCGGCCCAGCCGCTCCCTCCCCACGCCCCTCACTGATAGACAGGCCCCACTCATCAGCGACCCCCTCCCTCCGTGCGCGCGCCCGACACCTCGGCCCCACCCGTCAGTCGCGCCCCATTGCCACGCCCTCGTCCCCGCGCCCACTGACCGGTGGCCCCCACCTGTCGGATCCATCGTCTCCGCGAGATCCGCCCCAAAATTCCCCCCCTCGCCGGCTGAAACCCTAACCGTCCCTCGGATCCACTACCCCCTCCCCCTCCCCCCAAATTAAGCCCGACGTTAAGTCGCCCGATCCCCGACGACTATTTTCCCCTTTAAATCCAGCCGAATCATGTTCAGGTTCAGTGAATCCCCTCGCAACCGAGCTCGCCGGTGTTAAAGCCATGTTTACTTCGGTCTTCCCCCGATTACGCCCTCTCTGACCCTACCGGCGTCCCTATTTAAGCCCCTAGTACAACCACGTCCACCCCTCGCTAGCATTTGCACTAGAACCGAACAGAACGCCCATGCTCCAAGTTTTAATGCCACACCACCGCCCCCACTCCAATCACTGCTCGCTGTCGCCGGATTTCTTCCCCGTCCCTGACAACCGCACCATTGTGACCACCGAAGCCACCCTGACCTCGGCCACCCCTCCTTCGATGACGAAACCCGGCGGAACACCGACGCCGACGAAGGACCCAAACCCCTCCGCCGCCCCCGGTCGTCGCCGGCCGCACCCGTCGACCTCAGACCACCGTAGCAGTACCTTCGTGTTCCCCTCATCGCCCTCTTTCCATTTCTAGGCTCGGATAGGCCCGCCGCCGCTCGTCGTGGCCACTGGCCCGCTCACCGTCGCTGGAGAAGACGACCGGCATGGGTAAAGTACCCGTGCCGTGTTGGATTCAATCACGACCGTGCGATCGTGATCGGACGACACAGATTGTATCATGTGTTCGGTTTAATCTGTTCCACCAGATCACAGTGAAGGGGTATGTTTTAATCTCGCACGTCCATTAGTATTTAAAACCCACAGTGAATCTAGGCCATCCATCGCATACCGATTCGATCTCTTAATCCCAGACGTCCATTTCATTTAAACCGCCCGCCTTGCCCTCACACGTTCGATCGCGATCCGATGGCTGATCCACGATCCGGCTCACGTGCACAGTGCGTGGGTTCACGGTGGAACTGGTTCACCGTGGACCGACATCTGGTTTTTGATTTAAATTAAATTCCAGAATTGGTTTTAAACTTCTAAAATTCATATCTTGTTCATTTTAACTCCAAATTTAACCATTTTAATTCCAGAAAATTTATAATTTTATTCTCTACATGTTGTACAATAAAAACAGTAGGTTTACTTTGAGTATTTTATTTTTTTTAATAAAATGTTTAAAAACACCTTAAGGTAAATTCACAATTCTTTTAGAAAAATCCAGAACTCCAAAAAATTGTTTTTACAATTTAAAAGATGATTTCAGAATGTTTAACAACTTTACTTCACTTATTTTAATCCAACCAAAGTCTATATGCTTGAAATGTGATTTTTGGATTGTTTAATTGAATGTAATGTTTATTATGCGTATCGAGAAGACTACGACGCCGTCGAGGAGCCAGAATACTTCCCGAAAGTTCCTTCCTCCGCCTTCGCTGAACAAGGCAAGTCACCAAACCAATCTTTTGAGTATATTGAACCCAGTTTTGTTAAACTATCGCTAAAACACATAGGTTATACATGCATTAGTCAAATGAAAGCCCTACGTTATATTTATTTAGATCCCCGACCTTGAAGTGCAAACCAAAGCCATGCTATCTAGCCTAAACTCCTTATCACCATATTATTAGTACTATTAGCTAGTGTCCAATGTATTCGCACAATCGCTATAGGTTAAAGATGAGTCATAGCAAAGTGGATTCTACTATATGATCCCCGTTATTCTTATCTCTGGAATTCTGTTGGTGATAGAGTTATGGTTATGTGTGTATGCATGGTGGGTTCCGGGTGCAAGCTAGGGTATTGGTCGGTAGCACCCGGGCACTATAAGGGCCGGTCTGTGGGATCCATTGCAATACATTTTCGTACTAACCACAAGTCTAGTGAGTAAGTCCTAACTAAGGTATGGAGTGTTCCAATCTGAGGCACCACTTGGAGATGGGTCAAGCAGCACCTGTGGGTGGCTTGTACTGACGTGGCACAAAAGGGGGTGCGACGTTAGCCGGGATGCGGCCTGGTGCGCCGGTGAAACCTAGAGCGGGTGATTATCGCTTGGAGCATTTCATGCCGAGGTCGTGCCTTGTGGGTACAGTGGTACACCTCTGATCAGAGTTTAAATCTTTTCGAAAAGCCGAGCCCACGGTCAAGGGCGGGTTGCATGACATCCCACAGTTAGTTTACTTTCATGAGTGTGCATGATGACTTGGCATGTAAGGACTGTTGAGCGAGGAGGGAAAACGTACTCCTCGAGTTAGATGGTTTTAAGTTTTTCATGTTTAATATTCCGCATGATTAAACTTGACTACACTAAATGCTATAACTGAAAAATGTACTTTTCCGCACTTTTAGCCATTATCATTCCTTTGTTATTATCCCACATTATTATTGCATTCCCGGTGGCTTGTTGATTACTTTTTGTACTCATACCCATTGGACAAACACTTTAGAGGCTGCCTACTATGAGGAAGATGGTCTGGAGTAGCGACCCAGTCAAGAAAAAGATCCTGAAGAAGACGTTCATCAGGCCATATTGTTTTTATAGTTTCTTTTAATTTCTCACTTATGTAATAATATGGTCTGTGAACCACGAATGTTTGCCCGTATGTACAATTGTCGCATGATGAACCTCTTGTTATTATTGTTTTTCTATGGAAATTCAATAATGTTCCGATTTGGTAAATCGGGGTGTCACAAGATGGTATCAGAGCCGACTTGACTATAGGAAGCCAAATGGACCAGCCTAACCCTTTGTTTTGATAAAATCTATTTCGCAAAAACCTAGTTCATCACTTTGTTCCTTCCCTTATTCTTTTCAACTTGTTGTTTTTGCAGATGCCAGTCTACCAAGTCCACAGCTTTTGCCGTCACTCCGAGAGCTTCGTCCGGGATCTCTGGATGATGGTGACCTTCCTCGAGTTCGTCTTCGAGCCCAAGTTCCATGGTGTCTACATGGAGGAGTTCGCGGGACCGTGTCATGTTTCCGTCACCATCCACGGGTCCGGCGACCACCTGCCGTTCTTCACGGCAGCACTTGGGGGCCCAACCTTCGACGTCGCGTGCCAACGCATCGCCCTCCAAGCCCTCATGGAGCTGAGGATTATCTACGATGACCGTCTTCAGAACTCGTCCTTCTGGCTTGTGCTGAAGCGCACTCCTGGCGCCCACCGCAGCATCTACATCAGAGTCCACTCCGATCGTGATCCGGTCATGGCCCGACAGACGCGTCTTCTCCAGGCCATGGATGACCTCCATACCGAGGCCGTGCTTGACACCGAGGAGCACCATGTGGCGGTCGAGTTCCTTCGTCAAGAGACGAAGGGCTTGATCCAACAGAACAGCGAGCTGCAGCGTAAAATTATACAGCTGCAGAAGGACATCACAAAGATGATCCCCCTCATCCCGAGGAGGAAGAAGCCCATCCGTGAGCCCGCCCCTCGCCCCAAGAGGATCACGCCGCACCTTGTGCCCGCCGGACCATCTATCTCCAGCACCCCTGCTTCGCGCCCCGCCGTCGTCGCCGACCCTATCATCGAGAACTTCATCGAGCCCACCATCCCTCAGGACCCTCGTGGTTCCGAGAGTACGGAGACCGCCCCAGATGGCGAGTAGACGATAGTTCTCGTTGATTGATTTTAATAATTTTGTGATTGTGGTACCACCTGCAATGGCTTGTGTTGTGGGTGGGTTAAAAATAAGAACTTTGATGTGATAAATATTTTTTGCCACTTATATATATATATATATATATATATGAGTCCCTCTGAGCCAATTTTGGTGAAATTCTTTTTAAAGTCTTTCTCTTATGATTAAAAATATTGTGTAATCAGAAGATGGCCGATAACCAGAACACTGGTTCCAACAATGGAGAAGGGCCAAGCAACGGTCTGCCCAGGAGTGTTGTGCCCAACTGGGGTGCAACGGGCCAACGTCACACTGGGCCACCATCCGCCAATCATCCAATCTTGGCAGAAATGATGGCAAATCAGAACCAGTTGATCACCGCCCTCCTCACTCAAATGCAGCACCAACAGGCACAGTTGGACCGGCTGCAACAACAAAACGTGGAGCCGATCCCACATGCACCAGCCCCCGCTCCCGCGCCTCAACTCTTAGAGTTCTTGTGTGTGCGACCCCCAATTTTCTCCAGCACGACAATCCCCATGGAGGCCGGCGATTGGCTCCGAACCATTGGGAAAAAGTTGGACCTCCTCCCGTGCACCAACCGAGAGCGAGTGGCGTTTGCCACTCATTATCTCCAGGGACCCGCCGCGGAGTGGTGGGACAACTACCGTGAGTCCCAGCTAGAGGACCACGAGGTGACTTGGGTGGAGTTTACCATCGCCTTACGCGCCACCCACGTCCCCGCCGGAGTCGTCGCGATCAAGCAGCAGGAGTTCTGGGACCTGCAGCAGGGAAGTCGGACAGTCATGGAGTATCTCCATGAATTCAATCATTTGGCCCGCTACGCGCCAGAAGAAGTTCAGACCGACGCTCTCCACTAGGCTAAGTTCCTCCGGGGACTTAACGATGAGCTCTCCATCCAGCTCGTCGCCACTGGCTACGCCAATTTCCAGCGGTTGGTGAACAAGGCGCTCATCCAAGAGACTGAGCAGAACAAGCTGGACCTCAAGAAAAGGAAGATGATCGCGTTTAAGCATCATCAAGCGAACCCCCAAAGGCCCTGCTTCGTCCCTTCGCCACCAGCACCCGCCTACCATCCTCGGCCCATCTACAGGCCGCCACATGCCACCAGTGGCTCCAATGCCGGGCATCCTCGCCCCGCTCCACTAGCTCCGCCGCTCAACCAGCACCCACCGCTAAGGCCCCGATCATGAGGGACCGCAACGGAAAGCCGGTTGTCTGCTTCAACTGCCGGAAAGAAGGGCAATACTCCCACCAGTGTCCTCACCCCAAGCAACCCCAAGGCACGACACCCAACCAAGCAGTTCATGCCCGCGTCAACCATATCAGCGCGGAGGAAGCTCAGGAGGCCCCTGAAGTCATACTCAGTATGTTCACCGCGAATTCCATACCTGCAATAGTGTTATTTGACTCTGGGGCAACACATTCCTTCATATCTGAAGGCTTTGTGAAAACAAATGACTTGGAAGTACTCCCTTTTCCCGTCCCCATGATGATTGCCACCCCCGGCAAGAAGACCCTAGCTAACCTGTTCATTCTAAAGGTAAGAATAGAAATCCAAGGAGTGCTATTCTGGGCCGAGCTAGTTCTTATCGAGTGCACCGGACTCGACCTCATCCTAGGGATGGACTAGTTGATGATGCACAGAGGAGTAATAGATTGCGCCAGCTAGTCCGTCACCGTGACCAGTTCCAGAGGCGAAGCCGTCACTTTTCAGATGACCACCCGTGGTTCCAGCAGGGTATCCCTTCACTCGCTAGCCCTAGAAGAAGTGTTCGTGGTCAGAGAATACATGAACGTCTTCCCGGAAGACCTACCAGGGATGCCTCCCAAGCGGGACATCGAATTCAGAATCAAACTTGTCCTCGGGACCACCCCAATCTCCAAGCGCCCATACCGGATCACCGCTAATGAACTAGCCGAAGTTAAGAGCAATATTGAAGACCTAGAACAAAAAGGGTACATCCGACCGAGTACCTCACCTTGGGGTGCACCGGTCATCTTTGCCATAAAGAAAGACAAGACCAAAAGGATGTGCGTTGACTATAGAGCCTTGAACATGTGACCATCAAGAACAAGTACCCACTGCCTCGGATCGACGATCTATTCGATCAACTGAAGGGATCCTCAGTGTTTTCCAAGATCCACCTCAGGTCAGGATACCACCAGCTAAGAAATAGAGAAGAAGACATCCCCAAGACTGCCTTCACGTCTCGCTATGGGCTATACGAGTATACTGTGATGTCGTTCGGACTCACGAATGCCCTGGCCTTCTTTATGAACATGATGAACAATGTATTCATGGAGTTCTTGGATAAGTTCATCGTGGTATTCATCGATGATATCCTCATCTACTCCAAGACCAAGGAATAGCACGAAACCCACCTCCAGCTGACCCTCAAAAAGTTAAGGGAGCAGCAATTGTACGCCAAATACAGCAAGTGCGAGTTTTGGTCGTCCGAGGTGAAGTTTCTCGGCCGCGTCATATCTACCGGAGGAATAGCAGTGGACTCGACCACCGTAGAAGTAGTGACCAATTGGCTACAACCCATGAACGTGACCGAGATCCGAAGTTTTCTTGGATTGGTCGGATATTATTTTCAGTTCATCGAGAACTTCTCAAAGATAGCCAAGCCCATGACCAGACTACTGTAGAAGGAAGTAAAGTTCGAATGGACTCCAGATTGTGAAGAATGCTTCTAGACCCTTAAGAAAAAGCTCATGTCAGCCCCGATTCTGACCCTGCCAGACATCCGGAAGGACTTCCACATCTACTGTGATGCCTCTCGCCAAGGGTTAGGGTGTGTCTTGATGCAAGATGGGAAGGTGATATCTTACGCCTTTTGTCAGCTGAGGCCACATGAGCTAAATTACCCGACCCACGACCTGGAATTGGCAGCAGTGGTTCATGCCTTGAAGATATGGAGACATTACCTTGTGGGTAATTGGTGTGAGGTCTTCACTGATCACAAGAGCATTGATTTACATGATAAGCATGTTCAGGACCTAGAGTCTAGATTGGAGAGGGTCGGTAGTTCTAAGGATATGCAACCGGTGTGTGAAACTTGCATAACCCTTAAGAACCAGCTAGGCACTGTTAGAGAGCGAGCTGAAAACCTCATGATGGAAAATGAATACCTTCTTTCTGTGGTTAACAAATGCACTGAGGGAAAGGGTAGGATGGACTTGCTCTTGGCCAAGAACAAGATGTGTGATGACAGGGTAGGGTTAGCTCTAGGATTGGGTTTTGAGAGGATTCCTTCAGACAGTGAGAACAAAACTATTTTTACCTCACCCACTACCTTAGAGAAAGAGAGAGCCCTGTTAGACACTCCATCAGCCAAAAAGCCTACCTGAACTCCAAAGAAAACCACTCCTCATGCCAAGAAAATTCCTTCCAAGAAAATCACACAACAGAAGCCCAAGGAGCCTGTGAGAATTGCTCCTATGACCCATGAGAGTGCCCCTAGGAGAATTTTTCACTGTTCCTACTATCAGAGGGTGGGTCATTTGGTTGGGTTCTGTTTTCGTCGTATCAAGGATGAGCGACGCTCTCAGGCGATGAGTTTCCAGGACATGCATTACCCATCTCGAGCTATGAATGAGTCTGAATTTTACTCACATCCTGTTTTCGAGGCTCCGAGTACTTTCCAGAGAGGTTTTTCTCCTCGAGGTGTTCACCATGTTCTATATGGTGGTAGACCCCATGCGAGCAGCTTTGTACCTCGACAGGTTAGGAGACCTTGTCATGCATTTGGATCACAAAATGTAGGTAGACCTCACACTTTGCATCATTCTGATTATCCTGTGCGTAGAAAATCTATTTTTACTATGCCTATGTCGCGCCCCGATTTAATAAATCAGGACTTTATTGAAATTCCATAGAAAATCAATAAAACAAGACGTTCATCATGCGACCACGTACAATACGGACAATCATTCACGGTTCGTAGACCGCATTAATACAAAAGTGAATAAAGGTGAAGAGAAACTAATAAAATAAGGGTCCTAGATGAACGCCTCCTTCCAGTCTCGCCTTGACTGGGTCGCTACTCCAGACCTTCATCCTCCTCGTAGTAGACTGGCTCTGATGTTGTAAGTCAACGGGGTGAGTACAGATGTACTCAGCAAGCCACCGAATGCAAATATAATGCAAGATAATAGCAAGGGAGATAGTGGCTAATTTTGCGGAAGCAGCATAATTGTAAAGCTTTAAATGAGAGCAATTTATTAGTACGGAAAAATAAATATGTGCATGTGTATCATCATCTTCTAACTCGAGGGGTACAGTCAGCCCCACCTCGCTCAACAGTCCTTACGTGCCATGAATAACTCGAACATTCAAACAATTGTAAACTAACTGCGAGTAGTCACATAACCCGCCCTTGACCGTGGGCTCGGCTTTTCGAAAAGATTGATTTACCCTGATCAGAGATGTACCACTGTACCCACAAGGCACGCACTCATCACCTACACCGAAGTGTAACGAGATGACCCATCACACGGGAACTCGTGCCAAAACCTTCCATATAGTCCTCCCCGACTCAATAGCACCCTCTTATGGGTTTCATATGGTGTCCTGACGCATCGGAGCCCCACCATACCCCCCTTGAGCCTCGTCGGTACAAGTCGCCCGCAGGCTAGCCCCTTGCCCCCTCCTCTATGGTGCATCAAGCCGGAGTATTCCATACTTCCAGTTAGGACTTACCCATTAGACTTGTGGTTGGTACGGAAGTGCTTTGCAACAGATCCCGCAGACCGGTCCTTATAGTGCCCCGGGTGCGACAAACCAGTGCCCGAGCTTGCACCCGGAACACACCATACTTATAACCTAGCCAACTCCAACAGAGTCCAGAGACGAGAATAACAGGGAAATTCATATACAGAATCCAGCTATCTACGACTCGTTCTTTTTAACCTATAGCAGTTGTGCCGGTACATTGGGAACTAGCTAATATTTTTATAGTAGAGTGACAAGGAGTTAAGGCTCAATAAGCATGGCTTGGGTTTGCACACAAGGACAGGGATCTAATAAATATAAGTGTAAGGCTTGAATATTTGACTAATGCAATATTAACCTATGGGTTATAGCGATAAGTTATTAAAACATGGGCTCAATTATGATCAACTGTTTCCACAGAGACGGTCGATGACTTGCCTTGATCAGCAAAGGGGGATGGAGGAACCTCGGGGTAGAACTCCTGCTCCTCGACGAACTCGTAGTCTTCTCGATACGGAAAAATAAACAATACATCACATTTAATAAAACATCACCAAACATAATCATACATATTTGTGGGTGTGTTTATGTGAAGTAACATTTTAATCTTCTGTAGTTTTGTATAAAACAGTAAAGTTTAACTTTTTGGAATTTTTCCTAATTTATTTTCTATCTTATTAATCTTAACCCTAAGGGGTTTTTATCCATTTATTTATTAAGAATATTTTGGGTAACAGTAACATACTGTTTTTATTGCATTAATGTGTAGAGAATATTATTCTGGATTTAACAAAATTTGAATGGTGAAATTTGGAGTTAAAATGAGCAAGATATGAATTTTCAAAGTTTAAATCAATTTTCTGGATTTTATTTAAACTAAAAACAGTCCCTGGTCCACGGTGAACCAGGTTCACCGTGAACCCGTGACTATGCGCGTGGACCCGAGCGATCTGGGCCGTTGGATCTGAATCCAGCGGTCAGATGCGAGGCGGGTGGGTTAAGTGGAAATGTACGGCTGAGATTAAATCGTAGCGAAGGGGTACGCGTGGACGCACCAGATCGATCCTGGGGTTCAAGTAACGATCGACGGCTGCGATCGCCCCGTACCCCTTTGACCAGATCTACGGGTGAGATTAAATCCTGAAGGGTTTTAATCTGTGCCCTTCGTGCGCGATCGTGCGGCCAGGATCAAATCCAGCACGGCACGCTCGTAAGGGGGCCTTGCACCCTTCGTCTCCGGCGACGGCGGGCTCGGGTGTGCCTGCGACGGCGGCGGCGAGGGCCTAGGAGCCTGGCTAACGGCCAAAATGGAATGCGGAGGGAAAGGGGATCACGATGATACCTTCGGTGGCGACGATGGGGCTTGGAGGTGACCGGCGGCGAGCGTAGACGACGGAGGTCGTTCGGGAGCTCGACGGCGACGATGATCCGGCGGGTTCCAAGACCAACGGAGGGGTGGCCGAGGGCAAGTGGGCTCTGGTGATCACAACGGTGGCGACGGCTAGGGCGGTGGAGGCCGGGATCGACGACGATGGCTCGCCGGAGATGGAGCAGGGGAGAACCTCGAAAAAATGTTGCCGGGGCGCTCTGGTGCGTTTGGGCTCGGGCTGCTACGGTGTGGGTAGAGGGCGGCGACCACAGGGGTATAAATAGGGGGTCACTGGTGTATAGATGGCAAGCCACGCCGGGGAACCCGAGGGTTTATTTCCTAACTCCGGCGAGGTTCCCTTTACCTCGGATTGGCTTCCATAAGCGAAAAGACGCGTCGAGTTTTGATGGAAGGAGGTCGGGGGCGGTCGGGGAAGGGGATCCGAGACGAATCCGAGTGAAAGCGGGCGACCGGTGGCAAGAATTTGGAAGGTGATCGCCGGGGAAGGAAGGGGAGAGAAGGATTCCATCGGAGAAGATGGATCTGACAGGTGGGCTCCACCTGTCAGTGAGCGAACGGGAAAGGAAAGGGCCGACAAGCGGGGCCGAGCGGTTAGAGGGCGCAAAGAGGCTGACGCGTGGGGCCAGGCGGGGCGCGGGCGGGAGGAGAGAGGGGAGGCGAGCGCCGACAGGCGGGTCCCACTCGTCAGTGAGAGGGCGGTGATGGGCTGGGCCAAAAGGCCTTTGGAGGGAGTTTCAGGGTTTCGGCCCAATAAGATTAAAAATGGTTTTCTGATTAAATTTAATTCTAGAAAATCGAATATTTGATTAAGGGTTGAATTACTGTTGATAAAAATTTGTAAAAATTCCTAAAATTATATCTTGGTCTCTAGTTCACCTCATAAAATTTTCAAGTCCAGATTTGGAGTATTTCTCCCTGTTTGGTTTTATTTAGGCTCTTTTGTGATTTCTCCTTTAATAATAAATTCAAAAAAAAATGATTTAAATAATATTTTCTTTTATTTTATTCCTTTTTAATTCCTGGGGTGTTACAATCCTATCCCCCTTACAAAGAATCTCGTCCTCGAGATTCGGATCAATCCTCGAATAGCTCAGGATGCTGTGCCTTGAGTTCATCTTCCTTTTCCCATGTAGCTTCTTCTACCGGATGATTTCTCCACTGCACTTTGCAGAAGCGGATTACTTGACTCCTGGTGGTTCTTTCTTTGACTTCCAATATCTTGACCGGCTTTTCCACATAGGTCAGATCTTCTTGGACATCCAACTGCTGAAGGTCCACTTGCTCTGTGGGGACGCGAAGACACTTCTTGAGTTGGGAAACGTGAAACACGTCATGCACTCCAGCCAATGAGGGCGGTAATTCCAACTGATAAGCTACTTCGCCTTGGCGTCGGATAATGGGGAATGGTCCAATATATCGAGGGGACAACTTTCCTCTCATGTTAAACCGTTGAGTACCACGGAGAGGCGTAACTCGTAGGTAGACATGATCTCCCTCTTCAAAGGCTAGGTCTCGGCGTCGATTGTCCGTGTAGCTCTTCTGTCGTGATTGGGCTGTCTTGAGTCGGTCTCTGATGATCCGTACTTTCTCTTCAGCTTCGCGAAGAATGTCTGTTCCGAACACTTGGGATTCACCAGTTTGGTCCCAAAGTAGAGGCGTTCTGCACTTACGTCCATATAGTGCTTCAAAAGGAGACATCTGAAGGCTAGCTTGATAGCTGTTGTTGTACGAAAACTCAGCGTACGGCAAGCTCTTGTCCCAAGTGGCTCCAAAATCCAAAACACATGCTCGAAGCATATCCTCTAATATTTGGTTTACCCTTTCTGTTTGTCCATCTGTCTGAGGGTGGTAGGCGGTACTGAAATTCAATCTCGTGCCCATCTCCTCTTGAAGGTTCTTCTAGAAACGAGAGGTAAACTGACTTCCTCGGTCAGACACTATCTTCTTAGGCACTCCATGAAGACATACGATCCGGGCCATATATAGCTCTGCAAGCTTAGGGCCACTGAAGGTCGTCTTGACGGCTATGAAATGAGCTACTTTCGTAAGCCGATCGATGATCACCCAAATAGAATCATACCCAAGTTGGGTTTTGGGTAATCCGGTGATGAAATCCATACCGATCTCTTCCCACTTCCATTCCGGCACTTTAAGTGGCTGTAATAATCCTGCAGGCCTCTGATGTTCAGCTTTTACTCTTCTGCAGGTGTCACATTCGGCGACAAACTAGGCAATCTCTCTTTTCATGCTAACCCACCAATATCGTTCCTTCAGGTCTTGGTACATCTTGGTACTGCCGGGATGAATGGAGTACAACGTCTCATGGGCTTCTCTTAGGATAAGGGTCTTTATCTCAGGTTTATCCGGCACACATATCCGGGTTCCAAACCATATGGTGCCGTTTTCGTCCTCTGAAAATCCGGGGGCTTTTCCTTGTCTCATGTTCTTCCTAATGGCAGCTATATCCGGGTCCTCCAACTAAGCTTCACGGATCTGCTCGAATAGAATAGGCCGGGTTTCCAAAGTGGCAAGATATGCTCCGGTGGTCAATCCAAAATTCAACTTTTCCATCTCCCTACATAACAAGGGTGCGTGTTCTTGAATCATCATGGCTGAGCAATATCCCTTGCGACTTAAGGCATCAGCTACCACATTTGCTTTTCCGGGGTGGTAGTGAATACCTAAGTCATAGTCCTTAATTAGTTCCAACCATCGTCTTTGCCTCAAGTTCAGGTCTGGCTGTGTGAAGATATACTTCAAGCTCTTGTGATCCGTAAAGATCTCACAGCGATTACCAACCAAATAGTGCCTCCAAATCTTAAGGGCGTGCACTATGGCGGCTAATTCCAAATCATGGGTCGGATAATTCAACTCATGAGGTCTCAACTGACGGGAGGCATAAGAGATAACTTTTCCATCTTGCATAAGAACACATCCCAATCCTTGGCGAGATGCGTCACAATAGACATGGAAGTCCTTACGGATATCCGGTAGGGTCAGTATGGGTGCAGACACCAAACGGGTCTTGAGAGTGCGGAAACTTTCCTCGCATTCAGGAGTCCATTCAAACTTCTCTCCTTTCTGCAACAACTTGGTCATTGGTTTGGCTATCTTAGAAAAATTCTCAATGAATCTTCGATAATATCCGGCCAATCCCAGAAAACTTCGTATCTCAGATACGTTCGTGGGTGGCAGCCAATCCGTAACTGCTTCTACGGTGGCAGGGTCCACTGCGATTCCTTGCGCAGAGATGATGTGTCCAAGGAACTTTACTTCTGCCGTCCAAAACTTGCATTTGCTGTACTTGGCGTACAATTGGTGTTCCCTTAACTTTCCTAAGGTTAACCGGAGGTGAGTCTCGTGCTCTTTCTGGTCCTTGGAATAAATGAGGATGTCGTCTATGAAGACCACGATGAACTTGTCCAAATACTCCATGAACACTTTATTCATCATATTCATGAAGAATGCAGGGGCGTTGGTCAATCCAAAGGACATAACCGTGCACTCATATAATCCATAACGGGTGGTGAAGGCAGTCTTGGGTATGTCTTCTTCTCGGATCCTTAACTGATGATAACCAGAACGCAAGTCGATCTTCGAGAATACTGTAGCTCCTTTGAGCTGGTCGAAGAGATCATCGATCCGAGGCAACGGGTACTTATTCTTGATTGTTACCTCATTCAAAGCGCGATAATCCACACACATACGCTTTGCCTTGTCTTCTTTCTTCTCGACGAAGATGACGGGAGCACCCCATGGCGATGTGCTGGGTCTGATGTAGCCTTTCTTCTCGAGATCCTCCAACTGCTGCTTCATCTCAGCTAATTCATTGGCGGCCATTCGGTATGGTCGCTTATAAATAGGAGTGGTTCCGGGCACCAGGTCAATCCGGAACTCGATATCCCTCTTGGGTGGCATCCCTGGTAGATCCTCTGGGAATACGTCCGGGTACTCACTGACTACTGGTATCTCCTCTAGGGTAATCTGATGTAGTCTTGTCCTCCCGGCCTTCATGCTGGGCATCTGGAATGCGACTATAGTCCCTTCTTCATTAGTCACAGTCACTTTTCTCTGGGCACATTCTATCACACCTTGGTGTTTGTTTAGCCAATCCATTCCTAGGATGAGATCCAAACCTTGGCATTCTATTAGAATGGGGTCGGCCCAAAATATCGTGCCTTGGATTTCTACCCATACCCTTGGACTAAAGGAACAGGCAAGGGTTTGCTTGCCCGGGGTAGCTATTAATACTGACCTGGGTAGTTCACTTACGTCCAGTGCATTATTTTCCACAAAAGCAGTTGATATAAAGGAGTGGGTAGCTCTGGTGTCAAATAATACCACTGCAAGCGATGAATGAACCATAAACTTACCCATGACAATCTCCGGGGCGGCCTGGGCTTCCTCAGCGGTGACGTGGTTCACCTTGGCGCGGACGGCGGGGTTGGAGGCGACGCCTTGAACACGCTTGGGATGAGGGCACTGATGGGAGTAGTGTCCCTCCTGGCGGCAGTTGAAACATACCACAGGCTTGCCATGCCTGTCTCTCAAAACCTCCGGCTTCTTGGCCGGAGCAGCTGGGACGGTTGGTGCGGCGGGAGCGGGACGAGGTTGGCTGGCTCCAGCATTAGCGGCTGGTGGCGCCGGACGATACACTGGCCGGGGGTGGTATTGCTGTGCTGGCGGAGGTGGAGCAAAACGGGGTCTCTGGGCCATGCCCTGGTTTTGCCTGAAGGCAATCATTCGCTTCTTCTTCAGATCAACCTTGTTTTGCTGGGTCTCCTGCATGATGGCTTTGTTCACCAACTTTTGGAAGTTGGTGAAATCTCCAGAGATGAGTTGTAGGGACAACTCGTCCTTCAGTCCCCTAAGGAACTTGGCTTGTCTGGCCGCATCCGTACGAACCTCTTCAGGTGCGTACCTGGCCAACCTGTTGAACTCATGCAGATATTCTGTTACGGACCTGCTCCCCTGCTGCAGGTCCCTAAACTCCTGCTGCTTCTGAGCTACAATGCCGTCGGGGATGTGAGCGGCACGGAAAGCAGCTGAGAACTCTGCCCAAGTATGGGCGTGGCCCTCGGGCAGAGTCTCGCGGTGATTGTCCCACCATTCTGCGGCGGGACCATGAAGCTGGTGGGTGGCGAAGGCCACCCTCTCCTGCTCAGTGCAGGCCAAGAGGTCGAGCTTCTTCTCGATAGCTCGCAACCAATCCCCAGCCTCCATGGGGTTGGTGGTGCTCGAGAAGGTCGGTGGGCGGACTCGGAGGAACTCCGAGAGCTGCGACGTGGGAGCGGGAGCTGGTGTGGCAGGTCGGGGCAGCTCGGGCTGTTGGTGGAGGCGGAAAAGATGCGCTTGCTGCTCTTGCATCTGCTGCTGCTGCTGCATCTGGTGCAAAAGAGCTGAGACCAGCTGGTTCTGGGTAGCCATCATCTCAGCCAAGGTGGGGTGATTGGCGACCGGGGCTTGCCTTTGCCCGGTGGCTCCCCATTGTGGCAGGTTGCCACTATCTCCTCCGTTCTGAGGAGCGTCTGAACCCTGAGTGTTGGTCATCCTGGAGTTTTCAGAGTATACACATTTATTTTAGTGAACTTCCTTATATTTTATTTCAAAAGGGTACCGTTCTCGCGGTTACATTTATTTATTTCTTCATTCATGCCTTATGTTTTGACATGAATACGAATACAAGCAAGCAATAATAAAAATAACAATCAATCGTAAACTACGTCTAAGGCAGCTCGGGGGACGGCTCGATCTCGGGCTCGTGGGAGACGGTCAGGGTCGAGGAACTGGACGGTCCGGCGGGTGGTGCGCTGCGGGAGATCCTCTTGGGCCTCACAGTGGGGATCCGAAGGGGTTTCTTCTTGCGAGGCGGAAGAGGCGCGATCTCCTCTATGTCCTTCTTCAATTCCTCGATCTGGTAGTGGAGATGTGGGTTGGTGGCGACACGCTGTCGAAGGAGCTCATTTTGACGCCGCAACTCCTCTGCCTCGGCAGCCAAGCGGTGTCCCTGCTGGATGCGGCGACGAAGCTCTCCGTTCTCGCGGTTCAGATCCTCGGAAGAGTGTCGGTAGAAGCTGATGGTGTCGCGTTGTCCATTGGCGTCCTGCAGTGCCTCGTAATGGAGATCATCCATGGCCTCCAACAAGCGCATGGCATGACCAATCGCAGAATGGCGCTGGGAGAGTGTGCTGACGAAGACACTGTGTGGACTCCCTGGGGTGCGAAGAGGCACGAAGCGAAAGTCCGTGTCGTAGAGCTCGCTGTCGTAGATCATCCGGAGCTCCGTGAGTGCCTGGAGAGCGGTGCGCTGGCTGGCAACCAGGAAGGTAGGTCCTCCTCCGCGGTAGGTGTGAGCTGTCTGAGGGGAGGGCTGGACGACGACGGTGACCTCGCAGAAGCTTTCTTCCTCGTCGGGGAAGACTCCATGGTACATCGGCTCATGCTCAAATCCGAGGAAGCTGACGAGCATGCGTAGCTCGCGGACGAATCCGGCCTCATCACGAAGGTTCCCATTCACGGTACGGACCGGCATCTACAAAAGAGAGAAAATTTTTGTGAAAACCTCGGAAGATGAGAGGATAAGCAGTGTTTGTAAGAAAATATAGTAAGTATAAGTCCTAGGGTCAGGTCTGTTTGGCTTCCTACAGTCAAGTCGGCTCTGATACCATCTTGTCGCGCCCCGATTTAATAAATCAGGACTTTATTGAAATTCCATAGAAAATCAATAAAACAAGACGTTCATCATGCGACCACGTACAATACGGACAATCATTCACGGTTCGTAGACCGCATTAATACAAAAGTGAATAAAGGTGAAGAGAAACTAATAAAATAAGGGTCCTAGATGAACGCCTCCTTCCAGTCTCGCCTTGACTGGGTCGCTACTCCAGACCTTCATCCTCCTCGTAGTAGACTGGCTCTGATGTTGTAAGTCAACGGGGTGAGTACAGATGTACTCAGCAAGCCACCGAATGCAAATATAATGCAAGATAATAGCAAGGGAGATAGTGGCTAATTTTGCGGAAGCAGCATAATTGTAAAGCTTTAAATGAGAGCAATTTATTAGTACGGAAAAATAAATATGTGCATGTGTATCATCATCTTCTAACTCGAGGGGTACAGTCAGCCCCACCTCACTCAACAGTCCTTACGTGCCATGAATAACTCGAACATTCAAACAATTGTAAACTAACTGCGAGTAGTCACACAACCCGTCCTTGACCGTGGGCTCGGCTTTTCGAAAAGATTGATTTACCCTGATCAGAGATGTACCACTGTACCCACAAGGCACGCACTCATCACCTACACCGAAGTGTAACGAGATGACCCATCACACGGGAACTCGTGCCAAAACCTTCCATATAGTCCTCCCCGACTCAATAGCATCCTCTTATGGGTTTCATATGGTGTCCCGATGCATCGGAGCCCCACCATACCCCCCTTGAGCCTCGTCGGTACAAGTCGCCCGCAGGCTAGCCCCTTGCCCCCTCCTCTATGGTGCATCAAGCCGGAGTATTCCATACTTCCAGTTAGGACTTACCCATTAGACTTGTGGTTGGTACGGAAGTGCTTTGCAACAGATCCCGCAGACCGGTCCTTATAGTGCCCCGGGTGCGACAAACCAGTGCCCGAGCTTGCACCCGGAACCCACCATACTTATAACCTAGCCAACTCCAACAGAGTCCAGAGACGAGAATAACAGGGAAATTCATATACAAAATCCAGCTATCTACGACTCGTTCTTTTTAACCTATAGCAGTTGTGCCGGTACATTGGGCACTAGCTAATATTTTTATAGTAGAGTGACAAGGAGTTAAGGCTCAATAAGCATGGCTTGGGTTTGCACACAAGGACATGGATCTAATAAATATAAGTGTAAGGCTTGAATATTTGACTAATGCAATATTAACCTATGGGTTATAGCGATAAGTTATTAAAACATGGGCTCAATTATGATCAACTGTTTCCACAGAGACGGTCGATGACTTGCCTTGATCAGCAAAGGGGGATGGAGGAACCTCGGGGTAGAACTCCTGCTCCTCGACGAACTCGTAGTCTTCTCGATACGGAAAAATAAACAATACATCACATTTAATAAAACATCACCAAACATAATCATACATATTTGTGGGTGTGTTTATGTGAAGTAACATTTTAATCTTCTGTAGTTTTGTATAAAACAGTAAAGTTTAACTTTTTGGAATTTTTCCTAATTTATTTTCTATCTTATTAATCTTAACCCTAAGGGGTTTTTATCCATTTATTTATTAAGAATATTTTGGGTAACAGTAACATACTGTTTTTATTGCATTAATGTGTAGAGAATATTATTCTGGATTTAACAAAATTTGAATGGTGAAATTTGGAGTTAAAATGAGCAAGATATGAATTTTCAAAGTTTAAATCAATTTTCTGGATTTTATTTAAACTAAAAACAGTCCCTGGTCCACGGTGAACGAGGTTCACCGTGAACCCGTGACTATGCGCGTGGACCCGAGCGATCTGGGCCGTTGGATCTGAATCCAGCGGTCAGATGCGAGGCAGGTGGGTTAAGTGGAAATGTACGGCTGAGATTAAATCGTAGCGAAGGGGTACGCGTGGACGCACCAGATCGATCCTGGGGTTCAAGTAACGATCGACGGCTGCGATCGCCCCGTACCCCTTTGACCAGATCTACGGGTGAGATTAAATCCCGAAGGGTTTTAATCTGTGCCCTTCGTGCGCGATCGTGCGGCCAGGATCAAATCCGGCACGGCACGCTCGTAAGGGGGCCTTGCACCCTTCGTCTCCGGCGACGGCGGGCTCGGGTGTGCCTGCGACGGCGGCGGCGAGGGCCTAGGAGCCTGGCTAACGGCCAAAATGGAATGCGGAGGGAAAGGGGATCACGATGATACCTTCGGTGGCGACGATGGGGCTTGGAGGTGACCGGCGGCGAGCGTAGACGACGGAGGTCGTTCGGGAGCTCGACGGCGACGATGATCCGGCGGGTTCCAAGACCAACGGAGGGGTGGCCGAGGGCAAGTGGGCTCTGGTGATCACAACGGTGGCGACGGCTAGGGCGGTGGAGGCCGGGATCGACGGCGATGGCTCACCGGAGATGGAGCAGGGGAGAACCTCGAAAAAATGTTGTCGGGGCGCTCTGGTGCGTTTGGGCTCGGGCTGCTACGGTGTGGGTAGAGGGCGGCGACCACAGGGGTATAAATAGGGGGTCACTGGTGTATAGATGGCAAGCCACGCCGGGGAACCCGAGGGTTTATTTCCTAACTCCGGCGAGGTTCCCTTTTACCTCGGATTGGCTTCTATAAGCGAAAAGACGCGTCGAGTTTTGATGGAAGGAGGTCGGGGGCGGTCGGGGAAGGGGATCCGAGATGAATCCGAGTGAAAGCGGGCGGCCGGTGGCAAGAATTTGGAAGGTGATCGCCGGGGAAGGAAGGGGAGAGAAGGATTCCATCGGAGAAGATGGATCTGACAGGTGGGCTCCACCTGTCAGTGAGCGAACGGGAAAGGAAAGGGCCGATAGGCGGGGCCGAGCGGTCAGAGGGCGCAAAGAGGCTGACGCGTGGGGCCAGGCGGGGCGCGGGCGGGAGGAGAGAGGGGAGGAGAGCGCCGACAGGCGGGTCCCGCTCGTCAGTGAGAGGGCGGTGATGGGCTGGGCCAAAAGGCCTTTGGAGGGAGTTTCAGGGTTTCGGCCCAATAAGATTAAAAATGGTTTTCTGATTAAATTTAATTCCAGAAAATCGAATATTTGATTAAGGGTTGAATTACTGTTGATAAAAATTTGTAAAAATTCCTAAAATTATATCTTGGTCTCTAGTTCACCTCATAAAATTTTCAAGTCCAGATTTGGAGTATTTCTCCCTGTTTGGTTTTATTTAGGCTCTTTTGTGATTTCTCCTTTAATAATAAATTCAAAAAAAATGATTTAAATAATATTTTCTTTTATTTTATTCCTTTTTAATTCCTGGGGTGTTACAGCCTACTACTCGTATCACTCAGTGCTGGATGCCTCGTCATGTTTTCACTCAACCCAGCACTAAGCGATCGAGATTGTCTTATCATGTGTAGGCGCCAGACCGAGGCTTGGAGGGCACGTGGATCATGGAATCCGGTTGTTCGCGCCACATGACCGGAGATGCAGCATGGTTCTCCAGCCTCACCACAACCAAGCAAAAGGAACATATCACCTTCGGCAACAATCGAAGGAGTAGAGTGAAAGGTAAAGGTGTGGTAAGAATCAACTCAAATTTCACTCTCAAAGATGTTGCTTTGGTTGAAAATTTGGGATACAATTTGCTTTCTGTATCTCAATTGCTTGATGAGGGCTTCGAAGTGCGATTCCAACGCGATACTTCACAAGTACTCAATTCTGATGGCGTTGTGGTCTGTAAGATCTTTAGAGTTGGGAGAGTTTTTGGAGCTAATTTTTCCGAATCATCTGGTTATTCTCATTGTCTTGTTGCACATTCGACTTCTGAGCTTTGGAAATGTAACACCCCAAGAAATAAAAACAAATAAAATAAAAGAAAATTATTATTTAAATCATTTCTGGATTTATTTATTAAAGAAAAATCCTAAAAGAACCCAAATAAAGCCAAACAGGGAGAAATATTCAAAATATGGACCTGAAAATTTTATGAGATAAACTAGAGGCCAAAATATAATTTTAGGAATTTTTACAAATTTTTATCAACAGTGATTCAACCCTTAACCAAATATATGAATTACTGGATTTATTTTAAATCGAAAAAGAATTAAAAATGCTTAACGGGCCTCAACCTCCAAAGTAACCGAGCCCAGCCCAATCCAAACCGTGAGTCACTGACCAGTGGGGCCGCTTGTCGGCGCCGCTTCCCTCCTCTCTCTCCCGCGCCCGCCCCCGCCTGGTCCACCTATCAGTCTCAGTCGCGCCCCCTTCCTCCCTCTAGCAGGTGTGGCCCGCCTGTCGGCCCTTCCTTTTCTGTTTCGCCCGCTGACAGGTGGGGGCCACCTGTCAGATGCTTCGTCTCCGATGGAAGGGGATCGCCCCCTTCCTTTCTCCCGGCGATCACCTTTTGTTTCTCGCCGCCGGCCGCCCGCGATCGCCCGGATCACCTTCCCCGCATGCCACCGCCTCCTTTCCATCCATGGCGACGCGTTTTCACGCTTAAGGAAAGCTACCCGAAGCTTGGAAAGACCTCGCCGGAGTTCTACGGAACCCTTCGGTTCCTTGCCATCCCGACCGCCGGCGACCCCCTCTATAAACCCCTCTGGCCTCCGCACTCAGCCCACGCCAACAGAGCCATCCTCGAGCGAAAACAGAGCGCTGTCGCCCTCCTTTTGAGCTTGGGTTCTGTTTCGCCTTCGGCGAGCCCTCGCCGTCGACCCCGGCCTCCTCCGCCTTAGCCACCGCCACCGACGAGACCGCCGGAGCCCGCTCGTCATCGGCCACCCCTCCGTCGGTCGTGAAGACCACCGGATCGCCGTCGCCGTCGAGCACCCGAAACCTCCCCACCGTCTACGCTCGCCGCCGGTCACCTCCGGGCCCCCTTCGTTGCCACCGAAGGTACTATCAGGACCCCCGTCACCTCCGCGTTCCATTTCTGGCCCTAGCTAGGCACGTAGGCGCTCGCCGCCGCCGCCATGGTCGCACTCGAGCCCGCCGTCGTCGGAGACGAAGGGTAAAGTACCCTCGTCACCACGTGCCATGCCGGACGCACACACAGCCGTTCGATTGCGATCGGAGGGCTAGGATTAAATCCCTCCGGGATTTAATCTGGGCCCTCGGATCTGGTCAAAGGGTATCGAGGCCTCTCGGCCGTCGATCGCCACTTAAACCCCAGAAGTGATCTCGAGCGTCCACGCGTACCGGTTCGGTATGATTTAATCGTGGCCGTCCGATTTCATTAAAACCTTCCCGCCTCACGCTCGATCGCCGGATCCAGATCCGACGGTCCTGGTTGACCCGGTTCACACGCACAGTGCCGCAGTCCACCGTGGGCCTGGCTCACCGTGAACCAGAACCCTTTTTCAGTTTAAATAAAATTCCAAAAATTGATTTAAACTTTGAAAATTCATAACTTGCTCATTTTAACTCCAAATTTCACCATTCAAATTTTGTTAAATCCAGAATAATATTCTCTACACATTAATGCCATAAAAACAGTATGTTACTGTTACCCAAGATATTTTTAACAAATAAAAGAATAAAAACCCCTTAGGGATAAATTATTAATTCAGAAAAATAAATTAGAAAGCCCTAAGAAATTAAGTTTACTGTTTATTCACCAAACATCAGAATATTAAAACTTTATTCCACATAATAAAACCCACAAATGTGTATGTTTAGTATTTGGTGAATTTTTGTCTGTTTATTGAATGTACTGTTTATTTTTCCGTATCGAGAAGACTACGAGTTCATCGAGGAGCAGGAGTTCTACCCCGAGGTTCCTCCATCACCATTTGCTGATCAATGCAAGTCATCGACCACCTCTATGGAAACAGTTGATCATTATTGAGCCCATGTTTTAATAAAATATCGCTATAACTCATAGGTTAATATTGCATTAGTCAAATATCAAGCCCTACACTTATATTTATTAGATCCCCGTCCTTGTGTGCAACCCAAGCAATGCTTATTGAGACTTAACTCCTTGTCACTCTACTATAAAATATTAGCTAGTGCCCTTTGTACTGGCACAACTGCTATAGGATAAAAGAATGAGTCGTAGATAGCTGGATTCTGTATATGAATTTTCCCGATTATTCTCGTTTCTGGACTCTGTTGGAGTTGGCTAAGTTATAAGTATGGTGGGTTCCGGGTGCAAGCTCGGGCATTGGTTTGTCACACCCGGGGCACTATAAGGACCGGTCTGCGGGATCTGTTGCAAAGCACTTCCGTACCAACCACAAGTCTAATGGGTAAGTCCTAACTGGAAGTATGGAATACTCCGGCTCGATGCACCATAGAGGAGGGGGCAAGGGGCTAGCCTGCGGGCGACTTGTACCGACGAGGCTCAAGGGGGGGTATGGTGGGGCTCCGATGCGTCGGGACACCATATGAAACCCATAAGAGGGTGCTGTTGAGTCGGGGAGGACTATATGGAAGGTTTTGGCACGAGTTCCCGTGGTATGGGTCATCTCGTTACACTTTGGTGTAGGTGATGAGTGCGTGCCTTGTGGGTACAGTGGTACATCTCTGATCAGAGTAATTTAATCTTTTCGAAAAGCTGAGCCCACGGTCAAGGGCGGGTTGTGTGACTACTCGCAGTTAGTTTACAATTGTGTGAATGGTTGAGTTATTCATGGCATGTAAGGACTGTTGAGCGAGGTGGGGCTGACTGTACCCCTCGAGTTAGAAGATGATGATGCATACACATGTTTAAGTTTCAGTACTAATAAACTGTCCACATTAAATTGCTTTACAAATTTCTCGCTTCCGCAAAACTAGCCACTATCTCCCTTGTTATTACCTTGCATTATATTTGCATTCGGTGGCTTGCTGAGTACATCTGTACTCACCCCGTTGACTTACAACATCAGAGCCCGTCTACTACGAGGAGGATGCAGGTCTGGAGTAGCGACCCAGTCAAGGCGAGACTGGAAGGAGGCGTTCATCTAGGACCCTTTGCTTTATTAGTTTCTCTTCATATTTATTCACTTTTGTACTAATACGGTCTACGAACCGTGAATGATTTGCTCGTATTGTACGTGGTCGCATGATGAACGTCTTGTTTTATTGATTTTCTATGGAATTTCAATAAAGTCCTGATTTATTAAATCGGGGCGCGACAAGATGGTATCAGAGCCGACTTGACTGTAGGAAGCCAAACAGACCTGACCTTAGGACTTATACTTACTATATTTTCACAAAAACTTTCTCTCTTTTGTAGATGCCGGTCCATACCATGAGCTGGACTCTTCGTGATGAGGCCGGATTCATCCGCGAGCTTCGCGTGCTCGTCGACTTCTTGGGGTTTCCCCATGAGCCCGCGTTCCACGGGATTTTTCCTGATGCGAACGAGAGCTACTGCGAGGTCACGGTGGTGATCCACCCCTCCTCCACGCAGCCACCCTTCTACACCCATGGAGTTGGAGGACCTTCATTCGTGGTGGCTAGCCAGCGAGCCGCTCTTCAGTCTCTCGCCGAGCTTCGACTGGTATACGACTGCCACCTCCGCGACACCGTCTACCGCTTCATGCCCATGCGCACACCCGGGAGTCACCGCAGCATCTACATCAGCCCCCTCACGCAGAGCAACTCCGCCATCACCCGCACGATGAGACTCTTGGAGGCCATGGACAACCTCCACACAGAGGCCGTCCTTGACGCAGACAGCCAGCACGACACCATCGAATTCTACCGCCACACTTCGGAAAACCTGACCGCGAGAATGCCGAGCTCCGTCGACAGCTTGAGCAAAACCCCCAGTTGACCCTTGAGGTGGAGGAATTGAGGCGCCAGAACGAGCTCCTACGCCAGGGCGCCATGGTCAACACCCAGCTCCGCTACCAGCTCAAAGAATTGAAGGACATTGAGGAGATCGCACCTCTTCCGCCTCGCAAGAAGAAACCCCTTCGGATCCCCACTGTGAGGCCCAAGAGGATCTCCCGCAGTGCACCACCCACCGGACCATCCAGCTCCTCGACCCCGACCGTCTCCCACGAGCCCGAGATTGAGCCGTTCCCCGAGCTACCCTAGACGTAGTTTACGGTTGATTGCTTTTCATTTTCTTTGCTTGCTTGTATTACCATTCATGTCAAAACATAAGGCATGAATGAAGAAATAAATAAATGTAACCGCAAGAACGGTACCTTTTGAAATAAAACATAAAGAGTTCTCTAAAATAAATGTTGTCTACTTTGAAAACTCCAGGATGACCAACACTCAGGGTTCCGACGCTCCCCAGAACGGAGGAGAGAGTGGCAACTTGCCACAATGGGAGCCACGGGGCAAAGGCAAGCCCCAATTGCTAATCACCCTACAGTGGCCGAAATGATGGCCACCCAAAACCAGCTAGTCACTGCTTTATTGAACCAGATGCAACAACAGCAACAGCAGATGCAGGAGCAGCAGGCTCAGTTCTTCCGCCTCCACCAACAGCCCGAGCTGCATCGTCCCGCCGCACCAGCTCCCGCTCCCACCTCTCAGCTCTCGGAGTTCCTCCGAGTTCGCCCACCGACCTTCTCAAGCACCACCAACCCCATGGAAGCTGGGGATTGGTTGAGGACCATCGAGAAGAAGCTCGATCTGCTGACCTGCACTGAGCAGGAGAAGGTGGCCTTCGCCTCCCACCAACTCCATGGTCCCACCGCAGAGTGGTGGGACAATCTTCGCGAGACTCTGCCCGAGGGCCACGCCCATACTTGGGTAGAGTTTTCGGCCGCTTTCCGTGCCGCCCACATCCCCGACGGTATTATCGCGCAGAAACAACAAGAGTTCAAAGACCTGCAGCAGGGGAGCAGGTCCGTGACTGAGTATCTGCACGAGTTCAACCGTCTGGCCCGATACGCACTTGAGGAGGTTCGTACGGATGCGGCCAGGAAAGCCAAGTTCCTCCGAGGACTGAAGGATGAGTTGTCCCTACAACTCATCTCTGGAGATTTTGCCAACTTTCAAAAGTTGGTGAACAAAGCTATTATGCAGGAGACCCAACAGAATAAGGTTGACCTGAAGAAGAAGCGGATGATTGCCTTCAGGCAGAACCAAGGCATGACACAGAGGCCCCGATTCACCCCTCCTCCACCAGCACCGCAGTACCACCCCCGCCCAGTGTATCGTCCGGCACTACCTGCCGCCAATGCCGGAGCCGGACAACCTCGCCCCGCTCCCGCCGCACCAGCCGCCCCAGCCGCCCCAGCTGCCCCGACCAAGAAGCCAGAAATCCTGAGAGACAGGCACGGCAAGCCTGTAGTTTGCTTCAACTGCCGCCAGGAGGGGCACTACTCCCATCAGTGCCCTCATCCCAAGCGTACTCAAGGCGTCACCTCAAACCCCGCTGTCCGCGCCAAGGTCAACCACGTCACCGCCGAAGAAGCCCAGGCCGCCCCGGAGATTGTCCTGGGTAAGTTTATGGTTCATTCATCGCTTGCAGTGGTATTATTTGACACCGGAGCTACCCACTCCTTTATATCAACTGCTTTTGTGGAAAGAAATTCCCTGGACATAAGTGAATTACCCAGACCAGTGTTAATAGCTACCCCGGGCAAGCAAACCCTCGCCTATTCTTTTAGTCCAAGGGTATGGGTAGATATCCAAGGCACGATATTTTGGGCCGACCCCATTCTAATAGAATGTCAAGGTTTGGATCTCTTTTCAAGGTTTGGATACTCAAGGGTTCGACCTATTCGACAAGGACTTCGGAAGTTATGTGTGGAGAGGGCCATCCTTGCTAAAGCAGAAGTGGAAAAATTGCTGAAGGCTAGGATCATCAGAGAAGTAGCTCATACGGAGTTGTTATCTAACCCAGTCTTTGTCAGAAAGAAATCCTTCGAGAAGTGGCGCATGTGTATTGATTTTACATCCTTGAATAAAGCATGCCCACGTGACCCCTATCCCATGCCCCGAATTGATCAATTAGTTGATTCCACTGCTGGTTCGGAGTTATTAAGCTTCCTCAACACGTATTCTGGCTATCATTAAATCTGGTTAAAGCGTGAAGATGAAATTAAAACAAGCTTTGTAACTCTGTTAGGAGTCTTCTGCAATGTTAGAATGCCTTTCGGCTTAAGAAATGCCGGAGCAACCTTTTCGAGGTTAATTACTAAAGCTCTAGGTCATCAAATAGGCCGCAATGTAGAAGCGTATATGGATGATATTGTAATAAAGAGTGCTTTAAAGCACCAACATAGCCTAGACTTAGCAGAAACATTTGATAGCCTTCGGGCATGTGGAGTTCGTCTCAACCCCGAAAAATGTATCTTCGAGGCTCAGGCTAGAAAGTTGTTAGGGTATCTAGTTTCGAGTAGAGGGATTGAAGCTAGCCCTACTCAAATAATTGCATTGCAAAGGATGGCTCCGCCGGAAAATTTAAAGTAGGTGCAAAAGCTAACTGGCCGTCTGGCAGCACTTAGCAGATTTCTAGCAAGATCCACAGAACAAAGCTTACCTATTTTCAAAGCATTGAAAGGGTCAGAAGATTTTGCATGAACACTGGAGTGTCAAAAAAGTTTTGATGATATTAAAAATTATCTCAACAACCTCGCTACACTCACTGTGCTAGTGGCAGATGAAACCCTACTCCTCTACCTTGCAGCTAATGGCTCCGCTGTCAGTGTAGTCCTTGTCAGAGAAGTTGATCTCAATGGGAAGTTGGTACAGAATCCAGACTATTTTGTATCCAAAGCATTCTCTATAGCAAAAACAAGATATTCCGACCTTGAGAAGTTCACCTATGCTCTGATAATGGCTTCGAGGAAATTGAGACATTATTTTCTAGCACATAATGTGAATGTACCAACTTCGTATCCCTTGGGAGATATGCTCCGAAGCAAAGATTCTACGGGAAGAATTGGAAAATGGGCTGTTGAACTAGCACACTTCGGCATCTCCTTCGTAGCAAGGACAACAATCAAGTCACATGTGGTGGCAGATTTTGTGGCTGAGTGGACTCCATCCGCAGTATGGGCTCCAGAGAAATCAAATGAAGGAATTTGGACTATATACTTCAACGGAGCTTTCCAAGCATCTAGAGAAGGCATCGGAGCAGTAATAATTTCGCCTTCAGGGCAAAGAGCAATGTACTCCGCAAGTCTCAACTTTAAGTCCACCAATAATATAGCGGAGTATGAAGGAATTTTGTTAGGACTTTGAAAGGCACGTGCTTTGGGTGCTACAAGAGTTGTTATTAAAACAGATTCTCAAATTGTAGCAGGGCACGTCGATAAAAGTTTTCATGTCCATCACCCGCAGCTTGCAAAATATTTGGAACAGATCGTAAGATCGAAGCAGCATTCAAAGGGATTTCCATTCGAAGTATACCAAGAGCTGAGAATATGCAAGCTGATTCTTTGGCAAAAGCGGCAGCCGGAGCTATGGACATTATGGAAGGAGCCTTTTACGAAGAGCTTAATTCGCCTTCGGTTCACAAATCCCTTCTACGGAGGTTCTTTGCATTCGAAGCACTGACTAACCGAGCTCAATTATAGAATTGTTGCAAGGTGAAGCAAATTTGCCTGAAGAGCCACAACTTTCGAGGTTGAAGTTAAGAATTCGAAATTATCGTGTAATCAACTGGTATTATCTACAAGGCCGGAGTATGTTCCCCTCTGCTCCGATGTATATCTCAAGCCGAAGGTCAAGAGATGCTCCAAGAAATTCATGAAAGCCTTTGTGGTAGCCATCTGGCCCCTCAGGCTTTGGCAGGAAAAGCAATTCGCCAGGGGCTTTATTGGCCTACAATAGTAGCTGATGCGGAGAGCTTAGTCCGCACATGCCAAGGTTGTCAATGGATGGGAAGATGGAGTCATCGTCCACCAACAACTATTCAAGTCATTGCTCCAGTTTGGCCCATGGCCAGATGGGGCATGGATCTCATTGGCCCCTTCCCAGTAGCAAAAGGAAATCTGAAATTCGCAGTGGTAGCAATTGAGTATTTTTCCAAGTGGGTCGAAGCGGAACCCCTCACAACTATCACTTCGAATAATGTGCAAAAGTTCTTCTGGAAGAATATTATATGCAGATTCGGAGTGCCTCGACAGCTCACAGTTGACAATGAGACACAATTTGATGCAGAGCCCTTCAGGAAGTTTTGCGAAGATCTTGGCATAAAAATATGCTTTGCGGCTATGCGCCATCCTCAGTCTAACAGAGCTGTCGAGAGGGCTAATGGTAATTGTTGTAGCAATTGTGTTAGCTACAACACAAGTTTTGTATGTGTGTATAGTGTGTAAAATGAACCTCAAAGGGTTCTCTCAGAAGGAGAAAAGATTTATACTGGTTCGGACCCCCCTAAGGGATAATAGCCCTACGTCCAGTTTGTGGTGGATTTGGTATGGTATGCCTTGATGGAGTCTAATGAATCTCGGGGTTCTTATGGTCCCTCGAGAAGCTAACCTGTTACAAGGGCTTGGCCCTGCTTTTATAGGCATGCAGGCCAAAGGAAAAGACCAAAATGCCCTCTATAAGTCATAGGCTTATAGGGGCAAAAAGGGAAAAGGAGCTAGCTACTGTACAAAGTGCTTTACAGCTTTACAGATGTGTCAGATAAACGTTACTTCTTGACCAGCTAAATGACATACTAGGGGTAGAGGGCCCCTGGTATGACTTCTACACTGTAGCGAGGTGTACATATTTCTAGGTTCGGAGTAAGGGCCGAAGCTATTCAGGCGGAGGACCGCAAGGGAGGCTTCGAAGTACACTCCGAAGTGGGCTTCGAAGTATACTCCGAACTGAACTCCAAACTGGGTTCTCAGATACTTAGCTTTGAATTGGCTGGAAAGGGTCCGGAGACTGGATTTGAGGAGCTCCAAAAGGAGCTAGAAGGTTAACTCCGAACAGAGCTCGAAGGTTAACTCCGAAGTTAGCCCAGAGGATAACTCCAAAACTAGCCTGAGACTTGGCTTCTGCAAACTTCAAAGGGATCTTGGGGGCTTCTCTCCGGAGGGCTCCGAAGGGGTTCGGAGGCCTCGCTCCAGGGGGCTCCGAAGAGAACCTTGGGACTTAGAAATTACTTCATCAGATAGGAACATGCTTCGACAGTGTTGGGCTCCAGTGCCGAAGGCTGTCGGAGGCTGACGTCATTTGGCCCCTGTTCAAGGGAAAACATATTCCCCCAACAGTAGCCCCTTGCCTACAGGCCTTCAGGACGAAGGGGTGCATGTGCCCTTGGGACAAATGATAGTAAAAATGGCCACTTCAGAGAAAAACATGCCTTCGGAGCTTGGACCGAAGGTAGCTTCGAATTGTGCAGGTAATAATTGCTTGCATCAGCTGTCAGAATGACCTCGGGGAGATCAATTGACTTCGCAACGGCTATAAAATTGACCGTTACAGTGCGCTGGTTCGCTTAGCTTCGCTGGAGGCCCACCTGTCAGTGGCTTCGGCACGTGAACCGTCGGGATTTTTACCGCCTATAAATAGGGGTTTACCGCACACGGCTTCGACACGTCCTCTCATTTGCTCTCTTCTCAACGCCTTGCATCCTTCGCTCTCTTCTCCTCATTCTTAGCTTCGCACGGAGCCCACCTCGCAAGCTTTAGCGCCCTTCGCGCCGAATCTCCACAAAAATGTTGAAGAAAGTTGCTTCGAAGGCTTTGGCCTTGGGCTCGAGCTCGAGCTCCGCCCAAGCGCAGGTGGCGGCCACAGCAGCGGCGAAGCCCGTAGCGAGGTGGTTGGGGCCGAAGGATCTTCGGTCGCCATCCGACAAGTTCGAGCAAACATTGGAGATGAGGGCCTCAATCTAGACAGAGGAGTCTGTCCGGAGGGCCTGCGCGGGGAATATCTCGCCGAAGATCCAACTTCGAGTGTCGAAGAAGTCGGAGGCCATACCAAGGCCTCGGGTTGACGAAGTGGTGCTGTTCGAGGCCTTCTTCGAAGTCGGCCTCAGATTGCCAGCTGTGGGGATGCTGAGCGAAGTTTTGAAGGCTTACAATCTTGAGCTTCCTCAACTATCGCCCAACGCCGTGGTGAGGCTTGTAGTGTCTGAATGGGTCATGAGGGGCGAAGGCTGCGAGGGCCGCGCCGACGTCTTCGTTGCTCTTCACGACGCCAACTGCCAACCGAAGCTGAGGGAGGCGGCAGACCACGTCAAGAGGGCTTTGGCCTTCGGAAGCGCTAACTTCCAGCTTCAGGAGGGAGTACCAAGATGCCTTCCCAACGAGGATTGCCAACAACAAATGGTACTCGAGGTAGGATCAAGAGTGGTTCTATGCCTCCTGTCGGCGTGAACTCTCCCCTTCAGAGTACCAATGCGCTTATCTCTTACAAGCGCGAAGGCGTGGTGAAGACGAGCCCCGACACCCTTCGCTCGAGGATCTTGCTCCTTCGGAAGGTGGCCGCGAAGATGAGCATGAGGGACCTCACGGAGGAGTTTATCACGCACCCTCCGGCTCAGCCCCCTTGCGTGCTCTTGGCCGGAGGGCCTCTTCCAACCTTCGGACCGAGGGGGCCTAAATGAGGTGGCAACAGAACACCTTGGTAAGACTTCGAAGCATTTCCACTTTCATACTTCGCCAAAAAACTTTACTCTGACTTGGAAACTTTATGAAGCCGCTCTTGAAGTGAGGACTCCGAAGGAGGACATAATGGCGGCGGAGCATGTTGTCGGCGCCCCGACACTTGAGGAGCAGGCCCAACGGCTTGCTCTGGTGGGGACTGGGAGCACTGGAACAAGGTGTGGACCCTGCTCGACATCGAGGGGGTCCATGCTCTACCAGACTTCTCCAATCTGGTACCTTCGACAACCGGCTCCAAGAGGAAGAGGGGGGACGATGATGAGCCTGAAGCTTCGAGGGTTTGGTCGGAGGTCCCCACGACCGAAGCCCCTACTCCAGAGGAGGCAACAGTCACGAACCCTCAAACAGAAGCAGAGCCAGCAGGGGCTCCGGCAGCAGCTACCGAGGTGGTAGCGAAGACCTCGATGGAGATGACTTTGGGCGCGGAGGTTGAAGCGCCGGCTTCGCAGCAAAAAGATTGGGGGGCACACATCGACCCCTCTACCTTCGAAGACATCTCCGACGAAGGTAAACACTTTAAACATACTTCTCTTTATATGTGGATATTGACTAGAACTTTTTTGCAGAAGATGATGCCGATGTGAGGCCCACCGCACCGAAGCCAGCGGAGGCCTTCCAGGCAGCAGCAGCAACAGCTCGGAGTCCGACAGGTTCCTCGTCTGAAGAAGATGAAGGCAACGGTCATGACGAAGGGGACCCTCGAGATGACGAGCACGTCGAGGTGGTGGACCGAAGCCCAGCTCCACCGAAGCCTGTGCAGGAGGTTGAGGTGGAGGAAATTATCCAGCCTCTATTGCCGAAGGGGGCCATGATGGATGCGACCATCCATGACTTCCATGAGGGCTGCGCGGCTGCGGAGGCAGGAGGCTTGGTGGCTCAACTCAGCCACTCGAGCCCCATGGACCTCTTTATCAACTCAAACGAAGCCCTCATCTAGGTGAGCGAAGTCCTATGCAGCCTTCGAGTCGTACTTTGGTCTTCGATCAACACTTATGATTTTCTTGAACTCTTTCAGGCCTTCGCACTGAATGCTGCAGCATCAACCTCTACAGGATAGGCGGATGATGCGCTTGGCGGAGGAGAGGGACACCCTCCGAAGCAAAATTATCAGTGGAAGCTGAGAAGCAAAGGCGGGCCAAAGCCTCAGCCGAGGTGGCGAGGGCCGAGGCTGACAAAGCAAGGGAAGTCTTGGCCTCGAAGACTGACAGGCTCTCAGTGGAGCTTCGAGCTGCGAAGGATGTCGGAGCCCAGCTGGCGGAGGAGAACTCCAAGCTTCGCCAAGCCATCCACTTCCTTGAAAACTTCGTCGTTGCCAACATCGACGAAGCCACTCTGAGCCTAATCGAGGTCCTGGAACAAATAGGGACCGAGTGTCGGGCTCCAGACTTCAGCAGTCAGGATCCAATTGGGGACCACATCGACTTTTTGAAGGTGGTGGCTATGACGGTGGAGCAATCTTTGAAGGGCTTCGCCTTGATGGCCGGTCGAGTGGCGGGTCAAGGGGTGTTGCAAATGCTTCACTGACGCGGGGTGCAACCACCTCGAAAGCAGCGACCTCGGCGACTCCGGTGGCCTTCGGAGGCCAACATTTGGTGACATCTCTGGTAGACGTCCGCGGAGCCTGGCGCCGCTTTTAGGAGCCTTGGAAGGCCCAAGGCTGTGAAGCAGTCCTTGAACTCTAGAAGGCCATCCATCTTCACCGAGCCAGGGCACATTCCTCGCCAGCTCAGCCTTCGACATCGGCACCTCCGCCTCTGAATGTGTAGATCTCCTTAGACTCCTTGTAATTATTAGCTGTAGGCTTGTAAAAACTTATCAGTTTATTAATATAAATTCGGGGGTACTTTATACCTGCCCAGGTTCATCCTTCACATGTTGACCTCGAAGTACTTGAGGACTCTGAAGAACGTTGCTAATTATGGGTGGTCCTCGAGGTAGCTAGGTCCGAAGGCCCCCCTCGGTTTAAACTTCCGAGGGGGCCTAACGGTGAAGCCATCCCCAAAGTAGCCCAGGAGTTGCTGGCTATCGTGAAGACGGAGCCCCTTCGTAGTTCTTCCTCCTCGCTTGATTTAAGTTGCTTCGCAGTAGACTCACATAGCGAACGGCCTTGGCAGCCGATGAAGCCTTAGACTTTTCTACCTTCGACACGGCACCGCCTGCCTCGTAGACTTGGACAAACCTGCAAAGTGGAAGACGAGGTCTGCGGGCTTCGGGGCGTGGACGAACCGGACGTGGGAGGGAAGGCTCCGACGAGGCTTCGTCCAACCGAGGGGGCCCTGGCCGAAAGAAGGGCAAGCGAGGGTTGGGGCCTCGAGCTCGCTTTTTCTTAGGCTTAGATACAAACTACTCATAATTTTGTTTTCGAAGTGTGTTTGTAACATACTTCTCAATTATCATTCAATGAATGAGATTTGTTGTATTTGCATACTTTGTCTGCATGCTTCACATGGTTTGATTGTTCCGAACGTTTTAGCTTGTCACGCTCGTACTGCGCATTACATTCGCACACTTCGCATACATACTTCCCCCCTTGCTCGTGGCAGCTAGGGACTTAGTCGTTGCTGGTGCGGGCAATTAAAAATGCGAAGGGGTGCACCTTTTTGGTGGCTTCAGATGCTTATATCACATCGAGCGAAGGCCTCTTTTGGGCTTTGAATGCATTAATTTGGAGTGAAGCAAGGCTTCAACGTCGCCAAATTAAGCGAAGCATGCTTCGGCATGCTTGGTTTGAATATTGTGCGTGAGCGAAGCTCCAAAACGCACTTAGATTTTAAGCGAAGCATGACTTCGAGATGCTTAATTTTTAGATTAGATCATGTTACGTGAAGCGAGGCCTCAGTGCGTGTTCAGATAGCGAAGCAAGGCTTCTTGAGCTTGATCCTGTAGTGAAAAGGATATTTGGTGTGGATTCACCGAACCTGTGATAAGTTGAGCCACCTTTGACTTTGGGTCACCTACGACCCTGGGCCATCTACGACCCAGGGATGCATCAGGCCAGATCTTGGAATCTCGGACTTGCCGAGCCATCGCTCGGAAGTCTCAAAGCCCACTGCTATGGGCCCGGAGGCGCTGTGTAGCCTTCGGAGGGGTGCTCCGGATTTTGTAAAGCGAAGCAAGGCTACAGATTTTAAATAAGGCGAAGCAAGGCTTCTAATTTTTAAAAGGAAACAAGGCTTCGATTTCAAAACGACAAGCTTCGGTTTTAAAATGCAAAGCGAGGCTTCGACTTTAAGGCGAAGTAGGACTTCTATTCTATATTAATGTAATTTCATATTGGTACATCGAAGGGATGCTTCGGCAGTGTACATACCTCGTAAAGTGGGTGAAAACTTGCCTCGTAGCCCCTGGGGCTTTGACGGCCTTCGACATGCGAAGCGTAGCCCCTTGCTGAAGGGTGAGCTCCTAAGCGTGAAGGATGAAGTAAGGCGAAGAAGGCCTTCGTCCTTAGCTCAATGGCGAAGGTGAATGGCCTTCGAACTACACCCGAAGCCCCTTGCCGGAGGGTGCGCAAAGCAAGAAAGCTTCAAAGCTCCCCTCTCATGCGCACTTCGAATTGCAGACAGTGGCAGAGAACTTAGCTTTTAGGACTAAGGTCCCCACGGACGGCGCCAACTGTTGTAGCAATTGTGTTAGCTACAACATAGGTTTTGTGTGGGTATAGTGTGTAAAATGAACCTCGAAGGGTTCTCTCAGAAGGAGAAAAGATTTATACTGGTTCGGACCTCCCCTAAGGGATAATAGCCCTACGTCCAGTTTGTGGTGGATTTGGCATGGTATGCCTTGATGGAGTCTAATGAATCTCAGGGTTCTCATGGCCCCTCGAGAAGCTAACCTGTTACAAGGGCTTGGCCCTGCTTTTATAGGCGCACAGGCTAAAGGAAAAGACCAAAATGCCATCTATAAGTCATAGGATTATAGGGGGGAAAGGGAAAAAGGAGCTAGCTACTGTACAAAGTGCTTTACAGCTTTACAGACGTGTTAGATAAATGCCACTCTTTGACCAGCTAAACGACATACTAGGGGCAGAGGGGCCCTTGGTATGACTTCTACACTGTAGCGAGGTGTACATATTTCTAGGTTCGGAGTAAGGGCCGGAGCTCTTCAGGAGGAGGCCGCAAGGGAGGCTTCGAAGTACACTCCGAAGTGGTCTTCGAAGTATACTCCAAACTGAACTCCGAACTGGGTTCTCGGAGACTTAGCTTTGAATTGGCTGGAAAGGGTCCGGAGACTGGCTCTGAGGAACTCCGAAAGGAGCTCGAAGGTTAACTCCGAACAGAGCTCGAAGGTTAACTCTGAAGTTAGCCCGGGGATAACTCCAAAACTAGCCTGAGACTTAGCTTCTGCAAACTTCAAAGGGATCTTGGGGGCTTCGCTCCAGAGGGCTCCGAAGGGGTTCGGAGGCCTCACTCTAGGGGGCTCCGAAGAGAACCTTGGGACTTAGAAATTACTTCATCAGATAGGAACATGCTTCGACAGTGTTGGGCTCCAGGGCCGAAGGCTGTCTGAGGCTGACGTCATTTGGCCCATGTTCAAGGGAAAACTTATTCCCCCAACAGTAATATTCTATCAGGGCTGAATCGAAGAATAGTAGGGTTAGCAAAGGGGATGTGGACCAAAGAGCTCCCGAAGATTTTATGGTCCATTCGGACCACTCAAACAAGGTCCACAGGTTTTACTCCTTTCAGATTATTATTCGGAGATGAAGTTATGACGCCGACGGAGCTTAAAGGAGGATCTCTTCGCAACACCGAGCCTAAAATAGAAGGAGAAAGGCAAGCTTCACTTGATTTAATAGAAGAGACAAGGCTTCGGGCTGTGGCTAATTTGTCGAAATATTAATAGCAAACGAAGACTTGGTATGACCCGAAGGTTAAGCTTAATGAACTTAAACCAGGTCACTTAGTTTTGCGAAGCATCATAGCACTAGGGAAATTAGGAAATAAGTGGGAAGGTCCATATATTATTCTGCGTTCAGGACACCCTGGTTCTTTCAAGCTAGCTAATTTAGAAGGCGAAGGGTTAAAGCATGCCTGGCATGTGGAGCACTTAAAGTGATATTTCGCATAGAGGCTCCATGTAATCATCTGTAAAAACCTTCTGAATTAATAAAGTTCATGGTTCAGATAATGCCTACCTCTCAAACACTTCCTACTTCTAGTGGATGCACTAGAAGAACGAAGTTGGCTGTGAGGGAAGTGTCATTCATTTGAACCAATTTTGCGGACTTCGAACCACTGGTTCAAAGCTTCCGACGAGGTGGGAAAGTCACAGAAAAATGGATTCCAAGCCATCGGCTTGAAAGCATCCGTAAAAAGAGTCCAAGGAGACCAAATGAAACGGTTTCTAGGCTCCGGCTTGAAAGCATCCGTAAAAAGAGTCCAAGGAGATCACTATGCGAATTCCGAACCACTGGTTTGATAGCATTCGCAAAAAGAGCCGAAGGAGGCCAAACAAAACAGACTTTGAGCTAATAGCTTAGAACATCTGTAAAAAGAGTCCAAAGCGACCAATTGTCTTGGATGCTAAGGTATCCGAAAAAAGAGTCCGAAGTGACTACATTGAAACAAAAAGGTACTAAGTTACCAGTTTTCAGACTACAAGTAGTCGAAGACATTTTTTGAGATTTTAATCAATCTCTATGTTGTTAAGGGGCTGTGAGCCTCCAAAATTGTACTCCTAACTAAAGATATTTTTGGTGCGCGTAACCACCTTCGACGAATTTCGAAGGGGCTTACACCCAAAGAGGGGCTGGGAAGTAGGGAGACAATTTTGAAACTTTAATATTTATCATTCGAACAGATTACATTACATCATGAAAAGTCTGTATCTATAACAAGAAGGAAACGAAGACCTCTTTGATCCCTAGAACTACCGCTAAAGTCAGAACGACTAGTTCCGGAGCCAGGAGTTTTATTTTTACGTTTATCTACTCTCCCTCCTTTCTGTAGGACCAAAAGTAGCTACCAGAGGGGGGGTGAATGGGCGCCTAAAAAATTTCTTGCTAAACTATGATCTAATCCCAACACCCAAACCAACTTAACTAGACAAATGATATTAGCAAAGTAAATTACCGGAATTAAAGTTGTCTAGCCTAAAAATGATCGGTATCTTAATTCAAATGATATTAAAGATAAACTAAATAAAAATACTACAGTAAATAAAAACACCTAAATAAATCACGAGATATTTATATTTCAGTCTAGAAATAAAATACTAATCAACTGAATAAAAACATGGATCATTAAAAATTAATTCAGAATTAAACCGAAAATATTGCTAGTAAAAACTAGAATAAAATATATAACTGCGACTAACAAATTTTTCTTTTCTTTTTATATGAGCAGATTTAGTAGATAAAAAATAATACGAGTACTCAATATATTTTGACAAATTCAATTACCCACGAAATTTTTAAACAGATTTTCAGCTAATTAATTAATAGATGATTATCTCTAAAATGATATACCAAAAAATAGGATATTAGATCAAATTACCATGGTTCTTCTGTTGACGCGGCCGCGCGCTGGATAATCTCCGGCCGAGAGCACCGTGCGCCTTTCTGATGCGCCTGGAGCCGCATGAATCCTGCTGACCAGCTGCAGCCTTTGCGTGATGATTCAGCCTAACACTACTTCTAGTGGGTCCCGCCTTGGCTGTGTTGAAGGCCGTGTGTGCATGCATGATGATGGCGTGTAAAAAGCTTGCGCAAAGCCACCGGTAGCTTGTTGCGTCTGCTGCAAAGAAAAAAGAATTTACCCTGGCCAAAAGTTTCCTCGAAAAACATGTGCCTGCGTGCTGTCTCGGCTACTCTGTCAACGCTGCTTCTCGGGTCTGCACGCCGTGGAAAAAAGCCAAGCCCGCCGTGGGGGCCCGTGCCAATGCTGCCTCCTACTCCGCACGTAGCCTGCGGCTACTACCTGCACCCGGTCACGCCTAAACGCCGTGCTACTCTGAGCCACCATGAGAATTGCTTTTCTGTAGCCTCGGCTACCGTGCTGACAACGCCGTGCGCTGCACTGCTGGATAGCGCCGAGCCGTGCCCTGCAAATCTTCTGCCGGCGAGTGGACTGCCTACGAAAATCCAAATGTCGTTGTAGATTGCAGATGAAAAGGAATATTGGACGATCGCGGTAGCTCCCAGAAAAAAATAGAGGAGGATGACGAATAAAAAATGGACTATAGATTGATCTTGAAAAAATAGTCATCTATCCCCAAGGGGGATAGGGGCCTATTTATAGGTGACTCCTAATACATGAAAAGACTAATTTACCCCTAGGGTAAATTAACACTGACTCTAAAATAAATTCCAAAAATTACTAAAATATTCTTAGAAAAATCTCCTGACTCAAATAAAAATATTCTAAACTTAAAAACTAAATATTAATATCCTAAAAATAAAATAATCATAGGTTGTCAGTTTTGCGCCAAAACTGACAAAGCGTCCACCGTCTTCGCACCGGGTACCCGGATTGGGCCGACTCAACCCCGCAGCTTCCTCAGCCCAGCAATCGCTCGCCACCCGTGTACCTGAGTCAAACCTAGTCAACAGACCAGTGGATCCTCTGCCGCTCCTAGCCATGTACTCGGATTGGGCCAGCCCGACTCCGCGGCTCCTCTGCCCGGCTATCGCTCGCTGCCCGTGTACCTGAGTCACACTGTGCCTCAGACTCGGATAGGTATTCATATCTCTCTTCCTTTGACTTCCATTGACAATCACTCATCACATCTGGAGTATCAAAACCATATTCTTCAACATGGTTTCTCACTTTCGAAGCTCGGAAATCTTTTTGTTCTGCTGAAGTTCAACCCAAGTTCAAAGTCGCTCGGGGCTTCTCTCCCAGCTTCAAAGTTGTTTAGGTTTTTTCTTTGTTTGTTCTTCAGCAGTATTCTCTTCTTCGGACCATTCAACGTCTTCAGAAGATGAAGTTTCCAAGTTAACTTATTTTTCCTCCTCTTTAATGTAAGATAATATATCTTTGCATATTTCGGGTGCAATTACATCGGAGCTTTCTCAAGGAATTGAAAATCGAGGGCGTTTGTGAGGTCTTAAAGTTTTGAAGGTAGCCCATAATAGGCGAAGCTCTTCGTTAACCTCTAACACTTCGAGATCATCCGTAAAAAGTTAGAAAGCCTAAAAACATTTCCAAATAAGTCTTTTCATTAATAAAAGATGAAAGTATAAATTTTACATATTAGGAGCCCTAAGCAAAACTAGACCTTCGGGTCTGGTGGGGGCTGGCTACTCGAAACTTGAGACCGCGCTTGTTTCTGGCGAAGTCCTTCATCAATCCAAGCCTTGATCGTTGATCGACCTTCGGCTCTCCAAGATGCTTGGAAGGCTTGCCAAGCTGCGGCCACGTCCTCGGAAGGGTTTAGGAGCCGGTTGTCATCGAAGGTAATGGGAGCCGCCCGAGTATGGTGCTACTGATAGCCCTAGATCTTCATAGTAGTGAAGTACTCTGAGAGCAGATACTTGGCCTGAGTTTTCTCCATACGGAATACCCACTGTCTTCATCATCTTCACTGTTGCTTGGATCATCTTTAACCTTTGCAGCAGGTGGATGTCGTCAGTCAAAGGTAATGTCCAAGAAGTACCGAAGTATTCCAAGACACCCCGAAGGTTGTCCATGGTCTCTGCAGCTACCTTCTCGGACTTCACCTTGTCTTCGGCCAAAATATCTCTTGACGAAGACAACTCGTCTATCAAAGAAGATAGCCTAGCTGCCTCCATAACCAAGGAGTTCTTCTGACCGAGCAAGTTGTTGGCCTCTTCCATTGACTTCGCCTGGTCCTTCCGGAGCTTGACCAGCTCAGCCACCGTGGTCACTTGCTCTGCTCGCATTCTTTCTACTTCAGCCCAAAGCACGATTTGTTCGCCTTCGAGCTTCCGATTAGCAGCTTCTAGACCAAGTCTTGCTTTCCTTTCTGCTGCTACCATCTCGTCCAAGATGGAAGTTCGAATTTTGGAGCTGTCAAGACTCCTGTTGGGGGAATATATTTCCCTTACACAGGGGCCAAATGACGTCAGCCTCCGACAGCCTTCGGCCCAGAGCCAGGTTCTGTCGGAGCCTGTTTTCTTTGAGTATTATTTCCAGGTCCCAAGATGCTTCCCGAGGCCTGTAACTTCGAAGCCCCCCAAACCAGGAGGTCCGGCTCGAAGCCCTTAGTTGAGCCCAGTTCGGAGGCCACCCTCCGGAAGCCAAGCCCGGAGGCCGCCCTCCGGAGTCCAGTTCGGAGGCCATCCTCCGGAAGCCAAGCCCGGAGGCCGCCCTCCGGAACCCAGTTCGGAGGCCACCCTCCGGAAGCCAAGCCCGGAGGCCGCCCTCCGGAGTCCAGCTCGGAGGCCACCCTCCGGAAGCCAAGCCCGGAGGCCGCCCTCCGGAGTCCAGTTCGGAGGCCATCCTCCGGAAGCCAAGCCCGGAGGCCGCCCTCCGGAACCCAGTTCGGAGGCCACCCTCCGGAAGCCAAGCCCGGAGGCCGCCCTCCGGAGTCCAGCTCGGAGGCCACCCTCCGGAAGCCAAGCCCGGAGGCCGCCCTCCGGAGTCCAGTTCGGAGGCCACCCTCCGGAAGCCAAGCCCGGAGGCCGCCCTCCGGAGTCCAGTTCGGAGGCCACCCTCCGAAAGCCAAGCCCGGAGGCCGCCCTCCGGAGTCCAGTTCGGAGGCCACCCTCCGGAAGCCAAGCCCGGAGGCCGCCCTCCGGAGTCCAGTTCGGAGGCCACCCTCCGGAGGCCACCCTCCGGAGCCAAGACCGGAGGCCACCCGCCGGAGCAGCACTTCGGAGCCCCCCTCGGGTGCACTCCGAAGCCCCCTCCGCTCCTAGCTTGTCGTTTAGCTGGTCAAAGGCTGGCGCAGCCCGACACGTCTGTAAAGCTGTCTGGTACCCGTGTACAGTAGCCAGCCCCCTTTCCCTGTCTACCCCTATGAGCCTAAGGGCCCATGGAGGGTATCTTGGTCTTTTCCTTAAGGCCTGCGTGCCTATAAAAGCAGGGCCAGGCCCTTGTAATGGGGACACGCTCCAGGGGGCCATGAGACCCTGGGGTTACCCTCTCCACACTAAGGCATACCATGCCAAATCTACCACAAACTGGATGTAGGGCTGTTATCCCCTAGGGGAGGCCCGAACCAGTATAAACCCTCTCTCTCTCTGTGAGAACCCATCGAGGTTCATCCTCCACACCATACTCCACCACAGAAAAACCTGCTGGGACTAACGCAATTGTCCCAACAGTTGGCGCCGTCCGTGGGGACCTTAGTCCTAAAAGCTAAGTTCTCTACCACTGCCTGCAACCCGAAGTGCGCCCGAGGGGGGAGCGCCGAGGCTTTCTCGCTTCGCGCATCCCCCGACAAGGGGCTTCGGGTGCAGGTCGAAGGCCACCTTCGCCTTCCTCCACCCTTAGCATACCGGAGCCCGCTCTCCGGCAAGGGGCTCCGCTCCACGTTTCAAAGGACATCGAAGCCCCGAGGGCTACAAGGTAAGTACCGCCCGAAGCCATCGAAGCCATGCTTCGCCTTATTTAAACCCGAAGCCACGCTTCGCTTTATTTAAAACCCGAAGCCTTGCTTCGCCTTACTTAAAAACCGAAGCCATGCTTCGCCTTATTTAAACCCGAAGCACCGCTTCGCCTTATTTAAACCCGAAGCACCGCTTCGTCTTATTTAAAACCCGAAGCCTTGCTTCGCCTTACTTAAAAACCGAAGCCATGCTTCGCCTTATTTAAACCCGAAGCACCGCTTCGTCTTATTTAAAACCCGAAGCCTTGCTTCGCCTTACTTAAAAACCGAAGCCATGCTTCGCTTTATTTAAACCCGAAGCCACGCTTCGCCTTATTTAAAACCGGAGCCTTGCTTCACTTTATAAAATCTGGAGCATCCCTCCGAAGGCTACACAGCGCCTCCGGGCCCGTAGCAGTAACAAAGGACTCCGGGCCGTTGGCCCGACGCGTCCAGGGATTCCGGGCTCCGCGCCCGAAGCATCCCAGGGATTCCGGGTTCCGCACCCGAAGCATCCCAGGGTCGAAGGTGACCCAGAGCCGAAGGTGGCTCGGAGTCGAAGGTGGCTCACACTATCACAGGTTCGGTGAATCCACACCAAATATCCTTCTCATTACAGGACCAAGCTCCGAAGCCCAGCTTCGTTACCCAAGCACGCTCCGAGCCCTGCTTCGCGTGTTAATATAATATACGCCCGAGCGTCTCGAAGTCTTACTTCGCTAAAATCCAAGTGCGTTCCAGAGCCTCGCTCACGCACAGCATCCAAATCCTAGCGTGCCGAAGCATGCCTCGCTAAACTTGGTTATGCCAGAGCCCTGCTCCGCACCAAGTTAGCGCGTACGGAGCCCAAGAGAGGGCTCCGCTCAGTGAATTTCAGCAGCCGGAGCATTGCTTCGCACCCAATTAAGGCATTCGAAGCCCAAAGGGGCCTTCGCTTGAATAAAATTTCATGCATTAAGCCGCCAAAAGGCGCACCCTTCGCATCTTTTATTTTTTGCCCGTACCAGCAACGGCTAAAGTCCCTAACTGCCACGTGCAAAGGGGGGAAGCATATATGCGAGGTGTGCGAATGTAATGTACAGTACGAACGTGACAAGCTAAGCGTTCAGAGCCAAACAATGCGAAGCATACAAACGAAGTATGCAAGTATAATAACTCCGTTCATTAAGAGAGTTGAGAAGTATGTTACAAATATACTTCGAAGACAAAACTACGAGTAGTCTGTATCTAAGCCTAAGAAGAACCGAGTGCGAGGCCCCAACCCTCGCTTGCCTCTCCTTCGGCGAGGGCCCCCTCGGCTGGATGTTGCCTCGTCGGAGCCCGCTCTCCCTCGACCGGCTCGTCCAGGCTCCGAAGCCTGCAGGCTTCGGCTTCCGCTTTGCAGGTCGCTCCAAGTTCGCGAAGCAGGCGGTGCCGTGTCGAAGGCAGAAAAATCTAGGGCTTCGTCGCTCGCTAAGGCCGCTCGCGGAGGCAAGGGTAAAGAACCTTGAAGGGACTCCGTCTTCACAGCGGCTAGCAAATCCTGAGCTATTTCGGAGATGGCTTCGCCCCGAGGCCCCCTCGGCAGCTTAAACCGAGGGGGGCCTTCGGACCTAGCTACTTCGAGGATCGCCCACAGCTGTTGAAGCTCTGCAGAGTCCTCGAGGACTTCGAGGTCTACGCTCGAAGGCTGAGCCTGGGCAGGTATAAAAAACCCCCGCATTCGTATTAATAAACTGATAAGTCTTTACAAGCCTACAGCTAGGTATTACAAGGAAGCCTAAGGAGATCTACACCTTCGGAGGCGAAGGCGTCGAGGTCGAAGGCTTGTCCGGGTCAGTGGGCCCCTTGAACCGGCGTTGTCGGAGGGCCTTCATAAGGTCAAGGACTGCCTCGCAGCCTTGCTCCTTCCAGGGATCCTGCAGTCGCCGCCAGGCCCCACGGACTTCGCCCGGAGGCGTCACCAAGTGCGGACCCCCGAAGGCCACGGGGGCCACGGAGGTTGCCGCCCGAAGGTGGCCGCACCCCGCGGCGTGGAGCATGTGCAACACTCCTTGACCGGCGACGCGACCGGCCATGAGAGCGAAGCCTGTCAGCGCTTCGTCCGCAATCGAAGCCGCCGTCTTCAAATAATCGGCGCGGTCCCCAATCGGGTCTTGGTCGCCAAACTCCGGAGCCCGGCACTCGGTCCCTATTTTCTCAAGGACCTCGGTCAGGCTCCGGGTGGCCTCGCCAAGGTTGGCCACAACGAAGCTCTCGAGGTCCTGGGCCCGTTGATGGAGCTCTTCGATCTCCTTCGCCTGTCGGGCCTCGACATCCTTCGAAGTCTGGAGCTCCGCGCGAAGCCGAGCCGTCTCCGAGGCCAAGGCCTCCTTCGCCTCCGCAGCCGAAGCCTCGGCCCGTTTCCGCCCCTCGGCTTCCTCTGAAACCTGGTGGCGAAGGGCCTCCTTCTCCGCTGCGAGGCGCTCCAACCGCCTGTCGGCAGCAGTCGAAGCGGCTGCGTTCAGTGCGAAGGCCTGCAGAAGTTAAAGAAATCATAAGTACCAAGGAAAAGCTAACATATAGTTCGAAGTTGCAAGGGGCTTCGCTCACCCGCAGGAGGACTTCGTTCGAGCTGACGAAGAGATCCGCGGGGTCCTGGTGGCTAAGCTGGGCCACCAAGTCCCCCTCCTCCGCAGAAGCACAAGCCTCGCGGAAACCGCGGATCGCCGCCACCGTCACACCTCCCCTCGGCTTGAAAGGGTGAATCACGGCCACGGTCCCCTCCGCGGGCTTCGGCGAAGCGGGGCTCAAGCCCACCACGTCGACATCTTCTTCGCCTCGAGGGTCCACGCGGCCCCCGCCGCCTTCGCCGTCAGACGAAGTGCTCCCGGACTCCGACTCGCTGCTGCTGCTGCTGCTGCTCGAAGCCTCCGCGGGCTCCGCCTCGGCGGACTTCGACCCGCCTTCGCCGGCCGGCTTCGCCGCAGCGGGCCTCGCATCATCTTCGTCCTCTGCGAAAAGCCAAGTCAAAACCTGCATATTGAAGAGAGGCATGCAAAAAGAAAAAAGGGTTTACCATCTTCAGAGATCTCCTGGAAGGAACCAGGGGCTAAGTGTGTCCTCCAGCTCCCTCGCTGCGAAGCTGGCGCATCCACCTTCGCGCCCGAAGTCGGTTCCGCCGGAGCATCCGTGGCCTCCTTGGCAGCAGGAGTGCGCGCGTCGACCTCCGCCTCAGAAGCCCTCGCCGCCAGGGGCTTCGCGGCCTTCTTGGGAGTCGGAGTAGCTGCGGGCTTCGCCGCAGCCTCCCCCGAGGCGTCCGCTTCGTCCTCATCCCCCCTCTTCCTCTTGGCTCCGGCCGACGAGGTAGCCAGGTGGGCGAAGTCCGGCAGAGCGGAGAGCCCTCCGAGGCCAAGAGCGGTCCACACTCTGTTCCAGCGTTCCCAGGACCCCACCAGGGCGAGGCGCTGGTTCTGCTCCTCGGGAGTCGGAGTCCCGGCGACTCGGTCCGCCGCCGCGATGGCCTCCTCCGGGGTCCTCATGTCGAGGTCGGCTACACGAAAAGGTTGAAGTTAGGAGCAAAGTATTCTAAGTATTAAAAAGCAAGAAGAGCGTGAAGACTTACAGAAGCGGTCGAAGGCCAGCTCGCTGAGTTCACCTCGATCCGGAGCCTGGAAGAGACCCTCCGGCCAAGAGCGCGCGAGGGGGCTTAGCCGAAGGGTGAGGAACTCCTCTACGAGGTCCCTCATGCTCATCTTCGCTGCCACCCTTCGGAGCAGTGAGATCCTCGATTGAAGGAGGCCTTCGCTGGTCTTCACCACCCCTTCGCGCCGGTACAGTATGTGAGCGTTGGTACTCCGAAGAGGTGAGTTCGCGCCGACGGAGGCATAGAACCACTCTTGGTCCCACCTCGAGTGCCACTTGTTGTTGACGGCCCTCGCCGGGAAGGCGTCTTGGTACTCCTTCCGAAGCTGAAAATTGGCGCTGCCGAAGGCCAGCGCCCTCTTGATGCGGTCCGGCCCCTCCCGCGGCTTCGGTTGGCAGTTGGCATCATGGAGGGCGACGAAGACGTCCGCGCGGCCCTCGCAGCCCTCGGCCCTCATAGCCCACTCAAAAACGGCTAGCCTCGCCACGGCGTTGGGCGAAAGCTGTGGAAGCTCGAGGTTGTAAGCCTTGAGGACTTCGCTCAGCATCCCCACCGCTGGCAGACCGAGGCCGGCCTCGAAGAAGGCCTCGAACACCACCACCTCGTCAACGCGAGGCCTCGGCTCAGCCTCCGACTTCTCCGGGACCCGAAGCTGGATCTTCGCCGCAATCTTCCCTTCGCAGGCCCTCCGAACCGACTCCTCCGTGGAGATCGAGGCCCTCATCTCCAGGGTCTGCTCGAACTTGTCGGAGGGGGTCCGAAGGTCCCTCGGCCCCATCCGCCTGGGCGCAGTCTTCGCCGCCGCAGCCGCCGCTGCCTGCACCTGGGCGGAACCCGAACTCGAGCCCAAAGCAAGAGGCTTCGCCATCGCCTTCTTCGGCATGTCGATGGGACTTCGGCGCGAAGAGCTAAAGCTAAGCGAGGGGGGGCTCGGAGCGAAGCTAGAAGAGGAGCAGAGCGAGGTTTGCAAGGCAACAAGAAGAGAGCAAATGAAGGTGTGCCGAAGCCGCACGCGGTAAGTCTCTATTTATAGGCGCGGTAAGAATTCCAACCGTCGTGGGCCGAACCCACCGCCAGATGGGCCCTCAGCAAAGGCGAGCCGGCCCAGAGCAAGGTAACGGTAACATTTTCGACCGTTGCGGAGCCGTGCGGGCTCCCCGAGCCCCGAGGCCGTTCTGACGGTAAGCGCGGGCATTTATTGCTCCCGGATGTCGAGGCCGCCCTCGGTCCAGGCGCCAAAGGTATGTTTTCTCTGTAGTTATGTTTCCAGGTCATTTGTCCTAAGGACGCGTGCACCCCTTCGTTCCGAAGGCCTACACGCGAGGGGCTACTGTTGGGGGAATATATTTCCCTTACACAGGGGCCAAATGACGTCAGCCTCCGACAGCCTTCGGCCCAGAGCCAGGTTCTGTCGGAGCCTGTTTTCTTTGAGTATTATTTCCAGGTCCCAAGATGCTTCCCGAGGCCTGTAACTTCGAAGCCCCCCAAACCAGGAGGTCCGGCTCGAAGCCCTTAGTTGAGCCCAGTTCGGAGGCCACCCTCCGGAAGCCAAGCCCGGAGGCCGCCCTCCGGAGTCCAGTTCGGAGGCCATCCTCCGGAAGCCAAGCCCGGAGGCCGCCCTCCGGAACCCAGTTCGGAGGCCACCCTCCGGAAGCCAAGCCCGGAGGCCGCCCTCCGGAGTCCAGCTCGGAGGCCACCCTCCGGAAGCCAAGCCCGGAGGCCGCCCTCCGGAGTCCAGTTCGGAGGCCATCCTCCGGAAGCCAAGCCCGGAGGCCGCCCTCCGGAACCCAGTTCGGAGGTCACCCTCCGGAAGCCAAGCCCGGAGGCCGCCCTCCGGAGTCCAGCTCGGAGGCCACCCTCCGGAAGCCAAGCCCGGAGGCCGCCCTCCGGAGTCCAGTTCGGAGGCCACCCTCCGGAAGCCAAGCCCGGAGGCCGCCCTCCGGAGTCCAGTTCGGAGGCCACCCTCCGAAAGCCAAGCCCGGAGGCCGCCCTCCGGAGTCTAGTTCGGAGGCCACCCTCCGGAAGCCAAGCCCGGAGGCCGCCCTCCGGAGTCCAGTTCGGAGGCCACCCTCCGGAGGCCACCCTCCGGAGCCAAGACCGGAGGCCACCCGCCGGAGCAGCACTTCGGAGCCCCCCCTCGGGTGCACTCCGAAGCCCCCTCCGCTCCTAGCTTGTCGTTTAGCTGGTCAAAGGCTGGCGCAGCCCGACACGTCTGTAAAGCTGTCTGGTACCCGTGTACAGTAGCCAGCCCCCTTTCCCTGTCTACCCCTATGAGCCTAAGGGCCCATGGAGGGTATCTTGGTCTTTTCCTTAAGGCCTGCGTGCCTATAAAAGCAGGGCCAGGCCCTTGTAATGGGGACACGCTCCAGGGGGCCATGAGACCCTGGGGTTACCCTCTCCACACTAAGGCATACCATGCCAAATCTACCACAAACTGGACGTAGGGCTGTTATCCCCTAGGGGAGGCCCGAACCAGTATAAACCCTCTCTCTCTCTGTGAGAACCCATCGAGGTTCATCCTCCACACCATACTCCACCACAGAAAAACCTGCTGGGACTAACGCAATTGTCCCAACAACTCCCTTGGACGAAAGTTATTTTCTCCTTAAGACGATTGTATTCCCGCTCGTTAGAAACAGCCGCAGCTCGAGCCAAGACTATTTGTTGCGAATGAGAAATCCATGTTAGTAAACTATTTACAAGTTGAAACTAACTCTGTTCTTGCAGATACTTTGTACCTGGTATGCTGCCCACTCCAAGGCTACATCTAACTCTGACCCCTCAGCTTCCCCGAGTATAGCCACCAAGTCAGTCTCCCTGACTTCGCGATTAGCTCGAGCCAAAAGCTCTAGCAGAGTCCGAAGCCCGGTCCTTCGCTCCAGGAAAGGAGCTAGGATGGGGAGCATTGACAAGGCTCTTTGATCATCTTCATTAGGTGAAGGGCCGGAGTGCAGCGCCGCATCCCCAGAGACATCGGTGGATTGGCCCCCTTCCGCGAATTGGCATCCGTCTGTGGATTCCGATGGAGTTAATCCAGGGTTCGGAGCCGGGAAAGGATCCATTTTCCCTTTACCTTTTCCGGGCCCCATTTTTATAACCTCCTGAGGAATTGACTTCGGAGATATCGAAGTTTGAACTGCCGTCTTCGCACAGGGGTCATCTCCATGGGGGTTGATCCTGCAAAATCAAAGGTATTATATATTGCATAATTTTGCAGGACGTGAAGAAAAAGGTTCTTTAATGAGGCTTACCTTCAAAACCCTATCGACGAACAAGTATTGGACTACTTGGAGGATCGAATGCCCCTTCAAAGTCTTCATCGGATTCGGAGTTAGGAACCGATGGATTAGCTGTTGGAACCTCTCCCGGAATAGTAGTCATCACTTCGTCTAGAATCAAAGCCTGATCAGTTGTTACTTCGACTCCGCCTTCAGCAGTAGGGGCTTCTTGGCTCGGCAGGACATTCGAAGTCCCTGCCTCTTCGAGGTTGTCTTGCACAGCAGGCATGACCACTGCGTCACTTGTAGCCGGGACTTCGACATCTGCTTGCACCTCTTCGTCCCCGGTAACAAGGTGTATAAAGACCCTTTGCATTTCTCTTTCTCCTTCATCCTCAGATGAATCTGAAGACGAAGAAACGGATTTGGAAGGGGCCACGTTCTTGGGTTTACGCGCCAACTTATTCACGGGAGTTCTGGCTGGTGTCGAGGTCCCCGCCTCAAGTTTCCTCTTCTTCGGACCAGCCTCGGAACTAATCCAGTCTGGTAGAGAAGGGGTGACGACTCCGAGTACGCTCCATACCCCGGTTGAATCGCTCCCAACTCCCTACGAGTTTCACCCTCCATTCTTTTTCAACGAGGGTAGGAGCTCCGAGGACCTTTTCCGAAGCCTGTATGATTTGCTCCGAAGTCAATGAGGCTTGTGGAGCTGAAAGATAAGTTTTTATCTGTTATATCATTTTTTATGAAATTATGATACATGAAACATTTTGTAGTTTTCGAAGTTACTTGCAGAGCTCGAACTCGGAGAAATTTTTCGGAGTCCACTCTCCGGATCCTGTTCGAAGCTAACAGGTCAGTTGGCCATCAAAGGCGAAATCTAGAGCCCGATGAACTCCTCTGCTAAATCCCGCATGCTCATGCGGTGACTTATCCTTTGTAGCAGATTGAGACGAGCTTTGAGTTGGCCGGGGTCTGGGTGCACTTTGGCTTCCCTTCGAAAATGTATGTCTTGCAGAGGCCCAACCAAACCGCTGTCTACTCCCACTGGCGTGCACGAAAAAATAGTGCACGAAAATCGAGAAATTACTATTCCAAAATGTAGTCTCCTATTCATGCTGAGTTTCTGCCGAATACCCGTTAGGCACTAAACAGATCGTTGTTTCCTATGTTGATGAGATGCTACAGTCCGGCGGCATATAAAAAAACTACAAGCTACAATGAGTGCACAGGGATCAAAGAAACTGTAGTACTTCCAGGCAGTTTTAATGACCACAGTGGAAAAATCCTAAATACCAGAGTTTAGCATAAAAACAATCAAAATTATAGTTTAGAGTCCAGCGATGAAACATGATTAGGCACAACAATTGAGAAACAATAAATAATGCATGGACTGGATTTGCCTGCTCTCTTGTGTGTGGCCGGTGGAGAAAACTGGCAGCCAAACAGAGACTACGACACTGCGCTCACTGAGTAGTCGAGAGAAGTCCAGGAGCTGAAGCATGAATGGATGAAGCGGCACATAATCCTTGGCCAGCGAAGCAGCGCACAGAGCAAGATTAATGGCGGCGCAGGAATAGTGGAGAAGAAAGGGGATAAAATTTTAGAACTCGGATTTTGCATTTAGGGCTCGTTTGGGAGCCCAAAATCCCAGCCCATTCTCTGGGGATGGGCCGGGATTTTAGCCTAAAATCCCGGCCCATCCCCAGGGAATGGGCTAGGATTTTGGGCTCCCAAACCAGCCCTTAATGAGTTAGGAAACCCCATGGGATTGGGGGCCCTATTTATAGGCAGCCCAATAAATTAGAAAAATCCCAATATACCCTTAGGATTTTTTAGACACCAAAATAAATTAGAAAAGATCAAAATGCCCTTAGGATTTTTATAGACTCGACTAACACAGACTGTGGGCCTAAAAGTAAAAATAGTAAAATCCTATCTGAAGGTAACTTGTTTTGATACGGAGCTTTCGTAGCAGCTACGGCTTCGCTTTAGGACCGTCTGATCTCCGATGGGCGGTCTGGATAGTTGCATCGGTTTTACGCCGAAACCGACAATGTGTTCGCTGTCTTCGCACCGGGTACCTAGATTGGGCTGGCCCGACTCCGTGGCCCCTCTGCCTAGTAGTCGCTCGCCGCCCTTGTACCTGAGTCACACACGACGCAAGACACGACATGTCTTGACTCCTCTTCATCTCCTCTCTCTCTCTCTCTTCATCGTTGACTTTCGTTGACAATCACTCATCACTTCTGGAGCCATGAGGCCCATGATCTTTAACATGGCTCCTCAACCACAGGCCCAACCAGGCATTCTTCGTGAGATCAAGGTTGACATTGGTAGGCTTCGCCTAGGTTCAACCAGGTATTCTTCGTGAGATCGAGGTTGAAATCAGTAGGCTCCATCGTAGGCTCAACTAGGAATTCTTCGACCACATGTAGCGCGATATCGCACAGATCAAGTTCACAATCACTAGAACAACATAAGTTTGCATTGCAATGAAATCAAGCAATTGGTGGTTGATCGGTGTCTTCAATTAATATTATTCTAAGTGACCTTGCATGACATGCAAGAGATGGAGGATAGATTGATCGAGTTAGAAGCAATGCAAAAGGTTCTGCTTGTGGGAGTCGGTCAGTGTCAAATTAATTACTATACTATTTATGACCGTGTGTATAAACAAGCTCTAACTCTCCCTGCTCAAGCAGAGGCGTATGACAAGTTGCAAAATAACATTGTCACAGCCAAGGAACGGCTCACAAAGATCCTACAATGTAGAGACAGAAAATCGATAGTAAGATCTTGAATAGATCATGTTAATCCCTCTCATTTTTTTATTCAGCTCCTCATGGGCACCTACACGTTTGTAACTATGGGTAAACTGATGTTACCCAGCTGCTTGATATGATCGAACGGAGTGAGATAAACATGTCCATACTAACTCTCCTTGATGAAAATATAGCAAGCGCAAGGGCGAGCAATCAGGTGAATCCTTTGGCCCCTATCGAGAGTACCGAATAAATTAGCAAAGTATCTGCATTTCATATCCTTCAATTTTTTTTTGTTTTTCCACTGATTCGTATGCCATCTACATTGCAGGAAGAAGTTGTGGCTTCTATGGAGGATGTGTGCTCATCTATCCCGAAATATATTACAGTATAAAATCATGTCATGAAAATGTAATTTGCAGGGACATGTCATGGATTCAAGGGTTCCATTTGTTTGTTTTGTATTTAGTTGCCATTTTCCATATATGCTACAAGTGTCAGTGTGTCTATGTCGATAACATTTTGACAAACAGAAATTATACTGTCATACACCTGTAGTTAGTTTTTTTGTGTCTTTTGTTTATGCAAGGAGTAACTCCAACTAAAAGGAGGACCATATATCTTGCTACCGCTGAAATTTTAGCTGCTATACAGAAGGTTGATGTGGCTGCAATTGGATTACAAAAGTACGGTAGAAGAGACAATTACTGTAAGAGACAATAGTGTTTGAAAATGATGTTTGTATGAATATGAAGTTTGTGATGGATGAACATTAAGTTTTGAGTGTTATATGAACAATTAGTCTATTTCTGGAATGAGTACAAATGGAATTGATGTTTGAAGATTCTACAATGGGATAACTGCATATTCAAATTTGTCAATTTTCTGTGACAAAAAATATCATTATGTAACAGCAACCACGTCATTGTGCACGTGGCACCACGTGGATGTGGCGCCACGTCATTGGCCACGTGGTGCCATGTCTTCGGGCATGTGCCACCATATTGTCAAGCACGTGGCACCACGTCATCGATCATGTGGTGCCACGTCATCTGGAACGTGGCGCCACATCATCGTGCACGTGGAACCACATCATCGAGAACCTAACGCCGAGTTAGTGAACACGAGAACACCACGTGTCAACTAGAAAATCATACACGTGTCAACATCTTCATTGTATATGTGTCCACTAGATACGTTGGTTGAAACAGTTAAGTGACAAGGGCTATTGTAATTTATCTGTGATGAAATAAGCTAAATTGTCACGGTGCAACAAATTTGACGTGCCATAAGTAATAATCATAATTTTGTCATTACTTCGTCATAGATATGTCACTGACGATATTGGCATTTACTATGACAAAAGTGATTTGTCTTGGATGTGGCTTTTTCTTGTATTGTTAATGAAGCATATTCCAAGCGCACATGCACTTATTCACGTAGCCCCTTACTTGTGGCAGGTGTGAAACTACACACGTGGTGCGAGCATTTTGTGCAGCTGTTTTATGAAATGTGGAGTATGTTGATGTTTCAAAGAAAGTCTTTGTGTCACGTATGTTATTTTTTTGAAGCATGGCTTCACGCAAAATATGATGATTTTTTTGTTTAAAGCAAGGCTTCAAAAGGAGCATGGACAGAGCTGTTCACTTGTGCTGGGAGGCTTTATGGAGGTGGAAACTAGAGTAATAGAAGCAACACTTTGATTTTTTTGAGGAGTGAAGCAATGCTTCGGTTTTATAACAGACAAAATCAGGCTTTGATATTGTCGTGGATAAAACCATGCTTTGATTTTGTAGCAAGAAAATTCTAGTTTTCATTTTGTAGAATGCAAAATATGGCTTGACAAAACAAGGCTTCGAAATTTATATTTGACGAATCATGGCTTTCATTTTGTACAGACAAAATCTGGTTTTGATTTTGTAGGAGGCAAAATCTGTCTTGACGAAGCAAGGCTTCAAAATTTATATTTGATGAAGCAAGGATTCAATTTTGTAGCAAACAAATTTAGTTTTGATATTGTATCAGGAAATATCTAGCTTGACGAATCAAGGCTTCGAAATTTATATTTGATGAAGCGGGGCTTCGATTTTGTACGAGACAAAATCTGGTTTTGATTTTGTAGTAGGCAAACTCTGGCTTGACGAAGCAAGGCTTAAAAATTTATATTTGAGGTGAAGCCAGGCGTCGATTTTGTAGCAGGTAAAATCTGGTTTTGATTTTGTAGCAAGCAAAATCTGGCTTGACGAAGCAAGTCTTTAGAATTTATATTTGAGGTGAGGCAAGGCTTCGAATTTTACTTGAGATGAAGCACAACTTTGGAATTTATCTTGATGAAGCAAGTCTTCAGAACATACTCGAGATGAAGCAAGGCTTCGATTTTACTTGAGATGAAGCACATCTTTGGAATTTATTTAAGATGAAGCAAGGCTTCGATTTTATATAAGACGGAGCATAACTTCGGTTTTTTAAGAGATGAAGGATAGATTCGGTTTTTGTGTGGTCACCTTGGACTGTTTTGGAAACTTCAAGCTATAGCTCAAAGGTCTATTTTTACCATCATGAGCATGGAGGCGTTATGCAACAATAAGGATGGAGCGAATCACAACTGATGTTTGGACACCTTTGACTCTTTTTGGAGCTTTGAGTTGCATACCCAAAGTCCTTTGTTTTTACCGTCAAGGGTCCATGGGCGTTTGTATCGTTAAGGGTGGATCAGATCTCACCAGATGTTTAGGGCCTTTTGACAGAACCCAAAGTCAGCATATACAAGAGTGGAGCACACACATATATGTGTTGACTTTACTTATCTCGCACCGAGCCCACCTTGGAGCTTGGGTAGCGGAAATGTTTATGCATACCTTCAGAAGCTTTAGAGGTCGGGACACCTTAGGCTGAAAGATGACTACTATAGTAGCCCTTGGTGTAGAATGCTTCGGATCTCCTAAAGTGCCTAAGGCTGAAGGGAGAATTTCTAAGCCTACGATGTATTAAGAAGCACCTAGATGAAGGGAGACCTATAGAGTTCATGGATGACCTCACAATCTTCTTGGGAGGTATAATTCCAAATTGATCATGTGGGTTGTGTTAGAGAGGCTAATTTAGAATTAGGCTCCCACGGATGGTGCCAACTGTTGCCGCAATTGTAGTATGCTCCAAATAGGTTTGTTTAGCCTCAAAGGGATACACATTGAAAAGTCGATTTATACTGGTTCAAGCCTCTGAATGTTAGATAATAACCTTACATCTAGTGAATTGTATGTATTGTGGATATCTAGGATTTGACCTTTAGAAAGGAGGGCCCCAAAAGTTTTTGCTCTACCGAAGTATATCTGAGACCGTTGAAGGGCTATGTATAGCTGAAATCTCTATATGAGACCTTCGAAGGACTATACTTAGTTGAAGTCTCTATGTGAGAACTTCAGCTTCTCTAAGCCTTCATATGTGCAGTATTTTCCGTGTGTTATCTTCAGATTGTATCTCCTCTGTGTATTCATGCTAGAAGGAGGGTATTCAAAGGCATAGAATTAATAGGAATTTACCAAACTTCCTACTACTTAAAACCAACTATGACTGTGCCCACAGAGAATTACATAAGGGTGACATAGTAAAATATCGTGTGAACACCGAAAAATACATGCATGTCTTGTAAGAGACGATATAATCCCTTGGTATTTAGTCTTCCTTTGAAGTGGTTTTAGGGTCTTCACTACTTTATGGCTGAGCATGCTTCTAATGTTCGTCAACTTGAAAGGGCCTCTGTGGCTGTCTCCTTCTTCGACGCTCAGAGCACTTGTGGGGGGCTTCAGAGATTAGTATTTCTTGATCAACTCTTAAATAACTTTAAGTACATTGGGAATTATTTCTTTCAATAAGTATGATTGCATCCTTAGTAGTGATGTCCTTGTCATCCTCCTCTTCTTGATTTAGAATTGTACTAGACCCAACATGAATCTCTTCTCCAATGTAGAGTTTCAAGTCATCAACACTATTAATATTGCTCACTCCATAATCCGCAGGAAATTCAATCTTGTATGCATTATCATTTATCTTGGATGGAACTTTAAAATGACTAAAAGCTGGAAACATTAATTTTGACTTGCACAAATCAAAAACCTATCCTTTCGTAAATATATGTAACGCCCAGATTTAATAAATCCGGGCCTTTATTGAAATTCCATAGAAAATCAATAAAACAAGATGTTCATCACATGACCACATACAATACGATCAATCATTCATGGTTCGTAGACCGTATTAGTACAAAAGTGAATAAAGTGAAGAGAAACTAATAAAACAAGGGTCCTAGATGAACGCCACCTTCCAGTCTCGCCTTGACTGGGTCGCTACTCCAGACCTTCATCCTCCTCGTAGTAGACGGGCTCTAGTGGTGTAAGTCAACGGGGGTGAGTACAATCGTACTCAGCAAGCCACCGAATGCAAATATAATGCAGAGTAATAACAAGGAAGGTAGTAGCTAATTTTGCTGAAAAGCGTAATTTGTAAAGCAATTAAATGTGATCAAGTTATTAATACAGAAATGTAAACATGTGTATACATCATCTTCTAACTCGAGGGGTACAGTCAGCCCACCCTCGCTCAACAGTCCTTACATGCCATGAATAACTCAACCATTCAAACAATTGTAAACTAACTACGAGAAGTCACACAACCCGCCCTTGACGGTGGGCTCGACTTTCGAAAAGATTAAAAACTCTGATCAGAGGTGTACTACTGTACCCACAAGGCACGCACTCATCCCATACACCAAAGTGTAACAAGATGACCCATACCATGGGAACTCGTGCCAAAACCTTCCATATGGTCCGCCTCGACCCGACATCACCCTCTTATGGGTTTCATATGGTGCCCCGACGCATCGAGCCAACACCATACCCCCCTTGAGCCACGTCAGTACAAGTCACCCGCAGGTTGCCCCTTGCCCCCTCCACTATGGTGCATCGACTCGGATTGTTCCATACTTCCAGTTAGGACTTACCCATTAGACTTGTGGTTAGTACAGAAGTGTTTTGCAACAGATACCGTAGACCGGTCCTTATAGTGCCCCAGGTGCGACCAACCAATGCCCTAGCTAGCACCCGGAACCCACCATACTTATAACATAGCCAACTCCAACAGAGTCCATAGATGAGAATAACAAGGAAATACATATAGTAGAATCCAGCTATCTACGACTCATTCTTTTTATCCTATAGCAGTTGTGTCGGTACATTGGACACTAGCTAATATAATATTGTCGAGTGCAAGGAGTTTAGGCTCAATAAGCATGGCTTGGGTTCACACACAAGGACGGGGATCTAATAAATATAGTGTAGGGCTTGATATTGGACTAATGCAATATTATCCTATGAGTTATGGCGATAATTTATTAAAAACATGGGCTCAATGATGATCAAAATAGGGGTTGTGACTTGCCTTGCTCAGCAAATGGTGATGGAGGAACCTCGGGGTAAAATTCCGGCTCCTCGACGATCTCATAGTCTTCTCGATACGAAAAAAGTAAACATAACATTTAATAAACAATCAAAATATCACAAAACATAAGCATACAAGTTTTATGAGTTTAAATATGTGAAATTAAGCTTTATTATTCTGAAGTTATTTTTAAAAATGTTAAAGATTAAATTTTAGGGTTTTTCCTAATTTATTTCATGAATTATCAATTTATCCCTAAGGGGTTTTATCCATTTATTTAATAAGAATATTTTGGGCTAAAGTGACATACTGTTTTTATGGCATAAACATGTAGAGAATAAAATGCTGAATTTAAAAAAATTTGAATGGTAAAATTTTGAGTTAAAATGAGCAAGTTATGAATTTTTAAAGTTTAAATCAATTTCTGAATTTTATTTTAAACAGGAAATGGGTTCTGGTCCACGGTGAGCCAGGCCCACGGTGGACTCACGTACTGTACGCATGAACAGGATCGATCTGGACCGTTGGATATGGATCCAGCGGCCAGATGCGAGGCGGGGTGAGTTAAGTTGTGATCGACGGCCCACGACGCTCGGTACCAGTTTAACCGGATGGACGGCCCAGATTAAACCCGTGCGGGTTATAATCCAAGCCCTCCATCTCGGATCGGATGAACGTGATCGTGTCCGGCACGACACGCGTTAAGGGGGCTAGTACCCTCTTCATCTCTAGCGACGGTGGGGCTCGGGCGCGGCGGCGACGGCGACGGCGAGGGCCTAGGGGCCTAGGTCTCGGCTGAAATGGAAAGAGGAGGGGACGGCGGTCACGACCGTACCTGCAATGGCGGAGAAGGACATCCATTGGCGACCAGCGGCGAGGGTAGATGGCGAAGGGTGTTCGGGTGCTTGATGGCGACGGCGATCCGGAGGTCCTTATGGCCAACCGAGGGGTGGCCGATGATGGGCGGTCGACGGGGATCCCGACGGTGGCGGTGGCGTGGACGGCGGGGGTCGGAGTCGACGGTGAACGGCGGCAGGAGGTGAAGCAGGGCTAATGGCCAAAAAACGGGCGGTGGCGCTCTGGAGTGTTATGGCTAGGGCTTTAGGGGTGTGAGTGGAGTGTGGTAAGGGGGGGTTTAAATAGGGGTCGCCGGCAGTGAGGATGGACGGCTTTACCGAGGAAACCTGAGGTGGTTTCTGAATTTCTCCGGCGAGGCTTCCAAATGCACGGGCTAGCTTCCATATAGGTGAAACCACGTCGGCTGTAGAAGGAAAGGGGTCGCCGATGATCGGGGAACAGGAATATGGGGTTGATTCGGTGGTTAAGGGCGGCCAGCGGCGAAAAATAGAAAGGGGGTCGCCGGTAAATGGAAGGGGGGATTCGCTTCCAACGAAGAAGATGAATCTGACAGGTGGGTCCCACCTGTCAGCGGGCGAGCGGGAAAGGAAAGGGCCGACAGGCGGGCCTAGGCGGTCAGTGGCCAAACGAGGGGGGGAGAGGCTGACGCGTGGGGCCATGCTGATGCGTGCGCGGGGAGGAGAGAGGGGGAGTGCGCCGACAGGCGGACCCCACCTGGTGGTGACACAGCGCTGGGTTGGGCCGGGCTGGAGGCGAATTGAGGGTTGTGGCCCAAGTTTATTTAAATTGTATTTTTGATTTAAATTAATTGCAGATAATCAATTACTTGTTTAGTGCTTGAATCACTGTTGATAAAATCTTGTAAAAATTCCTAAAAATATTTCTTGGCCTCTAGATTCTATCATAAATTTTCCAAGTTGAAATTTGAAGTTTTCCCCCTTGTTTGGCTTTAATAGGGCTCTTTTAGGGTTTTCTTTAATTAAATAAATCAGTTAAACTCCATAAAATTCATTTTTCCTTATTTTATTTATTTTTAAATCTTGGGATGTTACAATCCTATCCCCCTTATAGAGAATCTTGTCCTCGAGATTTGGATCAATCCTCGAATAGCTCTAGATGTTGTGCCTTTAGGTCTTCCTCCTTTTCCCACATAGCTTCCTCTACGGGATGATTGCTCCACTGAACTTTTCAGAAATGGATGACTCGACTCCTGGTGTCCTTTCTTTGACTTCCAAGATTCTGACGGGCTTTTCAACATAAGTTAGATCCTCTTGTATATTCAACTATTGAAGGTCAACTTGCTCTGTTGGGACTTGAAGACACTTCTTTAGCTGTGACACATGAAACACGTCATGTACCCCGGCTAATGAGGGTGGTAGCTCTAACTGATAAGCGACCTCACCTTGACGTCGAACAATGGGGAAAGGTCCAACGTATCGAGGTGCCAACTTTCCTCTCATGTTAAACCGTTGAGTGCCACGGAGAGGAGTAACTCGGAGGTAGACGTGGTCTCCCTCTTCAAAGGCTAAATCTCAACGACGATTATCTGCATAGCTCTTATGTCGAGATTGGGTTGTCTTGAGTCAGTCTCTGATAATCCGTACCTTCTCTTCAGCTTCCCGAAGGATGTCTGTTCCAAACACTTGGGATTCACCGGTTTGATCCCAAAGTAAAGGCGTCCTGCACTTACGTCCATATAAAGCTTCGAACGGGGACATCTGAAGGCTGGCTTGATAACTGTTGTTGTACGAAAACTCGGCGTACGGTAAACTCTTGTCCCAAGTTCCTCCAAAATCCAGGACACATGCCCGGAGCATATCCTCTAATATCTGATTCACCCTTTCAGTTTGTCCATCTATTTAAGGGTGGTATGCTATGCTGAAGTTTAGTCTCGTTCCCATTTCCTCTTGAAGGTTTTTCCAGAATCGAGACATAAACTGACTCCCTCTATCGGAGACTATCTTCTTGGGTACTCCAGGGTGGCTAGATAGGCTCCTGTGGTTATCCCGAGGTTTAACTCTTCTATCTCCTTATACAACAAAGGCGCGTGATCCTGAATCATGATGGCGGTGCAATATTCTTTGCGACTTAATGCATCAGCTACCACGTTTGCTTTGCCGGGATGGTAGTGAATGCCTAGGTCGTAGTCCTTTATCAATTCTAACCATCGCCTTTGCCTAAGGTTGAGATCCGGCTGCGTGAAGATGTACTTAAAACTCTTGTGGTTCGTAAAAACTTTGTAGCGGTTTCCGACCAAATAGTGCCTCCATATTTTCAAGGCGTGCACTACATTGGCCAATTCTAAGTAATGAGTAGGGTAGTTTAGCTCTTGGGGTCTCAATTTCCGAGAGGCATACGAGACAACCTTCCCGTCTTGCATAAGAACACATCCCAAACCCTGACGAGATGCATCGCAATAGACATGGAAGTCGTTCCTTATGTCTGGTAGGGTTAGTATGGGTGCTGACACCAGCCGTGACTTAAGGGTCCGAAAACTTTCCTCACATTCGGGAGTCCATTCAAATTTCTCTCCCTTTTGCAACAACTTGGTCATAGGCTTGGCTATCTTGGAGAAATTCTTGATAAAACGTCAGTAGTATCCTGCTAGTCCAAGAAAACTCCGTATCTCAGATACGTTGGTGGGTGGCAGCCAATCAGTAACTGCTTCTACGGTAGCAGGGTCTACCACGATACCTTGTGCGGAGATGATGTGTCCTAGGAACTTTAATTCCACCGTCCAAAATTTACACTTGCTATACATGGCATACAACTGATGTTCCCTTAGTCTTCCTAGGGTCAAATGGATGTGGGTCTCGTGTTCTTCTTTGTCCTTGGAATAGATGAGGATGTCATCTATAAACACCACTATGAATTTGTCCAAGTATTCCATGAACACCTTATTCATCATATTCATGAAGAAAGCCGGGGCGTTGGTCAATCCAAAGGACATGACGGTGCACTCATAAAGTCCATAGCAAGAAGTGAATGTTGTCTTTGGTATGTCCTCTTCTCGAATCCTTAGCTGATGATATCTAGACCGTAGGTCGATCTTGGAGAACACAATGGCTCCTTTCAAATGGTCAAAGAGATCATCAATCCTAGGTAACGGGTACTTGTTCTTGATGGTTACCTCATTCAATGCTCGATAATCTACACACATACGCTTAGCGTTGTCCTCCTTCTCAACGAAGATGACGGGGGTTCCCCACGGGGATGTGCTGGGTCTGATGTAACCCTTTTTCTCAAAATCTTCGAGTTGCTGCTTCATCTCAGCTAGCTCATTGGCGGCCATCCGATATGGTCGCTTGTAGATGGGAGTGGTTCTGTGCACTAGATCAATGCTGAACTCGATGTCCCTTTTGGGTGGCATCCCTGGTAAATCCTCTGGAAATACATCCAGGTACTCGCAGACTACTGGTATCTCTTCCAAGGTAATCTGGTGTATACGAGGTCTACCGGGCTTCTGACTCGGCATTTGAAATGTGACGACAGTCCCTTCTTCACTGGTCACAGTTACTTGCATCTAGGCACATCTTATCACTCCTTGGTGTTTGTTGAGCCAATCCATTCCTAGAATCAGATCCAAACCTTGGCATTCTATTAGGATGGGGTTGGCCCAGAATATTGTACCTTGGATATCTACCCATACCCTTGGACTATAAGAGTGGGCTCGGGTTTGTTTGCCAGGGGTGGCTATCAATACTGGTCTTGCTAATTCGCATTTGTTCAGATTATATTTTTCAACAAAAGTTGTTGAAATAAAGGAGTGCGTAGCTCCAGTATCAAATAAGACCACTGCAGGTGCTGAATGTACGGTGAACTTACCCATGACAATCTCTGGTGCAGCCCGTGCTTCCTTGGTGGAAACATGGTTGACGTGGGCGCGGACTGCAGGGTTGGCCGCGACTCCTTTCGGGCGCTTGGGGTGGGGCACTGGTGGGAGTAATGCCCTTCCTGGCGGCAGTTGAAGCAAATCACAGGCTTGTCGTGCTTGTCGCGAAGAACCTCTGCTTTCTTGGTAGGGGCGGATGGAGCGGCTGGTGCGGCGGGGGCGGGGCGAGGATGTTCTTCTCCTGGGTTGGCGGCGGGTGGCGCGGGATGGTACACCGGGCGCGGGTGATATTGGGTCACCGATGGGAGAGGTGCAAAATGTGGCCTCTGCACCATTCCTTGATTCTGGCGGAAGGCGATCATCCTCTTCTTCTTCTTCAGGTCGACCTTGTTCTGCTCGGTCTCCTGAATGATTGCCTTGTTAACCAACTTCTGAAAGTTGGCGTAGTCTCTGGAGTCTAGCTGAAGGGAAAGCTCGTCCTTCAGCCCCCAAAGAAACTTGGACTACCGGGCCGTATCAGTATGGACTTCCTCCGGCGCATACCGGGCTAGCCCGTTAAACCCATGTAGATATTCTGTCACGAACCTGCTTCCTTGTTGCAGGTCCCTAAACTCCTGCTGCTTTGGGCAATGATGCCGTCGGGGACGTGGTCCACGCGGAAAGTAGCGGAGAACTCTGCCCAAGTATGGACATGTCGCTCCGGTAGATTCTCGCGCAGGTTATCCCACCATTCCGCGGTGGGTCCCTGGAGTTGGTGGGAAGCGAAGGCTACCCTCTCCTGCTCAGTGCAGGTCAGGAGATCCAACTTTTTCCCTATCGTTCTTAGCCAGTCACCAGCCTCCATGGGGTTGGTGGTGCTAGAGAACGTGGGAGGGCGAACACGGAGAAATTCCGACAGTTGTGAGGCAGGTGGTGGAGCGGGAGTGGCGGGACGAGGGATCTCGGGCTACTGCTGGTGTAAACGGAAAAGTTGAGCCTGCTGCTCCTACATCTGATTTTGTTGTTGTTGCATCTGATTCAACAGCGTGGCTATCAACTGGTTCTGGTTGGCCATCATTTCGGCCAGGGTGGGGTGGTTAGCGACTGGGGCCTTCCTCTGCCCCGTTGCTCCCCGTTGGGGCAAGTTTCCGTTATCCCCTCCATTTTGGGAAGCATCGGATCTCTAGGTGTTGGTCATCCTGGAGTTTCCAAAACAGACAATAAACTTTAGGGGAAATGTGGCTAAGTTTTTATTTCCAAAAAGTGTTATACTTAGACTATTACATATAGATCCTTTATTTAATCCTCACCCATGCCTTATATTTGACATGAGTGGCAATACAATCAAAGCAACGAAAATGAAACAAGCAACCGTAAAAACTACATCTAAGGTAGCTCGGGGGACGACTCGATCACGGGCTTGGCGGAGAAGGTCGGTGTAGGGGTGGTGGAGCTGGAGGGCCTGGCGAGAGGTGCACTGCGGGAGATCCTCTTGGGCCTAACTGTGGGGATCTGGAGTGATTTCCGCTTGCGGGGCGGAAGGGGAGCGATCTCCTCTAGGTCCTTCTGCAACTCTCAGATCTAGTGGTGAAGTTGGGTGGTGACGGTGGCGCCCTGGCGTAGAAGCTTGTTCTGACGCCTCAACTCCTCCACCTCGGTGGTCAAGTGATGGTTCTGCTAAACCTGGCGACGAAGATCGGCGTTCTCGCGGTTCAGATTCTCCGACGAATGGCGGTAGAAGTCGATGGTGTCGTGCTCACTATCTGCATCGAGGATGGCCTCGGTGTGGATATTGTCCATGGCCTCCAATAATCTCATGGTGCGGGCGATGGCAGAGTTGCGCTGAGTGAGGGAGCTGATGTACATGCTGCGGTGACTCCCAGGGGTACGCATGGGATGAAGCGGTACACAGTGTCGCGGAGCTGACCGTCATAGACCAATCGAAGCTCGGTGAGGGCCTGGAGAGCAGTGCGCTGGCTGGCCACCACGAAGAAAGGTCCTCTGACTCCATGGGTGAAGAAGGCAGGCTACGTGGGGGAAGGCCGGATGATGACCGTGACCTCGCAGTAGCTCTCGCTCGCATCGGGAAAGATCCCGTGGAACACAGGCTCATGTACGAATCCGAGGAAGCCGACGAGCATGCGAAGCTCGCGGACGAATCCAGCCTCGTCGCGGAGAGTCCCACTCATGGTATGGACCGGCATCTACAAAAGAGAGGAAAAATTTTCGTGAAACTCCAGAAGATGAGAGGGTAAGTAATTTTGTTATGAAAATATGGTTAATATAAGTCCTAGGGTCAGGTCTGTTTGGCTTCCTATAGTCAAGTCGGCTCTGATACCATCTTGTAACGCCCAGATTTAATAAATCCGGACCTTTGTTGAAATTCCATAGAAAATCAATAAAACAAGACGTTCATCACACGACCACGTACAATACGATCAATCATTCATGGTTCGTAGACCGTATTAGTACAAAAGTGAATAAAGTGAAGAGAAACTAATAAAACAAGGGTCCTAGATGAACGCCTCCTTCCAGTCTCGCCTTGACTGGGTCGCTACTCCAGACCTTCATCCTCCTCGTAGTAGACGGGCTCTGGTGGTGTAAGTCAACGGGGGTGAGTACAATCGTACTCAGCAAGCCACCGAATGCAAATATAATGCAGAGTAATAACAAGGAAGGTAGTGGCTAATTTTGCGGAAAAGCGTAATTTGTAAAGCAATTAAATGTGATCAAGTTATTAATACAGAAATGTAAACATGTGTATGCATCATCTTCTAACTCGAGGGGTACAGTCAGCCCACCCTCGCTCAACATTCCTTACATGTCATGAATAACTCAACCATGCAAACAATTGTAAACTAACTGCAAGAAGTCACACAACCCGCCCTTGACTGTGGGCTTAGCTTTTCGAAAAGATTAAAAACTCTTATCAAAGGTGTACCACTGTACCCACAAGGCACACACTCATCCCATACACCAAAGTGTAACAAGATGACCCATACCACGGGAACTCGTGCCAAAACCTTCCATATGGTCCGCCTCGACCCGACAACACCCTCTTATGGGTTTCATATGGTGCCCCGACGCGTCGAGCCAACACCATACCCCCTTGAGCCACGTCGGTACAAGTCACCCGCAGGTTGCCCCTGCCACCTCCACTATGGTGCATCGAGTCGGATTGTTCCATACTTCCAGTTAGGACTTACCCATTAGACTTGTGGTTAGTACGGAAGTGCTTTGCAACAGATCCCATAGACCGGTCCTTATAGTGCCCTGGGTGCGACCAACCAATGCCCTAGCTTGCACCCGGAACCCACCATACTTATAACATAGCCAACTCCAACAGAGTCCAGAGATGAGAATAACGGGGAAATACATATAGTAGAATCCAGCTATCTACGACTCATTCTTTTTATCCTATAGCAGTTGTGTCGGTACATTGGACACTAGCTAATATAATATTGTACAGTGACAAGGAGTTTAGGCTCAATAAGCATGACTTGGGTTCATACACAAGGACGGGGATCTAATAAATATAGTGTAGGGCTTGATATTGGACTAATGCAATATTATCCTATGAGTTATAGCGATAATTTATTAAAAACATGTGCTCAATGATAATCAAAATGGGGGTTGTGACTTGCCTTGCTCAGCAAATGGTGATGGAGGAACCTCGGGGTAAAATTCCGGCTCCTCGACGATCTCATAGTCTTCTCGATACGAAAAAAGTAAACATAACATTTAATAAACAATCAAAATATCACAAAACATAAGCATACAAGTTTTATGAGTTTAAATATGTGAAATTAAGCTTTATTATTCTGAAGTTATTTTTAAAAATGTTAAAGATTAAATTTTAGGGTTTTTCCTAATTTATTTCATGAATTATCAATTTATCCCTAAGGGGTTTTTATCCATTTATTTAATAAGAATATTTTTGGCTAAAGTTACATACTGTTTTTATGGCATAAACCTGTAGAGAATAAAATGCTGAATTTAACAAAATTTGAATGGTAAAATTTTGAGTTAAAATGAGCAAGTTCTGAATTTTTAAAGTTTAAATCAATTTCTGAATTTTATTTTAAACAGGAAATGGGTTCTGGTCCACGGTGAGCCAGGCCCACGGTGGACTCACTTACTGTGCGCGTGAAGCGAATCGATCTAGCCTAGGGGCAAGTTAAGTTGTGATCGACGGCCCACGGCGCTCGGTACCGGTTTGACCAGATGGACGACCCATATTAAACTCGTGCGGGTTATAATCCTAGCCCTCCATCTCAGATCGGACGGACGCGATCGCGTTCGGCATGGCACATGTTAAGGGGGCTAGTACCCTCTTCATCTCCGGCGATGGTGGGGCTCGGGCGCGGCGGCGACGGCGATGGCCTAGGGGCCTAGGTCTCGGCTGAAATGGAAAGAGGAGGGGACGGTGGTCACGACCGTACCTGCGATGGTGGAGAAGGACGTCTGTTGGCGACCGGCGGCGAGGGTAGATGGCGAAGGGTGTTTGGGTGCTTGACGGCGATGGCGATCCGGCGGTCCTTACGGCCAACCGAGGGGTGGCCGGTGACGGGCGGTCGACGGGGATCCCGACGGTGGCGGTGGCGTGGACAGCGGAGGTCGGAGTCGACGGTGAACGGCGGCCGGAGGTGAAGTAGGGCTAATGGCTGAAAAACGGGCGGCGGCGCTCTGCAGTGTTACGGCTAGGGCTTTAGGGGTGTGAGCGGAGTGCGGTGAGAGGAGGGGTTTAAATAGGGGTCGCCGGCAGTGAGGATGGAAGGCTTTACCGAGAAAACCCGAGGTGGTTTCTGAATTTCTCCGGCGAGGCTTCCAAATGCACGGGCTAGCTTCCATATAGGTGAAACCACGTCGGATGTATAAGGAAAGGGGTCGCCGGCGATCGGGGAACAGGAATCCGGGGTTGATTTGGTGGTTAAGGGCGGCCGACGGTGAAAAATAGAAAGGGGGTCGCTGGTAAATGGAAGGGGTGATCCCCTTCCAATGAAGAAGACGAATCTCCCACTTGTCAGCGGGCGAGCGGGAAGGGAAAGGGCCGACAGGCGGGCCTGGGCGGTCAGTGGCCAAACGAGGGGGGAAGAGGCTGACGCGTGGGTCCATGCTGATGAGTGCACGGGGAAGAGAGAGGCGGAGTGCACCGACAGGCGGACCCCACCTAGCAGTGACACGGAGCTGGGTTGGGCCGGGCTGGAGGCGAATTGAGGGTTGCGGCCCAAGTTTATTTAAATTGTATTTTCTAGTTAAATTAATTGCAGATAATCAATTACTTGTTTAGTGCTTGAATCACTGTTGATAAAATCTTGTAAAATTCCTAAAAATATTTCTTGACCTCTAGATTCTATCATAAATTTTCCAAGTTGAAATTTGAAGTTTTCCCCCTTGTTTGGCTTTAATAGGTCTCTTTTAGGGTTTTCTTTAATTAAATAAATCACTTAAACTCCAGAAAATTCATTTTTCTTTATTTTATTATTTTTAAATCTTGGGGTGTTACAATATAACCATACCAAATCACCTGGTTCAAAATATCCTTTTTCTACCTTGATTACAATCAATATTATACTTTGCATTCATAAATTCTATATATTGTTTAGTTGTTTGATGTAATTTAACTAAAAATTCAGCACATGTTTTAGCATCAAAATTCATTTTATCTGAAGATGGTAAAGAAATAAATCAATAGGAGCATGAGGGTTAAAACTATATACGTCTTGAAATAGACTCATCTTTGTAGTAGAGTGTAATGATCAGTTGTAAACGAACTCTACATGAGGTAAACACTCTCCACACATCCTCAAAATGATCTTCAATGTAGCTCTCAACATTGTTAACAATGTGCGGTTCACTAGTTAATTTTATCCATCTGTTTGAAGATGACATGTTGTGGACAACACAGGAGCTTCACCCCCAATTTCTTTCATAATGTCCTCTAAAAATGACTCAAGAATTTCACATCATGATCTGAAACAACTGTGTTGGGTACATGATGTAGACGAACGACTTCGTTGAAAAACAATTAGCATTAATTGTAGCATCATCGCTCTTATGACATGGAATAAAATGAGTCATCTTTGAGAATCAATCCACTACAACAAATACACTATCCCTACCATTCTTAGTCCTAGACAATCTTAAAATAAAATCCATAGAAATATTCTTCCATGGAATGCTAGGAACAGACAAAGGCATATAAAGACCATAAGGATTGAGGAGTTACTTAGCTTTATTGCAAGTGTTACAACGAGCAACATAACACCCCATATCACGTCACATCTTTTCCAAAACAATTGCGAGGTCAGTACATCCTCTATTTTCTTCACTCCAAAGTGCCACACTAATCCCCCTCTGTTGGGGGAAAATACTTCATCCTCATGACCCTCCGAGATTCCAAGAAAATGAGTTATGCGATTAAGATAAAGGCAAGTCTAATCTCAGAGCTCAAGACTTGTCTCCAGATTACAGGGCTCGAAGCCGAAGGGTCCATCCAGGCTCCGGTCCGAAGAGACCCTTCGAAAGGCTTCCTCTCCGAAGTGGAAAACAGCTAGAAGGATGGAACGTCTACCTTATCAACATCCTTCGAACATGTTTTACCATATTAGCCCTATAAGGGATACCGAAATAGTATCCACTATGTCGGTTGTAATTGAGGGGTAAAAAGGTCTTTTCTTTAGAGAGTTTTACCTATAAATACTCCTCTTCTTGCCCTGTAATAGGCATCGAATATTCATATATTCAACATAGACTTCGAACTATCTCAAGCTATTATCCATCTTAGAGCCTTGGAATAGTTTACTCAAACAAACACTTTGTTTGTCAGACACTTAATTTCCTAAATTTATTAGCGTAATCTTTTACGCCAACAGTTGGCGCCGTCCGTGGGGAACCTAGTACAAAAACTTCGTTCTCTACCAATCCTTTCCTAGAGCCATGCCTGCTAAGTAGAGCCTATGCACTAGTCCCCTTCGGAGGTCTTCTCAGACCTCTAGGTTGAAATCTTCAAACACCGTCGAGGTCGGAGGACCTTCTGTGGTCCCTCCACCTCAAACTCCCGAAACAAATACTCTTCCTCGAACATACGAAACCCCTCTCGGAACTTCGTCTATGCTTAGAACTAATGGAGCCTCTCTTGTAGATCCAACTATGCTCTGAACTGACTTGTTTAGTTCTCAAGACTAGGAGGTCCCCTCTGGAAGAATTGAAGACCGTCTTGATGATGTGGCAACCCAGATGGCCCATCTTCAGGCTGAAGTGATGAGGTGGAGGCAGGAAGCTGCGGATAGGCTTCGTCCTCAAGCTAGCCCCGTCATCCCAGAGGTGCCTCAAGATGATGACCTCACTGTTTATCCTGAAGCCTCTGAGATTCTAAGAAGCACTGAGAATGCCTCTTTTGATGATGAATCTCCGTTAAACCCCGACTTGCAGAAGGTGCGCTTTGACCCTAAGTTTAGAACTTCGAAGCTCTATAAGTATTCCGGAGATCAAGATCAAAGGGAATTTTCTAGCTCGTATGCTTTAGCAATTGAGGCTAGTGGAGGGGTCCAAGACACAATGGCGAAGTGCTTCCCCCTTGATCTCGAAGGAGTCGCTCTGCGTTGGTTCTGGTCTTTAAAACTAGGATCAATTGGGTCTTGGGAGCAATTAAGAAAGAAGTTCGCAAGCAACTTCCAAGGTACATTTGTGCCCCCTATGTCTACTGGAAGTCTTTTTCAGGTAAAGCAACAACGTGGAGAAACTTTGTGGCAGTTTTTTAAGCGCTGCACTCATACGAAGTTGTAGATAAGAGGGTTGTCCGCATCATTTGTGGTTGATGTGGCTCGGGAAGGAGTCACAAATGCAGGACTCCTTGACAAGCTTCACCAGAAGCATATTTCCTTACTAGCGAAATTAATGGTTTACTTTGAGGAATATGCTAGGTCGGAGGAAGGATGGCTTCGAAGGACGGCTTCATCTTCGCTAACCATCCAAGAAGTTAAACTTGAAGTGAAGACTTCAACTCCTTCACAAGGATACCACTTCGACAATCATCATGACAGATGAAGAGGGCAAAACCATCCTCGTTCCGAAGTTTGAACATTGCTCCCTCTTCGCCAAAATTTCCCCCTAAGAATCCACAAGCTTCGGGAAGCAAGGTCAGTGGCTGGAGGCCACCAGGGAAGACGGCTGGCAAAGGCTAGGCCTTCTTCTACTGTGTCCACAGTGAGAATCGAAGCCATGCTACCAATGCATGTAAGTCTATACTAGTCTTGAGGAGCGAGTACCTCTAGAGGAGCTCTGGTCTAGGCACTACTGACCGAGCCCCTCCCGAGGCATGTCCGGAGCTGGTACAAACTGTCAAACATGTAGACAACTTCAAAGTCCCAAGACATCCTTCGGTGGCCAATGTTATGCCACCTCTGAAGCAAGAATATACACAAGACCACGACAAAAGAGTGGTTCTTTCCATCTCCGGAGGAGGAACCCTGGGCAGCATGTCAAAAAGGAAAAGGAGGGAATATGTTTGTGAAGTAGGGCATATTGGGACCTCTTCGCCGGCTGCTGAAATGCCCGAATGGTCTCATGTGCCTATATCTTTCTCCTCAGCTGATGCAGCGGGTATAAAATTTACTCATGCAGACCCCCTTGTTATCACTATTGATATTGTAGGAATAGAAGTTTGAAGAGTGTTGGTTGATGGCGGAAGATCCGCGGATATTATCTTTGTTCAGGCCTTCGACCAACTTTGTATCCCGCGGAAACATCTCCTCCTAGCAGCTCGACCGCTTCAAGGCTTCGCAGGACCTCCTCTCGATGCCCTCGACCAAATAGGCCTCAAGGTTGCCTTCACAGAGGGGCTCCTAGCTAGAACGGAGGAGGTGATTTTTGACGTAGTTGATGCCCCTTATGCCTATAATGTCATCTTTGGAAGAGTCATGTTAAATCAATTTGGAGCTATGGCACATCATAATTATCTATGTCTAAAGATGCCCACACGAGGAGGAGTGCTTACGGTCTTCGGAGACCAAGCTGCAGCATGAAGGGCAGAGTACGGCCATGGTCCACCTCTTGATCCCTGACAGATAAATAATGTGCAAGACCATCTGGAGGATATCCTTGTGTCAAGTGAATTCTCAAAGATGTCCTCCCCCAAGCCAAGCCCCTAAGGAGAAATTGTAACGAAGATCATTGTAAAAGACGACAAAGATTATCCTATCCAGTTTGGCAAGGAATTGCATCTGGAAATTGCTACTTCTCTAGAAGAAGTAGTTAGAGAAGATTTGGATGTCTTTGCCTGGTCCGATGAATATATTCCTAGAGTTGACCGAAGTATCATTGAGCACAGCCTACTTGTCAACCAAGGGTTCGACCTGTTCGTCGGGGGCTCCGCAAATTGTCAACAGAGAGGGCGAACCTTGCTAAAGCAGTAGTGGAAAAATTGTTCAAGTCACAGATTATTAGAGAAGTGGCTCATACAGAGTGGTTAGCCAACCCGGTCTTCGTCAAGAAAAAGGCCTCCGGAAAGTGGCGCATGTGCATTGACTTCACGTCCTTGAATAAAGCATGCCCACGTGACCCCTACCCCATGCCCCGCATTGATCAATTAGTCGACTCCACTGCTGGTTCGGATCTCTTGAGCTTCCTCGATGCGTACTCCGGATATCATCAAATATGGTTAACACACGAAGATGAAGCCAAGACAAGTTTTGTATCTCCTTCGGGAGTCTTTTGCTATGTAAGAATGCCCTTCAGCTTGAGAAATGCGAGGGCAACTTTTAAAGATTAATTGCTAAAGATCTAGGTCATCAAATAGGTCGTAATGTCGAAGCTAATATGGATGACATTGTAATAAAGAGTGCTTTAAAGCACCAACATAGTCTAGACTTAGCAGAAACTTTTGAGAGCCTCCGAGCATGTGGAGTTCCCCTCAACCCCGAAAAATGTATCTTCGGGGCTCAAGCTGGGAAATTGTTAGGGTATTTAGTTCGAGTAGGGCGATCGAAGCTAGACCAACCCAAATAAGTTCACTGCAAAGAATGGCTCCGCCGAAAAATTTGAAGCAAGTTTAGAAGCTTGCCGAACATCTCGCAGCCCTTAGCAGATTTCTGGCAAGGTCTGCATAGCGGAGCCTCCCAATATTCAAAGCCTTAAAATGGTCTGAAGATTTTGCATGGACACTAGAGTGCTAGAAGAGTTTTGATCATATTAAAGATTATCTCAGCAACCTTGCAACACTCATTGTGCCCATTGCAGATGATACTCTTCTCCTCTATCTTGCAGCTATGGGCTCCGCTGTCAGTGCGGTCCTTTTCGAGAAATGGATTTCAATCGAAAGTTGGTACAAAATCCAGTATATTTTGTATCAGAAGCCTTATCTAGAGCAAAAACCAGATACTCTGAGTTGGAAAAATTCACTTATGCTCTAGCGATGGCTTCGAGGAAATTACGACATTATTTTCTAGCACATAATGTAATTGTACCAACTTCTTATCCTCTAGGAGATATGCTCCGAAGAAAAGATTCTACATAAAGAATTGGAAAATGGGCCATCGAGCTAGCACCCTTCGGCATCTCCTTTGTAGCAAGAACAGTAATCAAATCGCAGGTGGTGGCTGATTTTGTAGCGGAATGGACTCCGTCTGCAGTATGGGCTCCGGAAGAATCAAGCGAAGGAATATGGACCATATACTCCGATAGAGCTTTTCAAGCATCCAGAGCAGGTGTCGGAGCGGTGATAATTTCACCTTCAAGGAAGAAAGCAATGTACTCCGCAAGGCTCAACTTTAAGTCCACCAATAATATTGCGGAGTATGAAGGAATTTTGCTAGGTCTTCGCAAGGCACGTGCCCTTGGTGCTACATGAGTTGTTATAAAAACATATTCCCAAATTTTAGTAGGGCATGTTGATAAAAGCTTCCAAGTTCGACATCCGCAACTTGCTAAATATCTAGAAGAAATCCACAAGATTGAAGCAGTATTTAAAGGGATTTCTGTTCGAAGCATCCCAAGAGCCGATAAAGCACAAGCCGATATCTTGGCAAAAGATGCAGCCTGAGCCATAGATATTCGGGAAGTGGCTTTTTATGAAGAGCTTGCCTCTCCTTCGGTGCCCCAACTTCCTCCTGCGGAGGACCTTTGCATATCGAACACCGACTGGCGGAGTTCAATTATGGAATTATTGCAAGGCGAAGCTAATTTTCCCGAAGGCCCGAAACTATCAAGAATGCAGTTAAGAATCTAGAATTATCATATTATCAACGATATTCTTTATAAGGACGGAGTATGTTCTCCCCTACTCTGATGTATTTCCCAAGATGAAGGCCAAGATATACTTTGAGAAATTCATGAAGGCCTTTGTGGTAGCCATCTTGCCCCTCGAGCCTTGGCAGGGAAAACACTACACCAGGGGCTTTATTGTCCTACAATAGTAGCTGATGCAAAGGCTTTGATCCGCACTTGCCAAGGTTATCAATGGATGGGAAGATAGAGTCATTGACAACTAACACCCCTTCAAGTTATTGCTCCGGTGTGGCCAATGGCCCGGTGGGGTATGGATCTCATTGGCCTCTTCCCAATGGCAAAGGAAAGTTTAAAATTCGCAGTGGTAGCAATTGAATATTTTTCTAAGTGGGTTAAAGCAGAAACCCTCACAGCTATCACTTCAAAAAATATACAAAAATTTTTCTAGCAGAATATTATATGCAGGTTCAGAGTGCCCCGACAACTGACAATCGACAATGACACCCAATTTGATGCCGAACACTTTAGAGAATTCTGCGAAGGTCTTGGCATTGAAATGTGTTTTGCAGCTGTCCGCTATCCTCAATCTAACGGAGCCATCGAGCGAGCTAATGGTAATATTTTATCAGGCCCAAATCAAAGGATAGTCAGATTGGCAAAGGAGCTGTGGACCGAAGAACTCCCGAAGATTTTATGGTCCATTCGGACCACTCTAGCAAGGTCCACAGGCTTTACCCCTTTCAGGTTACTATTCAGAGATGAAGCCATGATGCCGACAGAGCTTAAAGGAGGATCTCTTCACACCATCGAACCTGAAATGGAAATGAAAGACAAGCTTTGCTCGACCTAACTGAAGAAACAAGGCTTTGAGATGTTGTTAACCTAACGAAGTATCAACATCAGATGAATACTTGGTATGATCCAAAAATTAAACTTAATAAACTTAAACCAGGTCATTTAGTTGTGCAAAGCATTATCGCACTGGGGAAATTAGGAAATAAAAAGGAAGGGCCATATATCATCCTTCGTTCAGGACGCCCGGATCTTTTAAGTTAGCTAATTTAGAAGGTGAAGAGTTAAAACATGCATGGCATGCAGAGCACCTTAAGTGATACTTCGCATAGGGGCTCCTTGTAATCATTTTTAAATACTTTCTAAATGAATAAAGTTCATGGTTCGAATAATGCATACTTCTCAAAATAATTCCTACTCCTAGTAGATGCATTAGGAGAACGGAGTTAATTGCGAAGGTAAGTATTATTCATTCGAACCAGTTTTACGTACTTCGAGCCACCGGTTCGAAGTATCCGTCAAGGTGGAAAAGCTACATATAAGCGGATTCGAAGCCACCAGCTTGATAGCATCCGTAAAAAGAGTCCAAAGATACCAAACTCTATGGATTCCAAGCAATTAGCTTGAAAGCATCCGTAAAAAGAGTTGAAAGAGACCATAAAAAGCGTATTCCGAGCCACCGACTTGATAGCATCTGTAAAAAGAGTCTGAAGATTCCAAAGAGACCAAACAATACGGACTTCGAGCAATTAGCTTGAAAATGTCCGTAAAAAGAGTCCAAAGCGATCGTCATATTCGAAAAAGGGTACTAAGTTACCATTTCTGAACTCCGAGCCAATAAGGTCGAAGTCATTTTCAAGGTCCCTAGTGACCATCTATTCGAATTTTGGATTACAAATCTTTAATTCTTCATTAATAGAGGCTCCGAGCCACCAAAAATAAAATTATTGAAAGTGTAGTCTTAACTAGCGTCGTTGTGCATAACCACCTTCGATCGAAATTTGAAGGTGCTTACCCCCAAAGAGGGCCTAGGAGATGACAAGACAATTTCAAAGCATTTTAGTTTATATTACTCAACAGATTATATTACATTAGGAAAAATTTTTATCTAAACCTAAATAAAAGTGGAGACCTCTCCGACCTCTAGAGCTACCTCTAGGGCCAGTTCGGTCTTCAGAACCTGAAGTTCTCAGGACCATCCTTTTGGTCAGACTACCCTTCTTCTTCTAAGCCCCTAGTTTTTTCTACTCTTCTTGAAGCTTGGCCTAGGTTAGAAGCCATTCGGAGCTAGCCTCCGTTTGGTCTTCAACTTGATACTCCGAGTCGGACCAATCTACATATTCTGAAGATGAAGATACTACTTTATCCTCTTCTTTAATAAAACAAAGGACTTCGCTATGAACATCAGATGCTATTTCTCTGTGCTCCCCTCGAGGAACAGAAAATCACGAGTGCCTATAAGGCCTTAAGCTTTCGAGAATAGCCCATTGTTGGTGAAGCCCTTCATTAAGCTCTAATACTTCGAGATCAGGATCCGAAGCATGTGGCAAAACCGAAAAACAAACATCCAAGCAAAGTCTTTTCATTCATAAATTCTTCATTCATTGAAATAAAGAACATTACAGTCTTTTGTACATAATAAGCACCGTAGAAGCTAGACCTTCGGGTGTGGAGGCAGAGCGGTTGGCGGAATTGGAGTCGATCCACGCCTTAGCCAGAGCTTTGTTGTTTGCTTTCCAGGTCGCCCGGAAGGCTTCCCAAGCCAAAGCCACGTCCAGCGATGGTCAGAGCAAGCCTTCATCAGCGAATCTTGCCGGTGTCGAACCCTTTACCAGAGCAACAGAGACCCCAACGGATTAAAGGTGACGAAGGGTTCCGATCCTGGCTACTTTCCCGGAGATTTCTCCATAACGAGTACCGGAGCCTTTCATCATCTTAGCCGCCGCTTGGATCATCTTGAGCTTTCGGTCGAGAGGATCGTCCGCCGCAGCCGGAGAAGATAGGCACACCATTCCAAAATATTCCAAGACACCCCTGAGGGTGTCCATGGTCTGATCAACCACAAAGAAGTACCTCGTCTCGGCCCTTGTCAACTCGGTAGTGATGGATGAGAGTTCAACTATCTTTGACATTAAATAATTCTTCTAAGACATCGCTTGCTGAAGCGCCCCTCGGAGTTCCACGAGTTTAGCTCTGGAAGACGCCTCCACTGCTCGAAGCTTCTCAACTTCAGCCCTCAACACCATACGCTCCGCTTGAAGTTCCTTTATCGAAGAAGCTAGGCCGGCATGAGCTTGCTGCTCCATTCGGAGTGCTTCTTCTACTGTGGCCTTCATCCTCTGCTCCTCAAGGAGTTCTTCCTCAAATCGCAGGGACTTGTCTTCGGGGCCTTAAGGGCCCTTTGAAGCGTTGTAACCTTCCTTTTGAGCCGATTAGTCTCGAGCTTGTTGGAAGTCGCTACCACTCTAGCAAGAACAAATTGCTGCAAAAAGAAAAGTAAGTACGATATAATTTCAATGAATTAAATGTAATTTATGTTTATTGCATACCTGGAGGGTAGCCCTTTCAAGGGCTAGGTCTAGCTCCGATCCACTGGCCTTGCTCAACGCGGAGACCAGCTCGGAGTTGCCAACCTCTTGGTTTTTTTCAGCCAAGGGCTGTAGAAGAGACCGGAGCCCTGTCCGCTGCTCCAAGAATGGATCCAATAGTGAGAGCCAGGACAGAGCTCTCTGGTCATCTTCGGCGGGATCTTCTTCCGAACCATCCATCGAAGGTTCGTTCATCGATGGCGTCGTCATCAAAGAAGGGAGAGGCCCAGGCCAGGTCTTGCCTTTACCTCTCCCTAGTGCAGCAGCCGAAGGGACCACCACCTCCATCAGAGTAGATCCCCCTACAGGGGTGACCCCCTAAGTTGAACCAGCCCCAACATAAGCAACTGTCGTAGCTGGAGCTACCTCTTCTACCGGAGCCTCATCTCCAACTGGAGCCGAAGCTCCATCTTGGACCGGAGCCATATTGCTCCCCAAAGTATCTACAAACATAAGGTATTTCGTCAATTATCTAAATGATATTGCCAATACAATGAAATTATTTCAGGTACATCAAGAAATAAAGATCGAAGGTTTACCTCCATCTACACTTTGAGGGAGAATTACGGGATCCCCCAAAAATTCGTACATTCTGAGGTACTCCTAATTGTCCTCACCCGAAGTTTGGGCTGGAGTAGCAGACATTGAGGCCCTTACCTCCACCACCACTACTCCGATCACTGGTGAACCGGGGCCTTCTGGCTCCGTTCCCTGAACCCCGGTGGGTTCGGTGTGATCGCCACCTCCTCTTTGGTTCTCGGTGTTGCTCTGACTTCTACCTGAGGTGGATCCTCGGTCTCAACCCAAGAATCCTCTTTGCCACCTTCCATCAAGAGAGCTTCCAGCTCCTTTCCCATCCGGACCTCTGAGGTATCCTCCTCTTCCAACACCTCCGAAGCAGCGCTCTGAATCTAGAGCGAAGACGAAGACACCGGAGGTGACGGGAGTTTGGCTTTCCGTGTCACCTTCTTCACCGGAGTCCTCGCTGCCTTGGAGGTCCTAGTAGCAGCCTTCCTCTTTCGAGAGACTAGGCCTGCTGGATCGAAGATTGGAAGAGGAGGAGCTCCCATTCTGAGCGTGCTCCATACTCGCTTGGAGCGTTCTCAGCTCCCCACCAGCTCAATCCTTCGCTGCTTCTCCACTATGGTAGGGGCTCTGAGCACTCATTCCGCAGCCCGAGCTATCTTCTCTAGATCCAACGCTAGAGGAGCCGCTGAAATAAGGTAACAATCTATTGAGAAAATTGTAGATATTCTAGGACTAATCTGAATGCAGGAGATGTTGAAGTATTACCTAGAGCTTGAAGCTCCCCCTCCGAAGTGCTATGGAACACAACATGCCAGTTGACCCCAAGTGGAGGTATTGAGAGGGTGATGAACTCCTCCACCAAGTCTTACATACTCATGTGCTTGGCCACTGAAGACAATAACCCAAGTCGTGTTGAGAGCAGACTTGAGTCCGTAGTCACCTCCGCCTCCCTCCTGTACCATATCTCTTTCAGGGGGCCCGCCAGGCTATAGTCTTCTCCAACCTTGGCATAGAACCACCGGAGTATCCAGTCAGAATACCACCGGTCGTTGATTGCTTTTGTAGGAAAATTCTTCACATGCCCCTTCCGGAGGTGAAAGTTAATGCTTCCGAAGGCCACAAGTAGTTTGGAATCTTTGGGCCCATCATGTGTCTTAGGTTGGCATGAAGCTTCGTGGGTTGCCACGAACACTTCGGACCTTCCTTCGCACCCTTCAACTTGGAGGGACCAGTCGAAGATTGCTAGCCTGGCTATGGCATTCAGAGACAGTTGCGGCAAGGTGACATGGAACATCTCTAGAACCTCCGTGAGGAAATCAATTGAAAGAAGTCCCAGTCCTGCTTCAAAGAAAGCTTCGAAGACAACTACATCTCCGCTCCTCGGCACTGGTATCATCTCTTCCCCAGGGATCCAGGTCCTCATTCCTGGTCCCAGCTTGCCATTCAGCGCTTCTTCAATGGACTCCGTCGTGCTGGTCGATCGCCCCAGAAAAAATGTCTACTTCAATGGCTTCTTTGATGGCGGACAAAGTTCTCGCGGATCCTTAGGCCAGGAGCCACCCGAAGCTCCCACCATTGTTTCTGTTGTAGATGCGGCCCAAGCTTTGTCGCTGCGCCAAGGTTGCTGCCGCTGTCGACACTTTCGCACTGGTTCTCGCCATTGGTGGAATACTCAAGAGTCAGAGAGAAAAGTTGAAGATGAAAGTGTGGAAATGTCAAAGCACAGAAGCTCTATAAATACTTTTCACCGTTGATCACTTTACCCTTTTATAACTGCTTCGTTCTCATTCGACGTGATTAGTGCATGATTTAACATTTGCAGATCCAACCCGCATCAATGATAGGTGGGGCCAAAAGGTGAAGTAATGTGAACCCGCGGTAAAACTTTTGCTGTTGTTGCTTTCTCGAAAGGTCTAACAGCTATTTGAAGGGTAACAGTACAAAAGTAACGGCTCTTTGCGATGCACTGTTTCATAACGGTTCACTTTCTTTTAGAGCTATCATACGGAGGTTTAGGTTCGAAGCCTAAATTCTATATGCCTCCGATGCCAAGGATGCTTTGAACGGTTATAATACCTTGAATGTTTTCTAAGTTTCTGAGCATTAAAATATTTCTTGTGTATACTGCTCTCCTTGTTGTACAGGCTATTTGGAGAAGCGTATTCGAGGGGCTACTATTGGGGGAAAATACTTTATCTTCATGACCCTCTGAGATTCCAAGCAAATGAGTTATGCGATCAAGATAAATGCTAGTCTAATCTCGGAGCTCAAGACTTGTCTCCGGATTAGAGGTCTCAAAGCCGAAGGGTCCGTCCAGGCTCCGATCCGAAGACACCCTTCGAAAGGCTTCCTCTCCGAAGTGGAAAACAACTAGAAGGATAGAACGTCTACCTTATCAACATCCTTCGAACATGTTTTACCATATTAGCCCTATAAGGGATACGAAATAGTATCCACTATGTCGGTTGTAATTGAGGGGTAAAAGGTCTTTTCTTTAGAGAGTTTTACCTATAAATACTCCATGCTCGCCCTGTAATAGGCATAAAATATTCAGATATTCAACATAGACTTCGAACTATCTCAAGCTATTATCCATCTCAGAGGCTTGTAATAGTTTACTCAAACAAACACTTCGTTTGTCAGACACATAATTCCTAAATCTATTAGTGTAATCTTTTACGCCAACACCCTCCATGTGCCTCCTGCAAAAATAAGAGACGAATAGATCCTGCTAGAACACATAATTTGTTAGTGCGATACAATAATCCATCATTTAGAATGTATTTGTTCCAAGTCCTTCCCTCATGACAATGTGGAAATGCTTCTTTAAAATCAAGATCAGTGGCATATAATTCTTTTATCATCTCTAATCAAGAAATTTTATAATCAAGCTGATAAAATATGGTATAACGTCTAGATAAAGCATCAACAATCACATTATCTTTACCTTTCTTAAGCTTAACAATCTATTGAAAAGATTCAATAAATTGTACCCATTTAGCATGTCATTTTTTATAATCAAGCTAATAAAATATGGTATAACGTCTAGATAAAGCATCAACAGTCACATTATCTTTACCTTTCTTAAGCTTAATGATCTATTAAAAAGATTCAATAAATTGTACCCATTTAGCATGTCGTTTATTCAGATTCGCTTGACTTCTAATATGTTTCAATGATTCATGATATGGATGTACAATGAATTCCTTTGGCCATAAGTAATGTTGCCATGTTTCTAATGTTCGAACTAAACCATACAATTCCTTATCATAAGTTGAATAGCTCAAACCATCTCCAGACAAGTTCTCACTAAAATAAGCGACCAACTTACCTTCTTGTATCAACACTCCTCCAATTCCAATTCTGCTCGCATTACACTCAAGTTCAAAAACCATACTAAAATCAGAAAGTCTGAGTAGTGGTGCATGAGTCAACTTCTGTTTAAATAGATTTAAGGAGTCTTCATGTACTTGTCCCCATTGGAAAGGAACACCTTTCTTTGTGAGTCATTCATGAGTATGGCAATGGTGCTGAAATCTTGCACAAATTGTCGATAGAATCTAGCTAATCCTAGGAAACTTCGCACCTATGTAACCGTTCTAGGAGTCAGCGAACTCTTGATTGCTTCTATCTTGGTCTAATCAACTTCATCGCCCTGTGGGGTCACAACATAACTAAGAAAAGAAACTCGATAGGTGCAAAAGTGTACTTCTCTAGGTTACCAAACAAATGTGCATATCTTAAAGCAATAAAAATAGCATGTAAATGTTCCTCGTATTCACTTAAAGACTTGTTGTAAATAGGATATCAACAAAATAGACTACCACAAATCGGCAAATAAAATTGTGAAAAAGTTCATTCATGGGCCGCATAAATGTACTAGGTACATTAGTTAAACCAAAATGCATTACTAACCACTCATACAAACCAAAATTAGTTTTAAACACGGTCTTCTATTCATCACCCAATTTCATTATTATTTGTTTGTAGCCACTTTAGAGAATACAATAGACCCACTCAATTCATCAAGTATGTCATCTGATTTAGGAATAGGATGGTGAAATCGAATAGTTGTGTTATTAATGGATGTACAGTCAACACATATGTGAAATCGAATAGGTACCAAAATTACTAGAATAGCACAAGGACTAAGAATTTCTCGTACGTACCCTTTGTCAAGTAGGTCATGAACTTGACGTTGAATCTCCTTGATCTCTTCTTGGTTAGTCCTACATGACACATGGTTTGGTAATGATACTCCCAGAATCAAATTGATCCAATGCTCGATTTCTCTCATGGGTGGCAATCCCGAGGGCATTTTGCTTGGAAACACATCAACAAATTCATGTAATAGGTCAGCATTAACATGCAATAAAGAGGTCGATAAATCATCAAGTGTAAAGAAAACCTCTTTGCAAATTAAAGCATAATAAAGAGAGTCATGGGTGATTAATTCTGAAATTTCAGATATAGTAGCTACTATAGAAGCACCATTAAATTTAACTGTCTTTCTCATGTGTGACTCATTCTTTTTTCCTTTTAGATGGAAAAAACATATTTATCTACTTTCTTATTTTCAATCATTGACTCACTCAATTTTCTTGCATGTTTAGCTCGTACTACATCATCTTTTAAAATTTTAGTAGGGGCCATTGGTATCAATATCTTCTTACCATTGTGTGTGAAATTGTACGTTTTAGTTCTCCCACGGTGCAAAACAAATTTATCATACTCCCAAAGCCTACACAAAAGTAAGGAACATGATTGCATAGAAACAACATTTAAATTTTCACTGTCATGGTAATTTCCTATTGAAAACTATATTCTTACAACTTTACTTACTTTGACTCACCACAAGAATTGAACCACTGGATGGAGTAGAGATGTGGGTGTGGCTGTGTATGCAACTTAACTTTCTAGACCAAGTCTGAACTAGCAAGATTGGTACAACTCCTATCAATGACAACATGACATGCTCTCTCTTTAACAACAAAGTTTGTTTGAAAAAGGTCATGGTATTGTTTTGCTTTGCCTCCATTTGAGCACTCAAAAGTTGTTGTGCAACAATGCTCAAATATTTTCTCGTGTCGTCCACGTCGATTTATTCTAATTCATGATCTCTAGGTGGGTCATCTCCATCTACGTTACTTGCATGATTAGTGGAAAGTACTAATTCATCTTCAATTTCACTTGCTCTAGTGTACTCACAATTTTCCTTAGCAATTAGCACCATCTGGTTTGGACAATCATGTTGCACATGTCTCAAACCCTTGCACTTGAAATATTGAATATCTCTTGTTCATCCCATGGAATCAATTGACGATGAACTTTTTGTACGTGTCGGTGCTTGAACTGACTTACTTTGGCTCCTTGTTTGGATGACGATGGTGCTGCTGAATGCGTCCTGTCAGTGGAGGTGAAGAAGGCTGAAACATAGTGCTCAGATTAGTCTTGGTATATCCCTTGGAAAGCCTTGATGTAGTCGTACTCCTAAATTGTTCCTTGACATATTCTTCCTTACAGTTCCTTCTCAGCCAACATAGCAATATGGAATAATCGATTAAGAGAGTATATTCTTTATAATCAATTATGTCTTGAATTTCTCTTATCCTCCTCATCTTCTTCTACCCCGTAAATACTCAACCACCACCAATTTTAGGGTTTGGATTTTTTCATATTTAATCTAGCACTTTGCAGTTACTCTACATGTGGAACACCAACTAGTGTTGATTCTTTCATTCACAATTTTAGATTTTGTTTTCCTGGTTCTTGTGAATTTCTTCGATTGTTTGCAAGAGAAATAAAATTCGTGGTAAGGTCCACTATGTTTGAGAGGGATTGATAATGACTAGACATACGGGTGTAGCGATTACAAGGTGAACTTCCGGTGATCGGTGGCGTGAAAACATCAACGTCAAAACGTTGACAAATCAAACATATTTGTATATTGGGTACCTACGCACATCACGTGAGTACTCATACCTCCCTAACTACTCTCATAAAATGAAGGTGATGAAAAAGAAAAATTTGTTGAAGACTCCACCCTAGAGGGATTCGTGCAAGACAAAAATGAATATGTAGGTTTTTAGAGTTTGAGACCTAGTTGCCAAACACCAGTATATGATTGTGTTGTTTTGTATTGTTTCTAGAACTCCATCTCGAACATTATTATTATAAATTTATCTCACATGGTTTTTTTCCAATTTTTTATGGAAATATGTGTCTTTTAATTTGATCTGTAGTTATGTACACTCTTAATACCTAACATTAAGTAGGCCCAGCATATTTGAAGGGCAGTTAAGAATCTAATGAAAGCTAAGAACAGCAGCAATAACAAGCCAGAACCATGCCGTGCACTGAATCCATACTAAAATATACTTTGATCCAATGATTCTCTATGCACAATTGACTCTATTTAATATGTAGTGTCGTTTTTCACCTTTGTGTTGAGGAACTTTTAGAATATACTTTGATCTGCCACATCCACCGCCCCCGACCTTGGTTTGTTCGCTACCCTGGCCGATGCTCATCCACTCGGTAGCTCCTCATTGTTGGCAATGGCTCACATGCCAGTTGGGTCCAAGCGCGAAACGGAGCAGACGGAGCCTCACGACAAAAAAGTGGGACGGCTCTGTCCGCTCATTTTTAGGGACGGAAGGATCCCTCTTTTTGTATAATATTCCCGAAATATTCTCTTCATGGGATATACCAATCCTACCTGTCACTTAACTAAATAGATTTAAAAATTAGCTCATCCCATTTCATCCCACTCCGTCCAAATCAAACGGACACTAAGGGCCTGTTTGGGAACCCCAAATCCCGGCCCATTCCCTGTGGATGGGCCGGGATTTTAAACTAAAATCCCGGCCCATCCACAGGGAATGGGCTGGGATTTGAAATTCCGAAACAAGCCCTAAGAGGCCTAGATGGCCCGTTGAAATTTTTGTATTGAGGCTGCATGTCAACAGGCTTTTCTTTAGGGCTCCTTTTCTTTTGGTAATCTGGCATGCCGATTGCGAAGTGCACATTACATAAAGCACTAGGGATACTTCTTCTTTTAGCCCTCTTTCAATCAATCACCAGGTACGGAGCGAAGTGAAGGATACTGCTTCCAAACAGATCCAAGCGAGCAAGCCAGGTATATGTTGCTTTCTCTCTGCCAGTGACTGCGACTTCTAAACTCTCTTTCATGCGACTAGGGCGCTTGGTTCCATGGATTAAAGTTTAATCCGTGTTCATCGAATGTTTGTACAATAATTTGAATAATTGGAAGGATTAAATGTGAATTAATTATAAAATTAATTATAGAATCAAAGGATTATAGACGAGATAAATTTATTAAGCCTAATTAATTTATGATTAACAAATGTTTACGGTAGCATCACATTATCAAATCATGGTGTAATTAGACTCATTAGATATGTCTCGTGAATAATCTACCGATTATGAATTAGTTTTATAAATAGTCTATATTTAATGCTCTAAAATAACATCTACATCCGATGTGACGGGACTAAACTTTTAAACTAAAGAACCAAACAGCTACTTAGCACACGTACGATATTTGTGGAAATTTTGAAATTTGTACCATCGCTGATTCTCTGCTAGTGGTCAAAAGTCCAAACTATTTGAATGATTGGTATGAAAAAAATTTCAACAAAAAATCGGCGATGTATTGTTGCAAGGTTGTAAGTATCCCGCAGAAATTCAATTGAGATCACGACGCATGCAATAAGAGACAAGAAAACAGAGATAAATTTCAATGGATTGGCCTAGGACAGTGAAAGTGAAAGCTACCATTAGGTTCATCTGCTTCCAGTCCTTGTCTTGCTTTGTCAACTAGCTAGGGGAAACAAATGGGCAGCAGCAGCCCGCGGGCCCCGGCATCGTGCCCCGACGGCCCATGCGACGGGTGATAATTTGTGCGCCGTTAATGATGGCCGGATGGCGAGCTCGCTGTTCCTTTCATGAAATATTTAATGGCCATAAACATCTGTATCCCATTACCCTAGTGTAGTCTGAAATCTATCTCCCTGTTCCTCTAGCTGCCGCGAAAATTTTGAGATATCTTGAAAATCCAGGACGACAATTCCAAGCACAGACCAAAGCAACTGTAAGTTTCCGTTGCTTTGTAGTTGCAGTTCTTTTGGCTGATGATTTCTTTCTTCTTTACTTGTCTTTTCTGGCCCTGTTTTTGTAACCAAATCTTGTGTACTTATTGCAAAAATGATTTCCATGCTGAATTTCTTTCTGTTCAGACGGTTGGGTGATTGGGTAGCCGACATGGAGACGTTCCTGCCAGCGATCTTGAGCGACCTCCTGGGAAGGTCCATCTCTTTCCTGGTGCAGCGATGCCGGAAGCAGAGCAGCGCGCGGGACGACCTCGAGAAGCTTCGCCTCGCGCTGCTCAGGGCGCACGTCACCATCGAGGAGGCTGAGGCACGGCTCATCACCAACCAGGCTATGCTCCGGCAGCTCGATGTGTTAAGGGAAGCCATGTACAGTGGCTACTACATGCTTGACACCCTCACATACCGAGTCCATGCGGAAGAGACGTGCTCATCTTCGCCGATTGTGCCGTCCAGGTTCAATCCCGCAAAGCGCCTTCGCCTCATCACCGTCGACGACGGCGCTGAAGAGCTGCGGCGCGTGGTCGACAACCTCGGGAGTATGATCGACGACATGAGGGAGTTCGTCGTTTTCCTCAATGGTTACCCTCGCATCAGCTGTCAGCCTTACAGCGTGCACCTGCTCCTTGACAAGCTCATGTTCGGTCGGCAGAAGGAGGTGCAGCTGGTCATCAGCTTCCTGCGGCAGCCAGAGGTTTGTGGCAATGGCGTCAGTGTGCTGCACATAGTTGGCGTTGCAAGGGTCGGCAAGAGCACTCTCGTCAACCATGTCTGTCACAACGAGAGGGTGCGCGACCACTTCTCCTCTATCGTCTTCTTGAGCCGAGATGACCTCGAAGACATGGGAGATCATCATGATCTGATGGTCAGTCATGGCAGCCGTGCCTCTCGTGGAAGCTCGCTTGTTGTCGTCGACCTATCCGAGGACCAGGAGCCCGTGGATGAGGGGGCATGGAGGAGGCTGCGGTCATCGACAATCTGCAGGTCGCGTGGAAGCAAGATCATCGTCACGAGCAGATCAATGGAGGCTGTCCGGAGTATCGGGCAAGCACACACAATCGAGCTCAAGTTCCTGCGCGAGGATGCCTACTGGTACTTCTTCAAGGCGCTCGCATTCGGCAGCGCGGACCCCGAGGACCACCCAAAGCTGGCGTCCATTGCCATGGACATATCGGCAGAGCAGAAGGGTTCTTTCATAGGCGCGAGCATCGCCAGCAGCTTGATGAGATCCAACCTGGACGCCCATTTCTGGAGCAGGATCCTCAAGAACATGAGGGAGTACACGCAGAAGCATCGCGGCCTGTTTGGCAAGCATCCACATGACCTGCTGCGGAAGAACCACCATGTGTATCTGTGGAGATTAGCTGAGAGTTCCAAGATTTTCATGTGCTACGCCTCCTACACTGCATGCCCTTCCCAGAAGGACATTCCCAGGCTAACGTTTCAGGACGTCCTGTCTGGTAGTGCTACACCCCATGGGAGATTCGAGGTCCTGGCATGTAGGTCACAGATACCCCCGTGCCATAGCTACGTGATGTGCTGTTCCCTGGAGACACCACCTCGTGTCGTTGATAAGAAGAAGCGTGATAGGCAGCTAGCTACTTGATTGAACTCATGATCTTATTGCCCATTTGTGTTGCCATTGATTTATCCTCTCCTTCGAGGAAAAATGTTTGGGTCTGTTGCAACTAGGGATGAAAGCGATTCTAATAGATTAGAACCGTATCTAGAAAGGCATATTCGAATCTAGATTTTTTTATTTTGATATGAATTCGGAAACAGATTCGCATAAGAAAACTGATATGATATCAATGATATCCAATGTATGGATAATCCGAATAAATCTTATTTGGATTACCCGGAATAAAAGACCCTTAATTTCAGGCCTAGTGAAGCCGATCGAGACTAAACAATAGAGGAGCCAAGCTAGGAAATGCCGAGCGGTGTGATGACTTCGTGTTGATTGATTAGCTTGCAGCAAAATGTGCGTATATCAAGATATATACATTGAAGACCACAGTCTTGTTTATTCTAACTATAACCTAGCTGAATCCGTTGCTATCATGTTTACATAATCCTAAATAATCATTCTAAGAATGTGTTGGGGCGAAATAATCCCATCAACATAAGTACTAAATAAAGCTGGATCTCGAATACTGCTTCGGAATCTATGTGCAAGAAGCCCTCTGGTGCTCCTACAACGCTCCGGACCGCAAGCTCCGAAACACGCGTCGCCCCCTCCACAAGCGAAGAACCTTAGATACCTTAAGAGGGATTTGAAGCCCTCGCTAGGGCTCCGATTCCGGGCACTGATGGAGGCTTCCCCAAAGACCCCTCGAAACTCTGTCTAGAAGGGTCACCGCCAAACAGAGTGTGATGATTGCCTTACAGTGTCAGGCGTTGTCTGTCGAACAAGACACTCGCTTTATGAAGATGTACTACCATGACAAAGCGCCCGACTTATCAAGATGTGTGCCGTCACTCAGACGGGACGTTTGCCTTATGAGAGCATCTGCATGAGTTTGTACCATCGTACCCCTACGGGATCCGGTGAATAGAGTCTATTATGACAGTTGTAACTAGAGGGTAAATAGACATTTTCCTTGTAGATCTCTCCCTACAAATACTCCCCTTCTTCCACGGTAATGGGGATTCAGATTTAAGCAATCACATACTTAGAGCCCAACTAGAGTTATTATCCCATTTAGAGGCTCTTCTTGGACTCAAGATCATTCCCTTAGAAAAGTGATGTTCGTCAAGTTATTCAAACTTGTTACCGTAATCCTTTACACCAATAGTTGGCATGTGCTCATCCCCTTCACGTCCGACGATGCCTTCGGTATCAAGTTCCCGCACGCCGACCCCCTCGTCATCACGGCCGATATCGCCAGCGTTGAGGTCCGCCGCGTTCTGGTCAATGAAGGGAGATCTACCGACATCATCTTTGTGCAAGCATTCGACCAGCTCTACATTTCAAGAAAGCACTTGCTCCCGGTGGCCCGGCCACTACAAGGCTTCGCTGAGCCATCCCTCGTCGCTCTCAGCTAGATTGGCCTCGGAGTTACTTTTGGTGAAGGCCCCCTCGCCCAGTCAGAAGAAATCTTCGATGTCGTCAACACCACCTATGCATACAACGCCATCTTCGGCAGGGGCATGCTAAACCAGTTCGGGGCCATTGCACACACACAACTACCTCTGCTTAAAGATGCCCATGCAAGGAGGGGTGCTCACCGTCCTCAAAGATCAAGCGGCAACACGAAGGGTGGAATACGGCCACACAACCCCGCTTGAGGCATGCCAAGTCAACAGCGTGCGTGAACACCTGGAGGACTCGCAACCGATCCCAGACCCTGCAAGGGGACCAGCCATCAAGCCTCGTCCTGAGGGAGAAATAGTCATGAAGATCATCGTCAAATAGGGGAGGGAGTACCACGTCCAGTTCGGCGGAGGGCTAGCTCTTGAAGTCATGGCCTCGCTGGAGTAAGTAGTCCAAGACAACATGGATGTCTCTGCATGGTCGGACAAAGACATTCAAGGGGTGGACCGGAGTATCATCGAGCACTCTCTGCTGGTGAGCCCGAATGCTAGGCCCATGCGGCTGGGGCTATGGAAGTTGTCTATGGAAAGAGCTGACCTCTCCAAGATGGAGGTAGATAAATACTCCGAACGGGGGTTATTAGAGAGATGAGACATACGGAGTGGTTTTCGAACCCAGTCTTCGTCAAGAAGAAAAACTCCAGTAAATGGCGCATGTGTATTGATTTCACCTCTGAGAAACCAAGTGTTGGTTTCGGTGCTAGTGATGAGTGATTGACAGGCTTTTACCCCAAGGTTCGAAGGGGTACCTCCGAAGGGGGTTCGGAGGTTGGACCTCCGAAGGGTGTTCGGAGGTGGTTTCACCGAAGTGTGTTAGGTGGTCTGGTTGCTGCAGCTGTTGCAGCGGAGTGTGTGTGTCGGAGGGGTCCGACAGTACACGTTGACTGGGTTTGTACCGAAGGGTTCGGTACTTTGGGTGGTACACCGGAGTGTGTGCCGGAGGTTGCTAACCCGGAGAGGTCTCCGGAGTACTGGATACACTTGTCTGCTTGTCTGTGGTGCGCAGGGACTTCAGAGGCGACGAACGGACGTAGCAGGTGAACCTGGGTCAAGCGGGAGGCTTGATGCCAGGGGAGCGGGGAGCTCCGTCACGGTGGCTGCGAAGGGGTCCGGGTCGGTCCTCGGGTCGAGGTGCGCCGGGTGAAGGCAGAGAGTGCGGAGCGTGGCTCCGGGTGAAGGTACTCCGAGACAAAGTCCTCGGAGGTGAGGCACTTCGAAGGTACTCCGAATGGAGTGACTTCGGAGTTGGATGGATCAAGTACTCTGCGGAGGCAAGGAATTCGAAGTGTGCTCCGGAGGGAGACATTCGAAGGTGACCGACGAAGGTCTCAGAAGTCGAGGCGCATCGAAGGCATGGTCCGGGTGAGGCTCGTCGAGGAGTGTGCTCGGGGTGAGACACTGCGACGAAGTGCTCATGGAATGCTTCATGCGGAGGCCTTGGACGAAGGAGGGACTTCGAAGGGTGGTACTCCGAAGGTGGGGCTTCGGAGTGAGGAAGGCTTCGGAGTGAGGCTAGCTCCGGAGCAAGGTTGTCTTGAGGTACTTCGGCCTGCATGGCTTCGGTACACGGACTGACAGAGTTCGAGCTGGGGGAAGCTGCGAAGCCGTGGTGGTCCACTCCGGAGGTGTTGGTGCGAAGGCCCAAGGGCTTTGACGGCTTCGGCTCAAAACCGTCACTGTATCGAAGGCTGACTTCGGTGAAGCGAAGGCCATCTGGCTCAAGGCTTCTCACCAAAGCTATCGCACCCCTCGCGTGCGAAGGGGGCTTCAGAAAGGTCAAAGGCTGCACGTCTGAAAATGTCTGCTCTGCAAAAAGCTGGCACTGTCCCATCTGCAAAGGCTGACAGAGAAGCCTCCAATAAAGTTGACTACCTTTTGTACCCCTCAGTTCTGTAGAGACAAAACCAATGTAAACCCTAGGGGTAAAGTAGTCAACTCCTTTGGGTAAACTGTGGGCTATAAATATGGGGGCTCGGTAGGTAACATTTAACACTTTGAGCATTTACTGTTGAGCTCCTGTACTAGCCACACACCTCGTTGTATTCATCCAGAGTTTAATCTTTTTGTGTTCCTTGTTCAAGCGGCGAAGCCCTGCTTCTGTGTGCTTTTTGCTTGAGCTCGTGTTACATACCTCGCTAGTTGTAGTGCACCGAAGCCTGTCTAGGCCAAGGTTGTTTTGTGCGAAGTGTGTTTTTCAGTGTGCTGTCGCTCTGTGTAACAGGAGGCAAGACCTCGCTGCTTACTAGCGAAGCCCTGATCGAAGCCCGTTTTGCTTCTTGTGTCGCAGTCCTTAGCGAAGTCCCCTTAGTGTGCGTTTAGACCTTCGTGTACGAAGCCCAGCACCAGTAGCTGCTGCCAAGTACTTCGTCGAAGTCCTCAGAGGGTCGTCCACTCTTGCGAAGGGTGAAGTGCGAAGCCTGCTCGAAGCACCCTGTGTGCGGAGCCTGCACTGACTTAGCAGAGTAGATTTTTGAGGGTTGTAAGTGGAGCGAAGTCTTCTTGGCTTCGAACTTTTGCTCCTGCGAAGCCTGTGTTCGGAGCTGTCGAAGCACCTCTGAACCAGACCTTCGAAGGTAGTGTTCGAAGCCTGTTCCGCACAAGACAGAACTAAAACCGAAGGCTAGTTTTTAGCCCTAAATTTTAAAAGCTCCCATTCACCCCCCCTCTGGTCGCCGTTTCCGGTCCAACAATTGGTATCAGAGCAGGTTAAGATCACCAGTTGACCTTAACTGGTTTTGTGATCTGTTGGCGACATGGATAGAGGCAGTAAAATTCCTCTGTTCGATGGGACAGATTTTGCATACTGGAAGGTGCGCATGGAGGCTTACTTGTTAAGCCAAGGAAATGCAATTTGGGAGATTGTGGATTCACAATACTCCATCCCTGAGACTCGCACTTCTCAAACAGAGAAAGATCAGTATAATGCCAACTCCAAGGCTAGGAATATACTATTCATTGGTTTGAGCCGGAGTGAGTTTGATAGGGTGCAGCACCTTAGGACTGCTAGGGAAATTTGGAAAACACTCACTATTTTTCATGAGAGCTCTACTCAGATTAAGGCCAGGCGCCAAAGCACATACAATCAACAGTATCAGCTGTTCGTGCAGGCACCTGGTGAATCTATAGATGCCATGTTTTCTCGTTTTGATGCGATAGTGAGTAACTTGCGATCCAACGGGACGCTTGCTTACAATGATCATGATAGGGCTATCAAGCTTCTCTATGCTCTCGACCGTAGCATATGGGAAGTGAAGATATCCAGCATTGAGGAGTCTGCAGGTTATGACACATTGACTTGTGATGAACTCTTCAGCAAGCTGAAGTCCACAGAGATTGCCAAGGCATCTCTTGCAGTGCACAGAAGCTCTTTGCCACAGCCATTGACATTGGTTTCTAGCACTAGCCGTGGCACCACTGCAGAACCAAGCACATCTGGCACTTGTGTTCTTGCAGATGGTTTTGCTTTGTCCTCCTTGGTCTCTGTCACAAAGGAGCAGGTGGACACTCTGGATGATGATGAGCTTGCTCTCATTGCCAGAAGGTTCACCCGCTTTCATCATGAGAGACGGGATCAGAGGAGAAGTGGTTTTAGTGGTTGTTTTGAGTGTGGCGACACTTCTCACATCAAGGCTAATTGCCCCAAGCTCAAGAAGAGAGATGAGAGTGAGCGCCCCAAATACCACAAAAAGGAGAGGAAGCCTTTTGTGAAGGGCAAGCGCGGCAAGATGGCTAACAAAGTAGCCAAAGCCGCTTCTAGAGCTTTTGTTGCTGCTCTCAGCGACATCGACACATCCTCAACTGAGGAGTCGAGCTCTGAGGAGGAGGAGTCCCCAAAGAAGGAGGACAAGAAGGACAAGAAGGGACGAGACTTCACCGACCTTTGCTTCATGGCCGACAGCGATCACATCGGCGATGAGCTTGACTCATCTGAGGTACCACTATCATCTGACCAGCTACTAGTTAAATTAGATGAGCTGAATGAAGTAGTTCTTGGTCAGTATAGATTACTTGTGCAAGCCGCTAGAGAAAGAAAAGACCTTAGACTTAGGTTAGAAACTGTTTCTACTGAATATGCCATGCTTAAGTCTAAATTTAATGATGCTGAATGTGAATCTTGTTCTGTTGTCATGGGTGAGCTTGCTCAGTTGCGTTCTGTTCATGCTCAAACTCTTTCTGAGCTTGAGACTGCACAGAAGCACCTTTTGGAGGTGGATTCTAGACCTCATGATATTATTGAATGCATGAACTGTTCTTTATTACGCGAGAGCATTAATTTACGTGATAAACATGTTCATGATTTGGAGGCTAGATTGGAGAGGGCCGGTAGTTCTAAGGATGTGCAACCTGTTTGTGACACATGCATTACCCTTAAGGACCAGCTAGGCACTGCTAGAGAGCGAGCTGAAAACCTCATGTCTGAAAATGAATACCTCCTTTCCGTGGTTAATAAATGCACTGAGGGAAAGGGTAGGATGGATTTGCTCTTGGCCAAGACCAAGTTGTGTGCTGACAGAGCAGGGGTAGCTCTAGGTTTGGGTTTTGAGAGGATACTGTCAGATAGTAAGACCAAAATTGTTTTTACCTCTCCCACTACCCTAGATAAAGAGAGAGCTCTGTTAGACACCCATCAGCCAAAAAGCCTGCCCAACCACCAAAGAAAACTACTCCTCCTGCCAAGAAAAATCCTCCCAAGAAAACCACTCAGAAGAAGCCTAAGGAGCCTGTGAGAGTTGCTCCTGTGACCCATGAGAGTGCCCCCAGGAGAGTTTTTCACTGTTCCTACTGTCAGCGGGCGGGTCATTTGGTTGGGTTCTGTTTTCGTCGCATCAAGGATGAGCGACGCTCTCAGGCGATGAGTTACCAGGACATGCATTACCCATCTTTAGGTATGCATGAGTCTGAGTTGTACTATCGTCTTGCTTTTGAGGCTTCTCGTGCTTATCGGAGAGGTTTTGCTCCTCGAGGTGTTCACCATGTTCCATATGGTGGTAGACCCCGGGCGAGTAGCTTTGTACCTCGTCAAAGTAGGAGACCTCGACATGTTGTTCGATCACAGCATGTAGGTAGACCTCGCACTTTGCATCATTCTGATTATCATGTGCATAGACCGTCTACTTTTACTGCACCTACTACTCGTGTCACTCAGTGCTGGATGCCTCGTCATTATTTCACTCACCCCAGCACTGAGCGATCGAGATATTCTTATCATGTGTAGGCAGCAGATCGAGGCTTGGAGGGCACGTGGATCATGGACTCCGGTTGTTCGCGCCACATGACCGGAGATGCAGCTTGGTTCTCCAGCCTCACCACAACCAAGCAAAGGGAACATATCACCTTCGGAAACAATCGAAGGAGTAGAGTGAAAGGTAAAGGTGTGGTAAGAATTAACTCGAATTTCACTCTCAAAGATGTTGCTTTGGTTGAGAACCTGGGATACAATTTGCTGTCTGTATCTCAGTTGCTTGATGAGGGCTTCGAAGTGCGATTCCATCGCGATACTTCGCAAGTGCTCAATTCTGATGGCGTTGTGGTGTGTAAGATCTTTAGAGTTGGGAGAGTTTTTGGAGCTGATTTTTCTGAGTCATCTGGTTCTTCTCACTGTCTTGTTGCACATTCGACTTCTGAGCTTTGGAAGTGGCATAGGAGACTAGGGCATATGAGCTTTGAGTTGCTCGCTCGTTTAAGTGCCCTAGGCCTGATCCGAGGATTGCCCAAGCTCAAGTTTGAGAAGAATTTAGTTTGCGCTCCTTGTCGACATGGAAAAATGATTGCTGCTTCGCATTCGCCAGTCACCACAGTGATGACTGAACAACCTGGAGAACTTCTCCATATGGACACTGTAGGTCCTTCTCGGGTCAGTTCTTTAGGCGGAAAGTGGTATGTATTAGTTATTGTCGACGATTTCTCTCGCTACTCTTGGGTCTTCTTTCTTGCCAGCAAGGATGAAGTGTTTTCACACTTTCGGAGCTTGGCTTTGAGACTTTTTACTGAACTCCCTGGTACATTGAAATTCATTCGAAGTGATAATGCCACTGAGTTCAAAAATAGTCTCTTTGTTGACTTTTGCATGGAGCATGGCATAGAACATCAATTCTCTGCTTCACGGGTTCCTCAACAGAATGGTGTTGTTGAGAGGAAGAACTGCACTTTGGTTGAGATGGCTAGGACGATGCTTGATGAGCATAGGACTCCTAGAAAATTCTGGGCTGAAGCCATGAACACTGCTTGTTACATCTCAAACCGAATCTTCTTGCGCTCAATTTTAAATTTAACATCTTATGAGCTGCGTTTTGGGAGACAGCCCAAGGTTACTCATCTTCGAGTTTTTGGCTGTCGCTGCTTCATCCTAAAACATGGTAATTTGGATAAATTTGAGTCGCGATCTTCTGACGGGATCTTTTTGGGTTACACAACTCATGGTCATTCTTATCGTGTTTATAATTTGGAAACTAACACTGTCATCGAGTCATGTGATGTGACTTTTGATGAATCAACCCCCTCTGTTAGTTCTGCTTTCGAACAGGCAAATGAACACGACATGGAACAGACCATCTTCGAAGAAGAAGATCCCGGAGAATTCGAGGATGAACCCCTGCTACCCTCGACATCAACCCCCGAAGCTGACCCCGCTTCAACTACTTCGGCACGAGGTCCCGAAGCGACTACCTCAACATCGATCATCTTGGACCACTCCAACGCACAAGTTGAGGGGGAGACTGCATCCCGCCGCGAGGCTCCACATCATGTTCAAAGGATGCACCCTCCCGAACAGATCATTGGTGAGCTTGATCAAAGGGTAACATGTTCTCATGCTCATTTCATTGATTCCGCTTTTGTTGCTTCTTTCGAGCCCTTAGATGTTAGTCATGCACTTTCTGATTCTAGTTGGATCAATGCCATGCGTGAGGAACTTGAAAATTTTGAGAGAAACCAAGTCTGGTCTTTAGTTGATCCTCCACCAAATGTTCATTTCATTGGAACAAAATGGATTTTCAAAAATAAACAAGGGGAGGATGGGACTATAGTTAGAAACAAGGCTAGACTTGTAGCTCAGGGCTTTTCTCAACTAGAAGGGATTGATTTTACTGAAACTTTTGCACCTGTTGCTCGCCTTGAGGCCATTAGGATTTTGCTTGCCTTTGCGACATCCCGGGGATTCAAACTCTATCAAATGGATGTCAAAAGTGCTTTTCTTAATGGCTTCATAGGTGAAGATGTTTATGTAAAACAACCCCCTGGTTTTGAAAACCCCAAGTACCCACATAAAGTCCTTAAACTTCATAAGGCTCTTTATGGACTCAAGCAGGCCCCTCGGGCATGGTATGATAGACTTAAGTCTTTTCTGCTTGAGCGAGGGTATTTGATGGGCTCTATTGATAAAACTCTGTTTACTCTCAAGCATGGCAAAGATTTCCTCCTAGTTCATATTTATGTGGATGATATCATCTTTGGTGGCTCTTCTCATGCTTTGGTTGCCGAGTTTGCAGATACCGTGAGCAGGGAATTTGAAATGTCGATGATGGGTGAACTCACCTTTTTCCTTGGTTTGCAAATCAAGCAAAGCAAACAAGGTACTTTTGTCCACCATACAAAGTACACCAAGGACTTGCTAAAGAAATTCGACATGGCTGATGCGAAGCCCCTCGCCACTCCAATGGCTACGTCTGTAGCATTGGATCCTGACGAAGATGGAGAAGCCGTACATCAGAAGGAGTTCCGAAGCATGATCGGCTCCCTCCTCTACTTGACTGCCACGAGGCCGGACATACACTTCGCAGTGTGTCTGTGCGCTCGTTTTCAGGCTTCACCACGAGCTTCGCACCGCCAAGCGGTAAAGCGCATTCTAAGGTATCTCAAACACACCCTTGAATTTGGCATATGGCATTCAACGTCTTCATCTTTATGTCTTTGAGGTTATTCCGATGCGGATTTTGCTGGGTGTAGGATTGATAGGAAGAGTACCTCTGATACTTGTCATTTTCTGGGTACTTCTCTGGTTTGCTGGTTTTCCCGCAAACAGTCTAGTGTTGCACAATCAACGGCTGAGGCCGAATATGTTGCTGCAGCTAGCTGTTGCTCTCAGATTTTGTGGATGGCTTCCACTTTGCGGGATTTCGGGTTAGATTATAAGAGTGTTCCACTTTTCTGTGATAACACTAGCGCTATTTGTATTGCAAACAACCCGGTTCAGCATTCCAGAACCAAACACATTGATGTGTGGTATCATTTTCTCAGAGATCACAATGCGAAGGGTGATATTGAACTTCAATATGTTGATACCCACCACCAGCTTGCCGACATTTTTACAACCCCTCGATGCTTCTCGATTTGCTTACTTGCGTGGGGAACTTGGTGTTTGTCATCCTTACGGCATTTTGTGAGGGGGAGCTGATTTTGTTTGTCTTGCATATGCTCACTGTGTGATAAATTGCATTTACATCTTTTGCACTTATATGCCTGCTTATAATTCATGAAATCGTGTCAGCTCAGCTCTTTTTAATTTATCTGAAACATTCATGTGCATGATGTTTTATTTTCAAAATCAAATCGTGCTCACTGCTTAGTCTTGAATCTAGCATGTTTAGGCAGGACTGCTCTAGCTATCTTTTATCTGCTTGATAGCAAGACACTGTTCATTGAATGCTAAAAATTGCAACTTGAAAAATTGTTCCACATTTTCATGGATATTCATAAAGTGCCAAACAATTGGTTCACTTAGTTAAAATCAAAAACTCCATGATTTGCATGCTTTAAGTGAAAAGATCCAGGAGGGCTTGTTTGTCGCACTACTCTATTCTAGACTGCTTTCCATTGCACATTGGTCTGAACTGGAATAGTGTAGTGTATGCCAAAATCATTGCCTTAAGCTTCTTATGGTTTTCATGCCTAGGCTTGGCCGGATTGGAAAGTATAAGGTGGACAAACAAATAACCCCTGGCACTAAGAAAAGAACAACAAAATTCATTGCTCATCAAGTTTGCTTTTCATGCTCCATTTGAACTGGACTTGTCTATCTAGAGTAGAAATTGAGTAGCTTTGCGCAGTCCTTGCTTTACTTGCCTAGTTTCCTTGACTAAGTGGTGATGCTTTTATTTCAAAAGTGATCAAATCACATGCTTCATCATGTTTTTAGAGAATGTTAATTTGAGCTGAGCACATGATAATTGGTATTAATATTGGCATATTTTTGCGTTATATGTCTTTGCAAATTCTGCTCATTTCGAAGCTTTGCACCTTTTGAATGCTCCTTTATGCTTGCATTGCCAAAGGGGGAGAGACTTGCTTCGTTCTCTGCCGCAAGGAGGTATAATTTCCAAAGAGGGAGAAAATTTGACATAAAAGGGGAGAAGGTTCTTTGTTGCTAAAAAGGGGGAAAACTTAACTCAGGGGGAGTTTTTATTGCCGAAGGGGCTTTTACTCTTTAGAAAGGGGGAGGAAAATTCTTCTGTCAAGTGACATGATTTGGCTCTTTTCTGAGTTTTTATGGTCACTTGTGTGCTGAAAGTTTTTAAATTTTCTTGGATTTAAAGTTGGTTGTCAATGCACTCATCAAGGGAGAGATTGAGAAACCAAGTGTTGGTTTCGGTGCTAGTGATGAGTGATTGACATGCTTTTACCCCAAGGTTCGAAGGGGTACCTCCGAAGGGGGTTCGGAGGTTGGACCTCCGAAGGGTGTTCGGAGGTGGTTTCACCGAAGTGTGTTCGGTGGTCTGGTTGCTGCAGCTGTAGCAGCGGAGTGTGTGTATCGGAGGGGTCCGACAGTACACGTTGACTGGGTTTGTACCGAAGGGTTTGGTACTTTGGGCGATACACCGGAGTGTGTGCCGGAGGTTGCTAACCCGGAGAGGTCTCTGGAGTACTGGATGCACTTGTTTGCTTGTCTGTGGTGCGCAGGGACTTCGGAGGCGACGGACGGACGTAGCAGGTGAACCTGGGTCAAGCGGGAGGCTTGATGCCAGGGGAGCAGGGAGCTCCGTCACGGTGGCTGCGAAGGGGTCCAGGTCGGTCCTCGGGTCGAGGTGCGCCAGGTGAAGGCAGAGAGTGCGGAGCGTGGCTCCGGGTGAAGGTACTCCGAGACAAAGTCCTCGGAGGTGAGGCACTTCGAAAGTACTCCGAATGGAGTGACTTCGGAGTTGGATGGATCAAGTCCTCTGCGGAGGCAAGGAATTCGAAGTGTGCTCCGGAGGGAGACATTCGAAGGTGACCGACGAAGGTCTCAGAAGTCGAGGCGCATCGAAGGCATGGTCCGGGTGAGGCTCGTCGAGGAGTGTGCTCGGGGTGAGACACTGCGACGAAGTGCTCATGGAATGCTTCATGCGGAGGCCTTGGACGAAGGAGGGACTTCGAAGGGTGGTACTCCGAAGGTGGGGCTTCGGAGTGAGGAAGGCTTCGGAGCGAGGCTAGCTCCGGAGCAAGGTTGTCTTGAGGTACTTCGGCCTGCATGGCTTCGGTACACGGACTGACGGAGTTCGAGCTGGGGGAAGCTGCGAAGCCGTGGTGGTCCACTCCGGAGGTGTTGGTGCGAAGGCCCAAGGGCTTTGACGGCTTCGGCTCAAAACCGTCACTGTATTGAAGGCTGACTTCGGTGAAGCGAAGGCCATCTGGCTCAAGGCTTCTCACCTAAGCTATCGCACCCCTCGCGTGCGAAGGGGGCTTCAGAAAGGTCAAAGGCTGCACGTCTGAAAATGTCTGCTCTGCAAAAAGCTGGCACTGTCCCATCTGCAAAGGCTGACAGAGAAGCCTCCAATAAAGTTGACTACCTTTTGTACCCCTCAGTTCTGTAGAGCCAAAACCAATGTAAACCCTAGGGGTAAAGTAGTCAATTCCTTTGGGTGAACTGTGGGCTATAAATATGGGGGCTCGGTAGGTAACATTTAACAGTTTGAGCATTTACTGTTGAGCTCATGTACTAGCCACACACCTCGTTGTATTCATCCAGAGTTCAATCTTTTTGTGTTCCTTGTTCAAGCGGCGAAGCCCTGCTTCTGTGTGCTTTTTGCTTGAGCTCGTGTTACATACCTCGCTAGTTGTAGTGCACCGAAGCCTGTCTAGGCCAAGGTTGTTTTGTGCGAAGTGTGTTTTTCAGTGTGCTGTCGCTCTGTGTAACAGGAGGCAAGACCTCGCTGCTTACTAGCGAAGCCTTGATCGAAGCCCGTTTTGCTTCTTGTGTCGCAGTCCTTAGCGAAGTCCCCTTAGTGTGCGTTTAGACCTTCGTGTACGAAGCCCAGCACCAGTAGCTGCTGCCAAGTACTTGGTCGAAGTCCTCAGAGGGTCGTCCACTCTTGCGAAGGGTGAAGTGCGAAGCCTGCTCGAAGCACCCTGTGTGCGGAGCCTGCACTGACTTAGCAGAGTAGATTTTCGAGGGTTGTAAGTGGAGCGAAGTCTTCTTGGCTTCGAACTTTTGCTCCTGCGAAGCCTGTGTTCGGAGCTGTCGAAGCACCTCCGAACCAGACCTTCGAAGGTAGTGTTCGAAGCCTGTTCCGCACAAGACAGAACTAAAACCGAAGGCTAGTTTTTAGCCCTAAATTTTAAAAGCTCCCATTCACCCCCCCTATGGTCGCCGTTTCCGGTCCAACAACCTCTTTGAATAAAGCATGCCCCCGTGACCCGTACCCGATGCCTCACATTGATTAATTGGTCGATTCCAGGGCTAGCTCTGAGCTCCTTAGCTTCCTCGACCAATACTCTGGGAACCATCAAATATGGTTGAAGCGCGAGGATGAAGCCAATACTTGTTTTGTTACTCCGTTTGGAGTCTTCTGCTATGTAAGAATGCTCTTTGGCTTGAGAAACACTGGGGTAACTTTTTCTATGCTTATTGCTAACGCCTTGGGCCATCAAATAGGTCATAATGTTGAATCCTACATGGACAACATTGTAATCAAAAGTGCAATAAAGCACTAGCATAGCCTAGATATAGCAGAGACATTTGAAAGTCTCCGGGCATGTGGTGTCCACCTATACAACGAAAAATGTGTCTTTGGGGCATAAGCTAGTAAACTTTTAGGATATCTAGTTTCGAGTTGACGGATTGAAGCTAGCCCTACACAAATCAGCGCCCTACAGCAGATTGCTCCACTGGAAAATCTAAAGAAAATCCAGAAGTTGACCGACCGCTTGGCCGCCCTAAGACGGTTCCTCATTCTGGGATCGGAATGGCGACTAAAGGGGGGTGAATAGGCGCCTCGACAAATTCTCGCGAATGTGATGGCCTTTTCAAATCACCAAACCGCTCATCCAAAATGTCAGATTAATCAAAACACGTTCAAGAGTGAAAACACCCTGAAAAACAGACTCAGGTCTATATTGGAGTTTCAAATGTCGATTTAGATAGTCGGTATTTGAAACACTGAAAATAACTGCTTAGATCGGTAAGTGGTCCATCGACAGAAAAATATCGAAGATTGCTTTGTCGACAAAGGCCAAAACACTCACACAAAAGTTCAAATCAGATTTGTAACAATGAATCAGATTGTCACAATTGAAATCCAAATGAAATCACAAGAATTCCGAAAATGCCTTGATCATGAATAGTGATTCCTGTTTCAAAACTGATCACAAATTCATGTTTTCACTTCAACTCCAAACCTGAATACTTCAAATAGGATTACTAACTCTGTCTCTATATATGATTCATATCAAACACAACTTGCAATGTAATCAAGTATAAACTCAAACAACAATCTGAAACAGAGATTGACTTTCTGAAAATATACAGTATTTTTAGATGTAATTAGAACCATAAACAGAAAAGTATTTTCAAACGGTAAAACTGATCTGAATCAATTGCAATTAAATCTGTAAACAAGTTTCAGATATTCACTTTTACTGGATATGAAATTTCAGAAGTAGTTCCACTCAAACAACAGAACAAGCAATTTCAATTGATGTGCATAACATATTATACCTGGATAAAATAGAACTGATATACTGAAAGCTGAATAAACTGTTTGGCAAGTTTTGAATCAATCACTGTGTTGAATTCTCAAAATTCTGAAAAATCAGGACAATGAATAGTACCACTCAATTTCAAATTAGTTCAAGATTCAGATTTCAATCTTATATTAGTTCATATTTTCTTGATACAAAACAGTACCAAAATATTTAAACTAAAACCTAAAACTGGAAGTGAATATATGAACCAGAACAGTAAATTCAGAAGATATTTAAAACTGAACCAGAATGGTATTTTCAGTGGATGCATCTGATCTGAACCAATTGTGTTTAAACTTGAAAACACATTTTAGCTTTTTAGTCCAATTCAAAACAGAAAAATGGATTCAAACTTTAGAGTCCAGGAGTTTCAAAACCAAAACTTAGCTGCTGTGGATTCAGAATATGTTTACATGACAAATTGAACCAACTTTTTAATTGACTCAAAACAACACTTTTAGAATACTGAAACTCAAAACAGTAATTTCAGAAAACTTATATTCAGAATAATATTCTTGTGACAAGATGCAATGAAATTTTGTTTTTCAGAAACTAAACATGTACAATTCTGAAGTAATCAAAACTCAGCAAGGACTATTGACAAATCAACAGAAGTAACACATTATTCAGCACATATTTTCAGTAAACCAAAGAGAATCAAAATTCCTTGCCGATGAATAGTGACACTACTTCAAACTGATTACATAATCAGAATTGAACACACTCATATATATTTCAATTCAGAAAAGATTTTGCTGATTACTGTAACACGTCTGAAAAACAGAACAGAGATAAATCTGAATTCAAACTGAGTTCTGAAATGCTTTCAGAGAAAATGAATTTCAACTCAATTTCAGAGTATATATTGCAAACTTCCTAGTATATTCAAAACAGACTACTTCAGCTATACTTCAGACTCTGCACAGTGCGTGACAACAACTCTGAAAATGAGCCAGTATTTGGTCTGAAACAGAAACTGCACATTCAAACTAATTTATCACATGAATGGTTGATTGAACTGATTTCAAATTGACACACTCAACCAGGATTTTAAAAACTTCTTCTCAGATTAATCAAATAAGAAAACAGAGAGTCTGAAATTAATTCACTCAAACTTCATTCAAAAAATTCAGATCTCTGTTTCAACTCAGTTTAGCACAGCAAAACAAGAGAATACTATTGCAAATCTGGCTATAGAACAACCTCTCACTGCAAAAATATGCATAGAACAACAATACAAGTTTGATCAAGAAATTACCCACCTCAAAGTGCAAATAGTTCAGAAAAACTCACTAATACCAACCAGTTTTCACAATTTTTCAGCAAAGCATTTATCATCCACTTTATCAAGAGAAACTAATTTTAAATCCAGAAAAACTTACTTGTTTATGGATGATTCTCCTCAGATTAACCCTTAAAATGATTACTCTGATGTTGTATGAAGAACCAGCAAAAATCAGCAGAGAAATCAATTCAGAATCACAAACCTGACAATGAGACGCTACAGTGCTTGCTCATCCTGTAGCTCGTCAAAAATCCTGTAGCGCGTAAGTATTTGTAGCAGAACTCTGTGTTTTGCAATTTTTTGTGGATAAAAGTTATGTCCAAAAAGTTTCAGCCAACTTAGGGGATAAGATCCCTTAAGTAGGCAGTTTCTAGAAGTCATTTTTACAAGATACCCCTTGGGAAATTTCAGAATTGAATATTATGAAAATTACCCTATTTGACTCAAAAGAAAAATTACAAAGAGACTCAACTTTCAATATATTTCAGAATAAAACCATTCTAAAAATATACCAAAATATTACACTATAAAACTGAAATACTCAAACTAAAATTAAACTTCTAATTATTGTATTTGAAACATTTAGTGATTCGACGGTTTTCAGCAAAAACCGACAAAGCCTCTCAACTCTTTGACTCATGACACCGCTTTGCGACTCCGAGCACCAGCAAGCCACTTCCGCTCTTGATCCTCTCGAGCCATCTAAATTCTTGTCCTGGCCTCCCTCTCGCAAACCCGGTCATCACACAGTCGTAATCAACCGTCCGTCCAAGTCTTGCTCAGTCTCTTCATGCACTCTTGAGATCTTCTCCAACTTCACTCGGCCTCCCTGATCCTTCGGCATCGAGCTCCCTGCTTGACACTCGATCACTTGCCGTTGACAGTTGGTCAGCATCTCCATCATGCACATCCAAGATAAGCCAAAACAAGAACGCGACGCACCACCAAAACTCTTTGGCACACAATCCTTAATTTTACATCGAACCCCTCGATGCATAAAACCCAACACTCAACTAATCGCTCAACCGCTCATCCTCGTCAATCACTCATCATACAGACGTAAACCACCCTTGGTTTCACACTCATAAGGCCCATAAACGAAGCCTCCTAATCTTCAAAGCGCTCAAAGGGTCAGACGACTTCGCATGGGACCTCAAATGTCAAAAGAGCTTCGATGAAATCAAGGATTACCTCGTCGGCCTGGCGACGCTCATGACCCCCTCACTGAAGAAACCATTCTACTATATCTCACAACCATTGGCTTCGTTGTAAGCACTGTGCTCGTCCGGGAGGTAGAGCTCGAAGGGAAGCCGACTCAAGGTCCGGTATACTTCGTGTCTGAAGCGCTTTCGGAGGCTAAAACAAGTTATACTAAGCTCGCGAAGATAGCTTATGCCCTCATGATGGCCTCGAGGAAGCTACGCCACTATTTGCTGGCACACAACATAACCGTCCCAACCTCATACCCCCTTGGGGATATTCTCAAAAGAAAAGATTCAACCGAGAGAATAGGGAAGTGGGCCGTAGAGCTCACCCCCTTTGCCATAACATTCATTGCCTATACGGGAATAAAATCTTAGGTACTCGCAGACTTCATGGCGGAATAGACTCCACCAAGTAGTATGGACACCAGAAGGGGCTAGCAAAGGGTCTGGACAATATACTCCGACGGAGCGTACCAAGCATCCAGAGCAGGCGCCGGAGCGATCATAATTTCGCCCTCTAGGCAAAAGGCGTTGTATTATGTAAGGCTAAATTTTAAAGCCACAAATAATATAGATGAGTATGAAGGCTTGTTGTTAATCCTTCGGAAGGCGCGTGCGCTTAGCGCCGCTCAGGTGGTTGTGAAAATAGATTCCCACATTGTTGCTGGGCATCTAGATAAGAGATTTTAGGTTCGGCACCTTGACCTCACCACATACTTGGTGGAGATCTGCAAAAAAAGCAGCATTCAAGGGGATCTCCGTCCGGAGCATTCGAAGGGCTGACATCCAGCAGGCGGACGCCCTCACCAAGGAAACAACCGAAGGCCAAGACATCCTGCTAGTGGCTTTCTTCGATGAACTACCTAGCTCTACGGTTCCATCCCCCGAGCCCGCTGAAGTCCTCAGCATACCTAACAAAGATTGGAGGGGCCCAATTATGAGTATGCTTCGAAACGAAGAGATGCTTCGCGAAGGCCTCGAGCTCTCAAGACTACAGTCTAGGATATGGTGCTATCACATCATCAATGGCATGTTGTACAAGTCTAGAGTTTGCTCGCCATTACTCCGATGCATCACCTAGCCCAAGGGCCAGCACATACTCCAAGACATCCACGAAGGCATGTGCGACACCCATTTAGCGCCCTGAGCCCTGGATGGAAAGATGCTTCGTCAAGGAATCTACTGGCCAAAGATGTCAGTGGATGGAATGGCAGAGCCACCACCCTCCCATGCCTCTGCATATCATAGCCCAGTATGGCCCCTGGCCAGATGGGGCATGGATCTAATTAGACCCTTTCAAAAGGAGAAGGGGAGCCTGAAGTTTGTAGTGGTGGCAATTAAATATTTCTCAAAGTGGGTCGAGGCTGGGCCCCTAACATCCATCACTTTGAATAATGTCCAGAAATTTTTGTAGCAAAATATTATCTACAAGTTTGAAGTACCCAGGCAACTATCAATCGAAAACGACACCAAGTTCGATGCCGAACCATTCAGAGAATGTTGCAAAGGACTGGGGATTCAACTATGCTTCGTGACCATTAGACACCCGCAATCCAATGGACCCGTCGAAAGAGTCAATGGGAATATACTATCTGGCCTAACCCGCCGCATTGTAGGCCTTGTGAAGGGGTTGTAGACTAATTAGTTGCCAAAACTTCTATGGTCCATCCAAACCACTCAAGCCTGCTCAAAAGGATTCACACTGTTCCAATTGTTATTCGGGGATGAGGCCATTACACTAACAAAGTTAAAAGGAGGCTCCTTGCGAACAACAGAGCCTGAAGACGAAGGAGAAAGGCGTGTCTCACTGGACTTGTCCAAAGAAACAAGGCTACAAGCCATCGCCAACATGACGAAGTATCAGGACCAAATGAAGGCCTAGTACAACCCCTAGGTGAACTTCAAATAATTAAGGCGAAGGCACCTCATTCTCCAGAATGTAGTTGCCCTAGGAAAGCTAGGCAACAAATGGGAAGGCCCTTATATTATCATTTGCTCTGACCGACTGGGGTCATTTAAGCTGGTCAACCTGCAAGGGGAGGAATTGAGACATACCTGGCACACAGAGCACCCCAAGCACTACTTCGCATAGGAGCATTGTAAGCAAAATACCATGTCCTATTCTTAAATAAAAAGCTACCATTCGAACTATGCATGCCCCAAAAGAAAACCCTACCATGGTAGACGCACTAAGGTAAGTGAAGCGTTTTTGCGAGGTACGACACCATTCGCAAGATAAAGGATTCCAGGCCATCGACCCGAAGCATCCCAAAAAGGGTCCAAAAGTGACCACAATACTGATTCTGGGTCACTGGCTCGAAGCATCCCACAAAGGTCTGAAGCGACCACAATATGGATCCCAGGTCATTGGCTTGATGCATCCCAAAAAGAGTCCGAAAGCGACCACAATACAGATTCCAGGTCACTAGCCCAAAGCATCCTACAAAGGTCTGAAGCGACTACAATACGGATTCTGGGTCAACGGCCAGAAGCATCCTAAAAAGGTTGAAGAGACCACAATACAGATTCCGGGCCACCAGCCCAAAGCATCCTAAAAAAGAGTCCAAAGAAACCACAATACAAATTCTGGGTCACCGGCCCGAGGCATCCTAAAAAGAGTATGAAGTGGCCAATATATGAATCATTTGCATGACAGATGAATCATGCTCTGAGTCATACTAAACCATTGCGTGAGCTAGCATCTTCAAGCCAGAAGCTGCCATCCCCTGCAAAGAGGGGTGAAGGGTAATAGAAATATGCTCGAAGCACCAATCGTAGTATACAACCACTCAAAACAATAAGGAAAAACACCTCAATTGATCAACATTATTGCAAAACATTGTAAATAAAACAAGAATGCTGTAAATACAACGCAGGCAAAAGATGAAGAATGATAACATTACGAAAAATTAGTATCCAGCCCAAGGAGGAACCAAAAACCCTTCCGCTGCCGAAGGTCGGGTTGACTTCAAGAGACAAAAGATCTATGGAGGCTTTCTTCCTAGCCCCGCGTCTCTCCTTCTTCGAAGCCCTCTAGGCCTTTTGTTCCTCTTGAAGTTGCACCCAAGTTTGAAACCCACGATCGCCAGACTCCATCGCAATTGGATCCTGTTCTACATCGGACTAGTCTACGAACTCCGAAGATGAGGTCGAGGCCATAGCAGGCTCCTGCTCTCCGCTAGACTAGTTTATGAACTCGGAGGATGAAGATAAGAATTCTGTCCTTTTTCTCTTCCTCTTTAATGGAAGTAAGCACTTCGTTAACTACTTTGGATACAATATTTCCTAGTCTATCACAAGGTATAGTAAATAGGGTGCGCCTATCAGGCCTAAGGTCTTTGAAATCACACATTGATGATGAAGGAAATCTATTACTTTGAGTATCTTGATCTACGGGATCGGAGCATCAATCAAACCATGAGGATAGACATATCAAAAAGAATTCCTTCTCATTCATAAAATCATATGACTATTTACATCAAATAATCGATAGAAGAACCTTGAGAAAAAACTACACCTTCATGCCATGGGAGGGGTATTGGATGAAGGTTTTGAAGGAGGGAGCACCCATAGTTGCTTCTTGCGATGAACTTTGTCCACCCAAGCCTTCACCGTCGATGAAGCCTTGGCCCTCTAAGGCACCTAGAAGGCCTTCCAAGTCTTCGCGATGGTGGAAGACAGAGTCTAGAGGACGTTCATTTTCTGGTGAGATGGTGCTGCCAATGTACTCGAGGTGATGGAGGATATCGAAGGCAGCCACTCATCTGGAGACCTATCCATATTTGGCAGTGGTGGCATCCATCATCTTCGTTGTGGCTTGTACGAGCTTCAGCAAACATCCCATGGGCTCGCTTGTGATGGCAGAGGATGGAGGGAACATGTGCCGTAGCGCTCTAGGATGCCCCGAAGGGTGTCCATAGTCTCAACCACCACCTCTTCGTCCTTCACTCGTTCGGTGAGAAGTGCTCCCACAATGAATTTAGCTCATTGTTCGAGGACAAAAGGTTTGAGATTGCCCCTTCTAGGATGTCTCTCTGCCTTCGAAGGAACTTAACTTCAGCTGCCCTGACCCAAAGCTCCTCGACCTTGGTTGTTTGTGCCCAAAGCTCCTCGACCTCCGCTACCCATGCCCAAACATCCTTGACCTCGACTATCATCACTCGAAGCTCATCGACTTTGGTGGCCAAGGCATTCCACTCGGCCCGGAAGTCCATCGACTTCCTCTCGATGAAGTTAAGGCAGTCGTGGAGCCTCGCCTCCTTACCGAAGTACCGACCGTGCTCTGCATAGAAGGAAGTCGCGACCCCTTGATCTAGGACAACGAACTTCAAAGAAAAGAAAAAGAGACAAAAAAGTAAGCAATAGAAGAAAGGAGAAACATGACGCAACACTTAGAGGCACGCCGACAAGATACCTAATAAGCTGCCCATTCGAGGGTGATGCTCAGCTGAACCCCATCCATTTGGCTCACCTCGGTGGCTAGGTCAGTGCCTCTAAGGTCCGACAAAGTTGAGCCAGGGACTCCACCTTCCTTGCCAGCCCTGGACCTGGGGCTAGGAATGGGGCCAGCAGGGGGATCTCTGCTAGCACGCACCAGGTATCCTCTTGAGAGGAAACCTCGGGGCGCAGCGAAGCCCCCTCCAAATGAGCCTCCTCGTCCGACTCCAGCAGCTCGACTACCTCGGCGGGGTCCTTCCCCTTAGCCCCGTCCTTCTCCACGGTAGTCGAGGGGATCTTTGGAAAGCACCTCGCCACAATACCTATAATATAACAAGTACACATGAAATATTTATGTAAGTGCAGGTACCTAGGGGGCCACTATGCTTACTACAAAGGAATGGTGACCTACCGACTCCAGCATCGTTCGAAGAATGATCGGGGGACTCCATGTCCGACAACATCCGGAAGAGGCCCCCTATGGAGTCCCTCGGGGATCCTTGAAGAGCGACGCCTATCTCAACTACGTCCTCATTAATCGAAGCCTCTTTGCCCATGGCCTCATCGATTGCAGCCTCGTCAGCTCCAACCACCTTGGTCGGGGTTGTCCCTTCATCCACCGGTGGCACTGAGGCCACCTGTTCGACGGTCGAGCCTCTCTTGAAGCTCTCTCTTCATAGGTTGGTGAGGGAGTGGACCTCTCCTCCGAGGAGTCAGGATGAGGCCTTGGGTCGGCATGGCTTTTTGGCCTGCGGGCCATCTTCTTGGAGTGTGGCTTCATGGCCCCGGCTGGGCCCTTGTTGGCCTTCCTCTTCATCGAAATGGGATCCGGGAGGTCTAGGTCCGAGTGCACTGGGGGCACAACGTCGAGGGTGCCCTAGACGTGATTGTACCGCTCCCAAACCCCTACTAGTTCTATCACCGCTTCTTCTCGTCTAGGATGGGGGCTCTGAGGATATTTTCTACTGCCCGGACCAGCTGCACTGGGGTCAAGACCACCTGCGAACCTGCACAAACAAAGGTACATTTTTTATAAGTACTCTTTGAATGGAAAGTGATTAAAAGTTATAGGAAGGGCTTTTTCGGAGGATACCTAGGGAGCTAGAGGACACTTCGAGGAGGGCACCATCTTGGGCACTATGGATGATGTGGGGCCAATCGGTCATCAAGGGAGGAATGCGAAGGGAAACAAATTAATCCGCCTGGTCCCGCATGCTCATCCGTTGAGCAACGAGATACAAAAGCTGGATGTGGGTGAGAAACCATGTTGAAGAATATGGTTTTGATATTCCAGATGTGATGAGTGATTGTCAATGGAAGTCAAAGGAAGGGAGAGATGAAGACCTGCCGAGTCTGAGCCGCATGTGACTCAGGTACACAGGCAGTGAGCGACGGCCGGGCAGAGGAGCCGCGGAGTCGGGCTGGCCCAATCTGGGTACATGGCTAGGAGCGGCAGATGATCCACTGGTCTGTTGACTGGGTTTGACTCAGGTACATGGGTGGCGAGCGATTGCCGGGCTGAGGAAGCTGCGGGGTCGGGTCGGCCCAATCCGGGTACCTGGTGCAAAGTCGGTGGAGGCTTTGTCAGTTTCGACGCAAAACTGACGACCGCTGATCTTGTATTGGACTATCCAGAAGAGAAGCCGTAGTCGCTATGAAAGCTTAGCTTCCGGATAAGTCATCTGTAAATAGGAGTTTACTATTTTGTCCGTAGGCCCACAGTCAGTCAGTCGAGTCTGTAAAAATATCCTAAGGGAAGTTTAGTCTTTTCCTTTTATTTCAGCGTCTGTAAAAAAACCCTAAGGGGCTGGTGGAATATTCCTAGCTATTGGGCAGCCTATAAATAGGGCCCCAATCCCTAGGGTTATGTTACCCCTTCCAGAATTCAGTTTTAATCAATTGGGTCACTTTTATTCTAAAAACAAATCCATCCGATTGAAAAATTGCGGTTGCTGCTTTGAATCCGTGGGGCCCGCTGCTGCCTGGACTTGCATGCAGCGAATAAAAACCAGAGTTGCGCTGCTGTTTGGTGGATGCGCTTGGAACCTGCGTCTCGCCTGCAGATGCGCTTGCAACCGAAGGAAAAAAACAAGCCCGCGGAACCTGCAGAAATGGTAGAGAAAAAGAGATGGTTGCGTGCAACGCGCCTTAGCATCAACAGAGAAAGCTGACAGCAGTGTAGGCTTTTAGCCCTGGAAGCCATGCGACGCCCCGGTGATGGCAGCCAGCGCCTGCGACAATTTCAGATTGGAACGGACGTCGGCGGCGAAAATTCCAAGATGATGAAGAAGAAAAACTTGTGGCCGAAAACAAAAGGTGGACTATAGATTGATCTTGTAAAAACTATCCTCTATCCCCAGGGGGATAGGGGCCTATTATAGACAAATCCTAATACATGAAAAGACTAATTTACCCTCGGGTAAAATTAAACTGACTCTAAAATAAATTCCGAAAATTACTAAACTAATCTTAGAAAAATTACCTGACTCAAATAAAAATATTCTAAACTTAAAAACTAAATATTAATATCCTAAAAATGAATTAAACATAGAATGTCAGTTTTAAGCCGAAACTGACAAAGTGTCCATCGTCTTCGCACCGGGTACCCGGATTGGGCCGACCCGACCCCGTGAGGAGCCATGCTGAATAGCGTGGGCCTCATGGCTCCAGAAGTGATGAGTCATTGTCAACGATAGTCAAAGAGGACAGAAGAAGAAGAGATCTACTGTTTCATGGGCAGCGTGTGACTCAGGTACACGGGCAGCGAGCGACTGTCGGGCAGAGGAGGCTGCGAAGTCGGGTTTGCCCAATCCGGGTACATGGGCTAGGAGCAGCAGAAGACCCACTGGGCTGTTGACCAGGATTGACTCAGGTACATGGGCGGTGAGTGATTGCCGGGCTGAGAGAGCTGCGGAATCGGGCCGGCCCAATCCGGGTACCGGGTGCAAAGCCGGTGGAGGCTTTGTCAGTTTTGGTGCAAAACTGACAACCGTTGATCTTGTATCGGACTGTACAGAAGAGAAGCCGTAGTCGCTACGAAAGCTTAGCTTCCGGATAAGTCATCTGTATCTCTAGGCCCACAGTCAGTCAGTCGTGTCTGTAAAAATTTCTAAGGGCAGTAGAGTCATTTTCTTTATTTTAGCGTCTGTAAAAACCCTAAGGGGCTGGTGGAATATTCTAGGCCATTGGGCAGCCTATAAATAGGGCCCCAATCCCTAGGGTTGGACTACCCCTTCCAGAATTCACTTTCTAATCTATTGGGTCATTTTGTCTCCTGCGTTCTCTCTCCTGTTGTGCGCCGCCAGGCTCTTGTTCCTTGCGATTTAATTCCTGCATTCCATTTGTTCTTCTTGAATCTGTGAGATTCTCTTCCCTCCTCTTGTCATTCGGTTTGCAGTGTTTTTATGGTCTTTATTGATGCGCAGCAACTTCTATTCCGAGAACTGAGTCTCTGTTGCTTCGGTTCTTCACTGAGTAGTACTAGTTCTTGCTGTTTGCAAGTAGTACTACTTCTCTGTAGCAACAGTACACTAGTACTCTAGGCTTGCTTTTTCCTGCATAGCTTTTTGATCGAGTTGACAGGGCCAAAGTCCCTTTTCTTGTGTGAAGTCCAACTCTGTGAAGCAGACTTCGAATCAGCAGACTTCGAATCAGCAAGCTTCGAATCAGCAAGCTTCGAATCTGCATACTTCGAATCTGCAACCTTCGAATCCACAGACTTCGAATCAGCAGACTTCGAAATCAGCAGACTTCGAATCTGCAACCTTCGAATCTGCAACCTCTGAATCTGCAACCTTCGAATCTGCAACCTCCGAATCTGCAACCTTCGAATCTGCAACCTCTGAATCAGCAGACTTCGAATCTGCAGACTTAGTCAATCTGTTCTCGCTTTGCTGTTTAGTTTTTTAAATGCGTTGGGTTTTGGGAGCAGGCCATTGATTCGAAAGAATTTTTTTAGGCGCCCATTCACCCCCCTCTGGTCGCTACTTTCGGTCCTACAAGTGGTATCAGAGCTTGGTTAGGGTTTTTCATTACCTTAACCAGTTCTAAACCCCGGTAGTGACCATGACGTCTCCTGGCAAGGTCCCGTCCTTGGAAGCCTATAGCTATAACTATTGGAAGACTCGCATGCGAGCCTATCTCATGAGCCAGGGTTCGGACATTTGGGACATTTGCGTTCACACCACGTTTGTCATATTGCCAGTCACTGAGCAGGGTACTGCTGGTATCATTGCTCAGCATCTGAGCAACAGTAAGGCTGTGAACATTCTGTTTTCTGGTTTAGGTCCCACTGAGTTTGAGCGTGTGAGTCATCTCTCCACTGCGAGAGAGATCTGGGCTACCCTCAAGGCACACCATGAGGGAACAACACAGGTCAAGGCTCGGCTCTATCAGACCTACCGGCGTGAATATGAGAATTTCACATAGAAGCCGGGTGAATCTGTTGAGGCTCTGTTTGGTCGTTTTCAGTCGATCATAAACAAGCTTCGAGACAACAAGGCTGAGGGAGCTCAGTTAGTCTCAGATCACGAGCAGGCGCTCAAGGTTCTCCATACCTTGGACCCAAAGATCTGGGAGATCAAGGTATCCTCTATGGTTGAGAGCACTTCTTACGATACCTTGACCATTTCTGAGTTGTTTAGCAAGCTGAAGGCCACTGAGGTAGATATCCAGCTGAGATCAAATCTCACTGGTTCTGGATCAAAATCCCTGGCCCTTGCTACACCTTCTGTTGATCCCTCTTCTGTGAGTTGTGTTGGGTTCTCTTTGATGTCTATCACTGAGGACCAGCTAGAGTTATTGGGAGATGATGATTTGTGTCTTTCTAACAACCGGGTGCATCGTGTCTATGATAAGATAATGTTCAAAAGACACGACACAAAATCTGGATGCTTTGAGTGTGGTGATCCAGGACACTTCATCGCCGACTGCCCCAAGTGCAATGGACACAAGAAGGGCAACGGTGGCAGCTTCCATGACTCCGGCAAGCACGAGAGCTCATCCTTCAACAAGGGCAAGCCGAAGACCCGATTCTTCAAGAAGGCCCTGAAGGACTACCGGCGAGAGAACAAGAAGCGCGACAAGGCCTTCTTCACCGAGATGGAGAAGAGCTACTCCAAGCAGTCCATGTCTTCTTCCTCTTCATCGAGCTCAAGCGATGAGGAGATCGCCATCAGAAAGGGGAAGGACAAGGACGATCCGGCGGGCCTCTGCTTCATGGCCTTCGGAGACAAGCTGAAGAGCCACTCACACCAGCGCCGAAGATCCCGCAAGAGCTTCTGTTCAATGGCTCTTGGGGATAGGAAAGAAAAGAGCGCCTTTGATGACTCCGATGACGACGACAACAAGGTATCATCCTATGAACGAGAAATTGTTGATTTACTTGAGAGCAATCATCAGGAGTTAAAGTATCGGGAAAAACTGCTTAGGGGGGCTAAGAAGAGGATAGATGAGTTAGAAAGTGAGCTTGCCGTGGCCAACAGCAGAATTGAGAGTCTATCTTCTTCCCCTTGCTTGGGTGATAGCAGTGAGTGCCCGAAGTGTGAGGTGCTTCTATGTGACCTGTCGACTCTGAAGTCCAGGTACACAGAAAGAGTTGATGAGAGGGACGCTTTGGCCACTGAGCTTGAAAGCGCTCAGCTGGAGCTGAAAGATGCTCAAGCCACTGTTGTCGCACCCTGTGTTGATTGCCCATCTCATCTAGCTGCCTTAGCTGAACTGAAATCCAAGGGTGATGAACATTTGGGTGATTTGGAGAGGTTGAGAGCTGAGCTTGCCCAGACTAGGCTAGAGCTTGAGACACTGTCAGTTCCACCCACTGTATGTGAGAACTGTCTGTCTCTTAGAATGGAGTTGATCAAGCTGAAAGTCGAAAAGTCTGTCCAAGTAGAGAGTGAGTGTGAGACCTGCTTGTCTCAGGTGGAGGTTCTAGCTTCCTTGAGAGAGGAGCTAGCAGATTCTCAGAATGAGAACTTTTACCTCCGTTCTATCCTGAGTTGGATCAGTGCCAGAGAGCCACAGCTTGGCATGATGATCCAGCAGTTCAAGAGGCAGGATGGGTTTGGGGTAGGTTATACCTACACCAAGGCTGACTTTGAGAGTGCCATTAGCCGGGCAGTGGAGTGGAGCAAAATGACTCCAGAGCAGAGGTATCCCAAGACTCACTCCACTAAGTCTTCCCAGGCTTGTCAGCCCAAGGATAGAGTGATCCATGAACCACCTAAAGCTCCACCCAAGAAACCTATCTGGGCTCCAAATCCCAAACATATCCACACTTCTCTTGACTCTCTTCCTGGATCCTCTCAACCCAAGAAGACAACACCAAACACCACTAAGCCCAAGAACCCCAAGCCTTAACCACAACCCAAGAAGCCCACCTATCATTGTGAGTACTGTCAGAGAGACGGGCATCTTGCGGAGTTTTGCTTCAGGAGGAAGCGGGTTGAGAGAGCAGAGAGGGCTCGTAATGGTCAGGAGCAGTTCTACCAGCAGGGTGGTAGACTGCGTGTTCCTCGACGCGGGGAGAGGCTGGAGGCCAGGCCGCGTCGTGTAGGTGGTGGTAGAGGAGACGGCTTTCTTGCCCGTGCTCCAGTTGGTGGTGTCCGTTCCGGCAGAGTTCTAGGCCGTGTTGGCTACGGTCCTGGACCTCGTGGCCGCAGGGTTAGGCAGAACCGAGGACCGCTCTTTGAGCCGCGTTTTGGTCAAAACTCTTTTGATGGTTTTCGCTTTCCATCTTTTGAGTAGATGGCTCGACACTGGTTTAGCTCTTTTGCTAAACCTGGTGCCGGACCATTTGCTCCCACTTACAGCCACTGATTGTGCAGGATCGGGGACTGGAGGATGTTTGGATCATGGACTCAGGATGCTCCCGACACATGACGGGACATCGCAGATGGTTCTCCAGTCTCACTCCCCCGAGCTCCAAAGAGTACATCACATTCGGGAACAGTGGTCAAGGGAAGGTAAGTGGCATTGGCTCAATTCGCATTTCAGTTCATTTCTCTTTGAAGAATGTTGCTTTGGTTAAAAATTTGAACTTCAATTTGATTTCCGTTTCGCAACTTCTTGAGGATGGTTTGGAAGTGCGTTTTAAGAAGGGTAATTCTTCTGTGGTTGATTCTAGAGGGTCTTTGATTTGCCAAATTTTACCATTCGGCAAAGTTTTTCGAATTGACTTCTCTAGTTCTTTTGGCCCTTCTCGCTGTTTGATTGCTGGATCTTCTTCTGAGCTCTGGAAGTGGCATAGGAGGTTAGGTCACTTGAGTTTTGATCTGCTAGTCAGGTTAAGCTCTATGGATCTCATCCGAGGATTGCCCAAGCTTAAGATGGAGAAGGATCTAGTCTGTCATCCCTGTCGTCATGGGAAAATGGTTGCCGCTTCTCACTCACCTATGACTCAGGTGATGACTTCGTATCCGGGCGAGCTTTTACATTTGGACACTGTAGGTCCAGCTCGGGTACGCTCAGTCGGTGGGAAGTGGTATGCACTTGTGATTGTTGACGATTTTTCTCGATTCTCGTGGGTTTTCTTTTTGGAGTCTAAGGATGAGACTTTTCATTTTGTTCATGACCTGATTTTGAAACTGAAGAATGAGAACAAGGGTCGGATGCGAGCAATTCGCTCCGACAACGGCTCTAAGTTCAAGAACTCTCAGTTCGTCAGCTTCTGTAGTGATCAGGGTCTGGATCATCAGTTTTCTTCTCCTTATACTCCCCCACAGAATGGCGTTGTGGAACGAAAGAACCGCACGCTAGTCGAGATGGTCAGGACGATGCTCGATGAGCACAAGACTCCTAGGCGTTTTTGGGCTGAAGCCATGAACACGGCTTGCTATCTGGCCAACCGCATCTTTCTTAGAGCTTACCTTGGTAAGACATCATATGAACTGCAGGTTTGACAGACAGCCCAAGGTGAGCCACTTGCGAGCGTTTGGCTGCAAGTGCTTTGTGCTCAAGAAGGGAGGGCATTTGGACAAGTTTGAGTCTCGTTGCTGGGATGGTATTTTCTTGGTTATGCATTGCATTCTCGAGGCTTCCGTGTTTGGAACCTCGAATCCCAGCTGCTTATCGAGACTTGTGAGGTTTCATTTGATGAGTCCTTGCCTTCTTTGACTCCTTCTTTTGAGCCTTCTGATGGTGAGCTCGGAGAGTCCATCTTCGAGGAAGATGATGACACTCCAGCCGCTAATGAGGGTAGGCCTTCTGCACCTCCCGCAGAGCCCACACCTTCTGAGACTTTGACTGAGGACGAGGGCGGACCTCTGATCACTTCTTCCACTACGATCGAGCCCCCTCAGTCAAGTCCAAAGGTGCCTGCTGCTGACTCCGGTGAGGTGACTTCAGATCACCAGGGAACCCGAGCAATTCAGCGTGATCATCCCTCAGAGCTCATCATCGGTGATTTGACTGAGAGAACTTTGCGTTCTTCTACCTCTCTTGCTGTGTTTGCTGAATCTACTTTTGTTGCATATTTTGAGCCCAGAGGTGTTTCTCATGCTCTTTCTAATTCGAATTGGATTAATGCTATGCAAGAAGAGCTTGAGAATTTTGTCCGTAATCGGGTTTGGACACTAGTTGAGCCGCCACCAGGATGCAACCCTATAGGCACCAAATGGGTGTTCAAGAACAAACAAGGTGAAGATGGGGTTGTGGTGCGCAACAAAGCTCGACTAGTTGCCCAGGGTTATTGCCAAAAGGAAGGTATTGACTTTGAAGAAACCTTCACTCCTGTTGCCCGTCTTGAGTCCATTCGTATTCTTCTAGCTTTTGCCGTTTCGAAGGGTTTTAAGCTTTTTCAAATGGATGTTAAGAGTGCTTTTCTGAACGGGTACATAGAAGAGGAGGTTTATGTTAGGCAACCCCCCGGTTTTGAGAACCCTAAGTTTCCTCGACATGTTTTAAAGTTGCACAAAGCTTTATACGGGTTGAAGCAAGCCCCTAGGGCTTGGTATGACCGGTTGAAGCAATTTTTGTTGGGGAAGGGCTTTGTGATGGGTTCTGTGGACAAAACTCTTTTCTTGCTCAGAGATGCTTCAGATTTTTTAGTTGCTCAGATTTACGTGGACGATATTATTTTTGGCGGTACTACTAATGATCTTGTGTCCAAGTTTTCTGAGCAGATGCACAGTGAGTTTGAGATGAGCCTCATGGGTGAGCTCAAGTACTTCTTAGGGCTCCAGATCAAGCAGACCAAGGACGACACCTTCATCCACCAAGGTAAGTACACTCGTGATATGTTAAAGAAATTTGACTTTGGTGGTGAATTTAAGCCGCAGATGACCCCGATGGGCACTTCTGGGGGTCTGGACAAGGATGAGAGCGGCGTCAAGGTCAATGAAAGGGAGTTTCGAGAGATGATCGGTTCGCTGCTCTACTTGACGGTGACCAGACCGGACATTCAGTTCGCCGTGGGACTGTGCGCGCGCTTCTAGTCTTCACCTCGCACGTCTCATCGGCAGGCTGTCAAGCGCATATTCAGGTATCTTACTTATGTGCCCGATCTTGGTCTTTTCTATTCAGCATCATCTTCTCTCGGTTTATCTGGATTTTTGGATGCCGACTTTGGTGGGTGCCGGTTGGATCGCAAGTCGACTTTCGGTACTTGCCAGTTTCTTGGTTCTTCTCTTGTCTCTTGGTCTTCTCGAAAGCAATCTAGCGTTGCTCTTTCGACCACAGAGGCTGAGTACGTAGCTGCTGCTAGCTTCTGCTCACAGTTAGTTTGGATGATTTCCACTCTACGAGATTTTGGGTTGTTCTTTCCTACCAGAGTTCCTTTGTTTTGCGACAGCACCAGTGCAATTAGTGTAGGGAAAAACCCATGTCTCCATTCAAAAACCAAACACATTGATGTGCGCTTTCACTTCTTGCGGGATCAATATGAGAAAGGTGACATTGACCTTGTTCATGTTGATACCCATCATCAGTTGGCTGATATTTTCACCAAACCCCTAGATCAGTCTACATTCGAGCGTTTACGAGGGGATTTGGGTGTTGTGTATCCTTTTTAGGATATTTTGCGTCAGTTTTCTTTCTTCTTTACTCTTTTCTTGAGTCTTTTTTTGTGTGTGTGTTCATATCTTGCATATTCACATATCACACTTTTGAGCTTGCTTCTGTTATATGATTGAACTGCTTTACTTATTCTAGCTGGTACATGCTTTTGATTACTTGTCAATGATCATGTCTTGTCTCAGTTTGCTTGATAAGTCTGATATCTGTCATATGCATGGCTTTTTATGCTTTAAAATTGAAAAATGATCACCATTGCTTCTGATAACTAGCATGCGTAGGCTGAATGTTCTTGCTATCTGTTACATGCCTCGTAGCTAGTTCCTGACTTGGATGCAAATATACAACTTGGACATCTGTATGCTTTAACCATGGAAATGTGCTATAAAATAATGAAAAACCAAAAAAATGAAAATTTCATGCCTTTTTATGCTTAAAATTGAAAAGATCCAGGTGGGTTTGTCTTGTCGCATTGCATTGTTCTGGACTGCGTACCATAGCACTTTGGTATGAACTAGGACACTGTAGTGTATGCCAAGACCAATGTCTTAAGCTTCTGATGGTCCAGTTCTGGCCTAGGCTTGACTTGGTCGGTTAGCATAAGGTTTGACATGCAAATAACCCTTGGCAAAAATGAAAAAAGGGAAAAGAAAAAGCTTGAAAATTGAAATAATAACAAGTTTGCTGAAGCACTTTGTTTTGGACAATGCTTATCTTGGTAGATATCAGTTAGCTTTTGCATTTCATGCTTTACCTTGCTTGTTTATTGGAACATGTGGTGATGCTTTCGTTTGCAAAACTGAAAAATGCGTGCAAATGACTTTCTTTAGATATCATCTGTTGCACTGATCATGCTATGTATCGTTACAGTATGTCTTTTGCTGTATCTGTTAGATGTTGTAATTGCAGTTAATCATATCTGAGAAGCATGCTTTCTACACTCCTTATGCACTCTAGTTGAATTCACTGCATATTTTGAGGGGGAGTTGCATTTCAGGGGGAGTCTGTGTCTCTATTGAGTGCTTGATGAGTTCACTTGTCAACAAGGGGGAGAAAATTTGCGATCAAAGTTTAAGGGGGAGTTCTTACTCTGTTGATAATCCTTGTTGTTCTGAAATCACACTCATTTTGAGCTTTTACGTTTTGGTTAACCATAATGACCACTTCTTACTTTTGTTCGGCTTTTGGTCATTAGGGTTAAACTTTTACCTTATTTTTCTTATTCTTTGTTTTTCTTGTGTTTTGTTTTCGTGTTTCCACATTTGCTCGCAGGTGCTGAAGAGCTGAAAAAGAGGAGTGTTGACAATGCACTCATCAAGGGGGAGATTGAGGAGCCATGCTGAATAGCGTGGGCCTCATGACTCCAGAAGTGATGAGTCATTGTCAACGATAGTCAAAGAGGACAGAAGAAGAAGAGATCTGCTGTTTCATGGGCCACGTGTGACTCAGGTACACGGGCAGCGAGCGACTGTCGGGCAGAGGAGGCTGCAAAGTCGGGTTGGCCCAATCCGGGTACATGGGCCAGGAGCAGCAGAAGACCCACTGGGTTGTTGACCAGGATTGACTCAGGTACACGGGCGGTGAGTGATTGCCGGGCTGAGAGAGCTGCGGAATCGGGCTGGCCCAATCCGGGTACCTGGTGCAAAGCCGGTGGAGGCTTTGTCAGTTTCGGCGCAAAACTGACAACCGTTGATCTTGTATCGGACTGTCCAGAAGAGAAGCCGTAGTCGCTACGAAAGCTTAGCTTCCGGATAAGTCATCTGTATCTCTAGGCCCACAGTCAGTCAGTCGTGTCTGTAAAAATTCCTAAGGACAGTAGAGTCATTTTCTTTATTTTAGCGTCTGTAAAAACCCTAAGGGGTTGGTGGAATATTCTAGGCCATTGGGCAGCCTATAAATAGGGCCCCAATCCCTAGGGTTGGACTACCCCTTCTAGAATTCACTTTCTAATCTATTGGGTCATTTTGTCTCCTGCGTTCTCTCTCCTGTTGTGCGCCGCCAGGCTCTTGTTCCCTGCGATTTAATTCCTGCATTCCATTTGTTCTTCTTGAATCTGTGAGATTCTCTTCCCTCCTCTTGTCATTCGGGTTGCAATGTTTTTATGGTCTTTATTGATGCGCAGCAACTTCTATTCATGAGAACTGAGTCTCTGTTGCTTCGGTTCTTCACTAAGTAGTACTAGTTCTTGCTGTTTGCAAGTAGTACTACTTCTCTGTAGCAACAGTACACTAGTACTCTAGGCTTGCTTTTTCCTAGATAGCTTTTTGATCGAGTTGACAGGGCCAAAGTCCCTTTTCTTGTGTGAAGTCCAACTCTATGAAGCAGACTTCGAATCAGCAGACTCGAATCAGCAAGCTTCGAATCAGCAAGCTTCAAATCTGCAAGCTTCGAATCTGCATACTTCGAATCTGCAACCTTCGAATCTGCAACCTTCGAATCTGCAACCTTCGAATCCACAGACTTCGAATCAGCAGACTTCAAAATCAACAGACTTCGAATCTGCAACCTCCGAATCTGCAACCTTCGAATCTGCAACCTCCGAATCTGCAACCTTCGAATCTGCAACCTTCGAATCTGCAACCTCTGAATCAGCAGACTTCGAATCTACAGACTTAGTCAATCTGTTCTCGCTTTGCTGTTTAGTTTTTTAAATGCGTTGGGTTTTGGGAGCAGGCCATTGATTCGAAAGAATTTTTTTAGGCGCCCATTCACCCCCCCTCTGGTCGCTACTTTCGGTCCTACACCCTGTAGCTTCCTCAGCCTAGCAATCGCTCGCCGCCCGTGTACCCGAGTCAAACCCAGTCAACAGACCAGTGGATCATCTGCCGCTCCTAGCCATGTACCCGGATTGGGCCAGCCCGACTCCGCGGCTCCTCTGCCAGGCCGTCGCTCACTGCCCGCGTACCTGAGTCACATGCACCTCAGACTCGGCAGGTCTTCATCTCTCCCTTCCTTTGACTTCCGTTGATAATCACTCATCACATCTGAAATATCAAAACCATATTCTTCAACATGGTTTCTCAATCTCCCCCTTGATGAGTGCATTGTCAACACCCTTTTCAGCTCATCTTCAGAACCTGCAAAACACGTGGAAACAGAAAAACAAAGACAAAAGAAAATATAAGAAATAGAAATAAAAGTTTAACCCTAATGACCAAAAGCCAAACAGAAGCAAGAAAAGTGGTCATTATGGTTAACCAAAAATAAAGACTCAAAAACAAGTGCAATCTCAAAATTACTAACAAGGAACTCCCCCTGAAATAAATCCCAAAGAAAGCTAAAAAATGTACTCCAAAATTTCTTCCCCTTGTTGACAATTGGACTCATCAAGTGAGACTAAATGCACTCTAAAGAGACATAAACACAAACTCCCCCTGAAATGCAGCTCCCCCTCAAAATATGTCATGTATGCAGATGGAGTGCAGGTGGAGTGTGAAAAGCATGCTTCTTAGATATGATTAACTGCAATAACAACATTTAACAGGTATAGCAAAAGATATACTGTCTAAGATACATGACATGATCAGTGCAACAGATGATATCTAAAGAGAGTCATTAGCACGCATTTTTCGATTTTTGCAAACAAAAGCATCAGCACATTTTCTAGTTGACAAGCAAAGTAAAGCATGAGATGCAAAAGCTAACTTATATCTACCAAGATAAGCATTGTCCAAAAACAAAGTGCTTTAGCAAACTTGTCATCTTTTTAAAATTTTCAGACTTTTTCTTTATATTTTTCATTTCTGGCAGGGGTTATTTGCATGTCAAACCTTATGCTAACCGACCAAGTCAAGCCTAGGCCAGAACTGGACCATCAGAAGCTTAAGACAGTGGTCTTGGCATACATTACACTGTCTAGTTCATACCAAAGTGCTATGATAAGCAGTCCAGAACAATGTAATGCGACAAAGCAAACCCATCTGGATCTTTTCTAATAATCATAAAAATGCGTAAATTTTTCATTTTTCTGAATTTTTATCATTTGTATAGCACATTCTTCATATTTAAAGCATATTAATGTCCAAGCTGCATATCTGCATCTAAGTAAGGATCTAGCTACAAGGCATGTAAAAGATAGCGAAAGCATTCAGCCTACACATGCTAGTTACCAGAAGAAATGGTGATCATTTTTTAATTTTAAAACATAAAAGCCATGCATATGACAAATATCAGATATATCATGTGAACTGAAACAGAACATGATCGTCGACAAGTAATCAAAAAGCATATACTAGCTAGAGAAAGTAAAGCAGATTAATCATATAACAGAAGCAAGCTCAAAATGTGATAGATAATTATGCATGATATGAACGCACACAAAAGGACTCAATAAAAAAATAAAGAAGAAAAGAAAAACTGATAGCAATGAAAAGCTGACTCAAAAATATCCCCAAAAGGATACACAACTCCCAAATCAAGATCAATAATCATGAGTAGGAACAAACGGTCCAACACCAGGTTTGGCAAAGGTGTTAAACCAGTGTCAAGCCATCTGCTCAAATGTAGGAAAGCAGAAGGAATCATATGAGTCTGGACCAAAACACATTTCCACGTTGATTAACAAGCAGGCAAATGCATTTGCACCGGGGCCCACACCGTTGCTTGATCCCCAGCCGCAGGAGCAGCACACGACAAACAGCAACAGCATATCGTGGATCTCCACGGCGCCCATGCAGGTAAAAAGTTTCTAATCTCCTATTTTTTAGTAGATCATTTTAGAGATAATCATCTATTAATTAATTAGCCGAAAATTCGTTTAGGAATTTCATTTTATTTAATCTGCCAAATTATTTTTAGTAATCGCATATTTTTATTTATATATGTTTAATCTGCTTATATAAAAAGTAAAGAAAAGTTTATTAGTCGCAGTAGTATTTTTAATTCTAGTCTTTACCTGAAATATTTTTAAGTTATTTCTGGATTAATTTTTGGATGATCCATATTTTATTCAGTTAATTAGTATTTTATTTTAGACTGCAATCTGAACTTTTTATTAAGATATTTAGTGTTTTTTATTACGTCATTAAATATTTCTAGTACCCATTTTTATTTACTACAGTGATCCTTTTTATTTTAGCTTTAATATCATTTTAATTAGGACACCAATTATTTTTAAGCTAGACAACTATATTACCAGTAATTTACTTTACTAATATTGTTTGTCCGGTTAAATTGGTTGGGTGTTGGGTTTTCGATATAGTTTAGCGATAAATTTTTAGGCGCCCATTCACCCCCCTCTGGTCGCTACTTTCGGTCCTACAGTGGTCTTGAACCAAGCCCGCGTCCACTGAATCCTTGACTTCCCTCGAGTAAAGAATTTGCTGGAGGGGTCTTGGTAATCCAGAGTCTTTCCCCACCACCACATAGAACCAACGATGGATCTTGTCGGAGTACCATTGCTCATTGATAGACTTTGCTGGGAATATGTTGGTGTACTCCTTTCGGAGCTGGAAGTTGATGCTCTCGAAGGCCAGCAGTTTCGTGGAACCATCCGAGCTGGGCTGCTTCTTAGGATGACAGCTGGCTTCATGCATCATGGAGGAGACCTCTGCCCTTCCTTCACACCCCTCTGCCGCCATGGCCAATTTGAAGATGGCCAAACGGGCGACGACGTTTAGAGACAACTATGGCAAGTCCAAATGGTAGAGACAGAAAACCTCCGCTAGGAGCTCCGATGCTGGAAATCTGAGCCCCACATCGAAGAAGGCTTCGAAGATGACCACATCCCCTTCGCGCGGCTCGGGAATGACCTCGTTTTTAGGAAGCCGCACGGTGACACTAGGTTCAAGCCGCTCATGCACTATAGTCTTCACATTTTCATCAGTTCAGGTGGGCCTCTCTATGACAAGCGTCTGCTTCAAGAACTTCTCCAATGGAGGCTAGAGGTATTGCAGGCCATATGCCTTGATGGAACCCAAGGTCCCTGTCACAGCAACTACCACTGCGGCCATGGCCGTCTGCTACTAGACATGGTTGGAGCCCAAGGTAGATCCTGCGGAGTCTTTCCTCATCATCTTTCAGAAGATGTGGAGGTCGTGCGAGGAAGAAGCAAGGCCAGAAAGCAAAGGCTTAAAGAGGACAAGTGGAAAAGGTGAAGGCTAAAGCACGAAAGGCATGCCTCGGTAATGAGGGACCTCTACCCTTATATAAGAGCTAGGGGCTTGCGTCGCAAGCCTTTATCACACCCCTTCATATCCATCTCAATCCACCACCTGAGACTGGCAGGTGGGGCCACGATCAAAAAACAGTCCAATCTTTCCGAAATGGATGGGATCCCGTGTGCAGCGACTCATCATGAATGACGGTTCGCCCCCCGAGGCAACACTCCGAAAGCCCATAGTTGGTGCCGGGGGGCAAGAGGATGTTTGGCTGTGCGAAGTGATGCTCGGGCACTCGAAATCCAAAGCCTCCAAAAGGGAGCAGAAACAACAGACACTTTGACGCAAGACTCCTTCGGTCCAGGCCCCTTCGCAACCTAGAGAGTCACAAGGTAAGCCACGAGGTTCGTCCGCATTCTGAAACTCTATCGCAATATTATTTCTTGCGCATATTGCCCTTCTCACAAGATAGCTCCATCGAAGAGACATATTTGAGGGGCTACTATTGCAGGGAAATAATTCCATCAACATAAGTACTGAACTGGATCTCGAAGACTACTTCGGGATCTACGTGTAGGAAGCCCTTCGATGCTCCAATAATGGTTCGGAGCACAGGCTCTGAAACATGCGGTGCCCCCTTCCCAAGCGAAGACCCTTAGATAACTTTGGAGGGATTTGAAGCCCTCACTAGGGCTCTGATTCCGGCCGCTGACGGAGGCTTTCCCAAAGACCCCTCGGAACTCCATCTCGAAGGGCCACCGCCAAATGGAGTTTGATGATTGCCTTATAGTGTCAGGCGCCGTCTGTCGGACAAGACGTTCACTTTATGAAGATGTCCTGTCATGACGAAGCGCCCGTCTCATCAAGACATGCGCCGTCACTCAGACATGACGTTTGCCTTATTAGAGCATCTGCATGAGTTTGTACCGTCGTACCCCTATGGGATCCGATGAATAGAGTCCGTTATGACGGTTGTAACTTGAGGGTAAAGGGGCATTTTCTTTGTAGATCTCTGCCAGAAATACCCCCGTTTTTCCACTGTAATGGGGATTCAGATTCAAGCAATCACATACTTAGAACCCAACCAGAGTTATTATCTCATTGAAGGCTCTGTTTGGACTCAAGGTCATTCCCTTAGCTAAGTGTTGTTCTTCAAGTTATTCAACCCTATTAGCGTAATCCTTTACGCCAATAGTATGTCTAACATTCCCCCTTAATCTGGCCTACCAAGGTTTAGAATGTTTTAGAACTCTTACATCCGTCTTGCTGTTAAAGGTTTTTGTAAAACCATTAGCTAGTGCTTTATATTGTGCTTCAATGCTAAATCTTGAAACAATAGCTTGTTGAATATAGCAAATCCTCATGTTGAACATTGATCATACAAACAACCTACCTAGGCTGCATCAGAAAAACCACAAACGAGGAATGGATTTTATTTAATAATCTTAATTCTAACCTTAGTTGTATAATTCAGATATCGTAATGTCCTCTTAACTGTTGCCCAATGTTGTGTTGTTGGAGCATGAATAATTTGACAGACTTTAATCAAAGGTGACATCTCGTGATACATAAACACAACTAGAGGAAACATCAAGACATTTGAATTCTTTGTGAAGATTGCTAAATTCAAGAATAACATATTGTTTAGATCGAAATTTCAACTTGCGAGTGTTGTAGGGACGTCAATTATGCCAACAAGCACATCTAAAAACTCGAAGAGATCAGTAGTCGAGTTTTATATGTGTTGGGGAAATAGTTTACCCTAAAAGGGGCCAAATGACAAGTATGTTTTGAGGTCTTTACAAGGCCGAAGCTCACTAGGCTAGCGAGCTGATAGCAGGACCCAACACTTTCAGCTCGGGTGAAGCTCGCTCCGAAGGACACTACGAAGATTACTTCAAGAATCCACAAGACTAGAAGGTAAATCACCGAGGTCACCTTCGAGCCCCCCTCCGAGGTCCACTCTGAGGCCCCCTCCAATGTCTCCTACGAGGCCCCATCAGAGGACCTCTATGCCCCTCTCTCTGAGAGTCCCTCCAGACCTAAGCCTCCAGCCCATTCTCCAGCATAAATGTAAAATATCCTAATACCACTATAGTGTAAAGACCAAAACAAGGGGCCCCTATCCTTGGTCTTGGCACTTGTACTAGCTTAGACTTACCCTTTTTACCCATACGAAGCACTGTAGCTAGGGCCCTGTAAGTAGAGGGTAAAATGGACTTTTCCTTTGATATTTGCCTATAAAAGTAGGGCACTACACTTGTAAGAGGGAGGACACAACCCAAAAAATAACTATGAACTGGATGTAGGGCTATTATCCTCTAAGGAGGCTTGAACCAGTATAAAACCCCCACTCCTCATGAACCCCTCTAGAGGTTCACACTGTTCTATACACTATCTACATTATAGAAACCTACTTGTAGCTAAAGCAATTGCTACAACAATTGGCGCCTCCGTGGGGATCCTATTAGTAAAAACTAGCGTCTCTACCACTACCTACATCCTGGAGTACACCTACGAAGGAAGTCACGGAGTCCTACAGACTCCGCGCACTCTTCCTCGAGGGGCTCTGAATACAAGCTGAAGGCCTCCAAGTCTTCTCTTCCGGTCTCAAAACCCAAGGGCTATGAGGCAAGCTTCCCGCTTGATGGAGGAGGGGGTGCCTGATCTTCCGTCAGGTGGGGGATAAATAACGATTTGTGGAGAACTCGACATTGACGTTCTGGCTTCCAATCCACGAGATCGGCCTTTGCAATCGCTACACCACTGCTCCGTTGGTTATCAATCAAGCACAGCCTGATTGACCTCACCAAGAAGGCTAATCCTTGCCTGCGAATCGAAGAACACAAGCAAGAACGCAGAAAACACAATCGAACTGAAAATTCTATTGGAATCTGCGAATTGGGGTTCACTTACAAATCCGACGAAGCGGTGGCTATCAAAGAAACGTGTAAACTAAACCCAAAAACCCTAGATGGCTGTATAAACACCTTATATAGTAGTTTGGGATGCACCCCTAATGGGCTCAACTGGATACACGGCCCAAAGGCCCAATAACGCAGAAAACAGCATGCTGACAGATTCTGGACTCTATCTTGTTTTGACGATTCCCATTGATCTAGAACGAATTTTAAGACACGGCATTGGAAAGGTTATTACGTTATCTTTCCGTGGCTGGGTGGAACATCAAAAACGGAGTCCGTATGTGGCCTGAGCGATGATTTTAGTGCACACTGCTCCTGGAATCCGAATTGGACACGAATTGTAGTTGGATTGGACTCTCAAATTGGCTTGGATGTCCTTCCTGGTTCTTCTCTAACTCTTTGTTTATCTCCAAGTGATTTTCATCATCTCCATGGTTCCTAACAATAATAATAATAGGTAGTAATTTATTTCCAAGATAATATACTAAGATACTTAGAAGCGAGTTGACCTGGAGATTTAATCGTCGTGCTCGAACTCGAATAATTGGATCGTGGTATTCATGTAGGGTTGTATCATTGGTAGGGATGTTGTCATCATCCTCCCCTTCTTGATTTGGAGTCGTCCTCGACTCAACGTCTATTGGTCCCCAATCAACTTCCATGATAATACAAGAGTTCCATATACATGCATCTCTTCTATTAATCCAAGAAAGTATTTCTGAAATTGAAAATGAATGCATCTCATGGTGTAGCATCTGAAGTTCAAATATATAAAAATTAAATCTAACATGGAAAGCATGCACCTTAACTTGTTTCCTCACAATCATGATCCTATCTCAACTGGTGATGTTCTCATCATTCTCCCCCTCTTGAAATAGAGTCGTCCTCGACTCATACTCATCTTTTGCTCCCATGGTTAGTTTCAATTCTGCAACGTTAAATGTGAAACTATCCCAAAACTTAGGAGGCAAGACAAGTTTATATTTATGTAACTCAACATAAGATAAAAACTCGGGAGACATATCAAATTTACACTTATGTAGCTCAATATGAGATAAATACTTAGTGATAACTGGGGGCAAAGTATAAACTATATTAGTAAGAGAATAATAAGGAGTTTCACAAATCACAACATAACACACATCTTGACTATGAATTTTAGTTTGATCAGTTTTATGTGCAAGGATAGAAGAATCTTCTAATATCAAGTTTTTCGCTCTCATTAGTTGCCGTCTCAATATCATCTTTAACAATTTCATTAGAAGTTGAAAGTAACAAAGTATATTTCAAATTCTCATGCACAACAGTATAGTTATTATTCCTATCATGGTGAAGTGCATCATTATCAAATTGCAAAGGGTGTTCTATTATTTAAACTAATGAAGTAACCTCAACGGGTACCTGTAAGGACTTTTTACCTGATACCTCAACTCGTGCAGAGATGGAAGGCCATATGCTTCCTGATGTTTGTGCAGGTACATGTGCAGGTGCATGACGAACACTTGAAGAAGAGAAAGGCTTGGTTAGTACCGGTGTGCTCGTCACTCGCGGTGGATAGGAGTCTCTTGCCTTGTATTGTTGTTCTTGCAATTCTTTCTTTGCAAAGATGGCAAGATGGAACAAACGACTAAGAGTACTAAATTTTTTATAATAAACGATATCTTGAATCTCATACCTCAATCCATCATAGAAGCGCCACATCATTTCCTCTCAGTGCTCCACAACACCACAACGGGTCATGCTCTCACGAAGCTCAGCATAATACTCTCTCACAGACATGTTACCTTGAACTAAGCATTATAGTTTCTTACACAATTCACGATGATAAGAAGGAGAGACAAATTTACAACGCATAGCTCTTTTTAAATAACCCCATGTATTAGGTTGTAATTGAAGTTCACTTATATCTTCTCACCAGATTAAAGCATGATTTTTAAACATACTAGTTGCTTATTTAACTCTATGTTGTTCAGGAACTAGATATAAGTTAAATTTATGCTCTACGGTCATCTCCCAATCTAGGTATTCTTCAGCATCATATTCACCATAAAAATATGGGATGGCAAACTTACTTCTGATAGAAGAAACATTGTTACCATGATTATGATTTGTCACACCTTCCATACCTGCCATGATTAGTAGAAAAGAAAAATACTTGGAAAAAATATTAGCCCTATCAACTATTAGGTAGTGGAATGTATTGTCGCTCACACTCAAGCATCTTACCACAATCTTACAAGGTTCTTACCATCGCAGGGCAGTGGATGGCACAATCTTGGTCGTGTCACAATTCTTGATTGGTTGGTGACTTCAAAAGAGAGTGGTATATGATTGCAAAGACTCAAGCTGCACTGATCAAAAGTATATATGTGGAGTCTAGGCGATTAAATAAGAGTAATCTATATGGTGGAACACGATTCAGAAACAGATAGTAATATTAAATAAATGTCCAGAGTACTTGTACTAATTGCTGGTCTGAATGTGATCCCTATGACAACAAGGCTTAAATGAGAGAGTGGTTGAGGCTCAAAGGATGGCAATTAGATTGATAAAATCAGCACAAAACAGTACCGAAAACAGCACCATACAAAACTAATATCTTCCAAGCTTATCCCTAAGTGCTTCTCTTTTTTTCGATATTCTTTTTTCGATATTTTTTAACTCTTTTTTGAACTCTTTTTTTGAACTCTTTTTTTACACTTCTTTTTTTTTGACTAGTAGCACAAACAAGACAAATCAAGAAGATGTGATACAATTTTGCTGCAAAGAAGTGCTATGTAGATAAATAAAAAATGAGCTGAAAAATCTACGCAAGAAACTTCGGGGCTGGAAAACTCGATCTTTCCGGCCGAATTTGGAAAAACTAAAATCGGCGAACCTAGTTTGCTAAGAAAACTTTTTCTATAGATTTCAAAAATGTATTTATTTACCTTATTCAGAGTTCGTATGCAAAATATATGACTGTTTTATGAGAGGCAGTATAAATCAGGGTTTTGAGGTTCTAGTTCGGACGCGAATTGCAAATCAAAGGGGATTTATGGTTGGTGGCTAGTATAAGGGATTTAGAAAAAGGGATCACAATACTAACCAGCAACCGGACTTGACCAAGGACACAAAATCAATACTACGGACTCTGAAACCAAAACATGCAAAGGCTAGGGATGGTCTTGGATTGGGGAAAACCTACGACTATAAATTTTTTGTTGGCTTTTTCGTGGACTATGGGATGAATATGAAATCAATCTAATCTAGAATACACAAACCTGACGGTAAAACAAGCTCTGATACCACTTGATGGAGGAGGGGGTGCCTGATCTTTCGTCAGGTGGGGGATAAACAACAATTTGTGGAGAACTCGATGTTGATGATCCGGCTTCCCATCCACGAGATCGGCCCTTGCAATCTCTACACCACTGCTCCATTGGTTATCAATCAAGCACAGCCTGATTGACCTCGCCAAGAAGGCTAATCCTTGCCTGTGAATCGAAGAACACAAGCAAGAACATAGAAAACACAATCGAACTGGAAATTCTATTGGAATCTGCAAATTGGGGTTCACTTACAAATCCGACGAAGCGGCGACTATCAATGCAACGTGTAAACTAAACCCAAAAACCCTAGATGGCTGTAGAAACACCTTATGTAGTAGTTTGGGATGCACCCCTAATGGGCTCAACTTGATACACGGCGCAAAGGCCCAATAACACGGAAAAGAGCATGCTGATAGATTCTGGACTCTATCTTGTTTTGACGATTCCCGTTGATCTAGAACGAATTTTGAGATGAAACCAGCAGCATTGGAAAGGTTATTAAGTTAGTGGCTGGGTGGAACATCAAAAACGGAGTCCGTATGCGGCCTGAGTGATGATTTTAGTGCACGCTGCTCCTAGAATCTTAGTTGGACATGAATTGTAGTTGGATTGAACTCTCAAATTGGCTTGGACATCCTTCCTGGTTCTTCTCCAACTCTTTGTTTATCTCCAAGTGATTTTTATCATCTCCATGGTTCCTAACAATAATAATATTAAGTAGTAATTTATTCCCAAGATAATATACTAAGATACTTAGAAGCAAGTTGACCTAAAGATTTAATTGTCGTGCTCGAACTCGAATAATTGGATCTTGGTATTCATGTATGGTTTTATCATTGGTAGGGATGTCCTCATCATCCTCCCCTTCTTTATTTGGAGTTAGCCTTGACTCAACGTCTATTGGTCCCCAATCAACTTCCATGATAATACAAGAGTTCCATATACATGCATCTCTTCTATTAATCCAAGAAAGTATTTTTGAAATTGAAAATGAATGCATCTCTTGGTGTAGCATCTGAAGTTCAAATATATAAAAATTAAATCTAACATGGAAAGCATGCACCTTAACTTGTTTCCTCACAATCATGATCCTATCTCGACTGGTGATGTTCTCATCACCGCTCCACCTCGAAGCCTATGGTCTCTGGCCCTTGTTAGGCCTCTGTAGGTATGCTTAAGCTTTGCCTCTTCAAAAAACAAAGCCTTGCTTCACCCCTCTGAAAACCGAAGCCTTGCTTCGCCGTTTAAAAACCGAACCCTTACTTCATGAAGCTACATAGTGCCTTCGGGCCCGTAGCAATGAAAGTGAAGCTACACAATGCCTCTGGGCCCGTAGCGATAAAAACATGATTCCAAGCTGCAACTCGAGCATCCTGGGACTCTGATCTTGCAACTCAAAGCATCCACGGATTCTAGGCTCCGGCCCGACCATCCTAAAAAGAGCCTGTTGGGGGAAATTACTCCATTTCCAGGACTTAAAGATTAATCCTTCAAAGGATGATGAGGACTCCGAAGATGGTGAACTGTTGTTTGAAGCATGCGTCGCCACGCCAAAGGATGTAACAGTGTGAAGCTCCGGAGAGCCCCCCGAAGGAAGATGGAGGCCTCGAAGCCTTAGGACATGATTGATTGGATGTCCATCTTATCCATCTACCTTGCAGTACTTTACCATGTATAACCTTGTTTATAGTACCGAATAGTTTCTACTATGTCGGTTGTAATCTAGGGGTAAATAGGTCTTTTCCTTATGCTTTTCCCCTATAAATACCCCCATTGTACCTTGTAAAAGGGAGCCAGAACAAGTTATTCATCTACACTTATTCGGACCACTTGAGCTATTATCCATTTCGGAGGCTCAAAGTAGTCCTAAAACACAAACTCCCTGTTTGTCTGTTCTTGATTTCAGAGAACCTGTTGACGTAACATTTGCGCCAACAGTTGGCGCCGTCCGTGGGGAACCAAGTTCTAAAAGCTTGTTCTCTGCTGCTAACTGCACTTCGAAGAGCACTTACGGAGGGAGCCTCGGAGTCTCAAGATTCCGCGCACCCTTCAGTTAAGGGCTTCTTAGTGCAGCCCGAAGGCCTTCTCTCGACCCCTCGAGTCGTTCGAAGTCCTCCATCTCCAAGATCTATTCGCGGCTAGCTATGCCTCCGAAGCGAAGTCAGGCTTCGGGTCCTCTCCGAAGGTCCCCTCGGACCAATGGAGCCGGACCCTCGGCTAATCTGGCGATTCCCGCCGAGACTGCTGGGCGTCGAGCGCCCCGGGGCCCTCTGGCTCCTCCTACGGTGCTTCAGACCGACTACGCAGCTAGCCAGGACCCAGAAGTGCCCTCCGACGAAGACGAAGGCCCTCTCGAAACCGAGGCTACGCAGTTAGCCAGGCTTCAGGAGGAGGTATCCAGGTGGAGGCAAGAGGCCGCCGATCGCCTCCGCACTCAAGCTTCCACCGAAACTCCAGGAGGGCCTCAAGACGGTGGTACCCACAATCCCCCAGAAGTCATCCAAGTCCCGGAGGAAGCCGAGAATGCATCCTTCGATAACGAGTCTCCATTACATTCGGATTTGCAGAGAGTGCCTTTCGACCCCAGATTCAAGGCCTCGAAGCTGCACAAGTACTCCGGGGGTCAGACCCCGGAGAGTTCGCCCGCTCTTACGCCCTGGCAATAGAAGCGAGCGGAGGGGTGCGAAGCACCATGGCAAAATTCTTCCCCCTCGCTCTCGAAGGCGTGGCACTCCACTGGTTCTGGTCCCTAAAGCCAGGATCAATCAGTTCCTGGGAGCAGCTTAAGAAGAAATTTGTGAGCAACTTCCAAGGCACCTTCGTGGCCCCAATGTCTACAGGAAGTTTGTTCCAGGTAAAGCAGCGTGTGGGAGAAACCCTCCGTGAGTACTTCACACGCTTTGCCCACACCAAGTCACAGATCAAGGGCCTGTCTACCTCTTCGGTAGTTGATGCTGCCCGCGAAGGGGTGCTGAACCCCGACCTCCTCAGCAAACTTCATCGAAAGCCGGTGACATCTATGGCGCAGCTCATGGCATACTTCGAACAGTATGCCAAGGCGGAGGAAGGCTGTCTTCGGCGAGCTGAAGCACCATTGCCCACCCTCCGAGAAGTCAAAAGGGAGCCCGAAGCCTCCGCTCCTCTGCAACCTCCACAAGATAACCGCTTCAACGAGTACAAGCGGGGGAAGAAGCATTTCCGTTCGGAGGTGCTAAACATTGCACCTTCAGCTCCGAAGGCACCTGCCAGTTTCCAGCAGGCAAAGAATTTCAAGGCCGGGCCGCCGAAGCCTCAAGAAAGGATGTCGGGCAGGCGCCAGAGCTTTTTTCTGTTGCGTGCATGGCGACAATAGAAGCCATGACACGAAGGATTGCAAGGCAGTGTTGGCCCTTCGGGGCGACTACCTTGAGCGAAGTACCGGGCGGGGTACTTCGGATCGGGCCACACCATCGGCATGCTCGGAGCCTGTACAACTTGTGGCCCGAACAGGTGCCCTCGAAGCCCCCATGCGACTGCCGGTGGCTAGTATTATGCCACCACCAAAGCAAGAAGACCCGCAAGACCGCGACAAGAGGGTGGTCCTGCCCATCTCCGGAGGGGGGACCATCGGAAGCATGTCAAGAGGCAGCGGCGCGGTACGTCCGCGAGGTCGGACACATTGGGACCTCGAGTTCCGCCGAAGGGATGCCAGAATGGTCCCGTGTGCCCATCTCGTTCACAACCAGTGATGCTACGGGGGTGAAGTTCCCCCATGCTGACCCATTGGTCATTTCTGCTGATATAGCAGGAGTAGAAGTCCGAAAGATCCTGGTAGATGGCGGGAGCTCCGCAGACATACTCTTTGCCTAGGCCTTCGATCAGATGTGCATACCTCGGAAGCATCTACTTCCGCGGCCCGGCCACTTCAAGGGTTCTCAGGACCGCCTCTCAATGCCCTCGGCCAAATAGGCCTCGAGGTTGCCTTCGGAGAGGGGCCTTTGGCCCGAGTAGAAGAAGTCATCTTCGATGTGGTTGACGCCCCATACGCTTACAATGCTATCTTCGACCGAGGGATGTTGAACCAGTTCGGGGCTATAGCACACCATAATTATCTTTGTCTCAAAATGCCCACGCAAGGTGGGGTGCTTACTATTTCAGGAGACCAGGCTGTAGCCAGGAGGACGGAATATGGCCATGGGCAGCCATTGGACCCCGGCAAGTGCATAATGTGGCAGAAAGCGTCGAAGAAGTACCGGAGGCCTCAAACCCTCCGAAGGGATCCTCGCTCAAGCCAAGCCCAGAGGGTGATGTTGAGACAAGAATAATCTCGGAAGATGGCAAAGAGTACCCAGTGAAGTTCGGCAAGGGGCTATCTCCGGAATAGCTGCCTCGTTAGAAGAAGTCGTCAGGAAAAATCTGGGCATATTTGCTTGGGCTGACGAAGACATCACCGGGGTTGATCGAAGCATTATCGAGCATAGTCTGCTCGTCAACCCGAAGGCCAAGCCAGTACGCCAGGGGCTCCGCAAGCTGTCAACAGAGAGAGCAAGCCTAGCCAAGACCGAAGTAGAAAAATTGTTAAGGGCTGGCATCATCAGGGAGGTAGCCCATACCGAGTGGTTGGCTAACCCTGTTTTGTAAGGAAGAAGGACTCGAACAAATGGCGCATGTGTATTGACTTCACTTCATTAAATAAAGCATGCCCACGAGACCCCTACCCGATGCCCCGAATAGATCAACTGGTAGATTCCACAGCTGGCTCCGAATTGCTAAGTTTCCTCAACGCTTACTCCGGATATCATCAAGTATGGCTAAAACGCGAAGACGAAGCCAAGACAAGCTTTATAACTCCTTCCGGAGTATTTTGTTATGTAAGAATGCCTTTTGGGCTGCGGAATGCCGGAGCCACCTTTTCTCGTTTAATAGCTAAAGCTCTAGGTCATCAAATAGGCCGAAATGTCGAGGCATATATGGATGATATTGTAATAAAAAGTGCTCAAAAGCACCAGCATAGCTTAGATCTAGCCGAAACGTTTGAGAGCCTCCGAGCATGTGGAGTACGCCTCAATCCGGAAAAATGTATATTCGGAGCACAAGCAGGAAAACTGCTAGGGTACTTAGTTCGAGCAGGGGAATCGAAGCTAGCCCAACACAGATAAGTGCGCTGCAAAGGATGGCTCCACCAGAGAATTTGAAGCAAGTTCAGAAGTTAGCAGGAAGACTTGCAGCTCTTAGTAGATTCTTGGCCAGGTCAGTAGAGCGAAGCATCCCAATTTTCAAAGCACTAAAGGGGTCCGAAAGCTTTCAGTGGACATCATAGTGCCAGAAGAGCTTCGATGATATAAAGGCATACCTCGGAAGATTATCAATTTTGATCGTCCCCCTCCCAGAAGAAACACTGCTCCTTTATCTTGCAGCAACAAATTTAGCAGTAAGCGCAGTTTTGGTCCGGGAAGTTGAGCTTAAAGAAAAGCTAGTCCAGAACCCAGTGTATTTTGTGTCGGAGGCATTATCCGGAGCTAAAGTCAGATACTCCGAGCTCGAGAAGTTTGTTTATGCCCTAGTAATGGCCTCGCGAAAGCTGAGGCATTATTTCTTGGCGCATAACCTGATCGTCCCTACGTCGTATCCTCTTGGAGATATGCTCCGAAACAAAGATTCTACGGGCAGGATTGGAAAATGGGCGGTCGAGCTGGCACCCTTCGAAATCTCCTTCACAGCGAGAACAGCTATTAAATCTCAAATCATAGCTGATTTCGTGGCAGAGTGGACTCCATCTGCTATTTGGGCCCCAGAAGAACCCTCCAAAAGTTGTTGGACAATATTTTCTGACGGAGCTTATCAAGCATCAGGGGCCTGAGCAGGGGCCATCATCATATCACCATCAGGGCAGAAGGCCATGTACTCTGCGAGGCTCAACTTCAGGACCACTAATAACATTGCCGAGTATGAAGGAATCTTGCTAGGCCTCCGAAAGGCTAAGGCACTCGGAGCTGCAAGAATAATGATTAAGACATATTCCCAAGTCGTCGCGGGGCATGTTGATAAAAGTTTTCAAGCAAAGAATACACATCTCGCACAATACCTTGAAGAAATCCGCAAGGCCGAAGCAGCATTCAAAGGATTTACAGTTCGAAGTATCCCTCGTGCAGAGAACCAACTTGCAGATCTCCTTGCAAAGGCAGCAGCAGGGGCGGTTGACCTCCTAGAGGGTTGCTTTCTACGAAGAGCTGGCGCAACCAGCAGCTGGTCAAAAACCCTCTTCGGAGGTACTGTGCATTCCAACTACAGATTGGCGGGCTCCGATAATAAGCGTATTGCAAAGTAGCATGGACCCTCCCGAAGGCCCAAAAGCCCGAAGGTTGCAAGCAAGAGCTCGAAATTACAAGCTTATTGATGAAGTGCTATACAAGGCCGGAGTGTGTTCACCCCTACTTCGATGCATCTCACAACCAGAAGGTCAAGACATCCTTCGAGACATCCACGAAGGCTTATGCGGGGGTCATTTAGCCCCTCGAGCGCTAGCGGGCAAGATGCTTCGGCAAGGGTTTTATTGGCCAACTATAGTAAGAGATGCGGAGGAGCTGGTTCGAACATGCCAAGGTTGCCAGTGATGGGCAGACGAGCCATCGCCCGCCAACTCAGCTTCAAGTTATTGCCCCAGTATGGCCAATGGCTAGATGGGGCATGGACCTCATAGGACCTTTCCCAGTGGCAAAAGGCGGCTTGAAATTTGCGGTGGTGGCAATCGAATATTTCTCAAAATGGGTTGAGCGGAGCCACTAACAGCTATTACTTCGAAGAACGTGCAAAGATTTTCTAGCAGAATATCATATGCAGGTTCGGAGTTCCAAGAGAATTGACGGTGGATAATGGAACCCAGTTCGAAGCTGACACCTTCCAAACATTTTGTGAAGAACTGGGCATTAAGTTGTGCTTCGCAGCGGTACGACATCCACAGTCCAACGGAGCCGTTGAGCGAGCCAACGGGAACATCCTATCCGGGCTGAATCGCCGAATTGTTGGATTGGCCAAGGGGATGTGGGTCGAAGAGCTCCACAAAATCTTATGGTCCATTCGAACCACTCAAACAAGGTCAACTGGGTTCACACCATTTAGATTGCTCTTCGGAGATGAGGCCATGACTCCTACAGAGCTCACAGGAGGATCGCTTCGTGTAATACAACATGGAGACAAAGATGACCGGAGCACTTCGCTGGATTTGTCAGAAGAAACAAGGCTTCGAGCTGTCGCCAACCTGACTAAGTACCAGAACCACACCAAGACATGGTATGACCCGAAGGTAAAGATAAATGAGTTAAAACCTGGTCATCTGGTGTTGCGAAGTGTAATAGCTCCGGGGAAGCTAGGAAACAAATGGGAAGGACCATATGTTATCTTACGCTCAGGACGACCCGGGTCGTTTAAATTAGCCAATTTAGAAGGAGAAGAGTTGAAGCATGCATGGCATGCGGAGCACCTTAAGCTTGTTTTGCTTAGGAGGCCCTTGTAATCACTTGTAAAAACTTTCCTATCTATGAATAAAGATAAGGGTCGAATTTTGTTTGCTCTTCGAATATCCCTTACTCCTGATGGACGCATTAGGAGGACAGAGATGCTTGTAGAGCCAAGCATTTTTCTGAAGACCCAGGCAGCTGCCTTCGAACCATTGGTTCAAAGGCTCCGTTGCCAACCTACGGATTCCAGGCTCCGGCTTGTTAGGATCCATAGAAGAGTCTAAGGACTTTAAAGAAAAACAGACTTTCGTCCTCCGGGTGCGAAGTGTCTGTAAAAGAGCCGAAGGTGGCCAACCTACGGATTCCAGGCTCCGGCTTGTTAGGATCCGTAGAAGAGTCTAAGGACTTTAAAGAAAAACAGACTTTCGGCCTCCGGGTGCGAAGTGTCTGTAAAAGAGCCGAAGGTGGCCAACCTACAGATTCCAGGCTCCGTCTTGTTAGGATCCGTAGAAGAGTCTAAGGACTTTAAAGAAAACAGACTTTCGGCCTCCGGGTGCGAAGTGTCTGTAAAAGAGCCGAAGGTGGCCAACCTACGGATTCCAGGCTCCAGCTTGTTAGGATCCGTACAAGAGTCTAAGGACTTTAAAGAAAACAGACTTTCGGCCTCCGGGTTGAAGTGTCTGTAAAAGAGCCAAAGGTGGCCACCTTATGGATTCCAGGCTCCGGCTTGTTACGATCCGTACCAAAGTCTAAAGACTTTAAAAAAAAGCGAACAAATTTTAGTCTTCGGAAGCGAACTAAAAATGCAAATGACAAGTACAAATTCGAAGCATGCGGTTGTTCGGACATTCATTGTGCCTAGCGAACCCTTCTCTATAGCAAAGGCTCCGCCACCCACAAGGGGGGTCGGAGGATAGGAGTCACACAACATACTTTCGAAGCATTCCACATTAAATTATTATACTTGTACATCAAGAGAAATTTGTGTCTAAGCCTAGGTAAAATCAGAGACCTTTTCGGCCCCTAGAGATACCCCTACGGCTACTTTGGCCTTCGGAGCTCGAAGCCGCCGAAGTTGTCCTTTTAGTTCGGGTGCTTTTTTCTTCTTCGAGGCTCGCAGTTTCTTCTGCTCCTCTTGAAGCTCGGCCCATGTCAGGAGCCTTTCGGAGTCAGCTTCCACAGGGTCTTCGGCTCGGTACTCCGAGTCAGACCAATCAATAGGTTCGGAGGACGAAGACCCCTCCGCCTTCTCTTCCTCTTTAATATAAACTAAGACGTCCCGACGAACTTCAAGGGTGATCTCCCCTCCGTCTCGGCGAGGAACAGAGAAACGGGAGCGGCGGTAAGGCCTCAATACCTCGAGGTTTGCCCACTCTTTTCGGAGCTCGTCGGTAATTTCCAAAAGTTCGAAGTCAGGGCTCGAAGGGCATGACAAAACCTAAAAAAGAACAGAACACCCAAGACAAGTTCTTGTTTATAACTTCTTCATTAATAAAAAGAGGCGTTACAAGGCTTCATGTACATAGTAACCCTAAGTGGCTAGACCTGTGGGTCGGTTGGTGGAGCAGGAATCGAAGGGGTTGGCGAAGCAGGAAGTGGCGGCTTTGTTTGCGTTTGCTTCTGCCGATGGGCCTCGTCAATCCAAGCCTTAGCTGCGACCTTATGGTCCGTCTTCCAGGTCGACCGGAAGGCTTCCCAGGCCGAAGCCACCTCCGAAGATGGCCCTAGCAAGTCATCGTCCGCGAAGCCTCCAGGAGACGAACCCCCGACTGAGCCAAGGGGGATCCGAAGAGATTCAAGATGACAAAGAACCACGATACCAGCACACTGTCCGGAGATCTCTTCGTACCGAATACCGGAGTTCTTAATCGACGACGAAGCGACCTGGATCCTCGTCAGCTTTCGGTCAAGGGGCTCGTGGGTCGTAGAAGAAGACGAAGGGCACATGGTGCCGAAGTACTCCAGTGTACCCTGAAGGGCTTCCAAGGTACGATCCGCCGTACTAGAGTTCTTCTTCTCCGCTGCTTCCAGGCCTGCAGCAGTCGCACCCACTTCGGCCACCCGGAGCATTAAAGAACTCTTGAGGGCCATCGCCTGGCTAAGAGCCCCCTGGAGCTCCACTAGCTGCGCACTCGAGGTAGCAGCCTCCTGGTGGAGTCTTTCAACCTCCGTTCGAAGGACGACGCACTCGGCCTCGACCTCTTCGGCAGACGAGCGAAGGGCATTGAGGGCTTTGTCAGACGCCGCCCTAGCCCTCCGTTCCTCCAGGACTTCTTCCTCAAGCCTGAGGGATCTCCGATGGAGTCGTTAAGGGCCGTCTGGAGGGTAGTGACCTTCCGTTTAAGTCGATTAACTTCGACCTCGTTGGAAGTCGCTGCCGCTCTAGCAAGGACAAATTGCTGCAAAAAGAACAAAGTAAGTACTGAAGTACTTATGATCACTAATGCGAAGTAGCTATGGTGTCTTTTCATACCTGAAGGGCAGCCCTTTTGAGGGCCGTGTTGAGTGACGAAGCCCTGGCCTCGCTCAAGACGGAGATCAACTCCGAATTGGCGATGTCCTGGCTTCTCTCGGCCAGGGGCTCCATGAGTCTCCGGAGGCCACTCCGGTGCTCCAAGAACGGAGCCAGCAGAGGAAGCCAAGACAGAGCTTGAGCATCGTCCGCTGCGGTCTCATCCTCCGAATTGCCAACGGAGGTCGCAGCCTGGCCAGGAAGAAGACCGAGGCTAGAAATACTCTTGCCCCTCCCCGGTACGAACGAGGGTGAAGCAGGAGTACTCCGACCGTCGGCAGCCACCTTTTCGACCAGAACTGCAGCGGCGGAGGCATCCTCGGGGGTCGAGGCTGCCACTGCAGGAGTGACCTCCGTCGCCAACTCCGTCCCGGTAAGCGTGTCGTCCGCTCCGAAAGACGCGTTCTCCGCCGCCAAGTTCGGGGCCTCCAGAGGCGCGGGAGGGTCCGCTTGAAAAGCAGCCTCCGAAGGCGCATGAACTTCGGACGCCACCAAAGCATCGACACCCGAAGAGGTACCTATTTCGATAAACAAAATTAATAAGCATGTTTTCACAGATAGCAGGCAGGTATTGATTAAAAAGGGGGAGCTTCGGAAAGAACCTCCGGGAGCTTCGTGGGGAAGGATTGCTGGATCCTCCAAGACCTCGTACATCTGAAGGATGTCGACGAAGTCATCCCCCGAGGTCCTTCCCTCAACATTTCAAGCCGGAGCCACAATCTCCGCCGAGACCTCCTCGGGCGCAGGCAAGCTGGGAGTAGGAGGGTCTGACTCCACTTGCACGACGGCGGGCGCAGGTAGAACAGGTGGAGTCGCGCTTACTACCTCCCTGACGGGGGCGCTAGGGGCGACCTCCCTATGTCTTCGTCGTCCAAGAGGTAGGCTTCGAAAGCTGCCGCTGTCTGACCGTCGGAGTCCTCTACCTCTTCGGAGGCTGAGCTCTGCGCGTCCGGCGACGAAGTAGACGAGGCAGGCGCCAACTGCGAAGGGTGCTTCGCTATCTTCTTCTTCCGGAGCGGCTGCTTTCCGACCTTCTTGGAGGGCTCGGCAGCGACTTTCCTTTTACGAATAACCGCTCCGGTCGGGACGAAGTCGGGAAGATTCGGGGGCTCCATTCCGAGAGCTCGCCACACTCTGTTGGATCGCTCCCAGCTCCCCACCAGCTCTAACCTTCTTTGCCTCTCGGCCACCGAAGGGGCTCCGAGAACTCGTTCGGTGGCCCGAACTATGTCCTCCGGAGCCAATGCCAGAGGCGCCGCTGAAAGAAAAAGGTATGAAAGTATGTGTACAATTGATTTCTTCATCTAATACGATGCTGCAGGGAGTAAAGTTTACCTAAGTTTCGGAGGTCCCCCTCCGAGGCCTGTGGGAACATGATCGGCCAGTTGGCTCCGAGGGGAGGGATCCGAAGGGCGATGACTCCTCGGCCAGGTCGCGCATGCTCATGCGACGAGCCACCGAAGTGAGCAGCCCTAGCCTCGTCGAGAGCAGGCTAGGGTTCGGAGAGATGTCCGCCTCCTTCCGGAACCAGATCTCCTGGAGAGGACCAGCGAGGGGGGAGTCCTCTCTGACTTCGGCATAAAACCACCGAAGTATCCAGTTTGTGTACCACCTGTCGTTTATAGCTTTTGCAGGGAAGTGGAGGGCATGCTCCCTCCGAAGTTGGAAATTGACGCTGCCGAAGGCTATCGTCACCTTGGAGTCCCCAGGCCCGTCTTGTGGCTTCGGTTGGCATATTGCTTCGTGGGTCGCGGCGAAGATCTCGGAGCGTCCTTCGCACCCCTCTGCCCGGAGCGCCCATTCGAAGATGGCTAAGCGGGCGATAGCATTGGGGGACAGCTAAGGCAGAGTTATGTGGAACAAGTCTAGTACCTCCGCTAGGAAGTCCACTGCCGGCAGCCCCAAGCCTGCTTCGAAGAACGCTTCGAAGACCACCACTTCTCCGCTTCAGGGCCTTGGGGTTGATTCCGAGCCGGGGACCCAAGTCCTCAGCCCAGCGCCCAGCTTTCCATCTACGGCTTCTTCTATGGATTCGGTGGTGCTCGCGGATTGGACGATGATGAAGCTCTGGGCAATCTTCTTCTTGGAGGGCGGACAGAGTGCCCGAGGATTCTTGGGCCAGGCACCGCTCGGAGTCCCCGCCATTGCCGCTGCTGCCGATGTAGCCCACGCCTGCCTCTGCGCCAGAGTGTTGGCCGCTGCCGGAGTAGTGTGGCTAGTTCTCGCCATCTCGCTCGAGTGCTCAAGAATTTGGAAGATTGGGGGAAAGGTGAATCGCAGGTGATGAATGCGGTAAAAAATTTCGGTTAACTCCTGTCTTTCCCTTTTATAACCGTGTGTCCAGTACTACTCTTCGATTGGTTTCACACTGCAGGTTCGATTTCCATCACCAACAAGTGGGTCTGGTAATTGGAACGGCGTACAACCGCTGTAAAAATCGACCGTTACCTTTTTTGCAGAGTGTAACGGCTACTTGTGCTGTAACGGCTACATTTAACGGCGCTCCACGACGTTTGCACTCTGAGATCATTCTCTTCCCAACGTGCGTTCCTACTGCATCAAGCACCCGAAGGGGGGTTCGAACACGCTGGACTCGAAGTACTCGGCTAAGTCACGGCATGCCCAAAACCTCTTTAAGCCTCAGAAAATAGAAATGTTCCTTCCGTATACTGCCTTCTTTCTAAACAGGTCAGCTACAGAGAGGCGTATTCGAGGGGCTACTGTTGGGGGAAATTACTCCATTTCCAGGACTTAAAGATTAATCCTTCAAAGGATGATGAGGACTCCGAAGCTGGTGAACTGTTGTTCGAAGCATGCGTCGCCACGCCAAAGGATGTAACGGTGCGAAGCTCCGGAGAGCCCCCCGAAGGGAAGATGGAGGCCTCGAAGCCTTAGGACATGATTGATTGGATGTCCAGCTTATCCATCTACCTTGCAGTACTTTACCATGTATAACCTTGTTTATAGTACCGAATAGTTTCTACTATGTCGGTTGTAATCTAGGGGTAAATAGGTCTTTTCCTTATGCTTTTTCCCCTATAAATACCCCCCATTGTACCTTGTAAAAAGGGAGCCAGAACAAGTTATTCATCTACACTTATTCGGACCACTTGAGCTATTATCCATTTCGGAGGCTCAAAGTAGTCCTAAAACACAAACTCCCTGTTTGTCTGTTCTTGATTTCAGAGAACCTGGTGACGTAACATTTGCGCCAACAGAGCCCAAGGTGGCTCAGATTCGAAGGTGGCTCAGAGTCAAAGGTGACTCAATACTCCGGTGTGATCCACACCATCTTCGCATAAGCCCAAAGCCTTTCTTCGCTTATCCTAAAATAAATCCTTGAAGCCTTGCTTCGACAGTCTATCCCGAAGACCAACTTCGCAATAAATAAATTCCAAAGCCTTGCTTTGATCGTTTGTCTCGAAGCCCAGCTTCATGTAAAATAAGTCTCAAAGTCCTACTTCGCATTATTAAATAAACCTTGAAGAACCGCTTCAAAATCTCGAAGCCTCACTTCGCTTATTGTTGGACGAAAACAGGCGACCAGAGGGGGTGAATGGGAGATTTGAAAAAAATTCTCTTCTACTGAATACATTTCGAATACACCCTTCACAGAGTTTGGTTCGGAGTTATGAAACACACTCCGAATACAGGCTTCGCATAGGGTAAACGTTCAAAGTCCAGAAGACACCGCTCACACATTGAAACCCAAAAACATCCTTAATTTAGCAAAGTTTGTGCTGGCTCCCCACACAGAGGTGCCTCCGAGCAGGCTTCGCACAAATGTGTTTCCCTCAAAGAGCTCCGTTCAGATGCTCCGCACTAGTAATGAATACATAGGCATTGCACTGAGTGCTCTGAAACTAACAGCAAAAATCAACAGCCCTAAAGGCTTCGGCATGCTAAGAAATGGGAACTTAGCTCACACTCTAATGGGTACTTCGCTAGTAATCTATAAGGACTAGCCTCTGATATACACAGAGCAAACGTACATCAAAATCACTCAGAAATCGCACGCATGAGAGATAGATCACTTCATCAGAAAGAACACAGAGTAAAAACTTGAGTTTGCACAGGATGAAATGAACTGCAGAAAGTGCGAGTAACAAAGATACAAGTTCATGCAATCAATGAAAATAGAATATAAATTTCATTGCAAGAACAAGGAAGACAAAACTCACAGATTCAGAGTACTACTCATGGCGGTTGGCCCAAGGCTACAATGAGTACATGAGATTCTAAAAGTGAAGTGCACAGTGTTGCCCTAGACCTCAACAAGCATCTCCTTTTATAGGCACTACTCTGACCTGCGAATAGACTACTATACCCCTACGGTTTACAACTTTACTTCCTCTGGCAGTCATGAGGGTACATATGGTAGTCTACTTTATTGGAAGCTCCTTTTGTGTCAACTTTTCAGACTGGAATCTTGGAGCCCCCCTTCGCACGCGAAGTGTAGCAGTGGCTTCAGTAGTATGCTTCAAACCCGTAGGCCTTCACTACTTCTAAAGTCTGTCTTCGATACAATGATGGTTTTAAGCCGAAGCCATCAAATCCCTTGAGTCTTCACACCATCACCTCCAGAGTGGACCACCACGGCTTCACAGCTACTCCAAGCTCAAACTCCGCATGTCTGTGTACCGAAGCCATGCATGGCTGAAGCATGTCAAGTCATCCTAACTTTGAAGCCCCACCTTCGAAGTACCTTCTTACGAAGGATTTTGTCCATCAACTTTCGAAGTCCCTCCTTCATCCAAGGTCTCTGCGTGAAGCACTTCCATAAGAACCCCTTCGTAGTGTCTCACCCTTGAGCACACTCCACGAAAGACATTATCCAAACCATTCCTTCAATGCACCTCGACAACTGAGACCTTCGTTAGGTGTCCATCCAAATGTCTCCATCTAGAGCACACTTGGGAGCCTTGGCTCATTCCCGAGGACCTTGTAGGATCGAAGGTAGCGACTAGAGGGGGGTGAATGGGCGCCTAAAAATTCTTTCGAATCAATGGCCTTCTCCCAACACCCAACGCACCTCAACAGAAACATCAACGGAAGCAACCAGATCAAACAGTGCTAAAAATAATCTAGAGTAAAAACGACTGGTGTCCTAATCGAAAAAATACCAACACAGTGCTTAAAGGCAAACTAAAAAATCAGTTAATTCACAGACATCTTGAATAGCACAACACAACTGATCAACAATACTCATGCATTTAATCAGATCAAAAAATGATATATATAGACAACAAGGATCACAACAAAACAGATCTTCAAAATGATTCTTACTGCAGATTATTTTATCCCAGATAGTTCATGCACTAAAAGCAGTAAAATACTAGCACGTTAGAAAATTAAACAACGAAATCTTTGTTTATACACGCAAATCAAGGCAAAGAGAAATTACCATGTATCGTTTTCTTGTCTCCTCTACCGAGCTGTCGATGCACCTTGAATCTTCTGCTGGTTCACCGCACGGAGACAATCGCACCTTGCATAGTGTGCTCTGCCACCCGGACTATGCACCCAGCCGGCTTGCATGATGCTTTGACTCCGCCGATCGCCACGACTTGCAGTTGCCGGTACACCGCACGGACCCCCATGCCAAGCTGCTTGTCCAGCGGGACTCATGCCTTGAAGCTTCTCGAGATGACTAGGCCAGGTCCTGTCTCTCACGCGTCTGCTGCTTGTGCATAGCTGATGTGACACGTAGCTACTGCCACTAGGTGCTGCTAGTCTTGGCAACTGCGCATAGCTGCTGCTACTGCTAGGCGGTAGTTGCAGCTCTAGTCTGTAGTTGTCACGTTAGGAGCTAGGCGCTAGGCGTTAGCTGTTGGCGTAGGCTCTAGCTGCTGGCTACTGGAGGAAACAGTCGCACGGAGAAGAAAACAGATGCGGCGGTGGCAATTTCAGAGAAAAGGGAGTAAACACGCCGGCGGCGGAGGAAAAAGAACACAGAGAAAAGTGACCCTAAAACTGATTTTTGAAAAATGGGTAACCCTAACCGTAGGTATTGGGGCCTTTTTATAGGAAGCCAAATGAATGAGAAAAATCAAAAATACCCCTAGGGTTTTTATAGACGTTGAAATAAAAATGGAAAAGACCAAAATACCCTTAAGGTTTTTTACAGACTAAACTGACAGACTATGGGCTTAAAGGCAAAATAGTAAAAACCTAAATAAAGATAACTTGTCCTGATGCAGAGCTTTCATAGCAGCTATGGCTTCGCCTCAGAATGGTCAGATCCGAGATCAGCGGTCGTCAGTTTGCGTCGAAACTGACAAAGCATCCACCGTCTTCGCATCGGTTACCCAGATTGGGTTGGCACAATTCTGCAGCTCCCTCAGCCCGGCAATCACTCACTGCCCGTGTACTTGAGTCAATCCCGGTCAACAGACCAGTGAATCCTCTACTGCTCCTAGCCCATGTACTTGGATTGGGCCCGCATGACTTCATGGCCCCTCTGCCCGATAGTCGCTCGCTGCCGTGTACCTGAGTCACATGCGGCCCAGACACAGCAGGTCTTCTCTTCTCTTCATGTCCTCTTTGACTTCCGTTGACAATCACTCATCACATCTGGAGCCATGAGGCCCATGCTCTTCAACATGGCTCCTCAATCTCCCCCTTGATGAGTGCATTGTCAACACTTCTCTTCATCAGCTCTTCAGTACCTGCAAGGACATGTGGAAATATGAAAAACAAAAACACAAGAAGACAGAAATAAGAAAAAATAAAAGTTTAACCCTAATGACCAAAAGTCGAGCAAAAACCAGAATACAGTCATTATGGTTAACCAAAAATAAAAACTCAAAACGAGTGCAATCTCAGAATTATCAACAAGGACATCCAAAGAGTAAAGACAAAAGAGACTTAAAACTACCCCTGAAACAAATCCCAGAGAAAGCCAAAAACTCCCCCTAAACTCTTAAGATCGAGTAACCCAAAATTTCCCCCCCTTATTGACAATTGGACTCATCAAGCAACACTAAATGCACTCTAAAGAGACATAGACACAGACTCCCCCTAAAATGCAGCTCCCCCTCAAAATATGCAATGAATGCAATTGGGGTGCAGGTGGGGTGTAATAAAACATGCTTCTCATATATGATTGACTGTAATTACAACATCTAGCAGGTATAGCAAAAGACATACTGTCTAAGACACATGGCATGATCAGTGCAACAAATGATATCTAAAGAAAGTCATTGGCACGCATTTTCAATTTTTTCAAACAAAAGCATCACCACATTATCTAGTCGACAAGCAAAGTAAAGCATGAGATGCAAAAGCTAACTAATATCTACCGAGATAAGCATTGTCCAGAACAAAGTGCTTCAGCAAACTTGTTATCTTTTTAAATCTCAGGCTTTTTCTTTTCCTTTTTCATTTTTGCCAGGGGTTATTTCCATGTCAAACCTTATGCTAACTGACCAAGTCAAGCCTAGGCCAAAACTGGACCATCAGAAGCTTAAGACATTGGTCTTGGCATACAAGACACTGTCCTAGTTCATACCAAAGTGCTATGGTAAGCAGTCTAGAACAATGCAATGCGACAAAGCAAACCCACCTGGATCTTTTCAATTTATGCATAAAAGGCATGGATTTTTCATTTTTTTGATTTTATCATTTTATAGTACATTTTCCATGTTAAAGCATATAGATGCCCAAGTTGCATATCTGCATCTAAATAAGGATCTAGCTACAAGGCATGTAACAGATAGCAGAAGCATTCAGCCTACACATGCTAGTTACCAAAAGCAATGGTGATCATTTTTCAATTTTAAAGCATAAAAGCCATGCATATGACAGATATCAGACATATCATGTGAACTGAAGCAAAGCATGATCATCGATAGGTATTCAAAAGCATATACTAGCTAGAATAAGTAAAGCAGATCAATCATATAATAGAAGCAAGCTCAAAGTGTGATATGTGAATATGCATGATATGAACACACACAAAAAGGACTCAAGAAAAGTGTAAAGAAGAAAGACCTCCCCATTTGACAAAGCATGAAAGCATCAGAAAGCCAGAAAGCATCATTTCCATCATTTCTCCCCCTTCGGCAGCTATAATTTACTCCCCCTGAAATACAAACTTTCTCCCCCTTTGGCAATGCAAGAATCAAGGAGCATTAAAGGATGCAAAACCTCTAAAGTATGATAACTGCAAAGACATATAGTGCAAAAATATGCCAGAGATAATGTCAGAGATTATGTGCTCAGCTCAGTTTACCAAAATCTAGTTCTCACATGAAGAAAATTATCGTGATAGTTTTTGAAACAAAAGCATCACCACTTAGACTAGTAATCTAGCCATGAAAAGGCATTAACTGCTGAAGCTAGCAGTTTTCTACGAAGGAAAGCATATCCAATTTTATGGAGCGTTTAGCAAACTTGTTATGCCATTAATTCAGACTTGTAATTCTTTTGTATTTCTAGGGGTTATTTGCTTGTCCACCATATGCTTCCTAATCACGCCAAGTCTAGGTCAAGAAAAGACTGTTAGAAGCTTATAGCAATGATTTTGGTATACACTAAAATATCCTAGTTCATACCATAGTGCAATGGTAGGCAGACTAGAATAGAGTAGCGCGACAAGGCAAACCCACCTCGATCTTTTTATTTTCAGCACATAAAGCATGCATATCATTTTATGATTTTTATTTTTTTGTGTTAGATTTCCATGAAAAGCATATGAATACCAAGTTGCATTTTGCATCCAAAAGAAAAGGATTCTAGCTACCAGGTAGACAAAAGATAGCCAAAGCAATTTGACCTAAATCATGCAAATATAAGACTAAGCAGTGATAATGTTTTGTATTTTGCAAATTAAATCATGCTAACATGATCAAGTCAATTAAGAAAAAGCATATATGAGCAAATATAAGTCAATGCGATTGCACATAAGCAGAAGCTTATGCAGACCAATTAAAACATGCTCGCCCTCACAAAATGACATAAGGATGACAAATATCAAGTTCCCCACGCAAATAAGCAAATCGATAAGCATCAAGGGGTTTTGTAAAAATATCAGCAAGCTGGTTCTGGGTATAAACATATTGAAGTTCAATATCACCCTTCTAATTGTCGTTTCTGAGAAAATGATATCTCACATTAATTTGTTTGGTTCTAAAATGCTGAACTAGGTTGTTAGCAATATAAATTCCAAATAATTCTATACCAGAAGTACCAGAAGTATAGAAAATGAATAACCTCGAAAATGCAAAGTACCAGAAGTACTTTTCCTATCAATTCTATACCTAGCAAAATCCGGATTTGAATAACCTCGAAGGCATAATGAAGAAGATGCAGAATACCAAATACCGAATTCTAAAGTGTGCTTGAGATACCTTAGAATGTGCTTTACTGCTTGTCGGTGTGAATTCCTTGGCGAAGCCTGAAAACGAGCGCATAGACATACTGCAAAGTGTATGTCTGGACTCGTAGCTGTCAAGTAAAGGAGGAAGCCTATCATGCTTCAGAACTCCTGCTGATCCACGACTTCTCCATCATCGTCCGGATCCAATGCTACCGAAGTAGCGATCGGAGTGGCGAGGGGCTTCCCATCAACCATATCAAACTTCTTGAGCAAGTCCTTGGTGTACTTCGTCTGATGAACGAAGATACCTTGTTTGCTTGTTTGCTTTGCTTGATTTGCAAATCAAGGAAAAATGTAAGTTCACCCATCATAGACATCTTGAACTCCCTGCTCATGGTATCTGCAAACTTTACAACTAAAACATGAGAGGAGTCACCAAAGATGATATCGTCAACGTAAATTTGGACTAGGAGGAAATCTTTGCCATGCTTGAGAGTAAAAATAGTTTTATCAACTGATCACATCAAATACCCTCGCTCAAGACGAAAAGACTTAAGTCTATCATACCATGCCCGAGGGGCCTGCTTGAGTCCATAAAGAGCTTTATGAAGTTTAAAGACTCTATAGAGGTATTTGGGGTTTTCAAAGCTAGGGGGTTGTTTTACAAAAAAATATTCATCTATGAAGCCATTAAGAAAAGCACTTTTTACATCCATTTGGTAAAGTTTCAATCCACGGGATGCAGCAAATGCAAGCATAATCCTGATAGCCTCGAGACGAGCAACAGGTGCAAAAGTTTTAGCAAAATCAATCCCTTCAATTTGAGAAAAAACTCTAAGATACAAGTCTAGCTTTGTTTCTAACCACAGACCTATCCCCCTTGCTTGTTTTTGAAAATCCATTTTGTTCCAATAAAATGAACATTAGGAGGGGGATCTACAATAGTCCAGACTTGGTTTCTCTCAAAATTTTCATGTTCTTCATGCATGGCATTGATCCAACTAGAATCAGATAAAGCATGACTCACATCTAAGGGCTCAAAAGAAGCAAAAAATGCAACATCAATGAAATGAGCGTGAGAACGTGTTACCCTTTGGTCAAGCTCACCAATGATATGCTTGGGAGGATGCATCCTTTGGATGTGGTGTGGAGCCTCATGACTGGATGCAATCTCTCCCTAAACTTGTGTCGGGGAGTGGTCGAAGATGACCGATGTTGAGGTAGATGCTTTGGGGCCTCTTACCGAAGTGATTGAAACGGGGTCTGCTTTGGGAATTGATGTCGGGGGAAGTAGGGGTTTGTCCTCGATGTCTTTGGGATCTTCTTCTACAAAGATGGTCACTTCCATATCCTCTTCACTGGCAAGCTCAAGAGATGGCTAACACAGGGGGTCGATTCATCAAAAGTCACATCACATTACTCGATGACAGTTTTAGTATCTAAATTGAAAACTCGATAGGAGTGACCATGAGTGGTATAACCCAAAAAGATCCCATCTAAAGAACACGACTGTTGGCGTAAAAGATTACGCTAATAGGTTTAGGAAACTAAGTGTTTGACAAACGAAGTGTTTGTTTTAGTAAACTATTCCAAGCCTTCGAGATGGATAATAGCTTGAGATAGTTCGAAGTATTTATTAATATCTGATTATTCGATACCCTTTACAGAGTGAAGAAGGGTATTATAGACCAAATACATGGGAAAAGACTTCTGTTGGCACAACGGATTACGTTAACATGTTCTATAAGATTAAGAACTGACAAACGAAGTGTTTGTGAATGCAGCCTATCTCAAGCCTCCAAATAGGACAATAGCTCGAAGTAGTTCGAAGTGGTGTATTGAATATCTAAATATTCGATCCCCGTTACAAGGTGAGAAGGGGGGTATTTATAGGTAGAACCTCTAAGGAAAAGAACTTTTTACCCCTCAATTACAACCGACATAGTGGAAACTATTTTGGTATCCCAAATAGGGTTAATATGGTAAAATATATTTGAAGGATGCCGACAAAGTAGACGTCCCATCCTTTTGGTGGTTAGCAACTCCAGAGGGGAAGCCTTTCAGAGGGTCTCTTCGGATCGAAGCCTGGATGGACCCTCTGACTTCAAGTCCTTCAACCCGGAGACAAGTCTTACGTTCTGAGATTATGATTTGTCGATATCTTGGAATCTTGAGGATCATGAGGATGAAGTATTTTTCCCCCAATAGTAGCTCCTCGAATACGCTTCTCTAAATAGCCTATATAGCAAGGAGAGCAGTATACACAAGAAATATTTTCTTTCTCAGGGACTTAGAAAAAATTAAAGGTATTATAACCATTCGAAGCGTCCTCAACATCGTAGATATATCGAATCTAAGATTCGAGCTTGAATCTCCGTATGAAAGCTCTGCAACAAAGTGGACCGTTGCAATTGTAGTGCATCGCAAGGAGCCATTTTTTGTGCCGTTACTCCTCAAATAGTCGTTAAGCCTTTCGAGAAGCAACAGATGCAATATTCACCGCGGGTTCACACTTTTTCACCTTATGTTCCCACCTGTCAGTGACGAGGGTTGGATCTGCAAGTGTGAAAAAAGGAGCCCTTAGGTGATCAGATCGGAGCCTGTCGGTCCGACCAACAGGGCTTCACCGGGCCATCAGGCTATTGTCGGCACGGTTGAGAAACCATGTTGAAGAATATGGTTTTGATATTCCAGATGTGATGAGTGATTGTCAACGAAAGTCAGTGGAAGGGAGAGATGAAGACCTGCTAAGTCTGAGGCGCATGTGACTCAGGTACACGGGCAGTGAGCGACGGCCGAGCAGAGGAGCCGCGGAGTCGGGCTGGCCCAATCCGGGTACATGGCTAGGAGCGGCAGATGATCTACTGGTCTGTTGACTGGGTTTGACTCAGGTACACGGGCGACGAGCGATTGCCGGGCTGAGGAAGCTGTGGGGTCGGGTCAACCTAATACGGGTACCCGGTGCGAAGACGGTGGACGCTTTGTCAGTTTCGGCGTAAAACTGACAATCTATGCTTAATTCATTTTTAAGATATTAATATTTAGTTTTTAAATTTAGAATATTTTTATTTGAGTCAAGTAATTTTTATAAGATTAGTTTAGTAATTTTCGGAATTTATTTAGAGTCAGTTTAATTTTACCCGAGGGTAAATTAGTCTTTTCATGTATTAGGATTTTCCTATAAATAGGCCCCTATCCCCTTGGGGATAGATGACTGTTAATTTTTTATTCCGGAGATCAATCTACAGTCCAGCTTTTAGTTTTCGTAGCCACAAATTTCTTTCTCCAGCGAACCGGCGAAATTTCCACGGCGTTGCTCTCTCGCCGACGCAAGTGTGGGCTCCACGCCGGCGTGGCCATTCCGTGCCACCGAAGAGCTACGGCTATTCAGATCAATCTACGGCTATTCAGATCAATCGAGAACATTCTATCCACCAGAATTCTTTTTGTGCGTTGAAGTCAAATTCGTTTTTGCTTTTGGCTGTTCATCCGAGGTATTCATCAAAGAATTGTTTTTTTTCTGTTGGTTATTGTACTGTGCGAATGTGTTTGCCGTCGTCTTGATAGTTCTTTCGAGAGTGCTACATCGCGTGATGAACAGGAACAGTGCAGGCGCACAACGACTTGAACGATGACGCTGGTAAGTTTCTAATCTCCTATTTTTTAGTAGATCATTTTAGAGATAATCATCTATTAATTAATTAGCGGAAAATTTGTTTAGAAATTTTTGTGTTAATCTAATCTGCCAAATTATTTTTAGTAATCGCATATTTTTATTTATATCTGTTTAATCTGCTTATATAAAAAGTAAAGAAAAGTTTATTAGTCGCAGTAGTATTTTTAATTCTAGTGTGTACCTAAAATATTTTAGGTTTTTTCTGAATTAATTTTTGGATGGTCCATTTTATTCAGTTAATTAGTATTTTATTTTTAGATTGCGATCTGAACATTTTATTAATATATTTAGTGTTTTATATTACGTCATTAAATATTTCTAGTAACTATTTTTATTTACCGTAGTATCTCTGTTTAGTTTATCTTTAATATCATTTTAATTAGGACACCGACCATTCTTAGGCTAAACCAGTTTAATTCCTACTATTTGCTTGCTAATATTATTTGTCCTGTTAAATTGGTTGGGTGTTGGGTTTAGCACGTAGTTTAGCAAGAATTTTTAGGCGCCCATTCACCCCCCTATGGTCGCTACTTTTGGTCCTACAAGTGGTATCAGAGCAAGGTTAGGTTTTTTTAATATCTTAACCGATTCTAAACCTAGGTAGTGATCATGACCTCTTCTGGTAAAATCCTGTCCCTAGAAGCTTTTGGCTACACTTATTGGAAGACTCGCATGCGAGCATACCTTATGAGCCAGAGCTCGGACATATGGGAGATTTGTGTTCATCCTAATTTCACCATAACGACTATTGTTGCGGATACTGCTGAAAATGTAATTACCCAGCATCAAAATAATAGTAAGGCGGTGAATATTTTATTTTCTGGTCTAGGTTCTAGTGAGTTTTGAGCA
>JAAALK010000080.1:80412507-80646940 GCA_019279435.1 Zizania palustris | reverse complement strand
GGAGTCCATGATCCACGTGCCCTCCAAGCCTCGATCTGTCGCCTACACATGATAAGAACGTCTCGATCGCTCAGTGCTGGGGTGAGTAAAATAATGACGAGGCATCCAGCACTGAGTGACACGAGTAGTAGGCACAGTAAAAGCAGACGGTCTACGCACATAATAATCAGAATGATGCAAAGTGCGAGGTCTACCTACATGCTGTGAACGAACAACATGTCGAGGTCTCCTACTCTGACGAGGTACAAATCTGCTAGCCCGAGGTCTACCACCATATGGAACATGGTGAAGACCTCTAGGAGCAAAACCTCTCCGAGAAGCACGAGGAGCCTCAAAAGCAGGACGATAGTACATCTCAGACTCATGCATACCTAAAGATGGGTAATGCATGTCCTGGTAACTCATCGCCTGAGAGCGTCGCTCATCCTTGATGCGACGAAAACAGAACCCAACCAAATGACCCGCCCGCTGACAATAGGAACAATGAAACACTCTCCTGGGGGCACTCTCATGGGTCACAGGAGCAACTCTCACAGGCTCCTTGGGTTTTCTCTGTGTGGTTTTCTTGGGAGGATTTTTCTTGGCAGGAGGAGTGGTTTTCTTTTGTGGATGGGTAGGCTTTTTGGCTGGAGGGGTGTCTAACAGAGCTCTCTCTTTCTCTAGGGTAGTGGGAGAGGTGAAAACAGTTTTGGTCTTACTGTCTGAAGGTATCCTCTCAAAACCCAAACCTAGAGCTACCCCTGCTCTGTCAGCACACAACTTGGTCTTGGCCAAGAGCAAATCCATCCTACCCTTTCCCTCAGTGCATTTATTAACCACGGAAGGAGGTATTCATTTTCAGACATGAGGTTTTCAGCTCGCTCTCTAACAGTGCCTAGCTGGTCCTTAAGGGTGATGCAAGTGTCACAAACAGGTTGCACATCCTTAGAACTACCGGCTCTCTCCAATCTAGCCTCTAAATCATGAACATGCTTATCACGTAAATTAATGCTATCGCGTAATAAAGAGCAGTTCATGCAATCAATAACATCATGAGGTCTAGAATCCACCTCCAAAAGCTGCTTCTGTGCAGTCTCAAGCTCAGACAGAGTTTGAGCATGAACAGAACGCAACTGAGCAAGCTCACTCATGACAACAGAACAGGATTCACATTCAGCATCATCAAATTTAGACTTAAGCATGGCATATTCAGTAGAAACATTTTCTAGCCTAAGTCTAAGGTCTTTTCTTTCTCTAGCGGCTTGCACAAGTAATCTATCCTGACCAAGCACTACTTCATTCAGCTCATCTAATTTAATTAGAAGCTGGTCAGATGATAGGTTTACCTCAGATGAGTCAAGCTCATCGCCGCTGTGATCGCTGTCGGCCATGAAGCAAAGGCCGGTGAAGTCACGTCCCTTCTTGTCCTTCTTGTCCTCCTTCCTTGGGGACTCCTCCTCCTCAGAGCTCGACTCCTCAGTTGAGGATGTGTCGATGTCGCTGAGAGCAGCAACAAAGGCTCTGGAAGCGGCCTTGGCTACTTTCTTAGCCATCTTGCCGCGCTTGCCCTTCACAAAAGGCTTCCTCTCCTTTTTGTGGTATTTGGGGCGCTCACTCTCATCTCTCTTCTTGAGCTTAGGGCAATTAGCCTTGATGTGAGAGGTATCGCCACATTCATAGCAACCACTAAAACCACTTCTCCTCTGATCCCGTCTCTCATGATGAAAACGGGTGAACCTCCAGGCAATGAGAGCAAGCTCATCATCAGCTAGAGTGTCCACCTGCTCCTTTGTGACGGAGACCAGAGAAGACAAAGCAAAACCATCTGCAAGAACACAAGTGCCAGAAGTGCTTGGTTCTGCAGTGGTGCCACGGCTAGTGCTAGAAACCAATGCCAATGGCTGTGGCAAAGAGCTTCTGTGCACTGCAAGAGATGCCTTGGCAATCTCTGTGGACTTCAGCTTGCTAAAGAGTTCATCACAGGTCAATGTGCCATAGCCTGTGGACTCCTCAATGCTGGATATCTTTACTTCCCATATGCTACGGTCAAGAGCATAGAGAAACTTGATAGCTCTATCGTGATCACTGTAAGCAAGCGTCCCGTTGGATCGCAAGTTACTCACTATCGCGTCAAAGCGAGAAAACATGGCATCTATAGATTCACCAGGTGCCTGCACAAACAGCTGATACTGTTGATTGTAGGTGCTTTGGCGCCTGGCCTTAATCTGAGTAGAGCCCTCATGAAAGACAGTGAGCGTTGTCCAAATCTCCCTAGCAGTCCTAAGGTGCTGCACCCTATCGAACTCACTTCTACTCAAACTGATGAATAGTATGTTTCTTGCCTTGGAATTGGCATTATACTGATCCTTCTCAGTCTGAGAGGTGCGAGTCTCAGGGATGGAGTATTGTGAGTCCACAATCTCCCAAATTGCATTTCCTTGGCTTAACAAGTAAGCCTCCATGCGCACCTTCCAGTATGCAAAATCAGTCCCATCGAACAGAGGAATTTTACTGCCTCTATCCATGTCGCCAATAGATCACAAAACCGGTTAAGGTCAACTGGTGATCTTAACCCGCTCTGATACCAATTGTTGGACCGGAAACGGCGACCAGAGGGGGGGTGAATGGGAGCTTTTAAAATTTCGGGCTAAAAACTAGCCTTCGGTTTCAGTTCTGTCTTCTGCGGAACAGGCTTCGAACACTACCTTCGAAGGTCTGGTTCGGAGGTACTTCGACACCTTCGAACACAGGCTTCGGAGGAGCAAAAATTCGAAGCCAAGAAGACTTCGCTCCACTTACAACCCTCGAAAACCTACTCTGCTAAGTCAGTGCAGGCTCCGCACACAGGGTGCTTCGAGCAGGCTTCACACTTCACCCTTCGCAAGAGTGGACAGCCCTCTGAGGACTTCGACCAAGTACTTGGCGGCAGCAACTGGTGCTGGGCTTCGTACACAAGGTCTACACGCACACAACCGGACTAAACTAAGGGCTTCGACACAAGAAGCAAAACGGGGCTCGGTCAGGGCTACGCTAGTAAGCAGCGAGGTCTCACCTCGTGTTACACAGAGTGAACGCACACTGACAAAACACACTTCGCACAAAAACAACCTTCGCCTCAACAGGCTTCGGTGCACAACAAAAAGCGAGGTATGCAACGCGAGCTCAGCAAAAGCACAAAGAAGCAGGGCTTCGCCGCTTGAACAAGGAACACAGAAAATGAACTCTTTGGATGTATTACAATCGAAGTGTGGCTACAGGAGCTCAACAGTAAATGCTCAATGTGTTAAATGTTACCTACCGAGCCCCCATATTTATAGCCCACAGTTCACCCAAAGGAAGTGACTACTTTACCCCTAGGGTTTACACAAGATTTGACTCTACAGAACTAAGGGGTACAAAAGGTAGTCCACCTTTATTCTGGAGGCTTCTCTGTCAGCTTTGCAGAGGGGACAGTGTCAGCCTTTTATAGAACAGACAGTGTCAGCCTTTGCAGTCTTTGACTTTCTGCAGCCTCCCATCGCACGCGAGGGTGCGGTAGCTTCGGTGAGAAGCCTTGAGCCTGGTGGCCTTCGCTTCGCCGAAGATGTCCTCCGATACAGTGACGGTTTTGAGCCGAAGCCGTCAAAGCTCTTGAGCCTTCGCACCAACACCTCCGGAGTGGACCACCACGGCTTCGCAGCTTCACCCAGCTCGAACTCCGTCAGTCCGTGTACCGAAGCCATGCAGGCCGAAGCACCACAAGACATCCTCACTCCGGAGCTAGCCTCGCTCCGAAGCCTTTCACACTCCGAAGCCCCACCTTCGGAGTACCACCCTTCGAAGTCCCTCCTTCGTCCAAGGCCTCCGCATGAAGCATTCCATGAGCACTTCGACGCAGTGTCTCTCCCCGAGCACACTCCTCGACGAGCCTCACCCGGACCATGCCTTCGATGCGCCTCGACTTCTGAGACCTTCGTCGGGCACCTTCGAATGTCTCCCTCCAGAGCACACTTCGAACTCCTTGCCTCCACAGAGGACTTGATCCACCAACTCCGAAGTCACTCCATTCGGAGTACCTTCGAAGTGCCTCACCTCCGAGGACTTTGTCTCGGAGTACCTTCAGCCGGAGCCACGCTCCGCACTCTCTGCCTTCACCTGGCGCGCCTCGACCCGAGAACCGACCCGGACCACCTTCGCAGCCACCGTGACGGAGCTCCCCGCTCCCCTGGCATCAAGCCTCCCGCTTGACCCAGGTTCACCTGCTACGTTCGTTCGTCACCTCCGAAGTCCCTGCGCACCACAGACAAACAGACAAGTGTATCCAGTACTCCGGAGACCTCTCCGGGTTAGCAACCTCCGGTACACACTCCGGTGTACTGCCCAAAGTACCGAAGCCTTCGGTACGAACCCAGTCATCGTGTACTGTCGGACCCCTCCGACAAGCACACTCCGCTGCAACAGCTGCAGCAAGCAAACACCGAACACCCTTCGGTGAAACCACCTCCGAACTACCTTCGGAGGTCCAACCTCCGAACCCCCTTCGGAGGTACCCTTCGAACAGAGGGTAAAAAGCCTGTCAATCACTCATCACAAAACACCGAAACCAACCCTTGATTTCTCACTCTTCATCTCCGGCGATGGTGGGGCTCGGGTGCGGCGGCGACGGCGATGGCCTAGGGGCCTAGGTCTCGGCTGAAATGGAAAGAGGAGGGGACGGTGGTCACGACCGTACCTGCGATGGTGGAGAAGGACGTCCGTTGGCGACCGGTGGCGAGGGTAGATGGCGAAGGGTGTTTGGGTGCTTGACGGCGATGGCGATCCGGCGGTCCTTACGGCCAACCGAGGGGTGGCCGGTGACGGGCGGTCGACGGGGATCCCGACGGTGGCGGTGGCGTGGACAGCGGAGGTCGGAGTCGACGGTGAACGGCGGCCGGAGGTGAAGCAGGGCTAATGGCCGAAAAACGGGCGGCGGCGCTCTGGAGTGTTACGGCTAGGGCTTTAGGGGTGTGAGCGGAGTGCGGTGAGAGGAGGGGTTTAAATAGGGGTCGCCGGCAGTGAGGATGGAAGGCTTTACCGAGAAAACCCGAGGTGGTTTCTGAATTTCTCCGGCGAGGCTTCCAAATGCACGGGCTAGCTTCCATATAGGTGAAACCGCGTCGGATGTATAAGGAAAGGGGTCGCCGGCGATCGGGGAACAGGAATCCGGGGTTGATTTGGTGGTTAAGGGCGGCCGACGGCGAAAAATAGAAAGGGGGTCGCTGGTAAATGGAAGGGGTGATCCCCTTCCAACGAAGAAGACGAATCTCCCACCTGTCAGCGGGCGAGCGGGAAGGGAAAGGGCCGACAGGTGGGCCTGGGCGGTCAGTGGCCAAACGAGGGGGGAAGAGGCTGACGCGTGGGGCCATGCTGATGAGTGCACGGGGAAGAGAGAGGGGGAGTGCACCGACAGGCGGACCCCACCTAGCGGTGACACGGAGCTGGGTTGGGCCGGGCTGGAGGCGAATTGAGGGTTGCGGCCCAAGTTTATTTAAATTGTATTTTCTAGTTAAATTAATTGCAGATAATCAATTACTTGTTTAGTGCTTGAATCACTGTTGATAAAATCTTGTAAAAATTCCTAAAAATATTTCTTGACCTCTAGATTCTATCATAAATTTTCCAAGTTGAAATTTGAAGTTTTCCCCTTTGTTTGGCTTTAATGGGTCTCTTTTAGGGTTTTCTTTAATTAAATAAATCACTTAAACTCCAGAAAATTCATTTTTCTTTATTTTATTTATTTTTAAATCTTGGGGTGTTACAATATAACCATACCAAATCACCTGGTTCAAAATATTCTTTTTCTACCTTGATTACAATCAATATTATACTTTGCATTCATAAATTCTATATATTGTTTAGTTGTTTGATGTAATTTAACTAAAAATTCAGCACATGTTTTAGCATCAAAATTCATTTTATCTGAAGATGGTAAAAGAAATAAATCAATAGGAGCATGAGGGTTAAAACTATATACGTCCTGAAATAGACTCATCTTTGTAGTAGAGTGTAATGATCAGTTGTAAACGAACTCTACATGAGGTAAACACTCTCCACACATCCTCAAAATGATCTTCAATGTAGCTCTCAACATTGTTAACAATGTGCGGTTCACTAGTTAATTTTATCCATCTGTTTGAAGATGGCATGTTGTGGACAACACAGGAGCTTCACCCCCAATTTCTTTCATAATGTCCTCTAAAAATGACTCAAGAATTTCACATCATGATCTGAAACAACTGTGTTGGGTACATGATGTAGACGAACGACTTCGTTGAAAAACAAATTAGCATTAATTGTAGCATCATCGCTCTTATGACATGGAATAAAATGAGTTATCTTTGAGAATCAATCCACTACAACAAATACACTATCCCTACCATTCTTAGTCCTAGACAATCTTAAAATAAAATCCATAGAAATATTCTTCCATGGAATGCTAGGAACAGACAAAGGCATATAAAGACCATAAGGATTGAGGAGTTACTTAGCTTTATTGCAAGTGTTACAACGAGCAACATAACACCCCATATCACGTCACATCTTTTCCAAAACAAATGCGAGGTCAGTACATCCTCTATTTTCTTCACTCCAAAGTGCCACACTAATCCCCCTCTGTTGGGGGAAAATACTTCATCCTCATGACCCTCCGAGATTCCAAGAAAATGAGTTATGCGATTAAGATAAAGGCAAGTCTAATCTCAGAGCTCAAGACTTGTCTCCAGATTACAGGGCTCAAAGTCGAAGGGTCCGTCCAGGCTCCGGTCCGAAGAGACCCTTCGAAAGGCTTCCTCTCCGAAGTGGAAACAGCTAGAAGGATGGAACGTCTACCTTATCAACATCCTTCGAACATATTTTACCATATTAGCCCTATAAGGGATACCGAAATAGTATCCACTATGTCGGTTGTAATTGAGGGGTAAAAAGGTCTTTTCTTTAGAGAGTTTTACCTATAAATACTCCTCTTCTTGCCCTGTAATAGGCATCGAATATTCATATATTCAACATAGACTTCGAACTATCTCAAGCTATTATCCATCTTAGAGCCTTGGAATAGTTTACTCAAACAAACACTTCGTTTGTCAGACACTTAATTTCCTAAATTTATTAGCGTAATCTTTTACGCCAACAGTTGGCGCCGTCCGTGGGGAACCTAGTACAAAAACTTCGTTCTCTACCAATCCTTTCCTAGAGCCATGCCTGCTAAGTAGAGCCTATGCACTAGTCCCCTTCGGAGGTCTTCTCAGACCTCTGGGTTGAAATCTTCAAACACCGTCGAGGTCGGAGGACCTTCCGTGGTCCCTCCACCTCAAACTCCCGAAACAAATACTCTTCCTCGAACATACGAAACCCCTCTCGGGACTTCGTCTATGCTTAGAACTAACGGAGCCTCTCTTGTAGATCCAACTATGCTCTGAACTGACTTGTTTAGTTCTCAAGACTAGGAGGTCCCCTCTGGAAGAATTGAAGACCGTCTTGACGATGTGGCAACCCAGATGGCCCATCTTCAGGCTGAAGTGATGAGGTGGAGGCAGGAAGCTGCGGATAGGCTTCGTCCTCAAGCTAGCCCCGTCATCCCAGAGGTGCCTCAAGATGATGACCTCACTGTTTATCCTGAAGCCTCTGAGATTCTAAGAAGCACTGAGAATGCCTCTTTTGATGATGAATCTCCGTTAAACCCCGACTTGCAGAAGGTGCGCTTTGACCCTAAGTTTTGAACTTCGAAGCTCTATAAGTATTCCGGAGATCAAGATCAAAGGGAATTTTCTAGCCCGTATGCTTTAGCAATTGAGGCTAGTGGAGGGGTCCAAGACACAATGGCGAAGTGCTTCCCCCTTGATCTCGAAGGAGTCGCTCTGCGTTGGTTCTGGTCTTTAAAACTAGGATCAATTGGGTCTTGGGAGCAATTAAGAAAGAAGTTCGCAAGCAACTTCCAAGGTACATTTGTGCCCCCTATGTCTACTGGAAGTCTTTTTCAGGTAAAGCAACAACGTGGAGAAACTTTGTGGCAGTTTTTTAAGCGTTGCGCTCATACGAAGTTGTAGATAAGAGGGTTGTCCGCATCATTTGTGGTTGATGTGGCTCGGGAAGGAGTCACAAATGCAGGACTCCTTGACAAGCATCACCAGAAGCATATTTCCTTACTAGCAAAATTAATGGTTTACTTTGAGGAATATGCTAGGTCGGAGGAAGGATGGCTTCGAAGGATGGCTTCATCCTCGCTAACCATCCAAGAAGTTAAACTTGAAGTGAAGACTTCAACTCCTTCACAAGGATACCACTTCGACAATCATCATGACAGATGAAGAGGGCAAAACCATCCTCGTTCCGAAGTTTTGAACATTGCTCCCTCTTCGCCAAAATTTCCCCCTAAGAATCCACAAGCTTCGGGAAGCAAGGTCAGTGGCTGGAGGCCACCAGGGAAGACGGCTGGCAAAGGCTAGGCCTTCTTCTACTGTGTCCACAGTGAGAATCGAAGCCATGCTACCAATGCATGTAAGTCTATACTAGTCTTGAGGAGCGAGTACCTCTAGAGGAGCTCTGGTCTAGGCACTACTGACCGAGCCCCTCCCGAGGCATGTCCGGAGCTGGTACAAACTGTCAAACATGTAGACAACTTCAAAGTCCCAAGACATCCTTCGGTGGCCAATGTTATGCCACCTCTGAAGCAAGAATATACACAAGACCACGACAAAAGAGTGGTTCTTTCCATCTCCGGAGGAGGAACCCTGGGCAGCATGTCAAAAAGGAAAAGGAGGGAATATGTTTGTGAAGTAGGGCATATTGGGACCTCTTCGTCGGCTGCTGAAATGCCCGAATGGTCTCATGTGCCTATATCTTTCTCCTCAGCTGATGCAGCGGGTATAAAATTTCCTCATGCAGACCCCCTTGTTATCACTATTGATATTGCAGGAATAGAAGTTTGAAGAGTGTTGGTTGATGGCGGAAGATCCGCGGATATTATCTTTGTTCAGGCCTTCGACCAACTTTGTATCCCGCGGAAACATCTCCTCCTAGCAGCTCGACCGCTTCAAGGCTTCGTAGGACCTCCTCTCGATGCCCTCGACCAAATAGGACTCAAGGTTGCCTTCAGAGAGGGGCTCCTGGCTAGAACGGAGGAGGTGATTTTTGACGTAGTTGATGCCCCTTATGCCTATAATGTCATCTTTGGAAGAGTCATGTTAAATCAATTTGGAGCTATGGCACATCATAATTATCTATGTCTAAAGATGCCCACACGAGGAGGAGTGCTTACGGTCTTCGGAGACCAAGCTGCAGCATGAAGGGCAGAGTACGGCCATGGTCCACCTCTTGATCCCTGACAGATAAATAATGTGCAAGACCATCCGGAGGATATCCTTGTGTCAAGTGAATTCTCAAAGATGTCCTCCCCCAAGCCAAGCCCCTAAGGAGAAATTGTAACGAAGATCATTGTAAAAGACGACAAAGATTATCCTATCCAGTTTGGCAAGGAATTGCATCTGGAAATTGCTACTTCTCTAGAAGAAGTAGTTAGAGAAGATTTGGATGTCTTTGCCTGGTCCGATGAATATATTCCTAGAGTTGACCGAAGTATCATTGAGCACAGCCTACTTGTCAACCCAAGGGTTCGACCTGTTCGTCGGGGGCTCCGCAAATTGTCAACAGAGAGGGCGAACCTTGCTAAAGCAGAAGTGGAAAAATTGTTCAAGTCACAGATTATTAGAGAAGTGGCTCATACAGAGTGGTTAGCCAACCCGGTCTTCGTCAAGAAAAAGGCCTCTGGAAAGTGGCGCATGTGCATTGACTTCACGTCCTTGAATAAAGCATGCCCACGTGACCCCTACCCCATGCCCCGCATTGATCAATTAGTCGACTCCACTGCTGGTTCGGATCTCTTGAGCTTCCTCGATGCGTACTCCGGATATCATCAAATATGGTTAACACACGAAGACGAAGCCAAGACAAGTTTTGTATCTCCTTCGGGAGTCTTTTGCTATGTAAGAATGCCCTTCGGCTTGAGAAATGCGAGGGCAACTTTTAAAGATTAATTGCTAAAGATCTAGGTCATCAAATAGGTCGTAATGTCGAAGCTAATATGGATGACATTGTAATAAAGAGTGCTTTAAAGCACCAACATAGTCTAGACTTAGCAGAAACTTTTGAGAGCCTCCGAGCATGTGGAGTTCCCCTCAACCCCGAAAAATGTATCTTCGGGGCTCAAGCTGGGAAATTGTTAGGGTATTTAGTTTCGAGTAGGGGGATTGAAGCTAGCCCAACCCAAATAAGTTCACTGCAAAGAATGGCTCCGCCGAAAAATTTGAAGCAAGTTCAGAAGCTTGCCGGACATCTCGCAGCCCTTAGCAGATTTCTGGCAAGGTCTGCATAGCGGAGCCTCCCAATATTCAAAGCCTTAAAATGGTCTGAAGATTTTGCATGGACACTAGAGTACTAGAAGAGTTTTGATCATATTAAAGATTATCTCAGCAACCTTGCAACACTCATTGTGCCCATTGCAGATGAAACTCTTCTCCTCTATCTTGCAGCTATGGGCTCCGCTGTCAGTGCGGTCCTTTTTCGAGAAATGGATTTCAATCGAAAGTTGGTACAAAATCTAGTATATTTTGTATCAGAAGCCTTATCTAGAGCAAAAACCAGATACTCTGAGTTGGAAAAATTCACTTATGCTCTAGCGATGGCTTCGAGGAAATTACGACATTATTTTCTAGCACATAATGTAATTGTACCAACTTTTTATCCTCTAGGAGATATGCTCCGAAGAAAAGATTCTACATAAAGAATTGGAAAATGGGCCATCGAGCTAGCACCCTTCGGCATCTCCTTTGTAGCAAGAACAGTAATCAAATCGCAGGTGGTGGCTGATTTTGTAGCGGAATGGACTCCGTCTGCAGTATGGGCTCCGGAAGAATCAAGCGAAGGAATATGGACCATATACTCCGATAGAGCTTTTCAAGCATCCAGAGCAGGTGTCAGAGCGGTGATAATTTCACCTTCAAGGAAGAAAGCAATGTACTCCGCAAGGCTCAACTTTAAGTCCACCAATAATATTGCGGAGTATGAAGGAATTTTGCTAGGTCTTCGCAAGGCACGTGTCCTTGGTGCTACATGAGTTGTTATAAAAACATATTCCCGAATTTTAGTAGGGCACGTTGATAAAAGCTTCCAAGTTCGACATCCGCAACTTGCTAAATATCTAGAAGAAATCCACAAGATTGAAGCAGTATTTAAAGGGATTTCTGTTCGAAGCATCCCAAGAGCCGATAAAGCACAAGCCGATATCTTGGCAAAAGATGCAGCCTGAGCCATAGATATTCGGGAAGTGGCTTTTTATGAAGAGCTTGCCTCTCCTTCGGTGCCCCAACTTCCTCCTGCGGAGGACCTTTGCATATCGAACACCGACTGGCGGAGTTCAATTATGGAATTATTGCAAGGCGAAGCTAATTTTCCCGAAGGCCCGAAACTATCAAGAATGCAGTTAAGAATCCAGAATTATCATATTATCAACGATATTCTTTATAAGGACGGAGTATGTTCTCCCCTACTCTGATGTATTTCCCAAGATGAAGGCCAAGTTATACTTTGAGAAATTCATGAAGGCCTTTGTGGTAGCCATCTTGCCCCTCGAGCCTTGGCAGGGAAAACACTACACCAGGGGCTTTATTGGCCTACAATAGTAGCTGATGCAGAGGCTTTGATCCGCACTTGCCAAGGTTATCAATGGATGGGAAGATAGAGTCATTGACAACTAACACCCCTTCAAGTTATTGCTCCGGTGTGGCCAATGGCCCGGTGGGGTATGGATCTCATTGGCCTCTTCCCAATGGCAAAGGAAAGTTTAAAATTTGCAGTGGTAGCAATTGAATATTTTTCTAAGTGGGTTAAAGCAGAAAACCCTCACAGCTATCACTTCAAAAAATATACAAAAATTTTTCTAGCAGAATATTATATGCAGGTTCAGAGTGCCCCGACAACTGACAATCGACAATGGCACCCAATTTGATGCCGAACACTTCAGAGAATTCTGCGAAGGTCTTGGCATTGAAATGTGTTTTGCAGCTGTCCGCTATCCTCAATCTAACGGAGCCATCGAGCGAGCTAATGGTAATATTTTATCAGGACCAAATCAAAGGATAGTCAGATTGGCAAAGGAGCTGTGGACCGAAGAACTCCCGAAGATTTTATGGTCCATTCGGACCACTCTAGCAAGGTCCACAGGCTTTACCCCTTTCAGGTTACTATTCAGAGATGAAGCCATGACGCCGACAGAGCTTAAAGGAGGATCTCTTCACACCATCGAACCTGAAACGGAAAATGAAAGACAAGCTTTGCTGGACCTAACTGAAGAAACAAGGCTTTGAGATGTTGTTAACCTAACGAAGTATCAACATCAGATGAATACTTGGTATGATCCAAAAATTAAACTTAATAAACTTAAACCAGGTCATTTAGTTGTGCAAAGCATTATCGCACTGGGGAAATTAGGAAATAAAAAGGAAGGGCCATATATCATCCTTCGTTCAGGACGCCCGGATCTTTTAAGTTAGCTAATTTAGAAGGTGAAGAGTTAAAACATGCATGGCATGCAGAGCACCTTAAGTGATACTTCGCATAGGGGCTCCTTGTAATCATTTTTAAATACTTTCTAAATGAATAAAGCTCATGGTTCGAATAATGCATACTTCTCAAAATAATTCCTACTCCTAGTAGATGCATTAGGAGAACGGAGTTAATTGCGAAGGTAAGTATTATTCATTCGAACCAGTTTTACGTACTTCGAGCCACCGGTTCGAAGTATCCGTCAAGGTGGAAAAGCTACATATAAGCGGATTCGAAGCCACCAGCTTGATAGCATCCGTAAAAAGAGTCCAAAGAGACCAAACTCTATGGATTCCAAGCAATTAGCTTGAAAGCATCCGTAAAAAGAGTTGAAAGAGACCATAAAAAGCGTATTCCGAGCCACCGACTTGATAGCATCTGTAAAAAGAGTCTGAAGATTCCAAAGAGACCAAACAATACGGACTTCGAGCAATTAGCTTGAAAATGTCCGTAAAAAGAGTCCAAAGCGATCGTCATATTCGAAAAAGGGTACTAAGTTACCATTTCTGAACTCCGAGCCAATAAGGTCGAAGTCATTTTCAAGGTCCCTAGTGACCATCTATTCGAATTTTGGATTACAAATCTTTAATTCTTCATTAATAGAGGCTCCGAGCCACCAAAATAAAATTATTGAAAGTGTAGTCTTAACTAGCGTCGTTGTGCATAACCACCTTCGATCGAAATTTGAAGGTGCTTACCCCCAAAGAGGGCCTAGGAGATGACAAGACAATTTCAAAGCATTTTAGTTTATATTACTCAACAGATTATATTACATTAGGAAAATTTTTTATCTAAACCTAAATAAAAGTGGAGACCTCTCCGACCTCTAGAGCTACCTCTAGGGCCAGTTCGGTCTTCAGAACCTGAAGTTCTCAGGACCATCCTTTTGGTCAGACTACCCTTCTTCTTCGAAGCCCCTAGTTTTTTCTACTCTTCTTGAAGCTTGGCCTAGGTTAGAAGCCATTCGGAGCTAGCCTCCGTTTGGTCTTCAACTTGATACTCTGAGTCGGACCAATCTACATATTCTGAAGACGAAGATACTACTTTATCCTCTTCTTTAATAAAACAAAGGACTTCGCTATGAACATCAGATGCTATTTCTCTGTGCTCCCCTCAAGGAACAGAAAATCACGAGTGCCTATAAGGCCTTAAGCTTTCGAGAATAGCCCATTGTTGGTGAAGCCCTTCATTAAGCTCTAATACTTCGAGATCAGGATCCGAAGCATGTGGCAAAACCGAAAAACAAACATCCAAGCAAAGTCTTTTCATTCATAAATTCTTCATTCATTGAAATAAAGAACATTACAGTCTTTTGTACATAATAAAGCACCGTAGAAGCTAGACCTTCGGGTGTGGAGGCAGAGCGGTTGGCGGAATCGGAGCCGATCCATGCCTTGGCCAGAGCTTTGTTGTTTGCTTTCCAGGTCGCCCGGAAGGCTTCCCAAGCCAAAGCCACGTCCAGCGATGGTCAGAGCAAGCCTTCATCAGCGAATCTTGCCGGTGTCGAACCCTTTACCAGAGCAACAGAGACCCCAACGGATTCAAGGTGACGAAGGGTTCCGATCCTGGCTACTTTCCCGGAGATTTCTCCATAACGAGTACCAGAGCCTTTCATCATCTTAGCCGCCGCTTGGATCATCTTGAGCTTTCGGTCGAGAGGATCGTCCGCCGCAGCCGGAGAAGATAGGCACACCGTTCCAAAATATTCCAAGACACCCCTGAGGGTGTCCATGGTCTGATCAACCACAAAGAAGTACCTCGTCTCGGCCCTTGTCAACTCGGTAGTGATGGATGAGAGTTCAACTATCTTTGACATTAAATAATTCTTCTAAGACAGCGCTTGCTGAAGCGCCCCTCGGAGTTCAACGAGTTTAGCTCTGGAAGATGCCTCCACTGCTCGAAGCTTCTCAACTTCAGCCCTCAGCACCATACGCTCCGCTTGAAGTTCCTTTATCGAAGAAGCTAGGCCGGCATGAGCTTGCTGCTCCATTCGGAGTGCTTCTTCTACTGTGGCCTTCATCCTCTGCTCCTCAAGGAGTTATTCCTCAAATCGCAGGGACTTGTCTTCGGGGCCTTTAAGGGCCCTTTGAAGCGTTGTAACCTTCCTTTTGAGTCGATTAGTCTCGAGCTTGTTGGAAGTCGCTACCACTCTAGCAAGAACAAATTGCTGCAAAAAGAAAAGTAAGTACGATATAATTTCAATGAATTAAATGTAATTTATGTTTATTGCATACCTAGAGGGTAGCCCTTTCAAGGGCTAGGTCTAGCTCCGATCCACTGGCCTTGCTCAACGCGGAGACCAGCTCGGAGTTGCCAACCTCTTGGTTTTTTTCAGCCAAGGGCTGTAGAAGAGACCGGAGCCCTGTCCGCTGCTCCAAGAATGGAGCCAATAGTGAGAGCCAGGACAGAGCTCTCTGGTCATCTTCGGCGGGATCTTCTTCCGAACCATCCATCGAAGGTTCGTTCATCGATGGCGTCGTCATCAAAGAAGGGAGAGGCCCAGGCCAGGTCTTGCCTTTACCTCTCCCTAGTGCAGCAGCCGAAGGGACCACCACCTCCATCAGAGTAGATCCCCTACAGGGGTGACCCCCTAAGTTGAACCAGCCCCAACATAAGCAACTGTCGTAGCTGGAGCTACCTCTTCTACCGGAGCCTCATCTCCAACTGGAGCCGAAGCTCCATCTTGGACCGGAGCCATATTGCTCCCCAAAGTATCTACAAACATAAGGTATTTCGTCAATTATCTAAAACGATATTGCCAATACAATGAAATTATTTCAGGTACATCAAGAAATAAAGATCGAAGGTTTACCTCCATCTACACTTTGAGGGAGAATTACGGGATCCCCCAGAAATTCGTACATTCTGAGGTACTCCTAATTGTCCTCACCCGAAGTTTGGGCTGGAGTAGCAGACGTTGAGGCCCTTACCTCCACCACCACTACTCCGATCACTGGTGAACCGAGGCCTTCTGGCTCCGTTCCCTGAACCCCGGTGGGTTCGGTGTTGATCGCCACCTCCTCTTTGGTTCTCGGTGTTGCTCTGACTTCTACCTGAGGTGGATCCTCGGTCTCAACCCAAGAATCCTCTTTGCCACCTTCCATCAAGAGAGCTTCCAGCTCCTTTCCCATCCGGACCTCTGAGGTATCCTCCTCTTCCAACACCTCCGAAGCAGCACTCTGAATCTAGAGCGAAGACGAAGACACCGGAGGTGACGGGAGTTTGGCTTTCCGTGTCACCTTCTTCACCGGAGTCCTCGCTGCCTTGGAGGTCCTAGTAGCAGCCTTCCTCTTTCGAGAGACTAGGCCTGCTGGATCGAAGATTGGAAGAGGAGGAGCTCCCATTCTGAGCGTGCTCCATACTCGCTTGGAGCGTTCTCAGCTCCCCACCAGCTCAATCCTTTGCTGCTTCTCCACTATGGTAGGGGCTGTGAGCACTCGTTCCGCAGCCCGAGCTATCTTCTCTAGATCCAACACCAGAGGAGCCGCTGAAATAAGGTAACAATCTATTGAGAAAATTGTAGATATTCTAGGACTAATCTGAATGCAGGAGATGTTGAAGTATTACCTAGAGCTTGAAGCTCCCCCTCCGAAGTGCTATGGAACACAACATGCCAGTTGACCCCAAGTGGAGGTATTGAGAGGGTGATGAACTCCTCCACCAAGTCTTACATACTCATGTGCTTGGCCACTGAAGACAATAACCCAAGTCGTGTTGAGAGCAGACTTGAGTCCGTAGTCACCTCCGCCTCCCTCCTGTACCATATCTCTTGCAGGGGGCCCGCTAGGCTATAGTCTTCTCCAACCTTGGCATAGAACCACCGGAGTATCCAGTCGGAATACCACCGGTCGTTGATTGCTTTTGTAGGAAAATTCTTCACATGCCCCTTCCGGAGGTGAAAGTTAATGCTTCCGAAGGCCACAAGTAGTTTGGAATCTCTGGGCCCATCATGTGTCTTAGGTTGGCATGAAGCTTCGTGGGTTGCCACGAACACTTCGGACCTTCCTTCGCACCCTTCAACTTGGAGGGACCAGTCGAAGATTGCTAGCCTGGCTATGGCATTCAGAGACAGTTGCTGCAAGGTGACATGTAACATCTCTAGAACCTCCGTCAGGAAATCAATTGAAAGAAGTCCCAGTCCTGCTTCAAAGAAAGCTTCGAAGACAACTACATCTCCGCTCCTCGGCACTGGTATCATCTCTTCCCCAGGGATCCAGGTCCTCATTCCTGGTCCCAGCTTGCCATTCAGCGCTTCTTCAATGGACTCCGTCGTGCTGGTCGATCGCCCCAGAAAAATGTCTACTTCAATGGCTTCTTTGATGGCGGACAGAGTTCTCGCAGATCCTTAGGCCAGGAGCCACCCGAAGCTCCCACCATTGTTGCTGTTGTAGATGCGGCCCAAGCTTTGTCGCTGCGCCAAGGTTGCTGCCGCTGTCGACACTTTCGCACTGGTTCTCGCCATTGGTGGAATACTCAAGAGTCAGAGAGAAAAGTTGAAGATGAAAGTGTGGAAATGTCAAAGCACAGAAGCTCTGTAAATACTTTTCACCATTGATCACTTTACCCTTTTATAACGGCTTCGTTCTCATTCGACGTGATTAGTGCATGATTTAACATTTGCAGATCCAACCCGCATCAATGATAGGTGGGGCCAAAAGGTGAAGTAATGTGAACCCGCGGTAAAACTTTTGCTGTTGTTGCTTTCTCGAAAGGTCTAACAGCTATTTGAAGGGTAACAGTACAAAAGTAATGGCTCTTTGTGATGCATTGTTTTCATAACGGTTCACTTTCTTTTAGAGCTATCATACGGAGGTTTAGGTTCGAAGCCTAAATTCTATATGCCTCCGATGCCAAGGATGCTTTGAACGGTTATAATACCTTGAATGTTTTCTAAGTTTCTGAGCATTAAAATATTTCTTGTGTATACTGCTCTCCTTGTTGTACAGGCTATTTGGAGAAGCGTATTCGAGGGGCTACTATTGGGGGAAAATACTTTATCTTCATGACCCTCTGAGATTCCAAGCAAATGAGTTATGCGATCAAGATAAATGCAAGTCTAATCTCGGAGCTCAAGACTTGTCTCCGGATTAGAGGTCTCAAAGCCGAAGGGTCCGTCCAGGCTCCGATCCGAAGACACCCTTCGAAAGGCTTCCTCTCCGAAGTGGAAAACAACTAGAAGGATAGAACGTCTACCTTATCAACATCCTTCGAACATGTTTTACCATATTAGCCCTATAAGGGATACCGAAATAGTATCCACTATGTCGGTTGTAATTGAGGGGTAAAAAGGTCTTTTCTTTAGAGAGTTTTACCTATAAATACTCCCCTGCTCGCCCTGTAATAGGCATAAAATATTCAGATATTCAACATGACTTCGAACTATCTCAAGCTATTATCCATCTCGGAGGCTTGTAATAGTTTACTCAAACAAACACTTCGTTTGTCAGACACATAATTTCCTAAATCTATTAGTGTAATCTTTTACGCCAACACCCTCCATGTGCCTCCTGCAAAAATAAGAGACGAATAGATCCTGCTAGAACACATAATTTGTTAGTGCGATACAATAATCCATCATTTAGAATGTATTTGTTCCAAGTCCTTCCCTCATGACAATGTGGAAATGCTTCTTTAAAATCAAGATCAGTGGCATATAATTCTTTTATCATCTCTAATCAAGAAATTTTATAATCAAGCTGATAAAATATGGTATAACGTCTAGATAAAACATCAACAATCACATTATCTTTACCTTTCTTAAGCTTAACGATCTATTGAAAAGATTCAATAAATTGTACCCATTTAGCATGTCATTTTTTATAATCAAGCTGATAAAATATGGTATAACGTCTAGATAAAGCATCAACAGTCACATTATCTTTACCTTTCTTAAGCTTAACGATCTATTAAAAAGATTCAATAAATTGTACCCATTTAGCATGTCGTTTATTCAGATTCGCTTGACTTCTAATATGTTTCAATGATTCATGATATGGATGTACAATGAATTCCTTTGGCCATAAGTAATGTTGCCATGTTTCTAATGTTCGAACTAAACCATACAATTCCTTATCATAAGTTGAATAGCTCAAACCATCTCCAGACAAGTTCTCACTAAAATAAGCGACCAACTTACCTTCTTGTATCAACACTCCTCCAATTCCAATTCTGCTTGCATTACACTCAAGTTCAAAAACCATACTAAAATCAGAAAGTCTGAGTAGTGGTGCATGAGTCAACTTCTGTTTAAATAGATTTAAGGAGTCTTCATGTACTTGTCCCCATTGGAAAGGAACACCTTTCTTTGTGAGTTCATTCATGAGTATGGCAATGGTGCTGAAATCTTGCACAAATTGTCGATAGAATCTAGCTAATCCTAGGAAACTTCGCACCTATGTAACCGTTCTAGGACTCAGCCAACTCTTGATTGCTTCTATCTTGGTCTAATCAACTTCATCGCCCTGTGGGGTCACAACATAACTAAGAAAGAAACTCGATAGGTGCAAAAAGTGTACTTCTCTAGGTTACCAAACAAATGTGCATATCTTAAAGCAATAAAAATAGCATGTAAATGTTCCTCGTATTCACTTAAAGACTTGTTGTAAATAGGATATCAACAAAATAGACTACCACAAATCGGCAAATAAAATTGTGAAAAAGTTCATTCATGGGCCGCATAAATGTACTAGGTACATTAGTTAAACCAAAATGCATTACTAACCACTCATACAAACCAAAATTAGTTTAAACACGGTCTTCTATTCATCACCCAATTTCATTATTATTTGTTTGTAGCCACTTTAGAGAATACAATAGACCCACTCAATTCATCAAGTATGTCATCTGATTTAGGAATAGGATGGTGAAATTGAATAGTTGTGTTATTAATGGATGTACAGTCAACACATATGTGAAATCGAATAGGTACCAAAATTACTAGAATAGCACAAGGACTAAGAATTTCTCGTACGTACCCTTTGTCAAGTAGGTCATGAACTTGACGTTGAATCTCCTTGATCTCTTCTTGGTTAGTCCTACATGACACATGGTTTGGTAATGATACTCCCAGAATCAAATTGATCCGATGCTCGATTTCTCTCATGGGTGGCAATCCCGAGGGCATTTCGCTTGGAAACACATCAACAAATTCATGTAATAGGTCAGCATTAACATGCAATAAAGAGGTCGATAAATCATCAAGTGTAAAGAAAACCTCTTTGCAAATTAAAGCATAATAAAGAGAGTCATGGGTGATTAATTCTGAAATTTCAGATATAGTAGCTACTATAGAAGCACCATTAAATTTAACTGTCTTTCTCATGTGTGACTCATTCTTTTTTCCTTTTAGATGGAAAAACATATTTATCTACTTTCTTATTTTCAATCATTGACTCACTCAATTTTCTTGCATGTTTAGCTCGTACTACATCATCTTTTAAAATTTTAGTAGGGGCCATTGGTATCAATATCTTCTTACCATTGTGTGTGAAATTGTACGTTTTAGTTCTCCCACGGTGCAAAACAAATTTATCATACTCCCAAAGCCTACACAAAAGTAAGGAACATGATTGCATAGAAACAACATTTAAATTTTCACTGTCATGGTAATTTCCTATTGAAAACTATATTCTTACAACTTTACTTACTTTTGACTCACCACAAGAATTGAACCACTGGATGGAGTAGAGATGTGGGTGTGGCTGTGTATGCAACTTAACTTTCTAGACCAAGTCTGAACTAGCAAGATTGGTACAACTCCTATCAATGACAACATGACATGCTCTCTCTTTAACAACAAAGTTTGTTTGAAAAAGGTCATGGTATTGTTTTGCTTTGCCTCCATTTGAGCACTCAAAAGTTGTTGTGCAACAATGCTCAAATATTTTCTCGTGTCGTCCACGCCGATTTATTCTAATTCATGATCGCTAGGTGGGTCATCTCCATCTACGTTACTTGCATGATTAGTGGAAAGTACTAATTCATCTTCAATTTCACTTGCTCTAGTGTACTCACAATTTTCCTTAGCAATTAGCACCATCTGGTTTGGACAATCATGTTGCACATGTCTCAAACCCTTGCACTTGAAATATTGAATATCTCTTGTTCATCCCATGGAATCAATTGACGATGAACTTTTTGTACGTGTCGGTGCTTGAACTGACTTACTTTGGCTCCTTGTTTGGATGACGATGGTGCTGCTGAATGCGTCCTGTCAGTGGAGGTGAAGAAGGCTGAAACATAGTGCTCAGATTAGTCTTGGTATATCCCTTGGAAAGCCTTGATGTAGTCGTACTCCTAAAATTGTTCCTTGACATATTCTTCCTTACAGTTCCTTCTCAGCCAACATAGCAATATGGAATAATCGATTAAGAGAGTATATTCTTTATAATCAATTATGTCTTGAATTTCTCTTATCCTCCTCATCTTCTTCTACCCCGTAAATACTCAACCACCACCAATTTTAGGGTTTGGATTTTTTCATATTTAATCTAGCACTTTGCAGTTACTCTACATGTGGAACACCAACTAGTGTTGATTCTTTCATTCACAATTTTAGATTTTGTTTTCCTGGTTCTTGTGAATTTCTTCGATTGTTTGCAAGAGAAATAAAATTCGTGGTAAGGTCCACTATGTTTGAGAGGGATTGATAATGACTAGACATACGGGTGTAGCGATTACAAGGTGAACTTCCGGTGATCGGTGGCGTGAAAACGTCAACGTCAAAACGTTGACAAATCAAACATATTTGTATATTGGGTACCTACGCACATCACGTGAGTACTCATACCTCCCTAACTACTCTCATAAAATGAAGGTGATGAAAAAGAAAAATTTGTTGAAGACTCCACCCTAGAGGGATTCGTGCAAGACAAAAATGAATATGTAGGTTTTTAGAGTTTGAGACCTAGTTGCCAAACACCAGTATACGATTGTGTTGTTTTGTATTGTTTCTAGAACTCCATCTCGAACATTATTATTATAAATTTATCTCACATGGTTTTTTTTCCAATTTTTTATGGAAATATGTGTCTTTTAATTTGATCTGTAGTTATGTACACTCTTAATACCTAACATTAAGTAGGCCCAGCATATTTGAAGGGCAGCTAAGAATCTAATGAAAGCTAAGAACAGCAGCAATAACAAGCCAAAACCATGCCATGCACTGAATCCATACTAAAATATACTTTGATCCAATGATTCTCTATGCACAATTGACTCTATTTAATATGTAGTGTCGTTTTTCACCTTTTGTGTTGAGGAACTTTTAGAATATACTTTGATCTGCCACATCCACCGCCTCCGACCTTTGTTTCTTCGCTACCCTGGCCGATGCTCATCCACTCGGTAGCTCCTCATTGTTGGCAATGGCTCACATGCCAGTTGGGTCCAAGCGCGAAACGGAGCAGACGGAGCCTCATGACAAAAAAGTGGGACGGCTCTGTCCGCTCATTTTTAGGGACGGGAGGATCCCTCTTTTTGTATAATATTCCCGAAATATTCTCTTCATGGGATATACCAATCCTACCTGTCACTTAACTAAATAGATTTAAAAATTAGCTCATCCTATTTCATCCCACTCCGTCCAAATCAAACGGACACTAAGAGGCCTAGATGGCCCGTTGAAATTTTTGTATTAAGGCTGCATGTCAACAGGCTTTTCTTTAGGGCTCCTTTTCTTTTGGTAATCTGGCATGCCGATTGCGCAGTGCACATTACATAAGCACTAGGGATACTTCTTCTTTTAGCCCTCTTTCAATCAATCACCAGGTACGGAGCGAAGTGAAGGATACTGCTTCCAACCAGATCCAAGCGAGCAAGCCAGGTATATGTTGCTTTCTCTCTGCCAGTGACTGCGACTTCTAAACTCTCTTTCATGCCACTAGGGGCGCTTGGTTCTATGGATTAAAGTTTAATCCGTGTCCATCGAATGTTTGTACAATAATTTGAATAATTTGAAGGATTAAATGTGAATTAATTATAAAATTAATTATAGAATCAAAGGATTATAGACGAGATAAATTTATTAAGCCTAATTAATCTATGATTAACAAATGTTTATGGTAGCATCACATTATCAAATCATGGTGTAATTAGACTCATTAGATATGTCTCGTGAATAATCTACCGATTATGAATTAGTTTTATAAATAGTTTATATTTAATACTCTAAAATAACATCTACATCCGATGTGACGGGACTAAACTTTTAAACTAAAGAACCAAACAGCTACTTAGCACACGTACGATATTTGTGGAAATTTTGAAATTTGTACCATCGCTGATTCTCTGCTAGTGGTCAAAAGTCCAAACTATTTGAATGATTGGTATGAAAAAAATTTCAACAAAAAATCGGCGATGTATTGTTGCAAGGATGTAAGTATCCCGCAGAAATTCAATTGAGATCACGACGCATGCAATAAGAGACAAGAAAACAGAGATAAATTTCAATGGATTGGCCTAGGACAGTGAAAGTGAAAGCTACCATTAGGTTCATCTGCTTCCAGTCCTTGTCTTGCTTTGTCAACTAGCTAGGGGAAACAAATGGGCAGCAGCAGCCCGCGGGCCCCGGCATCGTGCCCCGACGGCCCATGCGACGGGTGATAATTTGTGCGCCGTTAATGATGGCCGGATGGCGAGCTCGCTGTTCCTTTCATGAAATATTGAATGGCCATAAACATCTGTATCCCATTACCCTAGTGTAGTCTGAAATCTATCTCCCTGTTCCTCTAGCTGCCGCGAAAATTTTGAGATATCTTGAAAATCCAGGACGACAATTCCAAGCACAGACCAAAGCAACTGTAAGTTTCCGTTGCTTTGTAGTTGCAGTTCTTTTGGCTGATGATTTCTTTCTTCTTTACTTGTCTGTTCTGGCCCTGTTTTTGTAACCAAATCTTGTGTACTTATTGCAAAAATGATTTCCATGCTGAATTTCTTTCTGTTCAGACGGTTGGGTGATTGGGTAGCCGACATGGAGACGTTCCTGCCAGCGATCTTGAGCGACCTCCTGGGAAGGTCCATCTCTTTCCTGGTGCAGCGATGCCGGAAGCAGAGCAGCGCGCGGGACGACCTCGAGAAGCTTCGCCTCGCGCTGCTCAGGGCGCACGTCACCATCGAGGAGGCTGAGGCACGGCTCATCACCAACCAGGCTATGCTCCGGCAGCTCGATGTGTTAAGGGAAGCCATGTACAGTGGCTACTACATGCTCGACACCCTCACATACCGAGTCCATGCGGAAGAGACGTGCTCATCTTCGCCGATTGTGCCGTCCAGGTTCAATCCCGCAAAGCGCCTTCGCCTCATCACCGTCGACGACGGCGCTGAAGAGCTGCGGCGCGTGGTCGACAACCTCGGGAGTATGATCGACGACATGAGGGAGTTCGTCGTTTTCCTCAATGGTTACCCTCGCATCAGCTGTCAGCCTTACAGCGTGCACCTGCTCCTTGACAAGCTCATGTTCGGTCGGCAGAAGGAGGTGCAGCTGGTCATCAGCTTCCTGCGGCAGCCAGAGGTTTGTGGCAATGGCGTCAGTGTGCTGCACATAGTTGGCGTTGCAAGGGTCGGCAAGAGCACTCTCGTCAACCATGTCTGTCACAACGAGAGGGTGCGCGACCACTTCTCCTCTATCGTCTTCTTGAGCCGAGATGACCTCGAAGACATGGGAGATCATCATGATCTGATGGTCAGTCATGGCAGCCGTGCCTCTCGTGGAAGCTCGCTTGTTGTCGTCGACCTATCCGAGGACCAGGAGCCCGTGGATGAGGGGGCATGGAGGAGGCTGCGGTCATCGACAATCTGCAGGTCGCGTGGAAGCAAGATCATCGTCACGAGCAGATCAATGGAGGCTGTCCGGAGTATCGGGCAAGCACACACAATCGAGCTCAAGTTCCTGCGCGAGGATGCCTACTGGTACTTCTTCAAGGGGCTCGCATTCGGCAGCGCGGACCCCGAGGACCACCCAAAGCTGGCGTCCATTGCCATGGACATATCGGCAGAGCAGAAGGGTTCTTTCATAGGCGCGAGCATCGCCAGCAGCTTGATGAGATCCAACCTGGACGCCCATTTCTGGAGCAGGATCCTCAAGAACATGAGGGAGTACACGCAGAAGCATCGCGGCCTGTTTGGCAAGCATCCACATGACCTGCTGCGGAAGAACCACCCTGTGTATCTGTGGAGATTAGCTGAGAGTTCCAAGATTTTCATGTGCTACGCCTCCTACACTGCATGCCTTCCCAGCAGGACATTCCCAGGCTAACGTTTCAGGACGTCCTGTCTGGTAGTGCTACACCCCATGGGAGATTCGAGGTCCTGGCATGTAGGTCACAGATACCCCCGTGCCATAGCTACGTGATGTGCTGTTCCCTGGAGACACCACCTCGTGTCGTTGATAAGAAGAAGCGTGATAGGCAGCTAGCTACTTGATTGAACTCATGATCTTATTGCCCATTTGTGTTGCCATTGATTTATCTTCTCCTTCGAGGAAAAATGTTTGGGTCTGTTGCAACTAGGGATGAAAGCGATTCTAATAGATTACGACCGTATCTAGAAAGGCATATTCGAATCTAGATTTTTTTATTTTGATATGAATTCGGAAACAGATTCGCATAAGAAACTGATATGATATCAATGATATCCAATGTATATGGATTTGGACTCGGATAATCCGAATAAATCTTATTTGGATTACCACTACAAGAAAACAGGAAACTTCTATCGGCCAAAGCCGACGGAAGTTAGGCCAATATCGACGGAAAAAAGCTAACTTTCGTCGGCAAAACACTAACTTCCGTCGGCATTTGGCCGACGGAAGCGTTTAGATGGAAGTTAGCTAACTTCCGTCGGCCGCCGACGAAAGTTAGCTAACTTCCGTCGGCTAGGCATCGCCGACGGAAGTTATACGTTTGACGTGAAAAAAAGCAGTAACTTCCGTCGGCTAAATATAGCCGACGAAAGTTAACTACTGATAACTTCCGTCGGCTGATTTTAGCCGACGAAAATTAAGCTTTTTTTGTATTTTTGTTTTATCCAGACGTGCATCACAGCAGCAGAACAATTCAAATTCATTTAGAAACATACTCATCAGAATTTCACATTTCAGATTATACGTTCCAGAATAGAATTTCACATTCAAATCCATCCAAATATATCCTCTATACAGAATTATCCTCTAAAGAATTAATTACAACATGAATCACATCTAGTATCCTCATTCAAATACAGTATACAACAATAGCTGTTAATTGGGAAAGCAACACAGATTGAACTCTCAAGTAATTTGCAGAAGATGTTTGAAATTACTCTTTGTGACAATTGAATGTTCACTTTGCTCCTTGGGCTTAATCCAAACCTTAAAAAAAGGAAATCCAATGATCAGCTTGCAATTTAATTGATAATATTAACATAAAAGAAGAAAACAAAATGAAATTGTTTTTAGAACATTTCAGCAGAACATAATTTCACATCCAAATATCAAACCATATTTCAGATTACATGTTCCAGTACCTGTCTTTTAAATACATATTGTATTACAGATGACATGATCTAACAAGAGCTACTGCATGAGGAATTGCCTAATAGAAGTAACATAAGTCTTTTAAATACACTTGCATGTATAGTTTTCAGTAAGTTACACATAAATTACTAACAAAATCAATGCAATGGATGGGTCAACACGGGATACTCAAAATCAACACAACTAAACCAGTTTTTATTGGCAACATATTGCTATCTACCACAAGAAACTGGGAAAATAAAAGAGATGTGATTGACACCTCATACCAGATTATCAAACAAATATAAACTCATGAAATGAACAAACTTGCAATCACATCAACCGGTAAATTACTGTGTTAGAATAGTTGTACAACAGTACTCCAAATAACTCAAAGAACACTAGTAAAATTGAACAATAGAACAATTCACTTTTAATAAAACTAAAATTCTTGCCAGAATATATATGCATTCACAAGCTACTTACTGACTTGCTTAGGAGCATCACAAGCAAAAGGCTTTAGGGCATCCATAGTAACAATCACATAATATTTTACTAAAGTAATTGCACGGGCCACATCAAAAATATGAAACTCAAATCTAAATACTACAGCATTAAGCGTTTTACTGAAGCATTTCCCAATACATAGGCACAAGCAGCCTCACCTTGAGCTCTGCCACGAGCTCCTCGCGCTCCAGCCCCATGGAAAATTGTTCAGGCCTCGCCGCAGTGGCTGGAGGAGCTTCCTGTGGAGGCGCGGCCGATGGACTCGTCGATGCTGTCGAGGCTTGGCTTCCACGGAGCTGGCCGCGCGTAGCAGGAGCGGTGGCCTGGCCCGACGACGGCGTCGGCTGGTCGTGCTGCTCGGGCTTGGAGCTTTGGGTGGGGGCATGGTGCCGGCCGGAGAAGAGCGTGTCGATGGGGTTGGGGCCAGCGGTGGAGGCGGCGCCTCCCTTGCTGGCGAGTGCGGTGAGGCGGTTCATGAGGCAGGCGAGGTCGACGGTGGAGGACTCGGACTTGAAGATGGACTGCGGGAGGAGGAAGTAGACGGTGTCGGGCTGCAGCGCGTCGTCCGGCCGGAACGGTCCCCGCCCCGGCTGCATCAGGTGCGCCGACGAGCACAGCACGTACCGCTGCTGGTCCGCCATGTTCCCCGTCGGGGCGAAGCAGCAGGGGGAGTCGGCGGGTGTCGGGGCGGGCGAAGACGGCTCGGTGTAGGCCGATTCCGGGAGGCGCGGATGTCGGGAGGCGCGGCGGTGGCGGTCGGGAGGCGGGGAAGCGGGGAGGGGAGAGGCGCGGAGGCGGCGGCGCAAACCCTAGGGCGCGGGGAGGGGAGGCGCGGAGGCGGCGGCCGGGAGGCACGGAGGCGGTGGCCGGGAGGTGGGAAGCGGGGAGGGGAGGCGCGGAGGAGGCGGCGCAAACCCTAAGGCGCGACCGGGAAAAATAGGGCGCGGGGAGGAGAGGCGCGGAGGCGGCGGCGCAAAACCTAGGGCGCGGGGAGGGGAGCGAGGTGCGGGGAAAAATAGGGCGCGCGCGGGCTGGAAAAACGTTGCTGAAAAAATATCTTCCGTCGGCTTTAGCTATTGCCGACGGAAGATATTTTAATTTCCGTCAGCTTTAATGTTGGCCGACGGAAGTTACTTTAACTTCCGTCGGCCACAGTCAAAAGCTGACGAAAGTTAATTTAAGTTCCGTCGGCCTACAGGAGCCGACGGAAGTGAATTAACTTTCGTCGGCTTTTTCGAAAGCCGACGGAAATTAAAATTGCCGACGAAAATTTTCAGTTTTCTTGTAGTGTACCCGGAATAAAAGACCCTTAATTTCAGGCCTAGTGAAGCCGATCGAGACTAAACAATAGAGGAGCCAAGCTAGGAAATGCCGAGCGGTGTGATGACTTCGTGTTGATTGATTAGCTTGCAGCAAAATGTGCGTATATCAAGATATATACATTGAAGACCACAATCTTGTTTATTCTAACTATAACCTAGCTGAATCCGTTGCTATCATGTTTACATAATCCTAAATAATCATTCTAAGAATGTGTTGGGGCGAAATAATCCCATCAACATAAGTACTAAAGCTGGATCTCGAATACTGCTTCGGAATCTATGTGCAAGAAGCCCTCCGGTGCTCCTACAACGCTCCGGACCGCAAGCTCCGAAACACGCGGCGCCCCCTCCACAAGCGAAGAACCTTAGATACCTTAAGAGGGATTTGAAGCCCTCGCTAGGGCTCCGATTCCGGCCACTGATGGAGGCTTCCCCAAAGACCCCTCGAAACTCTGTCTAGAAGGGTCACCGCCAAACGGAGTGTGATGATTGCCTTACAGTGTCAGGCGTTGTCTGTCGAACAAGACACTCGCTTTATGAAGATGTACTACCATGTCAAAGCGCCCGACTTATCAAGATGTGTGCCGTCACTCAGACGGGACATTTGCCTTATGAGAGCATCTGCATGAGTTTGTACCATCGTACCCCTACGGGATCCGGTGAATAGAGTCTATTATGACAGTTGTAACTAGAGGGTAAATAGACATTTTCCTTGTAGATCTCTCCCTACAAATACTCCCCTTCTTCCACGGTAATGGGATTCAGATTTAAGCAATCACATACTTAGAGCCCAACTAGAGTTATTATCCCATTTAGAGGCTCTTCTTGGACTCAAGATCATTCCCTTAGAAAAGTGATGTTCGTCAAGTTATTCAAACTTGTTACCGTAATCCTTTACACCAATAGTTGGCATGTGCTCATCCCCTTCACGTCCGACGATGCCTTCGGTATCAAGTTCCCGCACGCCGACCCCCTCATCATCACGGCCGATATCGCCAGCGTTGAGGTCCGCCGCGTTCTGGTCAATGAAGGGAGATCTACCGACATCATCTTTGTGCAAGCATTCGACCAGCTCTACATTTCAAGAAAGCACTTGCTCCCGGTGGCCCGGCCACTACAAGGCTTCGCTGAGCCATCCCTCGTCGCTCTCAGCTAGATTGGCCTCGGAGTTACTTTTGGTGAAGGCCCCCTCGCCCAGTCAGAAGAAATCTTCGATGTCATCAACACCCCCTATGCATACAACGCCATCTTCGGTAGGGGCATGCTAAACCAGTTCGGGGCCATTGCACACACACAACTACCTCTGCTTAAAGATGCCCATGCAAGGAGGGGTGCTCACCGTCCTCAAAGATCAAGCGGCAACACGAAGGGTGGAATACGGCCACACAACACCGCTTGAGGCATGCCAAGTCAACAGCGTGCGTGAACACCTGGAGGACTCGCAACTGATCCCAGACCCTGCAAGGGGACCAGCCATCAAGCCTCGTCCTGAGGGAGAAATAGTCATGAAGATCATCGTCAAATAGGGGAGGGAGTACCACGTCCAGTTCGGCGGAGGGCTAGCTCTTGAAGTCATGGCCTCGCTGGAGTAAGTAGTCCAAGACAACATGGATGTCTCTGCATGGTCGGACAAAGACATTCAAGGGGTGGACCGGAGTATCATCGAGCACTCTCTACTGGTGAGCCCGAATGCTAGGCCCATGCGGCTGGGGCTATGGAAGTTGTCTATGGAAAGAGCTGACCTCTCCAAGATGGAGGTAGATAAATACTCCGAACGGGGGTTATTAGAGAGATGAGACATACGGAGTGGTTTTCGAACCCAGTCTTCGTCAAGAAGAAAAACTCCAGTAAATGGCGCATGTGTATTGATTTCACCTCTGAGAAACCAAGTGTTGGTTTCGGTGCTAGTGATGAGTGATGACAGGCTTTTACCCCAAGGTTCGAAGGGGTACCTCCGAAGGGGGTTCGGAGGTTGGACCTCCGAAGGGTGTTCGGAGGTGGTTTCACCGAAGTGTGTTCGGTGGTCTGGTTGCTGCAGCTATTGCAGCGGAGTGTGTGTGTCGGAGGGGTCCGACAGTACACGTTGACTGGGTTTGTACCGAAGGGTTCGGTACTTTGGGCTGTACACTGGAGTGTGTGCCGGAGGTTGCTAACCCGGAAAGGTCTCCGGATTACTGGATACACTTGTCTGCTTGTCTGTGGTGCGCAGGGACTTCGAAGGCGACGGACGGACGTAGCAGGTGAACCTGGGTCAAGCGGGAGGCTTGATGCCAGGGGAGCGGGGAGCTCCGTCATGGTGGCTGCGAAGGGGTCTGGGTCGGTCCTCGGGTCGAGGTGCGCCAGGTGAAGGCAGAGAGTGCGGAGCGTGGCTCCGGGTGAAGGTACTCCGAGACAAAGTCCTCGGAGGTGAGACACTTCGAAGGTACTCCGAATGGAGTGACTTCGGAGTTGGATGGATCAAGTCCTCTGCGGAGGCAAGGAATTCGAAGTGTGCTCCGGAGGGAGACATTCGAAGGTGACCGACGAAGGTCTCAGAAGTCGAGGCGCATCGAAGGCATGGTCCGGGTGAGGCTCGTCGAGGAGTGTGCTCGGGGTGAGACACTGCGACGAAGTGCTCATGGAATGCTTCATGCGGAGGCCTTGGACGAAGGAGGGACTTCGAAGGGTGGTACTCCGAAGGTGGGGCTTCGGAGTGAGGAAGGCTTCGGAGCGAGGCTAGCTCCGGAGCAAGGTTGTCTTGAGGTACTTCGGCCTGCATGGCTTCGGTACACGGACTGACGGAGTTCGAGCTGGGGGAAGCTGCGAAGCCGTGGTGGTCCACTCCGGAGGTGTTGGTGCGAAGGCCCAAGGGCTTTGACGGCTTCGGCTCAAAACCGTCACTGTATCGAAGGCTGACTTCGGTGAAGCGAAGGCCATCTGGCTCAAGGCTTCTCACCGAAGCTATCGCACCCCTCGCGTGCGAAGGGGGCTTCAGAAAGGTCAAAGGCTGCACGTCTGAAAATGTATGCTCTGCAAAAAGCTGGCACTGTCCCATCTGCAAAGGCTGACAGAGAAGCATCCAATAAAGTTGACTACCTTTTGTACCCCTCAGTTCTGTAGAGACAAAACCAATGTAAACCCTAGGGTAAAGTAGTCAATTCCTTTGGGTGAACTGTGGGCTATAAATATGGGGGCTCGGTAGGTAACATTTAACACTTTGAGCATTTACTGTTGAGCTCCTGTACTAGCCACACACCTCGTTGTATTCATCCAGAGTTCAATCTTTTTGTGTTCCTTGTTCAAGCGGCGAAGCCCTGCTTCTGTGTGCTTTTTGCTTGAGCTCGTGTTACATACCTCGCTAGTTGTAGTGCACCGAAGCCTGTCTAGGCCAAGGTTGTTTTGTGCGAAGTGTGTTTTTCAGTGTGCTGTCGCTCTGTGTAACAGGAGGCAAGACCTCGCTGCTTACTAGCGAAGCCCTGATCGAAGCCCGTTTTGCTTCTTGTGTCGCGGTCCTTAGCGAAGTCCCCTTAGTGTGCGTTTAGACCTTCGTGTACGAAGCCCAGCACCAGTAGCTGCTGCCAAGTACTTGGTCGAAGTCCTCAGAGGGTCGTCCACTCTTGCGAAGGGTGAAGTGCGAAGCCTGCTCGAAGCACCCTGTGTGCGGAGCCTGCACTGACTTAGCAGAGTAAATTTTCGAGGGTTGTAAGTGGAGCGAAGTCTTCTTGGCTTCGAACTTTTGCTCCTGCGAAGCCTGTGTTCGGAGCTGTCGAAGCACCTCCGAACCAGACCTTCGAAGGTAGTGTTCGAAGCCTGTTCCGCACAAGACAGAACTAAAACCGAAGGCTAGTTTTTAGCCCTAAATTTTAAAAGCTCCCATTCACCCCCCTCTGGTCGCCGTTTCCGGTCCAACAACCTCTTTGAATAAAGCATGCCCCCGTGACCCGTACCCGATGCCTCACATTGATTAATTGGTCGATTCCAGGGCTAGCTCTGAGCTCCTTAGCTTCCTCGACCAATACTCTGGGAACCATCAAATATGGTTGAAGCGCGAGGATGAAGCCAAGACTTGTTTTGTTACTCCGTTTGGAGTCTTCTGCTATGTAAGAATGCTCGTTGGCTTGAGAAACACTGGGGTAACTTTTTCTATGCTTATTGCTAACGCCTTGGGCCATCAAATAGGTCATAATGTTGAATCCTACATGGACAACATTGTAATCAAAAGTGTAAAAAAGCACTAGCATAGCCTAGATATAGCAGAGACATTTGAAAGTCTCCGGACATGTGGAGTCCACCTATACAACGAAAAATGTGTCTTTGGGGCATAAGCTAGTAAACTTTTAGGATATCTAGTTTCGAGTTGACGGATTGAAGCTAGCCCTACACAAATCAGCGCCCTACAGCAGATTGCTCCACTGGAAAATCTAAAGAAAATCCAGAAGTTGACCGACCGCTTGGCCGCCCTAAGACGGTTCCTCATTCTGGGATCGGAATGGCGACTAAAGGGGGGTGAATAGGCGCCTCGACAAATTCTCGCGAATGTGATGGCCTTTTCAAATCACCAAACCGCTCATCCAAAATGTCAGATTAATCAAAACACGTTCAAGAGTGAAAACACCCTGAAAAACAGACTCAGGTCTATATTGGAGTTTCAAATGTCGATTTAGATAGTCGGTATTTGAAACACTGAAAATAACTGCTTAGATCGGTAAGTGGTCCATCGACAGAAAAATATCGAAGATTGCTTTGTCGACAAAGGCCAAAACACTCACACAAAAGTTCAAATCAGATTTGTAACAATGAATCAGATTGTCACAATTGAAATCCAAATGAAATCACAAGAATTCCGAAAATGCCTTGATCATGAATAGTGATTCCTGTTTCAAAACTGATCACAAATTCATGTTTTCACTTCAACTCCAAACCTGAATACTTCAAATAGGATTACTAACTCTGTCTCTATATATGATTCATATCAAACACAACTTGCAATGTAATCAAGTATAAACTCAAACAACAATCTGAAACAGAGATTGACTTTCTGAAAATATACAGTATTTTTAGATGTAATTAGAACCATAAACAGAAAAGTATTTTCAAAGGGTAAAACTGATCTGAATCAATTGCAATTAAATCTGTAAACAAGTTTCAGATATTCACTTTTACTGGATATGAAATTTCAGAAGTAGTTCCACTCAAACAACAGAACAAGCAATTTCAATTGATGTGCATAACATATTATACCTGGATAAAATAGAACTGATATACTGAAAGCTGAATAAACTGTTTGGCAAGTTTTGAATCAATCACTGTGTTGAATTCTCAAAATTCTGAAAAATCAGGACAATGAATAGTACCACTCAATTTCAAATTAGTTCAAGATTCAGATTTCAATCTTATATTAGTTCATATTTTCTTGATACAAAACAGTACCAAAATATTTAAACTAAAACCTAAAACTGGAAGTGAATATATGAACCAGAACAGTAAATTCAGAAGATATTTAAAACTGAACCAGAATGGTATTTTCAGTGGATGCATCTGATCTGAACCAATTGTGTTTAAACTTGAAAACACATTTTAGTTTTTTAGTCCAATTCAAAACAGAAAAATGGATTCAAACTTTAGAGTCCAGGAGTTTCAAAACCAAAACTTAGCTGCTGTGGATTCAGAATATGTTTACATGACAAATTGAACCAACTTTTAATTGACTCAAAACAACACTTTTAGAATACTGAAACTCAAAACAGTAATTTCAGAAAACTTATATTCAGAATAGTATTCTTGTGACAAGATGCAATGAAATTTTGTTTTTCAGAAACTAGACATGTACAATTCTGAAGTAATCAAAACTCAGCAAGGACTATTGACAAATCAACAGAAGTAACACATTATTCAGCACATATTTTCAGTAAACCAAAGAGAATCAAAATTTCTTGCCGATGAATAGTGACACTACTTCAAACTGATTACATAATCAGAATTGAACACACTCATATATATTTCAATTCAGAAAAGATTTTGCTGATTACTGTAACACGTCTGAAAAACAGAACAGAGATAAATCTGAATTCAAACTGAGTTCTGAAATGCTTTCTGAGAAAATGAATTTCAACTCAATTTCAGAGTATATATTGCAAACTTCCTAGTATATTCAAAACAGACTACTTCAGCTATACTTCAGACTCTGAACAGTGCGTGACAACAACTCTGAAAATGAGCCAGTATTTGGTCTGAAACAGAAACTGCACATTCAAACTAATTTATCACATGAATGGTTGATTGAACTGATTTCAAATTGACACACTCAACCAGGATTTTAAAACTTCTTCTCAGATTAATCAAATAAGAAAACAGAGAGTCTGAAATTAATTCACTCAAACTTCATTCAAAAAATTCAGATCTCTGTTTCAACTCAGTTTAGCACAGCAAAACAAGAGAATACTATTGCAAATCTGGCTATAGAACAACCTCTCACTGCAAAAATATGCATAGAACAACAATACAAGTTTGATCAAGAAATTACCCACCTCAAAGTGCAAATAGTTCAGAAAAACTCACTAATACCAACCAGTTTTCACAATTTTTCAGCAAAGCATTTATCATCCACTTTATCAAGAGAAACTAATTTCAAATCCAGAAAAACTTACTTGTTTATGGATGATTCTCCTCAGATTAACCCTTAAAATGATTACTCTGATGTTGTATGAAGAACCAGCAAAAATCAGCAGAGAAATCAATTCAGAATCACAAACCTGACAATGAGACGCTACAGTGCTTGCTCATCCTGTAGCTCGTCAAAAATCCTGTAGCGCGTAAGTATTTGTAGCAGAACTCTGTGTTTTGCAATTTTTTGTGGATAAAAGTTATGTCCAAAAAGTTTCAGCCAACTTAGGGGATAAGATCCCTTAAGTAGGCAGTTTCTAGAAGTCATTTTTACAAGATACCCCTTGGGAAATTTCAGAATTGAATATTATGAAAATTACCCTATTTTACTCAAAAGAAAAATTACAAAGAGACTCAACTTTCAATATATTTTCAGAATAAAACCATTCTAAAAATATACCAAAATATTACACTATAAAACTGAAATACTCAAACTAAAATTAAACTTCTAATTATTGTATTTGAAACATTTAGTGATTCGACGGTTTTCAGCAAAAACCGACAAAGCCTCTCAACTCTTTGACTCATGACACCGCTTTGCGACTCCGAGCACCAGCAAGCCACTTCCGCTCTTGATCCTCTCGAGCCATCTAAATGCTTGTCCTGGCCTCCCTCTCGCAGACCCGGTCATCACACAGTCGTAATCAACCGTCCGTCCAAGTCTTGCTCAGTCTCTTCATGCACTCTTGAGATCTTCTCCAACTTCACTCGGCCTCCCTGATCCTTCGGCATCGAGCTCCCTGCTTGACACTCGATCACTTGCCGTTGACAGTTGGTCAGCATCTCCATCATGCACATCCAAGATAAGCCAAAACAAGAACGCGACGCACCACCAAAACTCTTCGGCACACAATCCTTAATTTTACATCGAACCCCTCGATGCATAAAACCCAACACTCAACTAATCGCTCAACCGCTCATCCTCGTCAATCACTCATCATACAGACGTAAACCACCATTGGTTTCACACTCATAAGGCCCGTAAACGAAGCCTCCTAATCTTCAAAGCGCTCAAAGGGTCAGACGACTTCGCATGGGACCCCAAATGTCAAAAGAGCTTCGATGAAATCAAGGATTACCTCGTCGGCCTGGCGACGCTCATGACCCCCTCACTGAAGAAACCATTCTACTATATCTCACAACCATTGGCTTCGTTGTAAGCACTGTGCTCGTCCGGGAGGTAGAGCTCGAAGGGAAGCCGACTCAAGGTCCGGTATACTTCGTGTCTGAAGCGCTTTCGGAGGCTAAAACAAGTTATACTAAGCTCGCGAAGATAGCTTATGCCCTCATGATGGCCTCGAGGAAGCTACGCCACTATTTGCTGGCACACAACATAACCGTCCCAACCTCATACCCCCTTGGGGATATTCTCAAAAGAAAAGATTCAACCGAGAGAATAGGGAAGTGGGCCGTAGAGCTCACCCCCTTTGCCATAACATTCATTGCCTATACGGGAATAAAATCTTAGGTACTCGCAGACTTCATGGCGGAATAGACTCCACCAAGTAGTATGGACACCAGAAGGGGCCAGCAAAGGGTCTGGACAATATACTCCGACGGAGCGTACGAAGCATCCAGAGCAGGCGCCGGAGCGATCATAATTTCGCCCTCTAGGCAAAAGGCGTTGTATTATGTAAGGCTAAATTTTAAAGCCACAAATAATATAGATGAGTATGAAGGCTTGTTGTTAATCCTTCGGAAGGCGCGTGCGCTTAGCGCCGCTCAGGTGGTTGTGAAAATAGATTCCCACATTGTTGCTGGGCATCTAGATAAGAGATTTTAGGTTCGGCACCTTGACCTCACCACATACTTGGTGGAGATCTGCAAAAAAAGCAGCATTCAAGGGGATCTCCGTCCGGAGCATTCGAAGGGCTGACATCCAGCAGGCGGACGCCCTCACCAAGGAAACAACCGAAGGCCAAGACATCCTGCTAGTGGCTTTCTTCGATGAACTACCTAGCTCTACGGTTCCATCCCCCGAGCCCGCTGAAGTCCTCAGCATACCTAACAAAGATTGGAGGGGCCCAATTATGAGTATGCTTCGAAACGAAGAGATGCTTCGCGAAGGCCTCGAGCTCTCAAGACTACAGTCTAGGATATGGTGCTATCACATCATCAATGGCATGTTGTACAAGTCTAGAGTTTGCTCGCCATTACTCCGATGCATCACCTAGCCCAAGGGCCAGCACATACTCCAAGACATCCACGAAGGCATGTGCGGCACCCATTTAGCGCCCTGAGCCCTGGATGGAAAGATGCTTCGTCAAGGAATCTACTGGCCAAAGATGCCAGTGGATAGAATGGCAGAGCCACCACCCTCCCATGCCTCTGCATATCATAGCCCAGTATGGCCCCTGGCCAGATGGGGCATGGATCTAATTAGACCCTTTCAAAAGGAGAAGGGGAGCCTGAAGTTTGTAGTGGTGGCAATTAAATATTTCTCAAAGTGGGTCGAGGCTGGGCCCCTAACATCCATCACTTTGAATAATGTCCAGAAATTTTTGTAGCAAAATATTATCTACAAGTTCGAAGTACCCAGGCAACTATCAATCGAAAACGGCACCAAGTTCGATGCCGAACCATTCAGAGAATGTTGCAAAGGACTGGGATTCAACTATGCTTCGTGACCGTTAGACACCCGCAATCCAATGGACCCGTCGAAAGAGTCAATGGGAATATACTATCTGGCCTAACCCGCCGCATTGTAGGCCTTGTGAAGGGGTTGTAGACTAATTAGTTGCCAAAACTTCTATGGTCCATCCAAACCACTCAAGCCTGCTCAAAAGGATTCACACTGTTCCAATTGTTATTCGGGGATGAGGCCATTACACTAACAAAGTTAAAAGGAGGCTCCTTGCGAACAACAGAGCCTGAAGACGAAGGAGAAAGGCGTGTCTCACTGGACTTGTCCAAAGAAACAAGGCTACAAGCCATCGCCAACATGACGAAGTATCAGGACCAAATGAAGGCCTAGTACAACCCCTAGGTGAACTTCAAATAATTAAGGCGAAGGCACCTCATTCTCCAGAATGTAGTTGCCCTAGGAAAGCTAGGCAACAAATGGGAAGGCCCTTATATTATCATTTGCTCTGACCGACTGGGGTCATTTAAGCTGGTCAACCTGCAAGGGGAGGAATTGAGACATACCTGGCACACAGAGCACCCCAAGCACTACTTTGCATAGGAGCATTGTAAGCAAAATACCATGTCCTATTCTTAAATAAAAAGCTACCATTCGAACTATGCATGCCCCGAAAGAAAACCCTACCATGGTAGACGCACTAAGGTAAGTGAAGCGTTTTTGTGAGGTACGGCACCATTCGCAAGATAAAGGATTCCAGGCCATCGACCCGAAGCATCCCAAAAAGGGTCCAAAAGTGACCACAATACTGATTCTGGGTCACTGGCTCGAAGCATCCCACAAAGGTCTGAAGCGACCACAATATGGATCCCGGGTCATTGGCTTGATGCATCCCAAAAAGAGTCCGAAAGCGACCACAATACAGATTCCAGGTCACTAGCCCAAAGCATCCTACAAAGGTCTGAAGCGACTACAATACGGATTCTGGGTCAACGGCCAGAAGCATCCTAAAAAGGTCTGAAGAGACCACAATACAGATTCCGGGCCACCAGCCCAAAGCATCCTAAAAAAGAGTCCAAAGAAACCACAATACAAATTCTGGGTCACCGGCCCGAGGCATCCTAAAAAGAGTATGAAGTGGCCAATATATGAATCATTTGCATGACAGATGAATCATGCTCTGAGTCATACTAAACCATTGCGTGAGCTAGCATCTTCAAGCCAGAAGCTGCCATCCCCTGCAAAGAGGGGTGAAGGGTAATAGAAATATGCTCGAAGCACCAATCGTAGTATACAACCACTCAAAACAATAAGGAAAAACACCTCAATTGATCAACATTATTGCAAAACATTGTAAATAAAACAAGAATGCTGTAAATACAGCGCAGGCAAAAGATGAAGAATGATAACATTACGAAAAATTAGTATCCAGCCCAAGGAGGAACCAAAAACCCTTCCGCTGCCGAAGGTCGGGTTGACTTCAAGAGACAAAAGATCTATGGAGGCTTTCTTCCTAGCCCCACGTCTCTCCTTCTTCGAAGCCCTCTAGGCCTTTTGTTCCTCTTGAAGTTGCACCCAAGTTTGAAACCCACGATCGCCGGACTCCACCGCAATTGGATCCTGTTCTACATCGGACTAGTCTACGAACTCCGAAGATGAGGTCGAGGCCATAGCAGGCTCCTGCTCTCCGCTAGACTAGTTTATGAACTCGGAGGATGAAGATAAGAATTCTGTCCTTTTTCTCTTCCTCTTTAATGGAAGTAAGCACTTCGTTAACTACTTTGGATACAATATTTCCTAGTCTATCACAAGGTATAGTAAATAGGGTGCGCCTATCAGGCCTAAGGTCTTTGAAATCACACATTGATGATGAAGGACCTCTATTACTTTGAGTATCTTGATCTACGGGATCGGAGCATCAATCAAACCATGAGGATAGACATATCAAAAGAATTCCTTCTCATTCATAAAATCATATGACTGTTTACATCAAAGAATCGATAGAAGAACCTTGAGAAAAAACTACACCTTCATGCCATGGGAGGGGTATTGGATGAAGGTTTTGAAGGAGGGAGCACCCATAGTTGCTTCTTGCGATGAACTTTGTCCACCCAAGCCTTCACCGTCGATGAAGCCTCGGCCCTCTAAGGCACCTAGAAGGCCTTCCAAGTCTTCGCGATGGTGGAAGACAGAGTCTAGAGGACGTTCGTTTTCTAGTGAGATGGTGCTGCCAATGTACTCGAGGTGATGGAGGATATCGAAGGCAGCCACTCATCTGGAGACCTATCCATATTTGGCAGTGGTGGCATCCATCATCTTCGTTGTGGCTTGTACGAGCTTCAGCAAACATCCCATGGGCTCGCTTGTGATGGCAGAGGATGGAGGGAACATGTGCCGTAGCGCTCTAGGATGCCCCGAAGGGTGTCCATAGTCTCAACCACCACCTCTTCGTCCTTCACTCGTTCGGTGAGAAGTGCTCCCACAATGAATTTAGCTCGTTGTTCGAGGACAAAAGGTTTGAGATTGCCCCTTCTAGGATGTCTCTCTGCCTTCGAAGGAACTTAACTTCAGCTGCCCTGACCCAAAGCTCCTCGACCTTGGTTATTTGTGCCCAAAGCTCCTCGACCTCTGCTACCCATGCCCAAACATCCTTGACCTCAACTATCATCACTCGAAGCTCATCGACTTTGGTGGCCAAGGCATTCCACTCGGCCCGGAAGTCCATCGACTTCCTCTCGATGAAGTTAAGGCGGTCGTGGAGCCTCGCCTCCTTACCGAAGTACCGACCGTGCTCTGCATAGAAGGAAGTCACGACCCCTTGATCTAGGACAATGAACTTCAAAGAAAAGAAAAAGAGACAAAAAAGTAAGCAATAGAAGAAAGGAGAAACATGACGCAACACTTAGAGGCACGCCGACAAGATACCTAATAAGCTGCCCATTCGAGGGTGATGCTCAGCTGAACCCCATCCATTTGGCTCACCTCGGTGGCTAGGTCAGTGCCTCTAAGGTCCGACAAAGTTGAGCCAGGGACTCCACCTTCCTTGCCAGCCCTGGACCTGGGGCTAGGAATGGGGCCAGTAGGGGGATCTTTGCTAGCACGCACCAGGTATCCTCTTGAGAGGAAACCTCGGGGCGCAGCGAAGCCCCCTCCAAATGAGCCTCCTCATCCGACTCCAGCAGCTCGACTACCTCGGCGGGGTCCTTCCCCTTAGCCCCGTCCTTCTCCACGGTAGTCGAGGGGATCTTTGGAAAGCACCTCGCCACAATACCTATAATATAACAAGTACACATGAAATATTTATGTAAGTGCAGGTACCTAGGGGGCCACTATGCTTACTACAAAGGAATGGTGACCTACCGACTCCAGCATCGTTCGAAGAATGATCGGGGGACTCCATGTCCGACAACATCCGGAAGAGGCCCCCTATGGAGTCCCTCGGGGATCCTTGAAGAGCGACGCCTATCTCAACTACGTCCTCATTAATCGCAGCCTCTTTGCCCATGGCCTCATCGATCGCAGCCTCGTCAGCTCCAACCACCTTGGTCGGGGTTGTCCCTTCATCCACCGGTGGCACTGAGGCCACCTGTTCGACGGTCGAGCCTCTCTTGAAGCTCTCTCTTCATAGGTTGGTGAGGGAGTGGACCTCTCCTCCGAGGAGTCAGGACGAGGCCTTGGGTCGGCATGGCTTTTTGGCCTGCGGGCCATCTTCTTGGAGTGTGGCTTCATGGCCCCGACTGGGCCCTTGTTGGCCTTCCTCTTCATCGAAATGGGATCTGGGAGGTCTAGGTCCGAGTGCACTGGGGGCACAACGTCGAGGGTGCCCTAGACGTGATTGTACCGCTCCCAAACCCCTACTAGTTCTATCACCGCTTCTTCTCGTCTAGGATGGGGGCTCTGAGGATATTTTCTACTGCCCGGACCAGCTGCTCTGGGGTCAAGACCACCTGCGAACCTGCACAAACAAAGGTACATTTTTTATAAGTACTCTTTGAATGGAAAGTGATTAAAAGTTATAGGAAGGGCTTTTTCGGAGGATACCTAGGGAGCTAGAGGACACTTCGAGGAGGGCACCATCTTGGGCACTATGGATGATGTGGGGCCAATCGGTCATCAAGGGAGGAATGCGAAGGGAAACAAATTAATCCGCCTGGTCCCGCATGCTCATCCGTTGAGCAACGAGATACAAAAGCTGGATGTGGGTGAGAAACCATGTTGAAGAATATGGTTTTGATATTCCAGATGTGATGAGTGATTGTCAATGGAAGTCAAAGGAAGGGAGAGATGAAGACCTGCCGAGTCTGAGCCGCATGTGACTCAGGTACACGGGCAGTGAGCGACGGCCGGGCAGAGGAGCCGCGGAGTCGGGCTGGCCCAATCTGGGTACATGGCTAGGAGCGACAGATGATCCACTGGTCTGTTGACTGGGTTGACTCAGGTACATGGGTGGCGAGCGATTGCCGGGCTGAGGAAGCTGCGGGGTCGGGTCGGCCCAATCCGGGTACCTGGTGCAAAGTCGGTGGAGGCTTTGTCAGTTTCGGCGCAAAACTGACGACCGCTGATCTTGTATTGGACTATCCAGAAGAGAAGCCGTAGTCGCTATGAAAGCTTAGCTTCCGGATAAGTCATCTGTAAATGGGAGTTTACTATTTTGTCCGTAGGCCACAGTCAGTCAGTCGAGTCTGTAAAATATCCTAAGGGAAGTTTAGTCTTTCCTTTTATTTCAGCGTCTGTAAAAAACCCTAAGGGGCTGGTGGAATATTCCTAGCTATTGGGCAGCCTATAAATAGGGCCCCAATCCCTAGGGTTATGTTACCCCTTCCAGAATTCAGTTTTTAATCAATTGGGTCACTTTTATTCTAAAAACAAATCCATCCGATTGAAAAATTGCGGTTGCTGCTTTGAATCCGTGGGGCCCGCTGCTGCCTGGACTTGCATGCAGCGAATAAAAACCAGAGTTGCGCTGCTGTTTGGTGGATGCGCTTGGAACCTGCGTCTCGCCTGCAGATGCGCTTGCAACCGAAGGAAAAAACAAGCCCGCGGAACCTGCAGAAATGGTAGAGAAAAAGAGATGGTTGCGTGCAACGCGCCTTAGCATCAACAGAGAAAGCTGACAGCAGTGTAGGCTTTTAGCCCTAGAAGCCATGCGACGCCCCGGTGATGCCAGCCAGCGCCTGCGACAATTTCAGATTGGAACGGACGTCGGCGGCGAAAATTCCCAGATGAAGAAGAAGAAAAACTTGTGGCCGAAAACAAAAGGTGGACTATAGATTGATCTTGTAAAAACTGTCCTCTATCCCTAGGGGGATAGGGGCCTATTTATAGACAAATCCTAATACATGAAAAGACTAATTTACCCTCGGGTAAAATTAAACGACTCTAAAATAAATTCCGAAAATTACTAAACTAATCTTAGAAAAATTACCTGACTCAAATAAAAATATTCTAAACTTAAAAACTAAATATTAATATCCTAAAAATGAATTAAACATAGAATGTCAGTTTTAAGCCGAAACTGACAAAGTGTCCATCGTCTTCGCACCGGGTACCCGGATTAGGCCGACCCGACCCCGTGAGGAGCCATGCTGAATAGCGTGGGCCTCATGGCTCTAAAAGTGATGAGTCATTGTAAACGATAGTCAAAGAGGACAGAAGAAGAAGAGATCTACTGTTCATGGGCCGCGTGTGACTCAGGTACACGGGCAGCGAGCGACTGTCGGGCAGAGGAGGCTGCGAAGTCGGGTTGGCCCAATCCGGGTACATGGGCCAGGAGCAGCAGAAGACCCACTGGGCTGTTGACCAGGATTGACTCAGGTACATGGGCGGTGAGTGATTGCCGGGCTGAGAGAGCTGCGGAATCGGGCCGGCCCAATCCGGGTACCGGGTGCAAAGCCGGTGGAGGCTTTGTCAGTTTCGGTGCAAAACTGACAACCGTTGATCTTGTATCGGACTGTACAGAAGAGAAGCCGTAGTCACTACGAAAGCTTAGCTTCCAGATAAGTCATCTGTATTTCTAGGCCCACAGTCAGTCAGTCGTGTCTGTAAAAATTCCTAAGGGCAGTAGAGTCATTTTCTTTATTTTAGCGTCTGTAAAAACCCTAAGGGGCTGGTGGAATATTCTAGGCCATTGGGCAGCCTATAAATAGGGCCCCAATCCCTAGGGTTGGACTACCCCTTCCAGAATTCACTTTCTAATCTATTGGGTCATTTTGTCTCCTGCGTTCTCTCTCCTGTTGTGCGCCGCCAGGCTCTTGTTCCTTGCGATTTAATTCCTGCATTCCATTTGTTCTTCTTGAATCTATGAGATTCTCTTCCTCCTCTTGTCATTCGGTTTGCAGTGTTTTTACGGTCTTTATTGATGCGCAGCAACTTCTATTCCTGAGAACTGAGTCTTTGTTGCTTCGGTTCTTCACTGAGTAGTACTAGTTCTTGCTGTTTGCAAGTAGTATTACTTCTCTGTAGCAACAGTACACTAGTACTCTAGGCTTGCTTTTTCCTGCATAGCTTTTTGATCGAGTTGATAGGGCCAAAGTCCCTTTTCTTGTGTGAAGTCCAACTCTGTGAAGCAGACTTCGAATCAGCAGACTTCGAATCAGCAAGCTTCGAATCAGCAAGCTTCGAATCTGCATACTTCGAATCTGCAACCTTCGAATCCACAGACTTCGAATCAGCAGACTTCGAAATCAGCAGACTTCGAATCTGCAACCTCCGAATCTGCAACCTTCGAATCTGCAACCTCTGAATCTGCAACCTTCGAATCTGCAACCTCCGAATCTGCAACCTTCGAATCTGCAACCTCTGAATCAGCAGACTTCGAATCTGCAGACTTAGTCAATCTGTTCTCGCTTTGCTGTTTTGTTTTTTAAATGCGTTGGGTTTTGGGAGCAGGCCATTGATTCGAAAGAATTTTTTTAGGCGCCCATTCACCCCCCTCTGGTCGCTAGTTTCGGTCCTACAAGTGGTATCAGAGCTTGGTTAGGGTTTTTCCATACCTTAACCGGTTCTAAACCCCGGTAGTGACCATGACGTCTCCTGGCAAGGTCCCGTCCTTGGAAGCCTATGGCTATAACTATTGGAAGACTCGCATGCGAGCCTATCTCATGAGCCAGGGTTCGGACATTTGGGACATTTGCGTTCACACCACGTTTGTCATATTGCCAGTCACTGAGCAGGGTACTGCTGGTATCATTGCTCAGCATCTGAGCAACAGTAAGGCTGTGAACATTCTGTTTTCTGGTTTAGGTCCCACTGAGTTTGAGCGTGTGAGTCATCTCTCCACTACGAGAGAGATCTAGGCTACCCTCAAGGCACACCATGAGGGAACAGCATAGGTCAAGGCTCGGCTCTATCAGACCTACCGGCGTGAATATGAGAATTTCACACAGAAGCCGGGTGAATCTGTTGAGGCTCTGTTGGTTATTTTCAGTTGATCATAACAAGCTTCGAGACAACAAGGCTGAGGGAGCTCAGTTAGTCTCAGATCACGAGCAGGCGCTCAAGGTTCTCCATACCTTGGACCCAAAGATCTGGGAGATCAAGGTATCCTCTATCGTTGAGAGCACTTCTTACGATACCTTGACCATTTCTGAGTTGTTTAGCAAGCTGAAGGCCACTGAGGTAGATATCCAGCTGAGATCAAATCTCACTGGTTCTGGATCAAAATCCCTGGCCCTTGCTACACCTTCTGTTGATCCCTCTTCTGTGAGTTGTGTTGGGTTCTCTTTGATGTCTATCACTGAGGACCAGCTAGAGTTATTGGGAGATGATGATTTGTGTCTTTCTAACAACCGGGTGCATCGTGTCTATGATAAGATAATGTTCAAAAGACACGACACAAAATCCGGATGCTTTGAGTGTGGTGATCCAGGACACTTCATCGCCGACTGCCCCAAGCGCAATGGACACAAGAAGGGCAACGGTGGCAGCTTCCATGACTCCGGCAAGCACGAGAGCTCATCCTTCAACAAGGGCAAGCCGAAGACCCGATTCTTCAAGAAGGCCCTGAAGGACTACTGGCGAGAGAACAAGAAGCGCGACAAGGCCTTCTTCACCGAGATGGAGAAGAGCTACTCCAAGCAGTCCACGTCTTCTTCCTCTTCATCGAGCTCAAGCGATGAGGAGATCGCCATCAGAAAGGGGAAGGACAAGGATGATCCGGCGGGCCTCTGCTTCATGGCCTTCGGAGACAAGCCGAAGAGCCACTCACACCAGCGCCGAAGATCCCGCAAGAGCTTCTTTTCAATGGCTCTTGGGGATAGGGAAGAAAAGAGCGCCTCTGATGACTCCGACGATGACGACAACAAGGTATCATCCTATGAACGAGAAATTGTTGATTTACTTGAGAGCAATCATCAGGAGTTAAAGTATCGGGAAAAACTGCTTAGGGGGGCTAAGAAGAGGATAGATGAGTTAGAAAGTGAGCTTGCCGTGGCCAACGGCAGAATTGAGAGTCTATCTTCTTCACCTTGCTTGGGTGATAGCAGTGAGTGCCCGAAGTGTGAGGTGCTTCTATGTGACCTGTCGACTCTGAAATCCAGGTACACAGAAAGAGTTGATGAGAGGGACGCTTTGGCCACTGAGCTTGAAAGCGCTCAGCTGGAGCTGAAAGATGCTCAAGCCACTGTTGTCGCACCCTGTGTTGATTGCCCATCTCATCTAGCTGCCTTAGCTGAACTGAAATCCAAGGGTGATGAACATTTGGGTGATTTGGAGAGGTTGAGAGCTGAGCTTGCCTAGACTAGGCTAGAGCTTAAGACACTGTCAGTTCCACCCACTGTCTGTGAGAACTGTCTATCTCTTAGAATGGAGTTGATCAAGCTGAAAGTCGAAAAGTCTGTCCAAGTAGAGAGTGAGTGTGAGACCTGCTTGTCTCAGGTGGAGGTTCTAGGTTCCTTGAGAGAGGAGCTAGCAGATTCTCAAATGAGAACTTTTACCTTCATTCTATCCTGAGTTGGATCAGTGCCAGAGAGCCACAGCTTGGCATGATGATCCAGCAGTTCAAGAGGCAGAATGGGTTTGGGGTAGGTTATACCTACACCAAGGCTGACTTTGAGAGTGCCATTAGCCGGGCAGTGGAGTGGAGCAAAATGACTCCAGAGCAGAGGTATCCCAAGACTCACTCCACTAAGTCTTCCCAGGCTTGTCAGCCCAAGGATGGAGTGATCCATGAACCACCTAAAGCTCCACCCAAGAAACCTATCTGGGCTCCAAATCCCAAACATATCCACACTTCTCTTGACTCTCTTCCTGGATCCTCTCAACCCAAGAAGACAACACCAAACACCACTAAGCCCAAGAACCCCAAGCCTCAACCACAACCCAAGAAGCCCACCTATCATTGTGAGTACTGTCAGAGAGACGGGCATCTTGCGGAGTTTTGCTTCAGGAGGAAGCGGGTTGAGAGAGCAGAGAGGGCTCGTAATGGTCAGGAGCAGTTCTACCAGCAGGGTGGTAGACTGCGTGTTCCTCGACGCGGGGAGAGGCTGGAGGCCAGGCCGCGTCGTGTAGGTGGTGGTAGAGGAGACGGCTTTCTTGCCCGTGCTCCAGTTGGTGGTGTCCGTTCCGGCAGAGTTCTAGGCCGTGTTGGCTACGGTCCTGGACCTCGTGGCCGCAAGGTTAGGCAGAACCGAGGACCGCGCTTTGAGCCGCGTTTTGGTCAAAACTCTTTTGATGGTTTTCGCTTTCCATCTTTTGAGCAGATGGCTTGACACTGGTTTAGCTCTTTTGCTAAACCTGGTGCCGGACCATTTGCTCCCACTTACAGCCACTGATTGTGCAGGATCGGGGACAGGAGGATGTTTGGATCATGGACTCAGGATGCTCCCGACACATGACGGGACATCGCAGATGGTTCTCCAGTCTCACTCCCCCGAGCTCCAAAGAGTACATCACATTCGGGAATAGTGGTCAAGGGAAGGTAAGTGGCATTGGCTCAATTCACATTTCAGATCATTTCTCTTTGAAGAATGTTGCTTTGGTTAAAAATTTGAACTTCAATTTGATTTCCATTTCGCAACTTCTTGAGGATGGTTTGGAAGTACGTTTTAAGAAGGGTAATTCTTCTGTGGTTGATTCTAGAGGGTCTTTGATTTGCCAGATTTTACCATTCGGCAAAGTTTTTTCGAATTGACTTCTCTAGTTCTTTTGGCCCTTCTCGCTGTTTGATTGCTGGATCTTCTTCTGAGCTCTGGAAGTGGCATAGGAGGTTAGGTCACTTGAGTTTTGATCTGCTAGTCAGGTTAAGCTCTATGGATCTCATCCGAGGATTGCCCAAGCTTAAGATGGAGAAGGATCTAGTCTGTCATCCCTGTCGTCATGGGAAAATGGTTGCCGCTTCTCACTCACCTGTGACTCAGGTGATGACTTCGTATCCGGGCGAGCTTTTACATTTGGACACTGTAGGTCCAGCTCGGGTATGCTCAGTCGGTGGGAAGTGGTATGCACTTGTGATTGTTGATGATTTTTTCTCGATTCTCGTGGGTTTTCTTTTTGGAGTCTAAGGATGAGACTTTTCATTTTGTTCATGACCTGATTTTGAAACTGAAGAATGAGAACAAGGGTCGGATACGAGCAATTCGCTCCGACAATGGCTCTAAGTTCAAGAACTCTCAGTTCGTCAGCTTCTGTAGTGATCAGGGTCTGGATCATCAGTTTTCTTCTCCTTATACTCCCCCACAGAATGGCGTTGTGGAACGAAAGAACCGCACGCTAGTCGAGATGGCCAGGACGATGCTCGATGAGCACAGGACTCCTAGGCGTTTTTGGGCTGAAGCCATGAACACGGCTTGCTATCTGGCCAACCGCATCTTTCTTAGAGCTTACCTTGGTAAGACATCATATGAACTGCGGTTTTGACAGACAGCCCAAGGTGAGCCACTTGCGAGCGTTTGGCTGCAAGTGCTTGTGCTCAAGAAGGGAGGGCATTTGGACAAGTTTGAGTCTCGTTGCTGGGATGGTATTTTTCTTGGTTATGCATTGCATTCTCGAGGCTTCCGTGTTTGGAACCTCGAATCCCAGCTGCTTATCGAGACTTGTGAGGTTTCATTTGATGAGTCCTTGCCTTCTTTGACTCCTTCTTTTGAGCCTTCTGATGGTGAGCTCGGAGAGTCCATCTTCGAGGAAGATGATGACACTCCAGCCGCTAATGAGGGTGGGCCTTCTACACCTCCCGCAGAGCCCACACCTTCTGAGACTTTGACTGAGGATGAGGGCGGACCTCTGATCACTTCTTCCACTACGATCGAGCCCCCTCAGTCAAGTCCAAAGGTGCCTGCTGCTGACTCCGGTGAGGTGACTTCAGATCACCAGGGAACCCGAGAAGTTCAGCATGATCATCCCTCAGAGCTCATCATCGGTGATTTGACTGAGAACTTTGCATTCTTCTACCTCTCTTGCTGTGTTTTCTGAATCTGCTTTTGTTGCATATTTTGAGCCCAGAGGTGTTTCTCATGCTCTTTCTAATTCGAATTGGATTAATGCTATGCAAGAAGAGCTTGAGAATTTTTGTCCGTAATCGGGTTTGGACACTAGTTGAGCCGCCACCAGGATGCAACCCTATAGGCACCAAATGGGTGTTCAAGAACAAACAAGGTGAAGATGGGGTTGTGGTGCGCAACAAAGCTCGACTAGTTGCCCAGGGTCATTGCCAGAAGGAAGGTATTGACTTTGAAGAAACCTTCGCTCCTGTTGCCCATCTTGAGTCCATTCGTATTCTTCTAGCTTTTGCCGTTTCGAAGGGTTTTAAGCTTTTTCAAATGGATGTTAAGAGTGCTTTTCTGAACGGGTACATAGAAGAGGAGGTTTATGTTAGGCAACCCCCCGGTTTTGAGAACCCTAAGTTTCCTCGACATGTTTTTAAGTTGCACAAAGCTTTATACGGGTTGAAGCAAGCTCCCAGGGCTTGGTATGACCGGTTGAAGCAATTTTTGTTGGGGAAGGGCTTTGTGATGGGTTCTGTGGACAAAACTCTTTTCTTGCTCAGAGATGCTTCAGATTTTTTAGTTGCTCAGATTTACGTGGACGATATTATTTTTGGCGGTACTACTAATGATCTTGTGTCCAAGTTTTCTGAGCAGATGCACAGTGAGTTTGAGATGAGCCTCATGGGTGAGCTCAAGTACTTCTTAGGGCTCAAGATCAAGCAGACCAAGGACGGCACCTTCATCCACCAAGGTAAGTACACTCGTGATATGTTAAAGAAATTTGACTTGGTGGTGAATTGAAGCCGCAGATGACCCCGATGGGCACTTCTGGGGGTCTGGACAAGGATGAGAGCGGCGTCAAGGTCAATGAAAGGGAGTTTCGAGGGATGATCGGTTCGCTGCTCTACTTGACGGTGACCAGACCGGACATTCAGTTCGCCATGGGACTGTGCGCGCGCTTCTAGTCTTCACCTCGCACGTCTCATCGGCAGGCTGTCAAGCGCATATTCAGGTATCTTACTTATGTGCCCGATCTTGGTCTTTTCTATTCAGCATCATCTTCTCTCGGTTTATCTGGATTTTGGATGCCGACTTTGGTGGGTGCCGGTTGGATCGCAAGTCGACTTCCGGTACTTGCCAGTTTCTTGGTTCTTCTCTTGTCTCTTGGTCTTCTCGAAAGCAATCTAGCGTTGCTCTTTCGACCACAAAGGCTGAGTACGTAGCTGCTGCTAGCTGCTGCTCACAGTTGGTTTGGATGATTTCCACTCTACGAGATTTGGGTTGTTCTTTCCTACCAGAGTTCCTTTGTTTTGCGACAGCACCAGTGCAATTAGTGTAGGGAAAAACCCATGTCTCCATTCAAAAACCAAACACATTGATGTGCGCTTTCACTTCTTGCGGGATCAATATGAGAAAGGTGACATTGACCTTGTTCATGTTGATACCCATCATCAGTTGGCTGATATTTTCACCAAACCCCTAGATCAGTCTACATTCGAGCGTTTACGAGGGGATTTGGGTGTTGTGTATCCTTTTTAGGATATTTTGCGTCAGTTTTCTTTCTTCTTTACTCTTTCTTGAGTCTTTTTTTTGTGTGTGTGTTCATATCTTGCATATTCACATATCACACTTTTGAGCTTGTTTCTGTTATATGATTGAACTGCTTTACTTATTCTAGCTGGTACATGCTTTTGATTACTTGTCAATGATCATGTCTTGTCTCAGTTTGCTTGATAAGTCTGATATCTGTCATATGCATGGCTTTTATGCTTTAAAATTGAAAAATGATCACCATTGCTTCTGATAACTAGCATGCGTAGGCTGAATGTTCTTGCTATCTGTTACATGCCTCGTAGCTAGTTCCTGACTTGGATGCAAATATACAACTTGGACATCTGTATGCTTTAATCATGGAAATGTGCTATAAAATAATGAAAACCAGAAAAATGAAAATTTCATGCCTTTTTATGCTTAAAATTGAAAAGATCCAGGTGGGTTTGTCTTGTCGCATTGCATTGTTCTGGACTGCGTACCATAGCACTTTGGTATGAACTAGGACACTGTAGTGTATGCCAAGACCAATGTCTTAAGCTTCTGATGGTCCAGTTCTGGCCTAGGCTTGACTTGGTCGGTCAGCATAAGGTTTGACATGCAAATAACCCTGGCAAAAATGAAAAAAGGGAAAAGAAAAAGCTTGAAAATTGAAATAATAACAAGTTTGCTGAAGCACTTTGTTTTGGACAATGCTTATCTTGGTAGATATCAGTTAGCTTTTGCATTTCATGCTTTACCTTGCTTGTTTATTGGAACATGTGGTGATGCTTTCGTTTGCAAAAACTGAAAAATGCGTGCAAATGACTTTCTTTAGATATCATCTGTTGCACTGATCATGCTATGTATCGTTACAGTATGTCTTTTGCTGTATCTGTTAGATGTTGTAATTGCAGTCAATCATATCTGAGAAGCATGCTTTCTACACTCCTTATGCACTCTAGTTGAATTCACTGCATATTTTGAGGGGGAGTTGCATTTCAGGGGAGTCTGTGTCTCTATTGAGTGCTTGATGAGTTCACTTGTCAACAAGGGGGAGAAAATTTGCGATCAAAGTTTAAGGGGGAGTTCTTACTCTGTTGATAATCCTTGTTGTTCTGAAATCACACTCATTTGAGCTTTTACGTTTGGTTAACCATAATGACCACTTCTTACTTTTGTTCGACTTTGGTCATTAGGGTTAAACTTTTACCTTATTTTTCTTATTCTTTGTTTTTCTTGTGTTTTGTTTTCGTGTTTCCACATTTGCTCGCAGGTGCTGAAGAGCTGAAAAAGAGGAGTGTTGACAATGCACTCATCAAGGGGGAGATTGAGGAGCCATGCTGAATAGCGTGGGCCTCATGACTCCAGAAGTGATGAGTCATTGTCAATGATAGTCAAAGAGGACAGAAGAAGAAGAGATCTGCTGTTTCATGGGCCACGTGTGACTCAGGTACACGGGCAGCGAGCGACTGTCGGGCAGAGGAGGCTGCAAAGTCGGGTTGGCCCAATCCGGGTACATGGGCCAGGAGCAGCAGAAGACCCACTGGGTTGTTGACCAGGATTGACTCAGGTACACGGGCGGTGAGTGATTGCCGGGCTGAGAGAGCTGCGGAATCGGGCCGGCCCAATCCGGGTACCTGTGCAAAGCCGGTGGAGGCTTTGTCAGTTTCGGCGCAAAACTGACAACCGTTGATCTTGTATCGGACTGTCCAGAAGAGAAGCCGTAGTCGCTACGAAAGCTTAGCTTCCGGATAAGTCATCTGTATCTCTAGGCCCACAGTCAGTCAGTCGTGTCTGTAAAAATTCCTAAGGACAGTAGAGTCATTTTCTTTATTTTAGCGTCTGTAAAAACCCTAAGGGTTGGGGGAATATTCTAGGCCATTGGGCAGCCTATAAATAGGGCCCCAATCCCTAGGGTTGGACTACCCCTTCTAGAATTCACTTTCTAATCTATTGGGTCATTTTGTCTCCTGCGTCTCTCTCCTGTTGTGCGCCGCCAGGCTCTTGTTCCCTGCGATTTAATTCCTGCATTCCATTTGTTCTTTTGAATCTGTGAGATTCTCTTCCCTCCTCTTGTCATTCGGTTTGCAATGTTTTTATGGTCTTTATTGATGCGCAGCAACTTCTATTCATGAGAACTGAGTCTCTGTTGCTTCGGTTCTTCACTGAGTAGTACAAGTTCTTGCTGTTGCAAGTAGTACTACTTCTCTGTAGCAACAGTACACTAGTACTCTAGGCTTGCTTTTTCCTGCATAGCTTTTTGATCGAGTTGACAGGGCCAAAGTCCCTTTTCTTGTGTGAAGTCCAACTCTATGAAGCAGACTTCGAATTAGCAGACTCGAATCAGCAAGCTTCGAATCAGCAAGCTTCGAATCTGCAAGCTTCGAATCTGCATACTTCGAATCTGCAACCTTCGAATCTGCAACCTTCGAATCTGCAACCTTCGAATCCACAGACTTCGAATCAGCAGACTTCGAAATCAGCAGACTTCAAATCTGCAACCTCCGAATCTGCAACCTTCGAATCTACAACCTCCGAATCTGCAACCTTCGAATCTGCAACCTCTGAATCAGAAGACTTCGAATCTACAGACTTAGTCAATTTGTTCTCGCTTTGCTGTTTAGTTTTTTAAATGCGTTGGGTTTTGGGAGCAGGCCATTGATTCGAAATAATTTTTTTAGGCGCCCATTCACCCCCCTCTGGTCGCTACTTTCGGTCCTACACCCTGCAGCTTCCTCAGCCTAGCAATCGCTCGCCGCCCGTGTACCCGAGTCAAACCCAGTCAACAGACCAGTGGATCATCTGCCGCTCCTAGCCATGTACCCGGATTGGGCCAGCCCGACTCCGCGCTCCTCTGCCAGGCCGTCGCTCACTGCCCGCGTACCTGAGTCACATGCACCTCAGACTCGGCAGGGTCTTCTTCTCTCCCTTCCTTTGACTTCCGTTGATAATCACTCATCACATCTGAAATATCAAAACCATATTCTTCAACATGGTTTCTCAATCTCCCCCTTGATGAGTGCATTGTCAACACCCTTTTCAGCTCATCTTCAGAACCTGCAAAACACGTGGAAACAGAAAAACAAAGACAAAGGAAAATAGAAGAAATAGAAATAAAAGTTTAACCCTAATGACCAAAAGCCAAACAGAAGCAAGAAAAGTGGTCATTATGGTTAACCAAAAATAAAGACTCAAAAACAAGTGCAATCTCAAAATTACTAACAAGGAACTCCCCCTGAAATAAATCCCAAAGAAAGCTAAAAAATGTACTCCAAAATTTCTCCCCCTTGTTGACAATTGGACTCATCAAGTGAGACTAAATGCACTCTAAAGAGACATAAACACAAACTCCCCCTGAAATGCAGCTCCCCCTCAAAATATGTCATGTATGCAGATGGAGTGCAGGTGGAGTGTGAAAAGCATGCTTCTTAGATATGATTAACTGCAATAACAACATTTAACAGGTATAGCAAAGATATACTGTCTAAGATACATGACATGATCAGTGCAACAGATGATATCTAAAGAGAGTCATTAGCACGCATTTTTCGATTTTTGCAAACAAAAGCATCAACACATTTTCTAGTTGACAAGCAAAGTAAAGCATGAGATGCAAAAGCTAACTTATATCTACCAAGATAAGCATTGTCCAAAAACAAAGTGCTTTAGCAAACTTGTCATCTTTTTAAAATTTTCAGACTTTTTCTTTATATTTTTCATTTCTGGCAGGGGTTATTTGCATGTCAAACCTTATGCTAACCGACCAAGTCAAGCCTAGGCCAGAACTGGACCATCAGAAGCTTAAGACAGTGGTCTTGGCATACATTACACTGTCTAGTTCATACCAAAGTGCTATGATAAGCAGTCCAGAACAATGTAATGCGACAAAGCAAACCCATCTGGATCTTTTCTAATAATCATAAAAATGCGTAAATTTTTCATTTTTCTGAATTTTTATCATTTGTATAGCACATTCTTCATATTTAAAGCATATAAATGTCCAAGCTGCATATCTGCATCTAAGTAAGGATCTAGCTACAAGGCATGTAAAAGATAGCGAAAGCATTCAGCCTACACATGCTAGTTACCAGAAGAAATGGTGATCATTTTTTAATTTTAAAACATAAAGCCATGCATATGACAAATATCAGATATATCATGTGAACTGAAACAGAACATGATCGTCGACAAGTAATCATATAACAGAAGCAAGCTCAAAATGTGATAGATAATTATGCATGATATGAACGCACACAAAAGGACTCAATAAAAAAATAAAGAAGAAAGAAAAACTGATACCAATGAAAAGCTGACTCAAAAATATCCCCAAAGGATACACAACTCCCAAATCAAGATCAATAATCATGAGTAGGAACAAACGGTCCAACACCAGGTTTGGCAAAGGTGTTAAACCAGTGTCAAGCCATCTGCTCAAATGTAGGAAAGCAGAAGGAATCATATGAGTCTGGACCAAAACGCATTTCCACGTTGATTAACAAGCAGGCAAATGCATTTGCACTGGGGCCCACACCGTTGCTTGATCCCCAGCCGCAGGAGCAGCACACGGCAAACAGCAACAGCATATCGTGGATCTCCACGGCGCCCATGCAGGTAAAAAGTTTCTAATCTCCTATTTTTTAGTAGATTATTTTTAGAGATAATCATCTATTAATTAATTAGCCGAAAATTCGTTTAGGAATTTCATTTTTATTTAATCTGCCAAATTATTTTTAGTAATCGCATATTTTTATTTATATATGTTTAATTTGCTTATATAAAAAGTAAAGAAAAGTTTATTAGTCGCAGTAGTATTTTTAATTCTAGTCTTTACCTGAAATATTTTTAAGTTATTTCTGGATTAATTTTTGGATGATCCATATTTTATTCAGTTAATTAGTATTTTATTTTAGACTACAATCTGAACTTTTTATTAAGATATTTAGTGTTTTTTATTACGTCATTAAATTTTCTAGTACCCATTTTTATTTACTACAGTGATCCTTTTTATTTTAGCTTTAATATCATTTTAATTAGGACACCAATTATTTTTAAGCTAGACAACTATATTACCAGTAATTTACTTTACTAATATTGTTTGTCCGGTTAAATTGGTTGGGTGTTGGGTTTTCGATATAGTTTAGCGATAAATTTTTAGGCGCCCATTCACCCCCCTCTGGTCGCTACTTTCGGTCCTACAGTGGTCTTGAACCAAGCCCGCGTCCACTGAATCCTCGACTTCCCTCGAGTAAAGAATTTGCTGGAGGGGTCTTGGTAATCCAGAGTCTTTCCCCACCACCACATAGAACCAACGATGGATCTTGTCGGAGTACCATTGCTCATTGATAGACTTTGCTGGGAATATGTTGGTGTACTCCTTTCGGAGCTGGAAGTTGATGCTCTCGAAGGCCAGCAGTTTTGTGGAACCATCCGAGCTGGGCTGCTTCTTAGGATGACAGCTGGCTTCATGCATCATGGAGGAGACCTCTGCCCTTCCTTCACACCCCTCTGCCGCCATGGCCAATTTGAAGATGGCCAAACAGGCGACGACGTTTAGAGACAACTATGGCAAGTCCAAATGGTAGAGACAGAAAACCTCCGCTAGGAGCTCCGATGCTGGAAATCTGAGCCCCACATCGAAGAAGGCTTCGAAGATGACCACATCCCCTTCGCCCGGCTCGAGAATGACCTCGTTTTTAGGAAGCCGCACGGTGACACTAGGTTCAAGCCGCTCATGCACTATAGTCTTCACATTTTCATCAGTTCAGGGGGGCCTCTCTATGACAAGCGTCTGCTTCAAGAACTTCTCCAATGGAGGCTAGAGGTATTGCAGGCCATATGCCTTGATGGAACCCAAGGTCCCTGTCACAACAACTACCACTGCGGCCATGGCCGTCTGCTACTAGACAAGGTTGGAGCCCAAGGTAGATCCTGCGGAGTCTTTCCTCATCATCTTTCGGAAGATGTGGAGGTCGTGCGAGGAAGAAGCAAGGCCAGAAAGCAAAGGCTTAAAGAGGACAAGTGGAAAAGGTGAAGTCTAAAGCACGAAAGGCATGCCTCGGTAATGAGGGACCTCTACCCTTATATAAGAGCTAGGGGCTTGCGTCGCAAGCCTTTATCACACCCCTTCATATCAATCTCAATCCACCACCTGAGACTGGCAGGTGGGGCCACGATCAAAAAACAGTCCAATCTTTCCGAAATGGATGGGATCCCGTGTGCAGCGACTCATCATGAATGACGGTTCGCCCCCCGAGGAAACACTTCGAAAGCCCATAGTTGGTGCCGGGGGGCAAGAGGATGTTTGGCTGTGCGAAGTGATGCTCGGGCACTCGAAATCCAAAGCCTCCAAAAGGGAGCAGAAACAACAGACACTTTGACGCAAGACTCCTTCGGTCCAGGCCCCTTCGCAACCTAGAGAGTCACAAGGTAAGCCACGAGGTTCGTCCGCATTCTGAAACTCTATCGCAATATTATTTCTTGTGCATATTGCCCTTCTCACAAGATAGCTCCATCGAAGAGACATATTTGAGGGGCTACTATTGCAGGGAAATAATTCCATCAACATAAGTACTGAACTGGATCTCGAAGACTACTTCGGGATCTACGTGTAGGAAGCCCTTCGATGCTCCAATAATGGTTCGGAGCACAGGCTCTGAAACATGTGGTGCCCCCTTCCCAAGCGAAGACCCTTAGATAACTTTGGAGGGATTTGAAGCCCTCACTAGGGCTCTGATTCCGGCCGCTGACGGAGGCTTTCCCAAAGACCCCTCGGAACTCCATCTCGAAGGGCCACCGCCAAATGGAGTTTGATGATTGCCTTATAGTGTCAGGCGCCGTCTGTCGGACAAGATGTTCACTTTATGAAGATGTCCTGTCATGACGAAGCGCCCGTCTCATCAAGACATGCGCCGTCACTCAGACATGACGTTTGCCTTATTAGAGCATCTGCATGAGTTTGTACCGTCGTACCCCTATGGGATCCGATGAATAGAGTCCGTTATGACGGTTGTAACTTGAGGGTAAAGGGGCATTTTCTTTGTAGATCTCTGCCAGAAATACCCCCGTTTTTCCACTGTAATGGGGATTCAGATTCAAGCAATCACATACTTAGAACCCAACCAGAGTTATTATCTCATTGAAGGCTCTGTTTGGACTCAAGGTCATTCCCTTAGCTAAGTGTTGTTCTTCAAGTTATTCAACCCTATTAGCGTAATCCTTTACGCCAATAGTATGTCTAACATTCCCCTTAATCTGGCCTACCAAGGTTTAGAATGTTTTAGAACTCTTACATCCGTCTTGCTGTTAAAGGTTTTTGTAAAACCATTAGCTAGTGCTTTATATTGTGCTTCAATGCTAAATCTTGAAACAATAGCTTGTTGAATATAGCAAATCCTCATGTTGAACATTGATCATACAAACAACCTACCTAGGCTGCATCAGAAAAACCACAAACGAGGAATGAATTTTATTTAATAATCTTAATTCTAACCTTAGTTGTATAATTCAGATATCGTAATGTCCTCTTAACTGTTGCCCAATGTTGTGTTGTTGGAGCATGAATAATTTGACAGACTTTAATCAAAGGTGACATCTCGTGATACATAAACACAACTAGAGGAAACATCAAGACATTTGAATTCTTTGTGAAGATTGCTAAATTCAAGAATAACATATTGTTTAGATCGAAATTTCAACTTGCGAGTGTTGTAGGGACGTCAATTATGCCAACAAGCACATCTAAAAACTCGAAGAGATCAGTAGTCGAGTTTTATATGTGTTGGGGAAATAGTTTACCCTAAAAGGGGCCAAATGACAAGTAAGTTTTGAGGTCTCTACAAGGCCGAAGCTCCCTAGGCTAGCGAGCTGATAGCAGGACCCAACACTTTCAGCTCGGGTGAAGCTCGCTCCGAAGGACACTACGAAGATTACTTCAAGAATCCACAAGACTAGAAGGTAAATCACCGAGGTCACCTTCGAGCCCCCCTCCGAGGTCCACTCTGAGGCCCCCTCCAATGTCTCCTACGAGGACCCATCAGAGGACCTCTATGCCCCTCTCTCTGAGAGTCCCTCCAGACCTAAGCCTCCAGCCCATTCTCTAGCATAAATGTAAAATATCCTAATACCACTATAGTGTAAAGACCAAAACAAGGGGCCCCTATCCTTGGTCTTGGCACTTGTACTAGCTTAGACTTACCCTTTTTACCCATACGAAGCACTGTAGCCAGGGCCCTGTAAGTAGAGGGTAAAATGGACTTTTCCTTTGATATTTGCCTATAAAAGTAGGGCACTACACTTGTAAGAGGGAGGACACAACCCAAAAAATAACTATGAACTGGATGTAGGGCTATTATCCTCTAAGGAGGCTTGAACCAGTATAAAACCCCCACTCCTCATGAACCCCTCTAGAGGTTCACACTGTTCTATACACTATCTACATTATAGAAACCTACTTGTAGCTAAAGCAATTGCTACAACAATTGGCGCCTCCGTGGGGATCCTATTAGTAAAAACTAGCGTCTCTACCACTACCTACATCCTGGAGTACACCTACGAAGGAAGTCACGGAGTCCTACAGACTCCGCGCACTCTTCGTCGAGGGGCTCTGAATACAAGCTGAAGGCCTCCAAGTCTTCTCTTCTGGTCTCAAAACCCCAAGGGCTATGAGGCAAGCTTCCCGCTTGATGGAGGAGGGGGTGCCTGATCTTCCGTCAGGTGGGGGATAAATAACGATTTGTGGAGAACTCGACATTGACGTTCTGGCTTCCAATCCACGAGATCGGCCCTTGCAATCGCTACACCACTGCTCCGTTGGTTATCAATCAAGCACAGCCTGATTGACCTCACCAAGAAGTCTAATCCTTGCCTGCGAATCGAAGAACACAAGCAAGAACGCAGAAAACACAATCGAACAGAAAATTCTATTGGAATCTGCAAATTGGGGTTCACTTACAAATCCGACGAAGCGGTGGCTATCAAAGAAACGTGTAAACTAAACCCAAAAACCCTAGATGGCTGTATAAACACCTTATATAGTAGTTTGGGATGCACCCCTAATGGGCTCAACTGGATACACGGCCCAATGGCCCAATAACGCAGAAAACAGCATGCTGACAGATTCTGGACTCTATCTTGTTTTGACGATTCCCATTGATCTAGAACGAATTTTAAGATGAAACCAGCGGCATTGGAAAGGTTATTACGTTATCTTTCCGTGGCTGGGTGGAACGTCAAAAACGGAGTCCGTATGCGGCCTGAGCGATGATTTTAGTGCACACTGCTCCTGGAATCCGAATTGGACACGAATTGTAGTTGGATTGGACTCTCAAATTGGCTTGGACGTCCTTCCTGGTTCTTCTCTAACTCTTTGTTTATCTCCAAGTGATTTTCATCATCTCCATGGTTCCTAACAATAATAATAATAATAGGTAGTAATTTATTTCCAAGATAATATACTAAGATACTTAGAAGCGAGTTGACCTGGAGATTTAATCGTCGTGCTCGAACTCGAATAATTGGATCGTGGTATTCATGTAGGGTTGTATCATTGGTAGGGATGTCATCATCATCCTCCCCTTCTTGATTTGGAGTCGTCCTCGACTCAACGTCTATTTGTCCCCAATCAACTTCCATGATAATACAAGAGTTCCATATACATGCATCTCTTCTATTAATCCAAGAAAGTATTTCTGAAATTGAAAATGAATGCATCTCATGGTGTAGCATCTGAAGTTCAAATATATAAAAATTAAATCTAACATGGAAAGCATGCACCTTAACTTGTTTCCTCACAATCATGATCCTATCTCAACTGGTGATGTTCTCATCATTCTCCCCCTCTTGAAATAGAGTCGTCCTCGACTCATACTCATCTTTTGCTCCATGGTTAGTTTCAATTCTGCAACGTTAAATGTGAAACTATCCCAAAACTTAGGAGGCAAGACAAGTTTATATTTATGTAACTCAACATAAGATAAAAACTCGGGAGACATATCAAATTTACACTTATGTAGCTCAATATGAGATAAATACTTAGTGATAACTAGGGGCAAAGTATAAACTATATTAGTAAGAGAATAATAAGGAGTTTCACAAATCACAACATAACACACATCTTGACTATGAATTTTAGTTTGATCAGTTTTATGTGCAAGGATAGAAGAATCTTCTAATATCAAGTTTTTCGCTCTCATTAGTTGCCGTCTCAATATCATCTTTAACAATTTCATTAGAAGTTGAAAGTAACAAAGTATATTTCAAATTCTCATGCACAACAGTATAGTTATTATTCCTATCATGGTGAAGTGCATCATTATCAAATTGCAAAGGGTGTTCTATTATTTAAACTGATGAAGTAACCTCAACGGGTACCTGTAAGGACTTTTTACCTGATACCTCAACTCGTGCAGAGATGGAAGGCTATATGCTTCCTGATGTTTGTGCAGGTACATGTGCAGGTGCATGACGAACACTTGAAGAAGAGAAAGGCTTGGTTAGTACCGGTGTGCTCGTCACTCGCGGTGGATAGGAGTCTCTTGCCTTGTATTGTTGTTCTTGCAATTCTTTCTTTGCAAAGATGGCAAGATGGAACAAACGACTAAGAGTACTAAATTCTTTATAATAAACGATATCTTGAATCTCATACCTCAATCCATCATAGAAGCGCCACATCATTTCCTCTCAGTGCTCCACAACACCACAACGGGTCATGCTCTCACGAAGCTCAGCATAATACTCTCTCACAGACATGTTACCTTGAACTAAGCATTATAGTTTCTTACACAATTCACGATGATAAGAAGGAGAGACAAATTTACAACGCATAGCTCTTTTTAAATAACCCCATGTATTAGGTTGTAATTGAAGTTCACTTATATCTTCTCACCAGATTAAAGCATGATTTTTAAACATACTAGTTGCTTATTTAACTCTATGTTGTTCAGGAACTTGATATAAGTTAAATTTATGCTCTACGGTCATCTCCCAATCTAGGTATTCTTCAGCATCATATTCACCATAAAAAGATGGGATGGCAAACTTACTTCTGATAGAAGAAACATTGTTACCATGATTATGATTTGTCACACCTTCCATACCTGCCATGATTAGTAGAAAAGAAAAATACTTGGAAAAAATATTAGCCCTATCAACTATTAGGTAGTGGAATGTATTGTCGCTCACACTCAAGCATCTTACCACAATCTTACAAGGTTCTTACCATCGCAGGGCAGTGGATGGCACAATCTTGGTCGTGTCACAATTCTTGATTGGTTGGTGACTTCAAAAGAGAGTGGTATATGATTGCAAAGACTCAAGCTGCACTGATCAAAAGTATATATGTGGAGTCTAGGCGATTAAATAAGAGTAATCTATATGGTGGAACATGATTCAGAAACAGATAGTAATATTAAATAAATGTCCAGAGTACTTGTACTAATTGCTGGTCTGAATGTGATCCCTATGACAACAAGGCTTAAATGAGAGAGTGGTTGAGGCTCAAAGGATGGCAATTAGATTGATAAAATCAGCACAAAACAGTACCGAAAACAGCACCATACAAAACTAATATCTTCCAAGCTTATCCCTAAGTGCTTCTCTTTTTTTCGATATTCTTTTTTCGATATTTTTTAACTCTTTTTTGAACTCTTTTTTTGAACTCTTTTTTTACACTTCTTTTTTTGACTAGTAGCACAAACAAGACAAATCAAGAAGATGTGATACAATTTTGCTGCAAAGAAGTGCTATGTAGATAAATAAAAAATGAGCTGAAAAATCTACGCAAGAAACTTCGGGGCTAGAAAACTCGATCTTTCCGGCCGAATTTGGAAAAACTAAAATCGGCGAACCTAGTTTGCTAAGAAAACTTTTTCTATAGATTTCAAAAATGTATTTATTTACCTTATTCAGAGTTCGTATGCAAAATATATGACTGTTTTATGAGAGGCAGTATAAATCAGGGTTTTGAGGTTCTAGTTCGGACGCGAATTGCAAATCAAAGGGGATTTATGGTTGGTGGCTAGTATAAGGGATTTAGAAAAAGGGATCACAATACTAACCAGCAACCGGACTTGACCAAGGACACAAAATCAATACTACGGACTCTGAAACCAAAACATGCAAAGGCTAGGGATTGTCTTGGATTGGGGAAAACCTACGACTATAAATTTTTTGTTGGCTTTTTCGTGGACTATGGGATGAATATGAAATCAATCTAATCTAGAATACACAAACCTGACGGTAAAACAAGCTCTGATACCACTTGATGGAGGAGGGGGTGCCTGATCTTCTGTCAGGTGGGGGATAAACAACAATTTGTGGAGAACTCGATGTTGACGATCCGGCTTCCCATCCACGAGATCAGCCCTTGCAATCTCTACACCACTGCTCCATTGGTTATCAATCAAGCACAGCCTGATTGATCTCGCCAAGAAGGCTAATCCTTGCCTGCGAATCGAAGAACACAAGCAAGAACATAGAAAACACAATCGAACTGGAAATTCTATTGGAATCTGCAAATTGGGGTTCACTTACAAATCCGACGAAGTGGCGACTATCAATGCAACGTGTAAACTAAACCCAAAAACCCTAGATGGCTGTAGAAACACCTTATATAGTAGTTTGGGATGCACGCCTAATGGGCTCAACTTGATACACGGCGCAAAGGCCCAATAACACGGAAAAGAGCATGCTGATAGATTCTGGACTCTATCTTGTTTTGACGATTCTCGTTGATCTAGAACAAATTTTGAGATGAAACCAGCAGCATTGGAAAGGTTATTAAGTTAGTGGCTGGGTGGAACATCAAAAACGGAGTCCGTATGCGGCCTGAGTGATGATTTTAGTGCACGCTGCTCCTAGAATCTTAGTTGGACACGAATTGTAGTTGGATTAGACTCTCAAATTGGCTTGGACATCCTTCCTGGTTCTTCTCCAACTCTTTGTTTATCTCCAAGTGATTTTTATCATCTCCATGGTTCCTAACAATAATAATATTAAGTAGTAATTTATTCCCAAGATAATATACTAAGATACTTAGAAGCAAGTTGACCTGGAGATTTAATTGTCGTGCTCGAACTCGAATAATTGGATCTTGGTATTCATGTATAGTTTTATCATTGGTAGGGATGTCCTCATCATCCTCCCCTTCTTTATTTGGAGTTAGCCTTGACTCAACGTCTATTGGTCCCCAATCAACTTCCATGATAATACAAGAGTTCCATATACATGCATCTCTTCTATTAATCCAAGAAAGTATTTTTGAAATTGAAAATGAATGCATCTCATGGTGTAGCATCTGAAGTTCAAATATATAAAAATTAAATCTAACATGGAAAGCATGCACCTTAACTTGTTTCCTCACAATCATGATCCTATCTCGACTGGTGATGTTCTCATGACCGCTCCACCTCGAAGCCTGTGGTCTCTGGCCCTTGTTAGGCCTCTGTAGGTATGCTTAAGCTTTGCCTCTTTAAAAAACAAAGCCTTGCTTCACCCCTCTGAAAACCGAAGCCTTGCTTCGCCGTTTAAAAACCGAACCCTTACTTCATGAAGCTACATAGTGCCTTCGGGCCCGTAGCAATGAAAGTGAAGCTACACAATGCCTTTGGGCCCGTAGCGATAAAAACATGATTCCAAGCTGCAACTCGAAGCATCCTGGGACTCTGATCTTGCAACTCGAAGCATCCACGGATTCTAGGCTCCGGCCCGACCATCCTAAAAAGAGCCTGTTGGGGGAAATTACTCCATTTCTAGGACTTAAAGATTAATCCTTCAAAGGATGATGAGGACTCCGAAGCTGGTGAACTGTTGTTTGAAGCATGCGTCGCCACGCCAAAGGATGTAACGGTGTGAAGCTCCGGAGAGCCCCCCGAAGGGAAGATGGAGGCCTCGAATCCTTAGGACATGATTGATTGGATGTCCATCTTATCCATCTACCTTGCAGTACTTTACCATGTATAACCTTGTTTATAGTACCGAATAGTTTCTACTATGTCGGTTGTAATCTAGGGGTAAATAGGTCTTTTCCTTATGCTTTTTCCCCTATAAATACCCCCCATTGTACCTTGTAAAAAGGGAGCCAGAACAAGTTATTCATCTACACTTATTCGGACCACTTGAGCTATTATCCATTTCGGAGGCTCAAAGTAGTCCTAAAACACAAACTCCCTGTTTGTCTGTTCTTGATTTCAGAGAACCTGTTGACGTAACATTTGCGCCAACAGTTGGCGCCGTCCGTGGGGAACCAAGTTCTAAAAGCTTGTTCTCTGCTGCTAACTGCACTTCGAAGAGCACTTACGGAGGGAGCCTCGGAGTCTCAAGATTCTGCGCACCCTTCAGTTAAGGGCTTCTTAGTGCAGCCCGAAGGCCTTCTCTCGACCCCTCGAGTCGTTCGAAGTCCTCCATCTCCAAGACCTCTTCGCGGCTAGCTATGCCTCCGAAGCGAAGTCAGGCTTCGGGTCCTCTCCGAAGGTCCCCTCGGACCAATGGAGCCGGACCCTCGGCTAATCTGGCGATTCCCGCCGAGACTGCTGGGCGTCGAGCGCCCCGGGGCCCTCTGGCTCCTCCTACGGTGCTTCAGACCGACTACGCAGCTAGCCGGGACCCAGAAGTGCCCTCCGACGAAGACGAAGGCCCTCCCGAAACCGAGGCTACGCAGTTAGCCAGGCTTCAGGAGGAGGTATCCAGGTGGAGGCAAGAGGCCGCCGATCGCCTCCGCACTCAAGCTTCCACCGAAACTCCAGGAGGGCCTCAAGACGGTGGTACCCACAATCCCCCAGAAGTCATCCAAGTCCCGGAGGAAGCCGAGAATGCATCCTTCGATAACGAGTCTCCATTACATTCGGATTTGCAGAGAGTGCCTTTCGACCCCAGATTCAAGGCCTCGAAGCTGCACAAGTACTCCGGGGGGTCAGACCCCGGAGAGTTCGCCCGCTCTTACGCCCTGGCAATAGAAGCGAGCAGGAGGGGTGCGAAGCACCATGGCAAAATTCTTCCCCCTCGCTCTCGAAGGCGTGGCACTCCGCTGGTTCTGGTCCCTAAAGCCAGGATCAATCAGTTCCTGGGAGCAGCTTAAGAAGAAATTTGTGAGCAACTTCCAAGGCACCTTCGTGGCCCCAATGTCTACAGGAAGTTTGTTCCAGGTAAAGCAGCGTGTGGGAGAAACCCTCCGTGAGTACTTCACGTGCTTCGCCCACACCAAGTCACAGATCAAGGGCCTGTCTACCTCTTCGGTAGTTGATGCTGCCCGCGAAGGGGTGCTGAACCCCGACCTCCTCAGCAAACTTCATTGAAAGCCGGTGACATCTGTGGCGCAGCTCATGGCATACTTCGAACAGTATGCCAAGGCGGAGGAAGGCTGTCTTCGGCGAGCTGAAGCACCATTGCCCACTCTCCGAGAAGTCAAAAGGGAGCCCGAAGCCTCCACTCCTCTGCAACCTCCACAAGATAACCGCTTCAACGAGTACAAGCGGGGGAAGAAGCATTTCCGTTCGGAGGTGCTAAACATTGCACCTTCAGCTCCGAAGGCACCTGCCAGTTTCTAGCAGGCAAAGAATTTCAAGGACGGGCCGCCGAAGCCTCAAGAAAGGATGTCGGGCAGGCGCCAGAGCTTTTTCTGTTGCGTGCATGGCGACAATAGAAGCCATGACACGAAGGATTGCAAGGCAGTGTTGGCCCTTCGGGGCGACTACCTTGAGCGAAGTACCGGGCGGGGTACTTCGGATCGGGCCCCACCATCGGCACGCTCGGAGCCTGTACAACTTGTGGCCCGAACCGGTGCCCTCGAAGCCCCCATGCGACTGCCGGTGGCCAGTATTATGCCACCACCAAAGCAAGAAGACCCGCAAGACCTGCGACAAGAGGGTGGTCCTGCCCATCTCCGGAGGGGGGACCCTCGGAAGCATGTCAAGAGGCAGCGGCGCGAGTACGTCCGCTGAGGTCGGACACATTGGGACCTCGAGTTCCGCCGAAGGGATGCCAGAATGGTCCCGTGTGCCCATCTCGTTCACAGCCAGTGATGCTGCGGGGGTGAAGTTCCCCCATGCTGACCCATTGGTCATTTCTGCTGATATAGCAGGAGTAGAAGTCCGAAAGATCCTGGTAGATGGCGGGAGCTCCGCAGACATACTCTTTGCCTAGGCCTTCGATCAGATGTGCATACCTCGGAAGCATCTACTTCCAGCGGCCCGGCCACTTCAAGGGTTCTCAGGACCGCCTCTCGATGCCCTCGGCCAAATAGGCCTCGAGGTTGCCTTCGGAGAGGGGCCTTTGGCCCGAGTAGAAGAAGTCATCTTCGATGTGGTTGACGCCCCATACGCTTACAATGCTATCTTCGGCCGAGGGATGTTGAACCAGTTCGGGGCTATAGCACACCATAATTATCTTTGTCTCAAAATGCCCACGCAAGGTGGGGTGCTTACTATTTCAGGAGACCAGGCTGTAGCCAGGAGGACGGAATATGGCCATGGGCAGCCATTGGACCCCCGGCAAGTGCATAATGTGGCGGAAAGCGTCGAAGAAGTACCGGAGGCCTCGAACCCTCCGAAGGGATCCTCGCTCAAGCCAAGCCCAGAGGGTGATGTTGAGACAAGAATAATCTCGGAAGATGGCAAAGAGTACCCAGTGAAGTTCGGCAAGGGGCTATCTCCGGAATAGCTGCCTCGTTAGAAGAAGTCGTCAGGAAAAATCTGGGCATATTTGCTTGGGCTGACGAAGACATCACCGGGGTCGATCGAAGCATCATCGAGCATAGTCTGCTCAGTCAACCCGAAGGCCAAGCCAGTACGCCAGGGGCTCCGCAAGCTGTCAGCAGAGAGAGCAAGCCTAGCCAAGACCGAAGTAGAAAAATTGTTAAGGGCTGGCATCATCAGGGAGGTAGCCCATACCGAGTGGTTGGCTAACCCTGTTTTTGTAAGGAAGAAGGACTCGAACAAATGGCGCATGTGTATTGACTTCACTTCATTAAATAAAGCATGCCCGCGAGACCCCTACCCGATGCCCCGAATAGATCAACTGGTAGATTCCACAGCTGGCTCCGAATTGCTAAGTTTCCTCGACGCTTACTCCGGATATCATCAAGTATGGCTGAAACGCGAAGACGAAGCCAAGACAAGCTTTATAACTCCTTCCGGAGTATTTTGTTATGTAAGAATGCCTTTTGGGCTGCGGAATGCCGGAGCCACCTTTTCTCGTTTAATAGCTAAAGCTCTAGGTCATCAAATAGGCCGAAATGTCGAGGCCTATATGGATGATATTGTAATAAAAGTGCTCAAAAGCACCAGCATAGCTTAGATCTAGCCGAAACATTTGAGAGCCTCCGAGCATGTGGAGTACGCCTCAATCCGGAAAAATGTATATTCGGAGCACAAGCAGGAAAACTGCTAGGGTACTTAGTTTCGAGCAGGGGAATCGAAGCTAGCCCAACACAGATAAGTGCGCTGCAAAGGATGGCTCCACCAGAGAATTTGAAGCAAGTTCAGAAGTTAGCAGGAAGACTTGCAGCTCTTAGTAGATTCCTGGCCAGGTCAGCAGAGCGAAGCATCCCAATTTTCAAAGCACTAAAGGGGTCCGAAAGCTTTCAGTGGACATCATAGTGCCAGAAGAGCTTCGATGATATAAAGGCATACCTCGGAAGATTATCAATTTTGACCGTCCCCCTCCCAGAAGAAACACTGCTCCTTTATCTTGCAGCAACAAATTTAGCAGTAAGCGCAGTTTTGGTCCGGGAAGTTGAGCTTAAAGAAAAGCTAGTCCAGAACCCAGTGTATTTTGTGTCGGAGGCATTATCCGGAGCTAAAGTCAGATACTCCGAGCTCGAGAAGTTTGTTTATGCCCTAGTAATGGCCTCGCGAAAGCTGAGGCATTATTTCTTGGCGCATAACCTGATCGTCCCTACGTCGTATCCTCTTGGAGATATGCTCCGAAACAAAGATTCTACGGGCAGGATTGGAAAATGGGCAGGTCGAGCTGGCACCCTTCGAAATCTCCTTCACAGCGAGAACAGCTATTAAATCTCAAATCATAGCTGATTTCGTGGCAGAGTGGACTCCATCTGCTATTTGGGCCCCAGAAGAACCCTCCAAAAGTTTTTGGACAATATTTTCTGACGGAGCTTATCAAGCATCAGGGGCCGGAGCAGGGGCCATCATCATATCACCATCAGGGCAGAAGGCCATGTACTCTGCGAGGCTCAACTTCAGGACCACTAATAACATTGCCGAGTATGAAGGAATCTTGCTAGGCCTCCGAAAGGCTAAGGCACTCGGAGCTGCAAGAATAATGATTAAGACATATTCCCAAGTCGTCGCGGGGCATGTTGATAAAAGTTTTCAAGCAAAGAATACACATCTCGCACAATACCTTGAAGAAATCCGCAAGGCCGAAGCAGCATTCAAAGGATTTACAGTTCGAAGTATCCCTCGTGCAGAGAACCAACTTGCAGATCTCCTTGCAAAGGCAGCAGCAGGGGCGGTTGACCTCCCTAGAGGGTGCTTTCTACGAAGAGCTGGCGCAACCAGCAGCTGGTCAAAAACCCTCTTCGGAGGTACTGTGCATTCCAACTACAGATTGGCGGGCTCCGATAATAAGCGTATTGCAAAGTAGCATGGACCCTCCCGAAGGCCCAGAAGCCCGAAGGTTGCAAGCAAGAGCTCGAAATTACAAGCTTATTGATGAAGTGCTATACAAGGCCGGAGTGTGTTCACCCCTACTTCGATGCATCTCACAACCAGAAGGTCAAGACATCCTTCGAGACATCCACGAAGGCTTATGCGGGGGTCATTTAGCCCCTCGAGCGCTAGCGGGCAAGATGCTTCGGCAAGGGTTTTATTGGCCAACTATAGTAAGAGATGCGGAGGAGCTGGTTCGAACATGCCAAGGTTGCCAGTGGATGGGCAGACGAATGCCATCGCCCGCCAACTCAGCTTCAAGTTATTGCCCCAGTATGGCCAATGGCTAGATGGGGCATGGACCTCATAGGACCTTTCCCAGTGGCAAAAGGCGGCTTGAAATTTGCGGTGGTGGCAATCGAATATTTCTCAAAATGGGTTGAAGCGGAGCCACTAACAGCTATTACTTCGAAGAACGTGCAAAGATTTTTCTAGCAGAATATCATATGCAGGTTCGGAGTTCCAAGAGAATTGACGGTGGATAATGGAACCCAGTTCGAAGCTGACACCTTCCAAACATTTTGTGAAGAACTGGGCATTAAGTTGTGCTTCGCAGCGGTACGACATCCACAGTCCAACGGAGCCGTTGAGAGAGCCAACGGGAACATCCTATCCGGGCTGAATCGCCGAATTGTTGGATTGGCCAAGGGGATGTGGGTCGAAGAGCTCCACAAAATCTTATGGTCCATTCGAACCACTCAAACAAGGTCAACTGGGTTCACACCATTTAGATTGCTCTTCGGAGATGAGGCCATGACTCCTACAGAGCTCACAGGAGGATCGCTTCGTGTAATACAACATGGAGACAAAGATGACCGGAGCACTTCGCTGGATTTGTCAGAAGAAACAAGGCTTCGAGCTGTCGCCAACCTGACTAAGTACCAGAACCACACCAAGACATGGTATGACCCGAAGGTAAAGCTAAATGAGTTAAAACCTGGTCATCTGGTGTTGCGAAGTGTAATAGCTCCGGGGAAGCTAGGAAACAAATGGGAAGGACCATATGTTATCTTACGCTCAGGACGACCCGGGTCGTTTAAATTAGCCAATTTAGAAGGAGAAGAGTTGAAGCATGCATGGCATGCGGAGCACCTTAAGCGTTATTTTGCTTAGGAGGCCCTTGTAATCACTTGTAAAAACTTTCCTATCTATGAATAAAGATAAGGGTCGAATTTTGTTTGCTCTTCGAATATCCCTTACTCCTGATGGACGCATTAGGAGGACAGAGATGCTTGTAGAGCCAAGCATTTTTCTCAAGACCCAGGCAGCTGCCTTCGAACCATTGGTTCAAAGGCTCCGTTGCCAACCTACGGATTCCAGGCTCCGGCTTGTTAGGATCCATAGAAGAGTCTAAGGACTTTAAAGAAAAACAGACTTTCGTCCTCCGGGTGCGAAGTGTCTGTAAAAGAGCCGAAGGTGGCCAACCTACGGATTCTAGGCTCCTGGCTTGTTAGGATCCGTAGAAGAGTCTAAGGACTTTAAAGAAAAATAGACTTTCGGCCTCCGGGTGCGAAGTGTCTGTAAAAGAGCCGAAGGTGGCCAACCTACAGATTCCAGGCTCCGTCTTGTTAGGATCCGTAGAAGAGTCTAAGGACTTTAAAGAAAAACAGACTTTCGGCCTCCGGGTGCGAAGTGTCTGTAAAAGAGCCGAAGGTGGCCAACCTACGGATTCCAGGCTCCAGCTTGTTAGGATCCGTACAAGAGTCTAAGGACTTTAAAGAAAACAGACTTTCGGCCTCCGGGTTGAAGTGTCTGTAAAAGAGCCAAAGGTGGCCACCTTATGGATTCCAGGCTCCGGCTTGTTATGATCCGTACCAAAGTCTAAAGACTTTAAAAAAAGCGAACAAATTTTTAGTCTTCGGAAGCGAACTAAAAATGCAAATGACAAGTACAAATTCGAAGCATGCGGTTGTTCGGACATTCATTGTGCCTAGCGAACCCTTCTCTATAGCAAAGGCTCCGCCACCCACAAGGGGGGTCGGAGGATAGGAGTCACACAACATACTTTCGAAGCATTCCACATTAAATTATTATACTTGTACATCAAGAGAAATTTGTGTCTAAGCCTAGGTAAAATCGGAGACCTTTTCGGCCCCTAGAGATACCCCTACGGCTACTTTGGCCTTCGGAGCTCGAAGCCGCCGAAGTTGTCCTTTTAGTTCGGGTGCTTTTTTCTTCTTCGAGGCTCGCAGTTTCTTCTGCTCCTCTTGAAGCTCGGCCCATGTCAGGAGCCTTTCGGAGTCAGCTTCCGCAGGGTCTTCGGCTCGGTACTCCGAGTCGGACCAATCAATAGGTTCGGAGGACGAAGACCCCTCCGCCTTCTCTTCCTCTTTAATATAAACTAAGACGTCCCGACGAACTTCAAGGGTGATCTCCCCTCCATCTCCGCGAGGAACAGAGAAACGGGAGCGGCGGTAAGGCCTCAATACCTCGAGGTTTGCCCACTCTTTTCGGAGCTCGTCGGTAATTTCCAAAAGTTCGAAGTCAGGGCTCGAAGGGCATGACAAAACCTAAAAAAGAACAGAACACCCAAGACAAGTTCTTGTTTATAACTTCTTCATTAATAAAAAGAGGCGTTACAAGGCTTCATGTACATAGTAACCCTAAGTGGCTAGACCTGTGGGTCGGTTGGATGGAGCAGGAATCGAAGGGGTTGGCGAAGCAGGAAGTGGCGGCTTTGTTTGCGCTTGCTTCTGCCGATGGGCCTCGTCAATCCAAGCCTTAGCTGCGACCTTATGGTCCGTCTTCCAGGTCGACCGGAAGGCTTCCCAGGCCGAAGCCACCTCCGAAGATGGCCGTAGCAAGTCATCGTCCGCGAAGCCTCCAGGAGACGAACCCCCGACTGAGCCAAGGGGGATCCGAAGAGATTCAATATGACGAAGAACCCCGATACCAGCACACTGTCCGGAGATCTCTCCGTACCGAATACCGGAGTTCTTCATCAACGACGAAGCGACCTGGATCCTCGTCAGCTTCCGGTCAAGGGGCTCGTGGGTCGCAGCAGAAGACGAAGGGCACATGGTGCCGAAGTACTCCTAGTGTACCCTGAAGGGCTTCCAAGGTACGATCCGCCGTACTAGAGTTCTTCTTCTCCGCTGCTTCCAGGCCTGCAGCAGTCGCACCCACTTCGGCCACCCAGAGCATTAAAGAACTCTTGAGGGCCATCGCCTGGCTAAGAGCCCCCTGGAGCTCCACTAGCTGCGCACTCGAGGTAGCAGCCTCCTGGCGGAGTCTTTCAACCTCCGTTCGAAGGACTGACGCACTCGGCCTCGACCTCTTGGGCAGACGAGCGAAGGGCATTGAGGGCTTTGTCAGACGCCGCCCTAGCCCTCCGTTCCTCCAGGACTTCTTCCTCAAGCCTGAGGGATCTCCTGGTGGAGTCGTTAAGGGCCGTCTGGAGGGTAGTGACCTTCCGTTTAAGTCGATTAACTTCGACCTCGTTGGAAGTCGCTGCCGCTCTAGCAAGGACAAATTGCTGCAAAAAGAACAAAGTAAGTACTGAAGTACTTATGATCACTAATGCGAAGTAGCTATGGTGTCTTTTCATACCTGAAGGGCAGCCCTTTCGAGGGCCGTGTTGAGTGACGAAGCCCTGGCCTCGCTCAAGACTGGAGATCAACTCCGAATTGGCGATGTCCTGGCTTCTCTCGGCCAAGGGCTCCATGAGTCTCCGGAGGCCACTCCGGTGCTCCAAGAACGGAGCCAGCAGAGGAAGCCAAGACAGAGCTTGAGCATCGTCCGCTGCGGTCTCATCCTCCGAATTGCCAACGGAGGTCGCAGCCTGGCCAGGAAGAAGACCGAGGCTAGAAATACTCTTGCCCCTCCCCGGTACGAACGAGGGTGAAGCAGGAGTACTCCGACCGTCGGCAGCCACCTTTTCGACCAGAACCGCAGCGGCGGAGGCAACCTCGGGGGTCGAGGCTGCCACTGCAGGAGTGACCTCCGTCGCCAACTCCGTCCCGGCAAGCGTGTCGTCCGCTCCGAAAGACGCGTTCTCCGCCGCCAAGTTCGGGGCCTCCAGAGGCGCGGGAGGGTCCGCTTGAAAAGCAGCCTCCGAAGGCGCATGAACTTCGGACGCCACCAAAGCATCGACACCCGAAGAGGTACCTATTTCGATAAACAAAATTAATAAGCATGTTTTCACAGATAGCAGGCAGGTATTGATTAAAAAGGGGGAGCTTCGGAAAGAACCTCCGGGAGCTTCGTGGGGAAGGATTGCTGGATCCTCCAAGACCTCGTACATCTGAAGGATGTCGGCGAAGTCATCCCCCGAGGTCCTGCCCTCAACATTTCAAGCCGGAGCCACAATCATCCGCCGAGACCGCCTCGGGCGCAGGCAAGCTGGGAGTAGGAGGGTCTGACTCCACTTGCACGACGGAGGGCGCAGGTAGAACAGGTGGAGTCGCGCTTACTACCTCCCTGACGGGGGCGCTAGGGGCGACCTCCCCTATGTCTTCGTCGTCCAGGAGGTAGGCTTCGAAAGCTGCCGCTGTCTGACCGTCGGAGTCCTCTACCTCTTCGGAGGCTGAGCTCTGCGCGTCCGGCGACTGAAGTAGACGAGGCAGGCGCCAACTGCGAAGGGTGCTTCGCTATCTTCTTCTTCCGGAGCGGCTGCTTTCCGACCTTCTTGGAGGGCTCGGCAGCGACTTTCCTTTTACGAATAACCGCTCCGGTCGGGGCGAAGTCGGGAATATTCGGGGGCTCCATTCCGAGAGCTCGCCACACTCTGTTGGATCGCTCCCAGCTCCCCACCAGCTCTAACCTTCTTTGCCTCTCGACCACCGAAGGGGCTCCGAGAACTCGTTCGGTGGCCCGAACTATGTCCTCCGGAGCCAATGCCAGAGGCGCCGCTGAAAGAAAAAGGTATGAAAGTATGAGTACAATTGATTTCTTCATCTAATACGATGCTATAGGGAGTAAAGTTTACCTAAGTTTCGGAGGTCCCCCTCCGAGGCCTGTGGGAACACGATCGACCAGTTGGCTCCGAGGGGAGGGATCCGAAGGGCGATGAACTCCTCGGCCAGGTCGCACATGCTCATGCGACGAGCCACCGAAGTGAGCAGCCCTAGCCTCGTCGAGAGCAGGCTAGGGTTCGGAGAGATGTCCGCCTCCTTCCGGAACCAGATCTCCTGGAGAGGACCAGCGAGGGGGGAGTCCTCTCCGACTTCGGCATAAAACCACCGAAGTATCCAGTTTGTGTACCACCTGTCGTTTATAGCTTTTGCAGGGAAGTGGAGGGCATGCTCCCTCCGAAGTTGGAAATTGACACTGCCAAAGGCTATCGTCACCTTGGAGTCCCCAGGCCCGTCTTGTGGCTTCGGTTGGCATATTGCTTCGTGGGTCGCGGCGAAGATCTCGGAGCGTCCTTCGCACCCCTCTGCCCAGAGCGCCCATTCGAAGATGGCTAAGCGGGCGATAGCATCGGGGGACAGCTGAGGCAGAGTTATGTGGAACAAGTCTAGTACCTCCGCCAGGAAGTCCACTGCTGGCAGCCCCAAGCCTGCTTCGAAGAACGCTTTGAAGACCACCACTTCTCCGCTTCAGGGCCTTGGGGTTGATTCCGAGCCGGGGACCCGAGTCCTCAACCCAGCACCCAGCTTTCCATCTACGGCTTCTTCTATGGATTCGGTGGTGCTCGCGGATTGGCCGATGATGAAGCTCTGGGATATCTTCTTCTTGGAGGGCGGACAGAGTGCCCGAGGATTCTTGGGCCAGGCACCGCTCGGAGTCCCCGCCATTGCCGCTGCTGCCAATGTAGCCCACACCTGCCTCTGCGCCAGAGTGTTGGCCGCTGCCGGAGTAGTGTGGCTAGTTCTCGCCATCTCGCTCGAGTGCTCAAGAATTTGGAAGATTGGGGGAAAGGTGAATCGCACGTGATGAATGCGGTAAAAAATTTCGGTTAACTCCTGTCTTTCCCTTTTATAACCGTGTGTCTAGTACTACTCTTCGATTGGTTTCACACTGCAGGTTCGATTTCCATCACCAACAAGTGGGTCCGGTAATTGGAACGGCGTACAACCACTGTAAAAATCGACCGTTACCTTTTTTGCAGAGTGTAACGACTACTTGTGCTGTAATGGCTACATTTAACGGCGCTCCACGACGTTTGCACTCCGAGATCGTTCTCTTCCCAACGTGCGTTCCTACTGCATCAAGCACCCGAAGGGGGGTTCGAACACGCTGGACTCGAAGTACTCGGCTAAGTCACGGCATGCCCAAAACCTCTTTAAGCCTCAGAAAATAGAAATGTTCCTTCCGTATACTGCCTTCTTTCTAAACAGGTCAGCTACAGAGAGGCGTATTCGAGGGGCTACTGTTGGGGGAAATTACTCCATTTCCAGGACTTAAAGATTAATCCTTCAAAGGATGATGAGGACTCCGAAGCTGGTGAACTGTTGTTCGAAGCATGCGTCGCCACGCCAAAGGATGTAACGGTGCGAAGCTCCGGAGAGCCCCCCGAAGGGAAGATGGAGGCCTCGAAGCCTTAGGACATGATTGATTGGATGTCCAGCTTATCCATCTACCTTGCAGTACTTTACCATGTATAACCTTGTTTATAGTACCGAATAGTTTCTACTATGTCGGTTGTAATCTAGGGGTAAATAGGTCTTTTCCTTATGCTTTTTCCCCTATAAATACCCCCCATTGTACCTTGTAAAAAGGGAGCCAGAACAAGTTATTCATCTACACTTATTCGGACCACTTGAGCTATTATCTATTTCGGAGGCTCAAAGTAGTCCTAAAACACAAACTCCCTGTTTGTCTGTTCTTGATTTCAGAGAACCTGTTGACGTAACATTTGCGCCAACAGAGCCCAAGGTGGCTCAGATTCGAAGGTGGCTCAGAGTCAAAGGTGACTCAATACTCCGGTGTGATCCACACCATCTTCGCATAAGCCCAAAGCCTTTCTTCGCTTATCCTAAAATAAATCCTTGAAGCCTTGCTTCGACAGTCTATCCCGAAGACCAACTTCGCAATAAATAAATTCCAAAGCCTTGCTTTGATCGTTTGTCTCGAAGCCCAGCTTCATGTAAAATAAGTCTCAAAGTCCTACTTCGCATTATTAAATAAACCTTGAAGAACCGCTTCAAAATCTCGAAGCCTCACTTCGCTTATTGTTGGACGAAAACAGGTGACCAGAGGGGGGTGAATGGGAGATTTGAAAAAAATTCTCTTCTACTGAATACATTTCGAATACACCCTTCACAGAGTTTGGTTCGGAGTTATGAAACACACTCCGAATACAGGCTTCGCATAGGGTAAACGTTCAAAGTCCAGAAGACACCGCTCACACATTGAAACCCAAAAACATCCTTAATTTAGCAAAGTTTGTGCTGGCTCCCCACACAGAGGTGCCTCCGAGCAGGCTTCGCACAAATGTGTTTCCCTCAAAGAGCTCCGTTCAAATGCTCCGCACTAGTAATGAATACATAGGCATTGCACTGAGTGCTCCGAAACTAACAGCAAAAATCAACAGCCCTAAAGGCTTCGGCATGCTAAGAAATGGGAACTTAGCTCACACTCTAATGGGTACTTCGCTAGTAATCTATAAGGACTAGCCTCTGATATACACAGAGCAAACGTACATCAAAATCACTCAGAAATCGCACGCATGAGAGATAGATCACTTCATCAGAAAGAACACAGAGTAAAAACTTGAGTTTGCACAGGATGAAATGAACTGCAGAAAGTGCGAGTAACAAAGATACAAGTTCATGCAATCAATGAAAATAGAATATAAATTTCATTGCAAGAACAAGGAAGACAAAACTCACAGATTCAGAGTACTACTCATGGCGGTTGGCCCAAGGCTACAATGAGTACATGAGATTCTAAAAGTGAAGTGCACAGTGTTGCCCTAGACCTCAACAAGCATCTCCTTTTATAGGCACTACTCTGACCTGCGAATAGACTACTATACCCCTACGGTTTACAACTTTACTTCCTCTGGCAGTCATGAGGGTACATATGGTAGTCTACTTTATTGGAAGCTCCTTTTGTGTCAACTTTTCAGACTGGAATCTTGGAGCCCCCCTTCGCACGCGAAGTGTAGCAGTGGCTTCAGTAGTAGGCTTCAAACCCGTAGGCCTTCACTACTTCTAAAGTCTGTCTTCGATACAATGATGGTTTTAAGACGAAGCCATCAAAGCCCTTGAGTCTTCACACCATCACCTCCAGAGTGGACCACCACGGCTTCACAGCTACTCCAAGCTCAAACTCCGCATGTTTGTGTACCGAAGCCATGCATGGCTGAAGCATGTCAAGTCATCCTAACTTTGAAGCCCCACCTTCGAAGTACCTTCTTACGAACGATTTTGGCCATCAACTTTCGAAGTCCCTCCTTCATCCAAGGTCTCTACGTGAAGCACTTCCATAAGCACCCCTTCGTAGTGTCTCACCCTTGAGCACACTCCACGAAAGACATTATCCAAACCATTCCTTCAATGCACCTCGACAACTGAGACCTTCGTTAGGTGTCCATCCAAATGTCTCCATCGAGAGCACACTTGGGAGCCTTGGCTCATTCCCGAGGACCTTGTAGGATCGAAGGTAGCGACCAGAGGGGGTGAATGGGCGCCTAAAAATTCTTTCGAATCAATGGCCTTCTCCCAACACCCAACGCACCTCAACAAAACAATCAACGGAAGCAACCAGATCAAACAGTGCTAAAAATAATCTAGACTAAAAACGACTGGTGTCCTAATCGAAAAAATACCAACACAGTGCTTAAAGGCAAACTAAAAAATCAGTTAATTCACAAACATCTTGAATAGCACAACACAACTGATCAACAATACTCAGGCATTTAATCAGATCAAAAAATGATATAGATAGACAACAAGGATCACAACAAAACAGATCTTCAAAATGATTCTTACTGCAGATTATTTTATCCCAGATAGTTCATGCACTAAAAGCAGTAAAATACTAGCACGTCAGAAAATTAAACAACGAAATCTTTGTTTATACACGCAAATCAAGGCAAAGAGAAATTACCATGTATCGTTTTCTTGTCTCCTCTACCGAGCTGTCGATGCACCTTGAATCTTCTGCTGGTTCACCGCACGGAGACAATCGCACCTTGCGCAGTGTGCTCTGCCACCCGGACTATGCACCCAGCCGACTTGCGTGATGCTTTGACTCCGCCGATCGCCACGACTTGCAGTTGCCGGTACACCACACGGACCCCCATGCCAAGCTGCTTGTCCAGTGGGACTCATGCCTTGAAGCTTCTCGAGATGACTAGGCCAGGTCCTGTCTCTCACGCGTCTGCTGCTTGTGCATAGCTGATGTGACGCGTAGCTACTGCAACTAGGTGCTGCTAGTCTTGGCAACTGCGCATAGCTGCTGCTACCGCTAGGCGGTAGTTGCAGCTCTAGTCTGTAGTTGTCGCGTTAGGAGCTAGGCGCTAGGCGTTAGCTGCTGGCGTAGGCTCTAGCTGCTGGCTACTGGAGGAAACAGTCGCACGGAGAAGAAAACAGATGCGGCGGTGGCAATTTCAGAGAAAAGGGAGTAAACACGCCGGCGGCGGAGGAAAAAGAACACAGAGAAAAGTGACCCTAAAACTGATTTTTGAAAAATGGGTAACCCTAACCGTAGGTATTGGGGCCTTTTTATAGGCAGCCAAATGAATGAGAAAAATCAAAAATACCCCTAGGGTTTTTATAGACGTTGAAATAAAAATGGAAAAGACCAAAATACCCTTAAGGTTTTTTACAGACTAAACTGACAGACTATGGGCTTAAAGGCAAAATAGTAAAAACCTAAATAAAGATAACTTGTCCTGATGCAGAGCTTTCATAGCAGCTATGGCTTCGCCTCAGAATGGTCAGATCCGAGATCAGCGGTCGTCAGTTTTGCGTCGAAACTGACAAAGCATCCACCGTCTTCGCATCGGTTACCCAGATTGGGTTGGCACAATTCTGCAGCTCCCTCAGCCCGGCAATCGCTCACTGCCCGTGTACTTGAGTCAATCCCGGTCAACAGACCAGTGAATCCTCTACTGCTCCTAGCCCATGTACTTGGATTGGGCCCGCATGACTTCATGGCCCCTCTGCCCGATAGTCGCTCGCTGCCGTGTACCTGAGTCACATGCGGCCCAGACACAGCAGGTCTTCTCTTCTCTTCATGTCCTCTTTGACTTCCGTTGACAATCACTCATCACATCTGGAGCCATGAGGCCCATGCTCTTCAACATGGCTCCTCAATCTCCCCCTTGATGAGTGCATTGTCAACACTTATCTTCATCAGCTCTTCAGTACCTGCAAGGACATGTGGAAATATGAAAAACAAAAACACAAGAAGACAGAAAGAAGAAAAAATAAAAGTTTAACCCTAATGACCAAAAGTCGAGCAAAAACCAGAATACAGTCATTATGGTTAACCAAAAATAAAAAACTCAAAACGAGTGCAATCTTAGAATTATCAACAAGGACATCCAAAGAGTAAAGACAAAAGAGACTTAAAACTACCCCTGAAACAAATCCCAGAGAAAGCCAAAAACTCCCCCTAAACTCTTAAGATCGAGTAACCCAAAATTTCCCCCCCTTATTGACAATTGGACTCATCAAGCAACACTAAATGCACTTTAAAGAGACACAGACACAGACTCCCCCTAAAATGCAGCTCCCCCTCAAAATATGCAATGAATGCAATTGGGGTGCAGGTGGAGTGTAATAAAACATGCTTCTCATATATGATTGACTGTAATTACAACATCTAGCAGGTATAGCAAAAGACATACTGTCTAAGACACATGGCATGATCAGTGCAACAAATGATATCTAAAGAAAGTCATTGGCACGCATTTTCAATTTTTTCAAACAAAAGCATCACCACATTATCTAGTCGACAAGCAAAGTAAAGCATGAGATGCAAAAGCTAACTAATATCTACCAAGATAAGCATTGTCTAGAACAAAGTGCTTCAGCAAACTTGTTATCTTTTTAAATCTTAGGCTTTTTCTTTTCCTTTTTCATTTTGCCAGGGGTTATTTCCATGTCAAACCTTATGCTAACTGACCAAGTCAAGCCTAGGCCAAAACTGGACCATCAGAAGCTTAAGACATTGGTCTTGGCATACAAGACACTGTCCTGGTTCATACCAAAGTGCTATGGTAAGCAGTCTAGAACAATGCAATGCGACAAAGCAAACCCACCTGGATCTTTTCAATTTATGCATAAAAGGCATGGATTTTTCATTTTTTTGATTTTTATCATTTTATAGTACATTTTCCATGTTAAAGCATATAGATGCCCAAGTTGCATATCTGCATCTAAATAAGGATCTAGCTACAAGGCATGTAACATATAACAAAAGCATTCAGCCTACACATGCTAGTTACCAAAAGCAATGGTGATCATTTTTCAATTTTAAAGCATAAAAGCCATGCATATGACAGATATCAGACATATCATGTGAACTGAAGCAAAGCATGATCATTGATAGGTATTCAAAAGCATATACTAGCTAGAATAAGTAAAGCAGATCAATCATATAATAGAAGCAAGCTCAAAGTGTGATATGTGAATATGCATGATATGAACACACACAAAAAGGACTCAAGAAAAGTGTAAAGAAGAAAGACCTCCCCATTTGACAAAGCATGAAAGCATCAGAAAGCCAGAAAGCATCATTTCCATCATTTCTCCCCCTTCGGCAGCTATAATTTACTCCCCCTGAAATACAAACTTTCTCCCCCTTTGGCAATGCAAGAATCAAGGAGCATTAAAGGATGCAAAACCTCTAAAGTATGATAACTGCAAAGACATATAGTGCAAAAATATGCCAGAGATTATGTGCTCAGCTCAGTTTACCAAAATCTAGTTCTCACATGAAGAAAATTATCGTGATAGTTTTTGAAACAAAAGCATCACCACTTAGACTAGTAATCTAGGCATGAAAAGGCATTAACTGCTGAAGCTAGTAGTTTTCTACGAAGGAAAGCATATCCAATTTTATGGAGCATTTAGCAAACTTGTTATGCCATTAATTCAGACTTGTAATTCTTTTTGTATTTCTAGGGGTTATTTGCTTGTCCACCATATGCTTCCTAATCACGCCAAGTCTAGGTCAAGAAAAGACTGTTAGAAGCTTATAGCAATGATTTTGGTATACACTAAAATATCCTAGTTCATACCATAGTGCAATGGTAGGCAGACTAGAATAGAGTAGCGCGACAAGGCAAACCCACCTCGATCTTTTTATTTTCAGCACATAAAGCATGCATATCATTTTATGATTTTTATTTTTTTGTGTTAGATTTCCATGAAAAGCATATGAATACCAAGTTGCATTTTGCATCCAAAAGAAAAGGATTCTAGCTACCAGGTAGACAAAAGATAGCCAAAGCAATTTGACCTAAATCATGCAAAATATAAGACTAAGCAGTGATAATGTTTTGTATTTTGCAAATTAAATCATGCTAACATGATCAAGTCAATTAAGAAAAAGCATATATGAGCAAATATAAGTCAATGCGATTGCACATAAGTAGAAGCTTATGCAGACCAATTAAAACATGCTCGCCCTCACAAAATGACATAAGGATGACAAACATCAAGTTCCCCACGCAAATAAGCAAATCGATAAGCATCAAGGGGTTTTGTAAAAATATCAGCAAGCTGGTTCTGGGTATAAACATATTGAAGTTCAATATCACCCTTCTAATTGTCGTTTCTGAGAAAATGATATCTCACATTAATTTGTTTGGTTCTAAAATGCTGAACTAGGTTGTTAGCAATATAAATTCAAAACAATTCTATACCAGAAGTACCAAAAGTATAGAAAATGAATAACCTCGAAAATGAAAAGTACCAGAAGTACTTTTCCTATCAATTCTATACCTAGCAAAATCCGGATTTGAATAACCTCGAAGGCATAATGAAGAAGATGCAGAATACCAAATACCGAATTCTAAAGTGTGCTTGAGATACCTTAGAATGTGCTTTACTGCTTGTCGGTGTGAATTCCTTGGCGAAGCCTGAAAACGAGCGCATAGACATACTACAAAGTGTATGTCTGGACTCGTAGCTGTCAAGTAAAGGAGGAAGCCTATCATGCTTCAGAACTCCTGCTGATCTACGACTTCTCCATCCTCGTCCGGATCCAATGCTACCGAAGTAGCGATCGGAGTGGCGAGGGGCTTCCCATCAACCATATCAAACTTCTTGAGCAAGTCCTTGGTGTACTTCGTCTGATGAACGAAGATACCTTGTTTGCTTTGCTTGATTTGCAAACCAAGGAAAAATGTAAGTTCGCCCATCATAGACATCTTGAACTCCCTGCTCATGGTATCTGCAAACTTTACAACTAAAACATGAGAGGAGTCACCAAAGATGATATCGTCAACATAAATTTGGACTAGGAGGAAATCTTTGCCATGCTTGAGAGTAAAAATAGTTTTATCAACTGATCACATCAAATACCCTCGCTCAAGACGAAAAGACTTAAGTCTATCATACCATGCCCGAGGGGCCTGCTTGAGTCCATAAAGAGCTTTATGAAGTTTAAAGACTCTATAGAGGTATTTGGGGTTTTCAAAGCTAGGGGGTTGTTTTACAAAAAAATATTCATCTATGAAGCCATTAAGAAAAGCACTTTTTACATCCATTTGGTAAAGTTTCAATCCACGAGATGCAGCAAATGCAAGCATAATCCTGATAGCCTCGAGACGAGCAACAAGTGCAAAAGTTTTAGCAAAATCAATCCCTTCAATTTGAGAAAAAACTCTAAGATACAAGTCTAGCTTTGTTTCTAACCACAGACCTATCCCCCTTGCTTGTTTTTGAAAATCCATTTTGTTCCAATAAAATGAACATTAGGAGGGGGATCTACAATAGTCCAGACTTGGTTTCTCTCAAAATTTTCATGTTCTTCATGCATGGCATTGATCCAACTAGAATCAGATAAAGCATGACTCACATCTAAGGGCTCAAAAGAAGCAAAAAATGCAGCATCAATGAAATGAGCGTGAGAATGTGTTACCCTTTGGTCAAGCTCACTAATGATATGCTTGGGAGGATGCATCCTTTGGATGTGGTGTGGAGCCTCATGACTGGATGCAATCTCTCCCTAAACTTGTGTCGGGGAGTGGTCGAAGATGACCGATGTTGAGGTAGATGCTTTGGGGCCTCTTACCGAAGTGATTGAAACGGGGTCTGCTTTGGGAATTGATGTCGAGGGAAGTAGGGGTTTGTCCTCGATGTCTTTGGGATCTTCTTCTACAAAGATGGTCGCTTCCATATCCTCTTCACTGGCAAGCTCAAGAGATGGCTAACACAGGGGGTCGATTCATCAAAAGTCACATCACATTACTCGATGACAGTGTTAGTATCTAAATTGAAAACTCGATAGGAGTGACCATGAGTGGTATAACCCAAAAAGATCCCATCTAAAGAACACGACTGTTGGCGTAAAAGATTACGCTAATAGGTTTAGGAAACTAAGTGTTTGACAAACGAAGTGTTTGTTTTAGTAAACTATTCCAAGCCTTCGAGATGGATAATAGCTTGAGATAGTTCGAAGTATTTATTTAATATCTGATTATTCGATACCCTTTACAGAGTGAAGAAGGGTATTTATAGACCAAATACATGGGAAAAGACTTCTGTTGGCACAACGGATTACGTTAACATGTTCTATAAGATTAAGAACTGACAAACAAAGTGTTTGTGAATGCAGCCTATCTCAAGCCTCCAAATAGGATAATAGCTCGAAGTAGTTCGAAGTGGTGTATTGAATATCTAAATATTCGATCCCCGTTACAAGGTGAGAAGGGGGGTATTTATAGGTAGAACCTCTAAGGAAAAGAACTTTTTACCCCTCAATTACAACCGACATAGTGGAAACTATTTTGGTATCCCAAATAGGGTTAATATGGTAAAATATATTTGAAGGATGCCGACAAAGTAGACGTCCCATCCTTTTGGTGGTTAGCAACTCCAGAGGGGAAGCCTTTCAGAGGGTCTCTTCGGATCGAAGCCTGGATGGACCCTCTGACTTCAAGTCCTTCAACCCGGAGACAAGTCTTACGTTCTGAGATTATGATTTGTCGATATCTTGGAATCTTGAGGATCATGAGGATGAAGTATTTTTCCCCCAATAGTAGCCCCTCGAATACGCTTCTCTAAATAGCCTATATAGCAAGGAGAGCAGTATACACAAGAAATATTTTCATTCTCAGGACTTAGAAAAAATTAAAGGTATTATAACCATTCGAAGCGTCCTCAACATCGAAGATATATCGAATCTAAGATTCGAGCTTGAATCTCCGTATGAACGCTCTGCAACAAAGTGGACCGTTGCAATTGTAGTGCATCGCAAGGAGCCATTTTTTTGTGTCGTTACTCCTCAAATAGTCGTTAGGCCTTTCGAGAAAGCAACAGATGCAAATATTCACCGCGGGTTCACACTTTTTCACCTTATGTTCCCACCTGTCAGTGACGAGGGTTGGATCTGCAAGTGTTAAAAAAGGAGCCCTTAGGTGATCAGATCGGAGCCTGTCGGTCCGACCGACAGGGCTTCGCCGGGCCATCAGGCTATTGTCGGCACGGTTGAGAAACCATGTTGAAGAACATGGTTTTGATATTCCAGATGTGATGAGTGATTGTCAACGGAAGTCAATGGAAGGGAGAGATGAAGACCTGCCAAGTCTGAGGCGCATGTGACTCAGGTACACGGGCAGTGAGCGACGGCCGGGCAGAGGAGCCGCGGAGTTGGGCTGGCCCAATCCGGGTAGATGGCTAGGAGCGGCAGATGATCTACTGGTCTGTTGACTGGGTTTGACTCAGGTACACGGGCGACGAGCGATTGCCGGGCTGAGGAAGCTGCGGGGTCGGGTCAGCCTAATACGGGTACCCGGTGCGAAGACGGTGGACGCTTTGTCAGTTTCGGCGTAAAACTGACAATCTATGCTTAATTCATTTTTAAGATATTAATATTTAGTTTTTAAGTTTATAATATTTTTATTTGAGTCAAGTAATTTTTATAAGATTAGTTTAGTAATTTTCGGAATTTATTTTAGAGTCAGTTTAATTTTACCCGAAGGTAAATTAGTCTTTTCATGTATTAGGATTTGCCTATAAATAGGCCCCTATCCCCTTGGAGATAGATGACTGTTAATTTTTTATTCCGGAGATCAATCTACAGTCCAGCTTTTAGTTTTCGTAGCCACAAATTTCTTTCTCCAGCGAACCGGCGAAATTTCCACGGCGTTGCTCTCTCACCGACGCAAGTGTGGGCTCCACGCCGGCGTGGCCATTCCGTGCCACCGAAGAGCTACAGCTATTCAGATCAATCTACGACTATTCAGATCAATCGAGAACATTCTATCCACCAGAATTCTTTTTGTGCGTTGAAGTCAAATTCGTTTTTGCTTTTGGCTGTTCATCCGAGGTATTCATCAAAGAATTGTTTTTTTTGCGTTGGTTATTGTACTGTGCGAATGTGTTTGCCGTCGTCTTGATAGTTCTTTCGAGAGTGCTACATCGCGTGATGAACAGGAACAGTGCAGGCGCACAACGACTTGAACGATGACGCTGGTAAGTTTCTAATCTCCTATTTTTTAGTAGATCATTTTTAGAGATAATCATCTATTAATTAATTAGCGGAAAATTTGTTTAGAAATTTTCGTGTTAATCTAATTTGCCAAATTATTTTTAGTAATCGCATATTTTTATTTATATCTGTTTAATCTGCTTATAAAAAAAGTAAAGAAAAGTTTATTAGTCGCAGTAGTATTTTTAATTCTAGTGTGTACCTAAAATATTTTTAGGTTTTTTCTGAATTAATTTTTGGATGGTCCATTTTTATTCAGTTAATTAGTATTTTATTTTTAGATTGCGATCTGAACATTTTATTAATATATTTAGTGTTTTATATTACGTCATTAAATATTTCTAGTAACTATTTTTATTTACCATAGTATCTCTGTTTAGTTTATCTTTAATATCATTTTAATTAGGACACCGACCATTCTTAGGCTAAACCAGTTTAATTCCTACTATTTGCTTTGCTAATATTATTTGTCCTGTTAAATTGGTTGGGTGTTGGGTTTAGCACGTAGTTTAGCAAGAATTTTTAGGCGCCCATTCACCCCCCTATGGTCGCTACTTTCGGTCCTACAATGGTCTTCGACACCCTTCTCCATCACGACGAAGCCATCTTCGGTGAGAACCCTCCGCAGTAAACTACTCCACACCAGACTCCATGGTGCCGAAGCTCCGGTCTGACCGAACCCCCGCCGTCAGTCTGATCGGGTATCCTCCGTCGGTTTGACCACTCAGATACCGCTTCGCACTAGAACGCCGAAGCCACCTTCGGCGACCCCTTCACCCCAAAACACCGAGGCCCCCCTTCGGCGATACTTCGCAACAGAGCGCCGAGGCCCCCCTTGGCGATACTTCGCATCATCGGTCCGACTAGGGAGTATACCTTCGATTTGACCGCAATTTTATTACAGATCAGAATCAGCCCTGTTCTGGCCAGTTTGTTCAGGTTTTATTATTTTTAGTTATTTTCTCATACATCGGCTAATCGAACTTTATTTCTTAATATCTGTTTGATTACCTTGCGACTCTATTACCCTTACAACCGTTAAGGATTTGTTAGAACGCGACGTTGGTGCCGCGTCACGCTTAGGTTTATCCCTAAGTATCCGCGCACTTTTGGATCGTCGAACTGACCCAAGTGTGGGGGCGCGTTTTCGTGTCAACACACTTTTTGGCGACTTCGCTGGGGACGACATCAACATGAAAAGTACATCTACATCGGCTGCGGATACATCGACCACGAGTACTACGACTATGACAATAGCACCCCTATCACCGATGGACCCGTGAGGCATGAACACAAAGATCGACGACCGCAAAATCATCCTCCCCACTCTCACGAACATCCCCGAAGAGGATCGGGTCGAGATCGAACCCAAGACGAAGGAATTCCACGCCCTCATGCTCGGGCGCTACACGAAAACTCGCACATGCTTCGTCAAGTGCAACATCGACATCTCGGACCCCTTCGGAAACAAGGTACCACCACCATCCCTCCCGTCTTTATCCCTCTTAGAGATTAGATAGGAGATAGCCGCTACAGTGGATCAGGCCATTAGTGCTACATTTTCAAATCTACTAGGGCCTAAAATGGAAGTGATGTTTAGGAGATTCGGCTTTTCCGAGGCCGCTTCTCACACCCTGATAGCTAGCCTACCCCCGCGCACCACGTACACAATAGAACCGACGAGAGCACCGAAAAGGCCATTACATATACGTCTCCAATTTCTGGAGCCGAGGCTGTGCACACCACTGTCAGTCAAGTCGGCCCTTGGGCCGGCCAAACCAGCACGTACTAGGCACCGCCACTAACGATAGTCGGTCTGACCGGCTACCAAGCCGGTCCGACCGACCCATATACCTACGGTCAGACCGGCTACCAAGTCGGTCCGACCGGCCAGTATGCCTACGACTAAACCGGCCCTATGGCCGGTCAGGCCGCCCCACTTTATTACCCAGCGTCTGTACCCACGCTGCCCTTTCATGCACTGCCCACACCTCCTGCTCCTGTGTACCCGCGTAGGCCTGAGCATCCCATTTACCATGAGCAGGCATGAGAGGAGGAGTCGCACGGCCAACACCCCAACATACCACCACGTGTCGCGCCCCCGCACGAGAGATGCGCGTAGGCCGGAAGCATAGAAGATATTGACGAGCGAATTCGCACGCTTGTTAGGGAATGCACTGGTTACACGCCTCAGGATCGGATTACGGTTTACCGTAAGCCGTACCCAGACCATTTCGATGACATCCCATATCCTCGCGGCTTTAGGGTTCCTGAGTTCACCAAGTTTGATGGTGAGAGTAGCAAGACCACCCTACAGCATATAGGCCAATTTCTAGCATAGTGTGGTGAAGCAAGCGGGTCGAATGCGCTTAAGCTCAGATTATTTTCCTTATCACTATCCGGCACTGCTTTCACTTGGTTTTCGGTGCTACCGCCGAACTCCGTCCAGACTTGGGCCCAGTTAGAACAAAAATTCCACGATTATTTTTACATTGGGGAAACCGAACTTAGGCTCTCACATTTGACATCGGTTAAACAGAAGACCAATGAGAGCGTCTCTGACTATATTAGGCGCTTCCGAGACACTAGGAACCGATGTTTTAGTTTAAACATCTCCGATAGGGATGTGGCTGACTTAGCTTTCAATGGTTTGCATTCCAAAATTAAGGAAAAGCTAGACGGCCTAAACTTCCTCGAGGTTAGTCAGGTTTTGTAGCAGGCTCTAGACCAGGAAGGCCGAGCTAGGAGCAAAAGGTCTATCAAAGTTTTTAGTGAGCCTAAGGCCGAGCTACACATCGTGGAGCACTCCGAAGAAGAATTATCGAGAGAAGAAGACTTGGCTAACATGTACGTGGCCGAATGGACCTGGCCTAGTGGATCTAAAACAATCACGTGCTCCGAACTACGGCCGTCTCCTACTAAGAGTCAGCCCAATGAAGTTAAGTACTCGTTTGATGTGACCAAGTGCGATAAAATATTTGATTTTCTGTTGAAAAGCAAGCTCCTTAGGTTGCCCAAAGGTCACGTCATTCCATCTGCCGACGACTTGAAGAAACATAAATATTGTAAGTGGCATGATACGCTTTCCCATTCTACTAATGAATGCAACGTTTTTCATCGACAAGTTCAATCGACCATAAATGAAGGACGATTGAAGATAGATTCTAGCCCTAGAATGAAGCTAGATCATGATCCCTTTCTCGTAAACAACATTGATCTTGATGGGAAGAAGGTACTGATTCGGCCCGAATAGGCTGAGTCATCTAAAGGAAAGGCAGTCGTCATTGGGAAGCCTCGCACACACATGCTCATACCGAAGAACCCTGAGGTAGGAGTAAATGTAGACAAGCCATCTTCGGCTAAATCCCTCAAAAAGCCAGAGGTAACTTTTGGGATGCTTCTTTAGAGGCATAGGAGAAGGGCCGAGGACAAACACCGTCGGCCAACCCCACCAAAGAGGTCGAACCCTCAACAGGAGCATGAGTTCGGCCCACAGGTAGCTATGGCCGTTCCAGGTACACCACGTTCGGTCGAAGGTTCTGGGAGCAACTTTGCGACACCCGGAACCAAGCTGCAAGCTTCATGGGTGCCTCCCAGGATGACTAAGTCCAAAAAGAGGCGATTGCAACGTCTTTGTGCCGAGTACCTTAGAGGGAAAGAGGCTGAAGAATGCAAAGGTAGCCTACCCGGTGAGTCCACAACTGTAGCTAGGACACACCAGGTGTGGAGACCGAATTTGGCTAGCAAGCCAGCTTCTACCCTCGCTGATTAGGAATCACGTCCTTGCAAGGGACCCGGGGGGCAAGACATGTAAAATTACTAGATGTCGATTTGATGAAAAATCCGGTGCTTAAGTCCCCTGGTCATCTTAGTGAGTCGTACAAATCGTCCTCATCAAATTCAAATGTCTTGAGTTATGAATTAGATGATTTGGTAGGTAAACAAATAGAGAGTACCTCCCATGGTTCACTGTGCTTTTAGCTCACTAAGTTTGCTAAAAGGCAGGGGGCATGTGTTGACACTCGAATTTTTCATTAATTGTCGAAAATTGTCAAAATATAAATTTGGTAATTTGGGCCGAAAATATGCCATCTCCGGCACAGGCCAAAGCCCTAAAGTACCGAAGGCCCATCCTGTGTTGGGCTTCGGCAGCACCTTCGAAGGCTTTCTTTGCAGGTAGACTTTGGCCCAGTGGGCCCTTTCGGCGGCCTGTGTGCTTCGGCACGACAGACTAGCTTCGGCGAGGCCTGTGGAGGCCCACTCCGGCCGGTAGAGTCCTATTCAGATTAGTATAATTCAGCTATTTTTGATCTCTTATCCAAATCTTAACCACCTAGCTGAATCATACTCAGATTAGGTGAGATCTCTTATCCCAATCTTAACCACCTGGCCGAATCCTACTCAAATTAGGTGAGACTAGCCCCTACAAATATAGGGGTGAGGCCGATTCAAGAGGCCCCCCGCTTTCATATTAACACAAAGCCCTCGCTTTGAATCATTATTTTATCTTCCAATCTACTTTCCTTTCCCTAGGATTAGCATAGTAACGTCCATCTTCGTGGGTTTGCGCTGTTATCCCTCCGTCCGGTGCGTCGAAATCACGGTAACCCTTACTGATTCACCTGTGAATCTCCCGTTTAATCCACAAAACGGATTTTTATCGTTTTATTGGTTTTCTTCTGCTACTCTTGGGAGTTTGGCCTCTAGGCCAGATTGCACTTGATCTTTTACTGTTTTGCAGGGAATTACCTTCAAAGTCATCGCCAAAGAGTTTCGAGGTCATTGCAATTCATCTAAAAAGTCGCTGGAGCCTTTAGGTGATCTGATCGAAGTCTGCCGGTCCGACCGACAGGGCTTCGCCAGGCCATCAAGCTGTTGTCAGCATGGTCTTCGACACCCTTCGTCATCACGCTAAAGCCCTCTTTGGTGAGAACCCTCCACAGTAAACTGCTCCGCACTAGACTCTGCGGTGCCGAAGCCCCGGTCTGACCGAACACCCGCTGTCGGTCTGATCAGGTATCCTCCGTCAGTTTGACCACTTGGAGACCGCTTCGCACTAGAACACCAAAGCCACATTCGGTGACCCCTTCGCACCAGAACGTCGAGGCCCCCTTTTGGCGAAACTTCGCAACAGAGCACCGAGGCCCCACTTCGGCGATACTTCGTATCATCGGTCCGACCAGGGAGTATACCTTCGGTTCGACCGCCATTTTATTACAGATCAGAATTGGCCCTATTCTGGCCGGTTTGTTCAGGTTTTATTATTTTTAGTTATTTTCTCATGCATCGGCAAACCGAACTTTATTTCTTAATATCTGTTTGATTACCTAGCGATTCTGTTACCCTTACAACCGTTAAGGATTTGTCAGAATGCGACGTCGGTGCCACGTCATGCTTAGGTTTATCCCTAAGTATCCGCGTGCTTTTGGATCATCGAACTGACCCAAGTGTGGGGGCGCGTTTTCGTGTCAACACACACCAAGTTCGCCCTACCACAAGATGAGGCTGAGGTCACTCAGTTGATCCTCAGCCCACGCAATGCTATTTTTGAGAAGCCCGAGGATACGTCTAGCCACCTAAAGCCTCTCTACGTCAGGGGTCACATTAACGGGAAGCCGATCTCTAGAATGCTTGTCGACGATGGTGCCACTATTAACCTAATGCCTTACTCTCTGTTGATGAAGCTTGGCAGGGACGAGGAATACTTGAAGAAAACTAACCTAATGCTCAATGGTTTCAACGGCAAAAGTTCCGAGGCAAAAGGCGTACTCTCCATGGAGTTAATAGTAGGTAACAAGACATTGCCAATAGCATTCTTCATCGTTGACGTGCAAGGTAACTACAGCGTACTGCTTGGGCGTGACTGGATTCATGGGAATTGTTGTATTCCTTCTACTTTGCACCAATGCCTAATAAAGTGGGACGACGATAATGTAAAATTCATACCAGCAGACACTTCAGCTCTGGTAGCATTGGCCGACGTGTCCATCGACACCATCCACAACAAAGTAGAGTGTCTATCAGGTAGGGACCTTTTGGATTATGACTTTGTTAGCATGTCCGGAGGAAGTTTCATACCCGTGTCTGTAAAGCCAACTGGTTTAGCATGGCTATTTCTAAATTAGTAGTCATGTCTACTAAGAATAATCTTGATTGGCTAAAGTCACGCGCAGAGCAATATCATTCTTCCAAGGCAATGGTGGCATTCCAAGGCCGGCCTTTGTAAACCAAAATTTATAGGATGGCGAGAAGGCCAAAGTAATAAAGTTGTTTCGGTCGTATGTTGATTGTTTTGCATGGGAGTTTAGCGTGATGGCCGTTTTAAGCCGCGAGCTCGTGGAGCATCGGCTACCTATTAAACCCAGGTTTAGGCCTTATAAACAGCCCACTCGTCGCTTTAATTTGGCCATGTATGACTAAGTTAAAGAAGAGATAGAACAATTACTCAAGGCTGAGTTTATTAGGCCATGCATGTATGCTGAATGGGTCACTAATATTGTACCTATAGAAAAGAAAGGGAGCGTCAAAATACGAGTATGCATTGATTTTAGGCATTTGAACAAGGCCACTACGAAAGACGAGTATCCCATGCCGATAGCCTACATGTTGATCAACGACACTTGAGGACCCAAGGTACTAAGTTTTCTTGATGGTAACGCTGGTTATAATCAAATCTTTATGGCCAAAGAGGACGACTACAAGATAACCTTTCGATGGCCTGGTTTTGTCGTCTTATTTGAGTGGGTAGTTATGACTTTTGGTTTAAAAAATGTTGGCGCTACATATCAACGTGCTATGAACTTCATATTTCATGACTTGCTAGGATTTATGTTAGAAGTATAAACAGATGATGTTGTTGTCAAATCGGATGCTATGGGAAACCACTTAGCCGATTTAAAAGTTGCTTTTGATAGGATGCGGCAATATGGCTTGAAAATTAACCCGCTCAAATGTGCTTTTGGCGTGTCGGCAGGAAAGTTCTTAGTATTCATGATTCATGAAAGAGGTATTGAAATTGATCCTAAGAGGCTTGAAAAGATTAAAAACTTTGCAGCGCCAACATGCAAGAGAGATGTGCAAAAGTTGCTAGGTAAGATGAATTATTTGTGTCGCTTTATATCTAACTTGTCTAGCAAAATTGATGCTTTTGTCCCTATATTCTGGCTAAAGAAGGAAGTCGAGTTCACTTGGGGTGCAAATCAACAAAGCGCCTTTGAAAAGATTAAAGAATACTTGTCATCACCACCTGTGGTGAGAGCACCAAAGGCCGGAATTCCATTTCGGCTTTACATCGCTGCAGAAGATAGCGTGATAGGGGTCGTGCTAACCCAGGAGGTGGAGGGAAAAGAGTACATCATCACATTCTTGAGTCGCCGCCTACTGGATGCGGAAACAAGGTATGTGTTTGTGGAGCATTTATGTTTATCAATTTATTACGCATGTACCAAACTATGTCACTATCTTCTCCCTGACACATGTATTGTCGCTTGCCAAACCGATGTCATAAAATACATGTTGCAAAATCCGATTCTAAGTGCAATAATCGGAAAGTGGTCTTACCCTTTGATTGAATATGATTTGGCTTATGAACCTCTAAGAGCTATAAAAGGCCAAATTGTCGCTAATTTTGTAGTTGATCACCACGTAGATGTCAATTGTAGTAATGACATTGCTCTGGTTGAAGTAGTACCATGGAAACATTATTTTGATGGTTCAACTTGTAAGAATGGCCAAGGTATCGGTGTGGTTCTCATATCACCGAGTGGCATGCACTTTAAAACATCGACCCGGTTAGAATTTCCTTCTACTAATAACCAAGCTGAATATCAAGCTTTATTGCTAGGACTTGAATTGCTAGAATCCATAGGTGCCCAACATGTTCATGCACATGGTGACTCTTTGTTAGTAGTGCAATAAGTAGCCAAAAGTGCTCAAAGTTTTAATGGCCTGCTAAATAGTTGGACAAATATTTAGACATAATTGCTACTTTCAATGACTTCAAAATTTCTCACATGTCAAGATAAGCCAACTCAATTGCAAATAATTTGGCTGAGCATGCATCTGGCTATCAGATCAGGAGAGGGAAATTTTCTGTACAAGAAAAACCAGTGCTTGGTCTCACTACCGAAGCAAGAAACTTGGGTAGATGCGAGGTCCACCGGACCCTCTGGGTCGGACCCCTCTAGCCACCGGAGGGTGTTGCGTGCTAGAACCCTTGTGCCAGATACCTTCATCCGCTGACGGGCCCCATGCACCGGAGCCCTCATGCCGAAGCTTTCTGGACGAAGGAGGCCCTCACACACCGGACCCCTCCGACGGAAGGCTTCACTTTGATCGGCTCCGCATAGCCGATCCAACCGGCCTTCGGCAGAAGCAAGAAAGCCCCGGGGGCACTCCTAGGTTAGCAATTTAGACATTATTGAGTCAGCAAACCCTCCGGATGTCCATAAGGATGATTGGAGAATTCCAATCATCCAGTACTGAAGAAATCCCAATCAAAGTGTTAATAGGAAAGTTCGGTGACAAGCGTTTAAATTTGTGTTGCTAGATGATATATTGTATCGCCGAACTATTGATGGAGTACTCTTAAAATGTTTAGATGCTGATCTATCCAAAGTAGCTACAGGAGAAATCCATGAAGGGATTTGTGGCACTCATTAGTCGGCCCAGAAAATGAGTTGGATGCTCAAAAGAGCAGGTTTCTACTAGCCGACTATGACTGAGGATTATTTTAAATAATATAGAGGGTGTGAAGCATGTCAAAGGTTTGGTAATATTCAGTTAGCTCATGCATCACTACTTAATCCTATTAACAAGCCATGGCCGTTCCGAGGTTAGGGTTTAGACTTCATCGACCAGATTCATCCTCCCTCTTAAAAGGGCAACCGTTCGTGTTGATGGCGACATACTACTTCACTAAATGGACTAAAGCCATGCCTCTCAAGAATATGACTCACAATAAGGTAACTGATTTCATCTTGAAACACATTATACATAGATTCGGTATTCCTCAAACTCTCACTACAGATCAAGGTACTTCATTCGTTGCTAAAGAAGTAAGAGACTTTGCCGAATTTTATGGTATTAAGTTGGTAAACTCTTCACCATACTATGCTCAAGTTAATGGTCAGGCCGAGTCTAGTAATAAAACTATGATTAAACTCATTAAGAAGAAAATTGAAGAGTTCCCTAAAAGGTGGCATGAAGTGCTTTCAGAACCATTGTGGGCTTGTAGAGTTGCAAAGCACGGTGCTACCAAAGTTAGTCCATATGAGTTAGTATATGAGCAAGAAGCCGTTCTACCAGTAGAGGTGGATCTTCGCTCTTTAAGATTTCTTAAGCAAGATGGCTTATCGGTTGATGAATATGAAACTCTTTTGAAAGATAACTTAGAAGAAGTGACCGATAAAAGGTTGAGTGCTTTAGAAGCTATAGAGAAAGACAAAAGGTGAGTAGCTAGAGCCTACAAGAAAAAAGTTAAACCAAAATTGTTTCAAGTTGATGACTTGGTTTGGAAGACGATTTTACCCTTAGGCACTAAGAGCCCAAAATTTGGTAAATGGTTGCCTAGTTGGGAAGGTTCTTTTAAAGTAGCCGAAATCTCTCCAGGTAATGCGTACTTGTTGGAATTTTTACAAGGAGAGTGGTTTCGAAGAGCCTTGAATGACATGTATTTAAAAAGTTACTTCCCAAGTGTGTGGCAAAGCGCTTGAAAGTGTCGAAAGGCTGATATGGAAAGTATCGTCCTTAGCCCGTTATGATTTTAGTTCATGTAGTTCACTAAAATGCAGGGGGCACATGTTGATAGCAAAAAATGGTATTAATTGTCAAGATTATCTAAATATCAATTTTGATAATTTGGGTCGAAAATACACGAGTCCTTGATCAGGCCGAAGCCCTACATGGCAAAAGGCCCATTGAGCCTTGGGCTTCAGAAGCCTTATGGTGGCCTGCTACCTTCGGCCCGAAGGCCTTCGGAGGCCTGCCTCGCCGAAGCTTCGTCCCAAGGAGAAGGCTAAAAAATTCTTACGAAACAATAAAAACTAATCCCAACATCCAATGCACCTCGACAACCAAATAACAATAGCAAAGCAGATCATAGGAATTTAAAGTTTTCTAGCCTAAAAATGACCGGTGTCTTAATTGAAATGATATTAAAGATAAGCTAAATAAAAATACTGCAGTAAATAAAACATCTAGATATATCACAAAATATTTATATTGTAGTCTAGAAATAAAACATGGATCATTCAAAAATTAATTCAGAAATAAACCTAAAATATTGCACGTAAAAACTAGAATAAAAATATTACTGCGACTAATAAATTTTTCTTTTTACATGAGCAGATTAAAAACACTTAAATAAATAATACGAGGTTACTAATAAAAATTTAGCAGGTTAAAAATTAACTACGAAATACTAACTAGATTTAATCTAACTAAAATATAGGAGATTAAAAACTAACATGCATGCTCGCCGTTGACGTCGCCGCACGCCGTCTGCCACTACAGCAAAAATGGCGTCCGTGCATCACCGTGCAGCGACACCATTAGAAAATCGCGACCTGACGTGCCTGCTACCGATCGTGGGAAGATGCACCGTTCTTCTGCAGCAATCCTGCACGCGCGCGCTACCGCCCTTTTGCCACACCAGCCGAGGATGCCCCGTGGGGCCCGCCTACTTCTGCCGCACGCTGCCTGCACCGGTGATGTGACCAGGCGGAGCTGCTGCTTGCCTTTGAACGCACGCTGAACTGCCAGTGGGTCCCGCACTCGTGTCACTGAGACCCGTGCCAAAGAAAACAGCAGGCTGACGCAAATTAGATCCCGCCGGTTGCAGTGTGCATGGCCGAATAGCTGCTAGCTACTGCACACCTCTGCCGCACGCACCTAGGCAGCTAGGCCAGAACCTACGCTTGGCTGCCGTGGAGGATAGCGAAAGGAAATCACAGGAGGGTCTCGCGACTTGACGTGCTTGCCTTGCGCCACGTGAAGCTGAAACGCTGCTACAAAGCTGCGGCTGCAGGCCAAGAAAAACACTGACAGCCGTGGGGCCCGTGCGTGGAGCGAGTGCTGCGTTTCAGCTTTCTGCAGCACACCGTCGCGTACGCCGGCGAGTCCCACATGGAGAAAAAGTTTCGACGACGGCAGCGGCGGCAGCGGAAGAAATTTGGAGATCCGAAAAGCTTGCAGATAAACCGAATTCGTGAACTGTAGATTAATTCTGAAAAACAGTCACCCTATCCCTAGGGGGTAGGGGCCTATTTATAGGCGACTCACTAATACATGGAAAATACTAATTTACCCCTAGGGTAAATTACACTGACTCTAAAATAAAATTCAAAATTACTAAAATACCCTTACAAAATTCAACTAACTCAAATAACAACTATTCTGGACTTAAAAACTAAATATTAATATCCTAAATCAAAATAATCATCGGTTGTCAGTTTTGCGCCGAAACTGACAAAGCGTCCACCATCTTCGCACTAGGGTAGCCGGATTGAGCTGACCCGATCCCGCAGCTTCCTCAGCCCGGCAATCGCTCGCCGCCTATGTACCTGAGTCAACCAAGTCAACAGACCAGTGGATCCTCTGCCGCTCCTAGCCCATGTACCCGGATTGGGCCAGCCCGACTTCGCGGCTCCTCTACCCGGCTGTCGCTCGCTGCCCGTGTACCTGAGTCACTCGCGCCCCAGACACGGCAGGTCTTCATGTCTCTTATTTGACTTCCGTTGACAATCACTCATCACATCTGGAGCATAAGAACCATGCTCTTCAACATGGTTTCTCAATCTCCCCCTTGATGAGTGCATTGTCAGCACCCTCTTCAACAATTCTTCAGAACCTGCAAAACATGTGGAAACACGAAAAAAACAAAAGAAAATAGAAGGAATAAAATAAAAGTTTAACACTAATGACCAAAAGCCAAACAAAAGCAAGAAAACGGTCATTATGGTTAACAAAAAATAAAGACTCAAAACAAATGCAATCTCAGAACTATCAACAAGGATATCTAGGCAAAAGAGACTGAAAAACTCCCCCTGAAATAAATCCAAGAGAAAGCGAAAAATGTCCCCTAAACTCCAAAATTTCTCCCCCTTTTTGACAATTGAACTCATAAAGTGAGACTAAAATGCACTCTAAAGAGACATAGAAACAAACTCCTCCTGAAATGCAGCTCCCCCTCAAAGTATGCCATGAATGCAAATGGGGTGCAGGTGGAGTGTAATAAGCATGCTTCTTAGATATGATTAACTGCAATTACAACATCTAACAGGTATAGAAAAAGATATACTGTCTAAGATACATGACATGATCAGTGCAACAGATGATATCTAAAGAGAGTCATTAGCATGCATTTTTCGATTTTTGCAAACAAAAGCATCACCACATTTTCTAGTGGACAAGCAAAGTAAAGCATGAGATGCAAAAGCTAGCTGATATCTACCAAGACAAGCATTGTCTAGAACAAAGTGCTTCAGCAAACTTGTCATATTTTTAAATTTTTCAGACTTTTCTTTTTCATTTCTGCTAGGGGTTATTTGCATATCAACCTTATGCTAACCGACCAAGTCCAAGCCTAGCCAGAACTGGACCATTAGAAGCTTAAGACATTGGTCTTGGCATACATTACACCGTCCTAGTTCATAACTAAAGTGCTATGGTAAGCAGTCCAGAACAATGCAATGCGATAAAGCAAACCCACCTGGATCTGTTCAAATAATCATAAAAATGCATGAATTTTTCATTTTTCTGAATTTTTATCATTTTTATAGCACATTTTTTTATGTTTAAAGCATATAGATGTCCAAGTTGCATATCTGCATCTAAGTAAGGATCTAGCTACCAGGCATGTAAAAGATAACGAAAGCATTCAGCCTACACATGCTAGTTACCAGAAGCAATGGTGATCATTTTTCAATTTTAAAGCATAAAAGCCATGCATATGACAAATATCAGATATATCATGTGAACTGAAACAGAACATGATCATCGACAAGTAATCAAAAGCATATACTAAGCTAGAGCAAGTAAAGCAGATCAATCATATAACAGAAGCAAACTCAAAATGTGATATATTATTATGCATGATATGAACGCACACAAAAAGCCTCAATAAAAAATAAAGAAGAAAGAAAAAAATTGACTCAAAGTATCCTAGAAAGGATACACGACTCCCAAATCCCCTCGCAGACGCTCAAAAGTAGACTGATCTAGGGGTTTGGTAAAAATGTTAGCCAACTGCTGATGGGTATCAACATGAACAAGATCAATGACCCCTTTGTCATATTGATCCCTCAGAAAGTGAAAACGCACATCAATATGTTTGGTTTTTGAATGAAGACATGGTTTTTTCCTACACTAATTGCATTAGTGCTGTCACAAAACAAAGGAACTCTAGTAGGGAAAAACAACCCAAAATCCCGCAAAGTAGTGATCATCCAAACCTACTATGAGCAGCAGCTAGCAGCAGCTAAATACTCAGCCTCAGTAGTAGAAAGCGCAACTCTAGATTGTTTTCGAGAAGACCAAGATACAAGTGAAGAACCAAGAAGCTGGCAAGTACCAGAAGTCGACTTGCGATCCAGCCGGCACCCACCAAAATCAGCGTCGGAAAAACTAGCTAAATCAAGAGACGAAGATGCAGAATAGTAAAGACCTAGATCAGGAGCATAAGTAAGATACCTGAAAATACGCTTGATAGCCTGCCGGTGAGATGCGCGTGGTGAAGACTGAAAACGTGCGCACACACACATGGAAAACTGAATGTCCGGTCTCGTCACAGTCAAGTATAGCAGCGATCTGATCATCCCTCGATACTCTCTCTCGTTGACCTTGACGCCGTTCTCGTCCTTGTCCAGACCTCCAAATGTACCCATTGGGGTCATCTGTGGCTTCAGCTCTCCACCAAAATCAAATTTCTTTAGCATGTCTCGTGTGTACTTACCCTGGTGGATGAAAATATCGTCCTTTGCCTGCTTGATCTAGAGTCCTAAGAATTACTTGAGCTCACCCATGAGACTCATCTCAAACTCGTTGTGCATCTGCTCAGAAAACTTGGACACAATCTCATTAGTAGAACCACCAAAAATAATATCATCCACGTAAATCTGAGCAACCAATAAGTCTGAACCAGCTCTAAGGAAGAAAAGAGTTTTGTCCACATAACCCATCACAAAACCGTTCCTGCAACAAAAATTGCTTTAGGCGATCATACCAAGCCCTGGGGGCTTGATTCAGACCGTATAAATCCTTCTGCAACTTGAAAACATGTCGAGGAAACTTAGGGTTCTCAAAACCGGGGGGCTACATAACATAGACCTCCTCCTCTATATACGCGTTCAGAAAAGCACTCTTGAAATATATTTGAAAAAGCTTAAAACCTTTAGAAGCAGCGAATGCCAAAAGTATGCGAATGGACTCAAGATGGGCAATAGGGGCGAAAGTCTCCTCAAAATTAATACCATCTTTCTGGCAAAAACCCTATGCAACTAATCGAGCTTTGTTGCGCACCACAACCCCATCTTCACCTTGCTTGTTCTTAAACACCCACTTGGTGCCTATGGTGTTGCATCCAGGTGGAAGCTCAACTAGTGTCCAAACCCGATTGCGAACAAAATTTTAAAGCTCTTCTTGCATGTCGTTTATCCAATTTGAATCAGAAAGAGCATGAGAAACGTCTCTCGGCTCAAAAGTAGCAACAAACACAGACTCAGCAAACATAGCAAGAGAACCAACTGAAGAACGTAAGGATCTCTCAGTAAGATCACCGATGATGAGCTCTAAGGGGTGATCACGCTGAACTGCTCGAGATCCTAGGTGATCTGAAGTCACCTCACTAGAGTCAACAACTGGCTCCTTTGGACTCGGCTGAGAAATCATCTCACCGGAGTCAGCAACTTGCACCTCTGTACTCGGCTGATGAGGCTCAATCGAAGTAGAAGGAGTGATCAGAGGTCCGTCCTCATCCTTAGTCAAAGTCTCAGAAGGTGTGGGGTCTACAAGCTGTATAGAGGGCCCACCCTCATCACCATCAGAGTGTCATCATCTTCCTCGAAGATGGACTCTCCAAGCTCATCATCTCCAGAAAGCTCAAAAGAAGAAGTTAGTGAAGGCATGGACTCATCAAAAGAAACCTCACAAGTCTCGAAGAGCAGCTAAGAGTCTAGGTTTCAAACACGAAAACCTCGAGAATGCAAAGCATAAACAAGAAAGACTCCATCCCAGCAACGAGACTCAAACTTGTCCAAATGCACTGCCTTCTTGAGTACAAAGCACTGGCATCCAAACGCTCGCAAGTGACTTCACCTTGGGCTGTCTGCCAAACCGCAACTCATATGACGTCTTACCTAAGTAAGCTCTAAGAAAAATGCGATTAGCTAGATAGCAGGTTGTGTTCATAGCTTCAGCCCAAAAGCGCCTAGGAGTCCTATGCTCATCAAGCATCGTCCTGGCCATCTCGACTAGCGTGCAGTTCTTTCGTTCCACAACGCCGTTCTGTGGGGGAGTGTAAGGGGCAGAGTAATGATGATCAAGACCCTGATCGCTACAGAAGCTGACAAACTGAGAGTTCTTAAACTCAGAGCCATTGTCCGAACGAATAGCTCATATCAGACCATTGTTCTCTTTCTTCAGCTTCAAAATCAGGTCATGAACATACTGAAAAGTCTCATCCTTATTCTCTAGAAAGTAAACCCACGAGAATCGAGAAGAATCATCAACTATCACAAGGGTGTACCACTTCCCACCGACTAAGCGTACTCGAGCTGGACCAACTGTATCCATGTGTAATAGCTCACCCGGGTACGAAGTCATCACCTGAGTGACAGGTGCGTGAGAAGCGGCAACCATTTTTCCATGACGACAAGGATGGCAAACTTGATCCTTCTCCATCTAAAGCTTAGGCAATCCTTAAATAAGATCCATAGAACTCAATCTGACAAGCAGATCAAAACTCAAATGGCCTAGCCTTCTAAGCCACTTCCAGAGCTCAGAGGAGGATTCTGGCCACTAGACAGCGAGAAGGGCCAGAAGAACTAGAGAAATCAATATGAAAATCTTATCGAAGGGTAAGATCCGGTAAACTAAACATCCTCTAGAATCAACAACAAAAGACATGCCCTTCTTAAAGCGAACCTCTAAACCATCCTCAAGAAGTTGTGAAATAGAAATTAAATTAAAATTCAAGTTTCCAACCAAAGCAACATTCTTCAAAGAGAAATAATCAGAGATGCGAATCGACCCAATACCGTGTACCTTCCCTTGACCACTATTCCCGAAAGTTATGTATTCCTTGGAGCTCGGGGGAGAGAGGCTGGAGAACCATCTTTGGTGTCCCATCATATGGCGAGAACATCTTAAATCCATGATCCACACATCCTCCAGTCCTCGATCCTGCAAGATCAATGGTCATGAGTAGGAGCAAACGATCCAACGCCAGGTTTAACAAAGTTGCTAAACCAGTGTCGAGCCATCTGCTCGTAAGTAGTGAAGCAGAAGGAATCATATGAGTCTGGACCAAAACGTGGCTCAAAGCGTGGTCCTCTGTTCAGCCTAAAATCATGGCCACGAGGTCCAAAACCGTATCCATAATGATCTGGACCTCTGCCAGAACGAAAACCACCCTCCGGAGCACGGTCATGAAAACTGTCTCCTCTACCACCACCTACACAACATGGCCTGGCCTCTAGCCTCTCTCTACGTCGAGGAACTCTCTGTCTACCACCCTGCTGGTAAAACTGCTCCTGCCCACCTAGAGCTCTCTCTGCTCTCTCAACCCGCTTCCTCCTGAAGCAAAACTCCTCAAGATGCCCGTCTCTCTGACAAAACTCACAGTGATAGGTAGGCTTCTTGGAATGTGGTTGAGGCTTGGGATTCTTAGGCTTGGTGGTGTTGGGTGTAGAATCTTTGGTGTGAGAAGGTCCAGGTAAAGAGTCAAGATAAGTGTGGAGAGGTTTAGGCTTTGGGACCCAGATTTGCTTCTTAGGTGGAGATTTAGGTTGTTCTTGAAACACTCCAACCTTGGGCTGACTATCCCTAAAGGACTCAGTGGAGTGAGTCTTGGGATATCTCTGTTCAGGAGTCATCTTACTCCACTCAACTGCTCGGCTAATGGTACTCTCAAAATCATCCTTGGTATAGGTGTAACCTACCCCAAACCCATTATGTCCCTTGAAATGCTGGATCATCATGCCAAGCTGTGGCTCTGTGGCACTAATCCAACTCAGGATCTGACGGAGGTAAAAGTTCTCGTTCTGAACATCAGCTAGCTCCTCTCTCAAGGAAGCTAACACCTCCACCTGAGACAAGCAAATCTCACACTCTCTATCAACTTCGACAGACTTCACAGCTTTTAGCTTGATCAGCTCCAATCTCAGAGACAAGCAATTCTCACAAATAGTGGGTGGATCTGATAAGGTCTCAAGCTCTAGCTTAGTCTGCTCCAACTTAGCTCTCACTCCATCTAACTTGCACAACTGCTCATCACTCTTGGCTCTCAGCTCAGCTATACTAGCTAAATGGGATGGGCGGTCTACACAGGGCACGACGACAGTGGCATGAGCATCTTTCAGCTCCAGCTGAGCGCTTTCAAGCTCAGTGGCCATAGCATCTCTCTCATCTACTCTCTCTATGTACCTGGACTTCAGAGTCGTCAGGTCACACAACAACACCTCACAGTTAGGGCACTCACTACTACCACCGAAGCAAGGGGAAGAGGAAAAACTCTCAATCTTGCCATTCGCCATGGCAAGCTCACTCTCAAGCTCATCTATCCTCTTTTTAGCCCCTCTAAGCAGTTTCTCCCGATACTTCAACTCCTGACGATTCTGTTCTAGTAAATTAACAACTTCTTGTTCATAGGAAGATACCTTCTCATCGTCGTCATCATCGGAGTTGTCGTAGGAGCCATTTTCTTCCTTATCCCCATGAGCCATTGAACAAAAGCTCTTACGGGGTCTTCGACTATGACGCGAGCGACTCTTCGGCTTGTCCTAGAAGGCCATGAAGCAGAGGCCAGTCGGATCGTCCCTGTCCTTCCCCTTCCTTATATATCACGATATCTTCATCACTTGAACTCGAAGATGAGGAGGAAGACGAAGACCTCTTGGAGTAGCTTTTCTCCTTCTCGGCAAAGAAGGCCTTGTCTCGCTTCTTGTTCTCACGCCAGTAGTCCTTCAGAGCCTTTTGAAAGAATCTTGTCTTGGGCTTGCCCTTTGTGAAAGTAGAGTTGTCGTGCTTGCCAGAGTCGTAGGAGTTACCGCCGGTTCCCTTCTTGTAATTCTTCCACTTGGGGCAGTCGGCGATGAAATGACCTGGATCACCACACTAAAAGCATCCGGATTTTGTGCCGTGTCTTTTAAGCATTCATTTATCATAGACACGTCGTACCCGGTTGTTAAACAAACACAGATCATCATCTCCTAGCAAATCAAGCTGATCCTCAGAGCTAGACATCAAAGAAAATGCAAAACAACTAAAGGCAGTAGGATCAGCAGACGGTGTCGTGAGGGCCAGAGTCTTTGATCTAGAACTAGTGAGATTTGATCTCAACTGGATATCAACTTCTGAGGCCTTAAGCTTACTAAAAAGCTCTGCGATAGTCAAGGTATCATAGGAAGCACTCTCAACAATAGAAGAAACCTTGATCTCCCAGATCTTAGGGTCCAAGTTATGGAGAACCTTGAGCGCCTATTCATGATCTGAGACCAGATGATCATGCTTGGCCTTGTTGACCCGAAGCTTGTTAATGATCGATTGAAAACGACCAAACAAAGCCTCAACAGTCTCACCCGGCTTCTATGAGAAATTTTCATACTCACGCCGGTAGGTCTGATAGAGCCTAGCCTTGACCTGAGCTGTCCCCTCATGGTGTGCCTGGAGGGTAGCCCAGATCTCTCGAGCAGTGGTGAGATGGATAACACGCTCAAACTCACTAGGACCTAGACCAGAGAATAAAATTTTCACCGCTTTACTATTGTTTTGATGCTAGGCGATTATATCAGGAGAATCACGCTCAGCAACAGGAAGTATAGTAAAAGTAGGGTGAGCACAAATATCCCAAATGTCCGAGCTCTAGCTCATAAGATAGGCTCGAATGCGAGTATTCCAATAAGTGTAGCCAAAAGCTTCAAGGACGGTATTTTTCCAGATGTAGACATGGTCACTACCTGGATTTAGAACCGGTTAAGATATGGGAAAACCCTAACCTCGCTCTGATACCACTTGTAGAACCGAAAGTAGTGACCAGAGGGGGTGAATGGGTGCCTAAAAAATTCTTACGAAACAATAAAAACTAATCCCAACATCCAATGCACCTCGACAACCAAATAACAATAGCAAAGCAGATCATAGGAATTTAAAGTTGTCTAGCCTAAAAATGACCGGTGTCTTAATTGAAATGATATTAAAGAAAACTAAATAAAAATACTGCAGTAAATAAAACACCTAGATATATCACGAAATATTTATATTGCAGTCTAGAAATAAAATACTAATCAAATGAATAAAACATGGATCATTCAAAAATTAATTCAGAAATAAACCTAAAATATTGCACTTAAAAACTAGAATAAAAATATTATTGCGTCTAATAATTTTTTCTTTTTATATGAGCAGATTAAAAACACTTAAATAAATAATACGAGGTTACTAATAAAAATTTAGTAGATTAAAAATTAACTACGAAATACTAACTAGATTTAATCTAATTAAAAGATAGGAGATTAAAAACTAACCTGCATGCTCGCCGTTGATGTCGCCGCGCGCCGTCTGCCGCTGCAGAAAAAATGCGCTCCGTGCGTCACCGTGCAGCGACGTCGTAGAAAATTGTGACCTGACGCACCTGCTACCGATCGTGGTAAGATGCGCCGTTCTTCTGTAGCAATCCTGCACGCGCGCGCTGCCGCCCTTTTGCCGCACCAGCCGAGGACGCACTGTGGGGCCGGCCTGACTTCTACCACACGCTGCCTGCACTGGTGATGTGACCAGACAGCGCTGTTGCTTGCCTCTGCACTTGCGCTGAACAACGGTGGGTCCCGTACTCGCGTCACTGAGACCCGTGCCGAAGAAAACAGCAGGCTGGCGCAAATTAGATCCCACCGGTTGCTGCGTGCATGGCCGAACAGCTGTTGCGCACCTCTGGTGCACGCGCCTAGGCAGCTAGGCCAGAACCTATGCTCGGCTGCCGTGGAGGATAGCGAAGGAAATCACAGGTGGGTCCCACAACTTGATGTGCTTGCCTTGCGCCGCGTGAAGCTGGAACGCTGCTGCAAAGTTGCGGCTACAGGCCAAGAAAAACATTGACAACCATGGGGCCCATGTGTGGAGCGAGTGCTGTGCTTTGGATTTCTGCAGCACGCCGTCGCGTACGCCGGAGAGTCCCACATGGAGAAAAAGTTTCGACGACGGCAGCGGCAGCGGCGGAAGAAATTTGGAGATCCGAAAAGCTTGCAGATAAACCGAATTCATAGACTGTAGATTAATTCTGAAAAACAGTCACCCTATTCCTAGGGGTTAGGGGCCTATTTATAGGCGACTCACTAATACATGTAAAAGACTAATTTACCCCTAGGGTAAATTACACTGACTCTAAAATAAAATTCGAAATTACTAAAATACCCTTAGAAAATTCAACTGACTCAAATAACAACTATTCTCGACTTAAAAACTAAATATTAATATCCTAAATCAAAATAATCATCGGTTGTCAGTTTTGCGCCAAAACTGACAAAGCGTCCACCGTCTTCGCACCGGGTACCCGGATTGAGCTGACCCGATCCCGCAACTTCCTCAGCCCGGCAATCGCTCGCCACCCTTGTACCTGAGTCAAACCCAGTCAACAGACCAGTGGATCCTCTGCTGCTCCTAGCCCATGTACCCGGATTGGGCTAGCCCGACTCCGCGGCTCCTCTGCCGGCTATCGCTCGCTGCCCGTGTACCTAATTCACACGCGCCCCAGACATGGCAGGTCTTCATGTCTCTTATTTGACTTCCATTGACAATCACTCATCACATATGGAGCATAAGAACCGTGCTCTTCAACATGGTTTCTCAATTAGGCCGAATCCTACCAGATTAATCTTAAAGATAAGAAAACTAGCCCCTAGAAATATGGGGGTGAGGCCGGTTCATTAAAACCCCCCAACACAAATCAACTTCAAACCCTAGTTTGAATCGTACCTTTACTTTTATTTACTTTTCTGCACAACCTTCATGGGTTTGCCTGGAAGCCCTCCGCCGGCCACGTCGAAACCATAGTAAGCCTTGTTACTTCGATTGTGAAGTACCCATTAATCTATGTAACAAATTGCTATCGCCTTGTTACTTTGCCTATGAAGTATCCATTAATCTACGTAACAGATTGTTACCTTCGTTTCTCTATTGCAACAATTAGTAGATTCGGTCCCCAGGCCGAATTGGCACTTGATCTCTATTCTGTTGCAGGTTTTCATGCTCGAAGCCACTTCGTCGGAGGTGTCCTGAGATATGAGACTGGTTTCAGAGGCTGCCAGAACACCCATCGCGGAACCCTGCTTCGATTACCCATGTCGGACCCATCACGCTGTTGTCGGTTTGACCAAGTCCCGCACACCAGAGCACTCCGCAGAAGGCTTCATCGTGCCAGACTTCGACATGCCTACACCTTGCTCTGGATGAAGTCATGCTAACGCGCTGCATTGATGTATTTTGTCGTGTTAGAAACTTTGTGTCGAACCTTGTTGTTCGGAGGTGATTTCGCGTCGAAATCTGTTCGGAGCCTGCCTTCGGCCAGATCGATCTGAACGCCGAAGGGATACCTTCGGCGAGACCCTTCCCACTAGTAACCAAAGGCCCCCTTTGGTGAACCCCTTCACACAGTATGCTTCGAACTAGTTAGGCTCCAGTCAACTACCTGTCAGTAACATTCTTAGGTTATTTCATTGGGGTATGCTTAGTCTATTATAGAAACATGATGTTTGCATTTTTCTAGCTCGTATCCCTTTTTTGTGCTAAAAGGGCTTTTAAGAAGCATATGGAGGGTATACTATTGGGGAAAATAATCCTATCATATTGTAATGAAACATGCCGCTCCAAAAAGGACTCTGAAGTAAAGCGCCACAGAGGGTTTAGGCTCTAAAGCCTCTGAGTCTTCTGTGAAGGGGTACCAGAGCCCTTCCGGCTGTTGGGACATGGGGAAGCTACGCTAGCCAAAAATTTCAAAAACTTTGCCCCAAACCATGGAACCATGTGCGTGAGGGATCATGAATTGTTACCTTCTAACACGAGACGCGCTAGTGCACAGAAGAATATGTTGGGGAAGCGTGTCCTCGCTTATCCTCGTCTCGCTCTACCCATTAAACGACAATCCAATCGGCAAAGACATGTGATGTCCACAAGAAGAAGCCCACGAATGCCACTATTCTAGCAGGGCCCTATGGAGTACACACGTACAGGGATGAGAATTATCTCACACCGGTATGCTAGCGTCACTCGTGAAATCTTGGGGAGAAATCTCAATGTTAAGAATTGAGATCAAGAAGGGAGAGGAGATGTTCTTTGACCGACGAATAGAGAACGGAGGTACTAGATCACGTGGAGAACTACAAGAAACTATGCCTCGATGCTTTCACCATGACTCGATCTAGTCCCATCTAGAGGAGTTTATTGCCGAGACTGGCCACAACCGGTGAAATCCATCGGTGGGCCAAGAGTTTGTGGGTTACTTTTTAGGAGGCCAGCGACAATGCTCTACACCACGCCCTCATCAATCAATTTGAGGTGCTTGTTAATACCTTTCACGGATTGATCAAGAAAACTATTGATGGGACAATTACTCAAGAGGTGGTGCAACGTCCGATGTACTTGTCAACAAACCCTCCGTGCCTACTGCAAAACCCTCAACACATTTGGTTGGTACCAACACCACAAGGCCCGATAAGATAGGGTCTATCAAACACTTCGTTCGGCCAAGAAACTTATGTGACGACTCCATTACCTATGTCCGCACTCCAAGGGTCAGGTAGATAGGATCTGTCCAAAACACGTACCATTCCAGTTGGGGTACGCCACAACTCAATCCTTCAGCCACACTGCTAGGGCTGATCAGCCAATTGTACCCCAGCTCGTATATGGAATCGTTAGGAACATGCTGTCAGATCTTGTGCCTTCAAGGGGGACAACCAATGGAATTCCTCAAGGGTACCATCAAACCGCATACTATGGAGTACTGCCCTACTCTAATGAAGAACAAAGATACAACGTCATTCGGCTGGATCAATATCAGCAGTCCCTAATGACTGACTGATCTAGTGCATAACCAGCAAGAAGACAACTTTGTGAACCGAATTATCGAGGAGATTCGGGACCACTTCAGACTCAAACCCAAAGAATAGACCTATGTGTATCGGCGGTCATACCCGGAATGGTTCAATCAGGTGCCATTGCCGACTCAATAAAAGGTCCCCGACTTCACCAAGTTCTCAGGGCAGGACTCGGTCTCTACGATCAAGCATATTAGTGGTTTCCTCTCCCAATGTGGCGAGGCATCGGCTGAAGAAGCACTGAAGATCAGGTTTTTCCTGTTGTCATTATCAAGATCGGCTTTCGCATGGTTCTCATCACTGCTAGAGAACTCCGTTAGAGGATAGGCAGATGTGGAGAAGAAGTTTATAAATATTACTTCACCTGCATACACGAGATGAAGCTCACCGATCTAACGGCGGCCAAGCAAAAGATGGACGAGTCAGTCCCAGACTATGCATAGAGGTTTCGCGACATGGGGAGTAGGTGTTATAGCCTGAACCTCAGCGATGCACAACTAGCTAACCTGGCATTCCAGGTGATCCTGAACCCAATAAAACATAGGTTTTCACCGCAAGAGTTTGAGAGCTTATAACACCTAGTACAATGGGTATCGGCCCATGAGAGCCGATTCCAGGATGGTCTGCAATAACATTTTTATTCCTCTTCTAAAACCTCTTATTCTTATTTTGGTGGTCATTGTAGTCCTCCACATAGTCATTTGGACGTTCGTATCGACTTGCGTTGCACTGCAGATATCTCTCTAACAATCCATACTCTTTTCGATATAGGATACAGTGGTTCGGGCATGCATGAATCTTCTGAACGCCCAAAGTCAACGGACAAATCATCTTCTTTGCATGGTACGTATCAGATGGTAGACCATTGGGTTTCATCAAAACCTTTTTTAGGAGTTGTAAAAGATCTGAAAAACTAGTGTCAGACCATCCATTGCTGGCCTTCAGTTTCATAAGCTCAAGAAATGTGTACAACACAGTATACTGCTTATCGCATCCGTGGCGTTCCTCGTAAAGAAGGTTTTTTGATGCTTTGTCAAGTGCTTCAAAGTTATCGTATCCTTTGGTTGTTGTTCTCTGCAACAGCACCTCAGGCACAACATTTCGCATCAGTTCCTCCACATCAAAGGCGTCATCATCATGTTGATCAACATCATCATGTGTTATGTCGGATGTATGATCACAGCCTATTCTATGTTGATGAGCATCTTGCGGCACATCAGAATCTTCAGGAGGGTTTTGGCCCGTCTCACTGTGTTTCTTCCATATATAATAGTTCTTCATGAAACCATTTTTCAACAAGTGAAATTGTATGGTTTCACGATCTGAACACGGATACATCGCTTCGTTTTTACAAATTTACAAGGACAATATATTGCCTCTTCACTCTGACGGGAAGCATATTGTGCGGCAGCTTCAGTAAATTCAGTTACTCTGTTAAAATATGCCAACACATCTTCGTCATTGGATGAGTATATCCAGGACCTGTGCTCCATCTAAAACATATATTAATTGAAAAAATATTAATAAATTCATTATTGTTAATTTTAGTAATTTACAAATTGAAAATATATTGATTTATTATCGCTCATAACAACATTAATTAAAAATGCTTTAATTCAAACTATGTATTAAGCATAAAAAATTATTAAATAAATTAACTACATTGGTTTCTCTCTCTCCAAACAACATAACTCTAGATCTATAATCATAAATCAAATTAAAAAAGAGATTAAAATGACGTAAATAAATGTACAAGTGATGAATAATCGTGAGGAGGGTCATATTTGTTCAATTGGGAGAAGGAAACACTGTAAATGGAAGATTATTTGAAAATTTCTATTCACAAACCCTAAATTAGTAAAACACTAATAACTCATTATATACATGATTAAATACAAAATAAATGTGAGATTCGGCATGGATTTACCTCCTAGAATGAAATCCTTCAAAAGAAACGAAAACAAAGCCTCCCCCTCTTTATCTAGATTTTTGTCGCTATTTATGGACAAAATTAAATGTGAACTCCGGTAGAGCTTAGGGAGGAAGAAGTTGTGCATTTATAGCTAGAATAGTAGTGGCGATCGCAAGTGATGTCATCGATACTTTAGTGGTGGACAGCGTAGTAGCGGCGGGCAGCACCAGCGCCCGCCACTGCTATTGGTAAAATAGTGGCGGTCCGGGATGACGTCAGCCCCGACCGCCACTACTTTACCAATAGTAGTGGCGGGCGCTGGTGCTGTCGTCAGCACCAGCAACTCTAGTGGTGGGTATCTAATGGCCCGCCACTACAGTGGAAGACTCCAACGCCACTACAGTAGCTATTTGTAGTAGTGAGAGACAGGAATTAGAAGATGGTGGCATACGCTCATGCGTGCCATTCGGACTCCAATGAGGGCAGTGGGTCGGACATGGAGGTCAGTCTAGCTGAATGAACCAGGAACAAGAAACAGGTCACATGTTCATGGGTAAAGTTAGATGATAAAGAAGAGAAGTATGAATTCAACGTCAGCAAGGCCGACAAGATATTTGATCTATTGCTCAAGGAAAAGCAAATCCAGATGCCACCTAACCACATGATACCACCCATCGATGAGCTAAAGAATAGGAAATACTATAAGTGGAACAACTCACTGTCCCACCACACTAATGAGTGGAAAGTGTTTAGATAACAGATCCAATCGGTCATGGAGCAATGTCAAATCATGTTTGATGACGGGACGAAGTCGATGAACATCGATAGTCAGCCCTTCCCAGTCAACATGGTGCATGTGCACCATGATGATGACCGACACTCGAAGAAAAGCAGGCGGACCAATAGTGGCGTCACTTCATTGGGTTTAATTAGCAAATATGAGAGGAAGTCAAGAGAAATGATGGATGGCGAGGGCGGTCATGAGTACTCATGATTCAAAGCCCATTGGATTTGTGAGTTCTTCAGATTCTGCGGGAACGATGGGTTCCACTCGCCGTCAAGGGAAGACTACCCTAAATGCGACAACTGATATAGGTGGCAGGATGGTCATGACTAGAGCACCGACAGGACGGGGTCACATTGCTATTAGAGGATGGCCACCCATCGGATGTCATCACCGCCAAGGGTGTTGATACTCGAAATGCTGGGACTCGTCAACACCAAGGAAAGCGATCAATCGACCAATGTGGGTGCCCCTGTAGGAGAACCACATTAGTGTCCTAGTGGGATATTCATGAAGAATCAAAAGAGGAGAGTACTATGGTTTTGGTAGAGAGAGCTAAAGATATAGAACCACAAGGATGAGACTGATCAGCCCTGAAGGATTAAAAGTGAATGGTGAGTGAAGGACAAGGCCAATCATGATGACAATAAGGATGCAGGGGTAAACATGTTGTTTTTCCTCCCTACAGAGTATCGGGCCACCCCCCAAGGCGATGCCAAGTAGGCCTATACTATGGCACAACTAATCTTGATCCCGTAGTCGGCAATATTTACAAGCTAGAAGATCACGAACATCGGCACTTGAGACCCCTTTACATCGAAGGCCTGGTCAATGGCAAACCAATGTCCAAAATGATGATAGACGGAGGACCTCATCAAAACTAACATGGTACTCAAGGACTTCTGTGGCAATTCATCTGATGTGATGGGGGTGCTAAATGTAGAATTGATGGTTGGGAGAAAGATTGTGTCGACTACATTCTTCATCATTGAAGGGAAAAGATCCTATAGTCTATTGATAGGGTGTTACTGGATTCATGTGAATTGCTGCGTTCCATCAACAATGCACCAAAGCCACATGCAGTGGGTCGGCGATCAAGTGTAAATAGTCCCCGCCAATAAATCGGTTAACGTGGCCATAGTCGATTTATCTGCATGGGAGATGGAAGAAGTTGTCTACCTATCTAGCAGGGCCTAGGATTGTGACTTTCTCGAGGTATCAAATGACAGAATCAAACCAGTCAGCAATGAACAACCCAAGCTCACCATCTAAAAGTGGCATGAATGAAACAGAAGCTGAACTCGATCAAGGCTTCGCCACAACCAATGAGCTACAGGAGGTAGACACCAGACTCGGTGATAGACCGAGGCCAACCTTTGATTTATCCGATCGATCGTAAATACATTGGCTCCCAAATTCACAATACTTTGCTAAATACGTAGAGTGGATACCCAATGTCATGCCAGCATGGAAGAATAATGAAAAGCCAAATGAACTACACGCAAGATAGTCGATACCGATGATATCGCCTTTAGACAGCCAATGCGGAGGCATCACCTTTATATACAAAAAGCTCAATGTGAAATCGAGATATTAATGATACATATTTTACTAAAGCATATTGTTCAAATCAAAATACGAGGTGCTATATAAGAAAACTAAGCATTGGCACGACGGATGGCTTCGATCGCCCCCAACCGGATTGCATCGATGCATGGAGGGTGGTTTGGTCCTCAGCGTCCAAGCCTTGGTCATCTTAGAGGCAACCACTCCGGTGCTGCGCGTGATGGATGGCATTGGTAAGATAGTGCTTATGGTGTTCGATCCGAGCTGAGAAAAAGGACAAAGGACCTCCTTTCTCAGCGATCTCCGCTCAGAGCCCGTCTAGCTTAAACACCAGATGGGCCTCCTCCGCTCATAGCCAATCGAGTTCCAGCAACGCGACCAACAATTTGTCCTAAATGCGATTCAGGAGGGTGCCCTCGGTCATCACCACCTCCTTATGGGTTCTCATTGCCTCCAGTAGCGACGAACGACTGGCTCGATCGCCTATCTATTTCACGGCCCATTGCACCCTTGACCGATGAAACTCAAGAAAGGCAGCGGGCGTTAGAGCATCGACCAAGATCGGAGCAAGGGAACCCATGACGTCGCTGAAGTAGGCTCTTATCGGACCCGAATCATTGACCAAGACTTCGATTGGGTTTTCTAGCTGACACAGCAAGTCCAATAGGGTATCCTTCACTTCGGGATTCAGCGGAGCGGAAGCCGATGGAATGGCGCTAACAACCACATTGGCATCAAGATAGGGGGCGATGTCAAACGGAAATTGCCGAGCAAAGGACGAGAAGAAAAGAAAAGATTAGATAGACAAAAAGAGAAGCACATCAGGATAAACAAAAGGACACATGCGTCGGAACGACCTGGCTAGGACGGTCGATTGCAAGGCTTCATCAGCGGAAGCCGAAGCATCACGCTCTATCGAAGCAACCGGGAGGATAGGCGAGTGTTCCACATCGGGCTTGTCCTGTTCAAGCATCGGCCATACCCAAGGCCGGTGTCAGTCACGTCAAGTGGTGAAGAATATCGACATAGGTAGAAGATGCATTGGAGAAAGTGGTGGAACCTCTCGGCGCATCAACCCTGAGCGTATCAGTATCGGCGGGCACAACTGCAATAGCGGTAATTTATGCATAATTACATAATTGATTTCATCTTGAAGCATATTATACATAGATTTGGTATTCCCCGAACTCTTACTACAGATTAGTTTGCTTCATTTGTTTCTAAAGAGGTGTGTGATTTTGCTAAATCTTATGGTATAAAGTTGATGAACTCTTCTCCGTACTATGCTCAGGCCAATGGTCAGGCCAAGTCTAGTAATAAAACTATTATTAAGCTTATCGAGAAGAAGATTGAAGAGTTTCCTAGAAGGTGGCATGAAGTGCTTTTTGAGGAGTTGTGGGTATGCAGAATAGAGAAGCACAATGATACAAAGGTATGTCCATATGAGTTGGTATATGAACAAGAAGTCATTTTACCTATACAGGTGAATCTTAGCTCTTTGAGGTTTCTTAAGCAAGATGACTTATCGGTCGTGATTATGAGGTCCTCTTGGAGGACAATTTTGAAGAGGTGACCGATAAGAGGTTAAGAGGTCTTGAGGCTATAGAAAGAGATAAGAGAGGAGAGGCTAGAGCTTATAATAAGAAGGTGAAAGCAAAATCGTTTCAAGTTGGTGACTTAGTTTGGAAGATGATTTTTCCTTTAGGCAAAAAAAGCCCAAAGTTTGGTAAATGTTCGCCTAGTTGGGAAGATCCTTTTAAAGTTGTTGAAATCGCTCCAAGTAATGCATATTTGCTAGAGTCTTTGCAAGGAGAGTGATTTCGTAGAGCTTTGAATGGTAGATACTTGAAAAAGTACTTCCCAAGTGTGTGGCAAGATGCTTGAAGTGTCGTAAGACCGATATGGAGTATATCACCCTTAGCCTGTGGTGCTTTTGGCTCACAAAGTTTGCCAAAATTGACCGGCTCAATGTCTATACCACCTAATTGGCCGGCAATCCTCCCCTTGCTTTGATGGAGTTCCCCTCTGACTACCCTGAATCAGTCGATCCATCTTATCATCAGTGTTCATCTCTAGGAAAGGCGGCCGCGTGCCGTTCCACTTTTTGGATGTCTCTTGATTCCTTAAGCCTCAACTTAGCTGCATTTTAATGTGGCTCTCGAGACAAGTGAATTGTTTGGTTTGCATATGAGTCCTTATCTGAGTATGAATACCCCCGTGAGTTCCTCCCGGCCGATGTGTGTCGAAACAAGGAATCCACCAAAATTTTCAAAACCTTGATCACTCCTTGCCTTCTGTCCATCAACTTCACTACCCGAAGAGCCTCCTATGAGTTTTATCACCCGACTGTCTACTCGCGGCAGCTAGTATTCGGCTAGCTCCAACCTTAATTATTCTTCATCGGCCGAATCCAAGCTCGTGGAGATGTCATAGGTAGCTCGGAGTATGATCATATTTCTCAGGTGGCCGACCATGTTCCTTACGATGACCTTGCCCCTTGGTCATCCTATGCCATTAGCTCTATCGGCTTTCTCGAGTGGTGGGGCGAATTGGCATTGCACCTATTCAATCAGCAGTCAAGGACATAATTCAAGTGGCTGCATCCCAGCTGCGTCGATGATTCCTCATTGGTAAGCACATCTAACTTGACATTCATTCATTTTCTTGCTTCCTTGTTTCTTACGTATCCTTGTATCACGCAGGAGGATGGCGCGGATGCTCCGCTGGTGAGCCGAAGTGGCCGACCGATTGAATATGGGCCGCAATCGACCACTAGTTCCTTGGGTAGCGGGGCCCCTACCCTGACAGAATTTCTCGCCAAGAAGCGAGTCAAAGTCTCGGCATGCAATAGTAGAGCACCATATGTGGTAGTACCCCCAACCACCAAAGCCCGATCCGGCCATGTACTCTTTTTGACTTATTTTTTTCCATGCTTGGTGAATTTTTATCATCCCTTTGTAAAATGTCTCTTCTTTTTCTTCAATCGATGACGCCTACTCCTCCGTCTACGCAAGCCACAGCTATTGCCGATGTGCCTTCACTAGCTCGTCTATGTATGCATCTTCATACAACATACTTGCTTTGCATTTTTGATGTATAATGCTTTTTCTTGTTCAGCCTTCTTCCCTTGTCGTCACGCCTCTTCACACATCTTCTAACCGGATGGCCAATCACCCGGCCGGTTCCCAATCAACCCCGCCCGCTAGGGATGCTACAACAGAAACCATCATCGGGGTCAGTACGCTAAGGTTCATACCTGTTGACTTTGGTGTATCGGCCAATGTGGTCGATGTGGCCGCAATAGTGGAAGCTGCTACACTAGAAGGCGTTGCGATTGATGGTGGGGTCCCCCTGCTTCGAGCCCTCGTTAGGTATTGTGCTCACTTTATCTTTTTGTTGCTTTCTGCATAACTAACATTGGCCCTAAATGCAGCTGATGCCGAATGACCCCAAGATAGTCTTTGAGAGGATGGGTCGCACACCCTTGAAGTGGCTAATGGGGAAGACGACCGAGTGATCTTGCAAGACCTGTTGATGTAAACACTCTTGTACTTATTGCCGCAATGGGGTTGGCTTCTGTTTAACTTTCTTTCTCCTTTCAGTTCTTCTCCCAGCAATTCCCCTTCGATATCGGGCCATATTTGGAGGATGAAGAAGTCACTGGTGCCACTTCATCGGTCGAGACTCAATTGTCGTCGGAGGTGAATGACGTGCTGTCAGACCTGCTGTGTCTCCTGGAACACCCAGTGGAGGTCCTAATCAACGACTCGGAGATGATACGAGAGCACTTCAACGACATCCTCCACTGACATTCCCTAAAACTGGTCGACACCTCTTGGGACAAAATATTTCATCCTCCAAAATCCAAGGACATTTCCATGTCGGCACAAGCAGAAGAAATGAAGTCAAGAACTTTGATCTCTGAAGACCCTAAAAGCAACAAAGCTCCATCGGTTCGGAGCCCTAAACTGCGGCAACCTCCATCAAGGCTTCGGCACAACGAAGCCTCTCGAAGCCTCTTACCCAAAGGGGGGTTGCCAGTGAGGACAGAAGATTTATCTTCTCACTAATTAGACTAGTCTTTTACTCTTTTACCTCTATGAAGAATATTAAACGGTAACTACTTAGTCGATTGTAATTAGAAGGTAAAGAAGTCTTTTCCCAAGTATTCGGTCTATAAATACCCCTCTTCACTCTGTAAAGGGTATCGAATACATAGATATTCAATACACACTTCGAACTATCTCAAGCTATTATCCATCTCGGAGGCTTGGAAAAGTTGACATTAAACAAACACTTCGTTTGTGAGACACTTAGTTTCCTAAACCCGTTAACATAATCTTTTACGCTAATAGTTGGCGCCGTCCGTGGGGAACCTAGTACAAAAACTTCATTTTGTACCAATCCTTTCCTAGAGACATGCCTCCTATGCGGAGCCTAGGCACTAGTCCCCTCCGGAGGTCTTCCCGGACCTCCGAATTGAGATCTTTGAACACCATCGTGGTCAGAGTACCCTTCGTGGTCCCCCACCTCAGACTCTCGAAACAAATACTCTCCCTCGAGCATACGAAGTCCCTCTTGATACTCTGTCCATGTTTTGAACCAAGAGAGCCTCTCATGTGTCTCCGATTGTGCTCTGAACTGACTTATTCAGTTCTCAAGAACCGGAGGTCCCCTCAAGAAGAAATGAAGACCATCCTGACAATGTGGCAATCCAGATGGCCCGTCTTCAGGTCGAAGTGACAAGGTGGAGGCAGGAAGCTGCTGGAAGGCTTCGTCATCAAGCTAGCCCGGTCCTCCCGGAAGTGCCTCAAGATAATGATCTTTCCTTCTATCCCGAAGCCTAAGTGATTCTAAGAAACACTAAGAATGCTTCTTTTGATGATGAATTTCCATTACACCCAGACTTGCAAAAGGTGCACCTTGACCCCAAATTCAGGACTTCAAAGCTTTGTGAGTACTCCGGAGAGCAAGATCCCAGAGAATTTTCCCTCTCATATTCTTTAGCAATCGAGGCTAGCGAAGAGGTCCGAGATACAATGGCGAAGTGCTTCCCCCTTGCGCTCGAAGGAGTCGCTCTACGTTGGTTCCGGTTTATGAAAACAAGATCAATTGGCTCTTGGGAACAATTAAGGAAGAAGTTTGTGAGCAACTTCCAAGGGACCTTTGTGCCCCCTATGTCTACCGGAAGTCTTTTTTCAGGTAAAGCAGCAACCTAGAGAAACTTTGTGGCAACTTTTCAAGTGCTTCGCTCATACGAAGTCGCATATAAGAGGGTTGTATGCATCCTCTGTGGTTGATGTGGCTCGGGAAGGAGTAACAAATGCATGCCTCCTCGAAAAGCTTCACCGGAAGCATATTTCCTCAGTAGCATAGCTAATGGCCTACTTTGAGGAGTATGCTAGGTCAGAGGAAGGATGGCTCCAAAGGATGGCTTCATCTTTACCAACCATCCAAGAAGTAAAACTTGAAGTAAAGACTTCGACTCCTTCATAAGGGTACCACTTCGACAACCAGTATGACAGACAAAGAGGACAAAAGCATCCTCATTCCGAAGTCTTGAATATTGCCCCCTCTTCGTCGAAATCACCCCTAAGAATCCATAAGCTCTGGGAAGCAAGGTTAGTGGCTGGAGGCCGCTAAAGAAGCCGGCTGGCAAAGGCCAATTCTTCTTCTACTATGTCCACAATGAGAATTGAAGTCATGCTACCGATGCATGAAAGTATATACTAGCTCTGAGGAGCGAGTACCTCGAAAGGAGCTCTGGTCGAGGCACTATTGACCGAACTCCTCCCGAGGCACGTCCGGAGCCGGTGCAGACCGTCAGACCTATAGACAGCCTTAGGTGGCCAGTGTTATGCCACCTATGAAGAAAGAAGATACACAAGACCATGACAAACAGTGGTTCTTCCCATCTCCAGAGGAGGAACCTTGGCCGACATGTCAAAAAGACAAAGAAGGGAGTATGTTCACGAAGTAGGGCATATTGGGACCTCCTCGTCGGCTGCTGAAATGCCCTAGTAGTCTCACGTGCCTATATCTTTCTCCGCAGCTGATGCAGTGGGTATAAAATTTCCTCATGTGGACCCCCTTGTTATCACTTCTGATATTGCAGGAACGGAGGTCCGGATAGTGCTGGTTGATGGAGGAAGCTCAATAGATATTTTCTTTGTTCAGGCCTTCGACTAGCTTTGCATCCCGCGAAAACATCTCCTCCCAGAAGCTCACCTGCTTCAAGGTTTCACAGGCCCTCCTCTCGATGCCCTCAGCCAAATAGGCCTCAAGGTCGCCTTTAGAGAGGGGCTCCTGGCTAGAACGGAGGAGGTGATATTCGATGTAGTTGATGCCCCTTATGCTTATAATGTCATCTTCGGAAGGGGCATGCTAAATCAATTCAGAGCTTGTGGCGCATCATAATTATCTATGTTTGAAGATGCCCACACAAGGAGGAGTTCTTACAGTCTTCGGTGACCAAGCTGCAGCGCGAAGGGCAGAATATGGCCATGGTCCACCCCTTGATCCTATACAGATAAATAATGTGCAAGGCCATTCGGAGGATATCCATACGTCAAGTGAATTCTCAAAGATATCTTCCCCTAGGCCAAGCCCCGAAAGTGAAATTGTAACGAAGATCATTGTCAAGGACATCAAAGACTATCCAATCCAATTTTGCAAGGAATTGCCTCCAGAAATTTCTACTTCGCTGGAAGAAGTAGTTAAAGAAAATAGGATGTCTTTGCCTGGTCCGACGAAGATATTCCTGGAGTCGACCGAAGTATCATTGAGCACAGCCTACTCGCCAACCCAAGGATTCGACCTGTTCACCAGGGGCTCCACAAATTGTCGACAGAGAGGGCAAACCTTGCTAAAGCCGAAGTGGAAAAATTTTGAAGGCCGAGATCATTAGAGAAGTAGGACAAATGGAGTGGTTAGTAAACCCCATCTTCGTCAAGAAAAAGGCCTCCGGTAAGTGGCGCATGTGCATTGACTTCACATCCCTAAATAAGGCATGCCTATGTGACACCTACCCCATGCCCCACATTGATCAATTAGTCGACTCCACTGCCGGCTCTGAGCTTTTGAGCTTCCTCGACGCGTACTCCAGATATCATCAAATATGGTTAAAACGTGAAGACAAAGCCAAGACAAGCTTTGTAACTCCTTCGGGAGTCTTTTGTTATGTAAGAATGCCTTTCGGCTTAATTGCTAAGGTTAATTGCTAAGGCTCTAGGTCACCAGATTGCACGCAATGTTGAAGCCTACATCGATAATATTGCAATGAAGAGTGCTCTAAAGCACCAACATAGTCTAGACTTAGCAGAAACGTTTGAGAGCCTTCGAGCATGTGGAGTTCGCCTCAACCCTGAAGAATGTATCTTCAGTGCTCAAGCTGGGAAATTGTTAGGGTATTTAGTTTTGAGCAGGGGGATCGAAGCTAGACCAACTCAAATAAGTGCTTTGTAGAGAATGGCTATGCTTGAAAATTTGAAGCAAGGTCCAGAAACTTGCCGGACACCTCGCAACCCTTAGCAGATTTTTGGCAAGGTCCGCAGAGCGGAGCCTCCCAATATTCAAAGCCTTAAAAGGGTCCAAAGATTTTGCATGGACACCGGAGTGCCAGAAGTGTTTTGATGATATTAAAGACTATCTCGGCAACCTTGCAGCTGAAACTCTTCTCCTCTATCTTACAGCTACGGGCTCCGCTGTCAGTGTGGTCCTTGTTCGAGAAATGGATTTCAATGGGAAGTTGGTACAAAGTCTAGTACATTTTGTATCAGAAACCTTATCCGGAGCAAAAACCAGATACTCCGAGTTGGAAAAATTCGCTTATGCTATCATAATGGCTTTGAGGAAATTATGGCATTATTTTCTGGCACATAATGTAATTGTACCAACTTCTTATCCTCTAGGAGATATGCTACGAAGCAAGGACTCTATAGGGAGAATTGGGAAATGGGCCATTGAGCTAGCACCCTTCGGCATCTTCTTTGTAGTAAGAACATCAATCAAGTCACACGTGGTGGCTGATTTTGTAGCAGAATGGACTCTGTCTGCAGTATGGGTTCCAGAAGAATCAAATAAAGGAATATGGACCATATACTCTGATGGAGATTTTCAAGCATCCGGAGTAGGTGCCGGAGGGGTGATAATTTCGCCTTCAGAACAGAAAGCAATGTACTCCGCAAGACTCAACTTTAAGTCCACCAATAATATTGCGGAGTACGAAGGAATTTTGTTATGTCTTCGTAAGGCACGTGCCCTTGGTGCTACAAGAGTTGTTATAAAAACAGATTCCCAAATTGTAGCAGGGCACGTTGATAAATGTTTCCAAGCTCGGCATCCGCAACTTTCTAGATATCTAGAAGAGATCCGCAAGATCGAAACAACATTTAAAGGTATCTCTATCCGAAGCATCCCAAGAGCTGACAATGCATAAGCAGATATCTTGGCAAAAGCTACAGCCGGAGCCATAGATATTCTGGAAGGTGCTTTTTATGAAGAGCTTTCCTCCCCTTCGGTGCCCCAACTACCTCCTGCAGAGGTCCTCTACATACAAAATACCGATTGGTGGAGTTAAATTATGGAATTATTGCAAGGTGAAGCTAATTTGCCTGAAGGCCTGAAGCTATCAACACTACAGTTAAGAATCCAGAATTATCATATTATCAACGGTATTTTATATAAGGCCAGGGTATGTTCTCCCCTACTCCGATGTATTTCCCAAGCCGAAGGCCAATATATACTTCGAGAAATTCATGAAGGCCTTTGTGGTAGCCATCTTGGCCCTCGAGCCTTAGCAGGAAAAACACTTCAATAAGGGCTCTATTGGCCTACAATAGTAGCTGATGCGGAGGCCTTAGTCCGCACTTGCCAAGGTTGTCAATTGATGGGAAGATGGAGTCATCGTCCACCAACACCGCTTCAAGTTATTGCTCCGGTATGGCCGATGGCTCGGTGGGGTATGGATCTCATTGGCCCCTTCCCAATGGAAAAAAGAAGTTTAAAATTTGCAGTGATAGCAATTAATATTTTTCTAAGTGGGTCGAAGCAGAACCCCTCATAGCTATCACTTCAAAGAATGTACAGAAATTTTTCTAGTGCCTCGATAGCTGACAATCGATAATGACACTCAATTTGATGACGAACCCTTCAGAGAGTTCTACGAAGGTCTTGGTATTGAAATGTGTTTTGCAGTTGTCTGTCATTCTCAATCTAACGGAGCCGTCGAGCGAGCTAATGGTAAAATTTTATCAGGCCCAAATCGAAGAATAGTAGGATTAGCGAAGGGGCTATGGACCGAAGAACTCCCGAAGATTTTGTGGTCCATTTAGACCACTCAAGCAAGGTCCACAGGTTTCACCCCTTTCAGGTTACTATTCGGAGATGAAGCCATGACGCCGACGGAGCTTAAGGGAGGATCCCTTCGCACCATTGAACTTGAAATGAATAATGAAAGACAGGCTTCACTGGACCTAATTAAAGAAACAAGTCTTCGAGCTGTTGCTAACTTAATGAAGTATCAACATCAGACGAAGACTTGGTATGATCCGAAGATAAAACTTAATGAACTTAAACCGGGTCATTTAGTACCACAAAGCATTATTGCTCCGGGGAAATTAGGAAATAAATGGGAAGGACCATATATCATCCTTTCGTTCAAAACACGTCGGGTCTTTTAAATTAGCTAATTTAGAAGGTGAAGAATTAAAACATTCATGGCATGCGGAGCACCTTAAGCGATACTTCGCATAGGGGCTCCTTGTAATCATTTGTAAACACTTTCTAAATGAATAAATCTCATGGTTCGAGTAATGCATACTTCTCAAGATGATTCCTACTCCTAGTGGACGCACTTGGGAGGACTGGAGCTGATAGCGGAGGTAAGTATTGTTCATTCAAACCGAATTTATGGACTTCGAGCCACCGGCTCGAAGCATCCGTCAAGGTGGAAAGTAGAGTAACTCCCAATATAGGAGTAAAAACAAGACGTAATAAAAAAGATCGACGCGGAAAGTTCCGATTGAAATAGGATCTAAACATTCTTATACCCTTTCTAGGTAGTCGATGACTATTCATAGTTACTACCTTAACACCAAAGAAGAGTTCGACCCAATGCTATATTTCTGTCTTAGTGAGTCCTAATTCGACTTAACTATTTAACCGATTGATCGGTTGACTCACTATAAAAAGGTTAAGGAAAAGTCAACCTCTATAAACCGAAGTTGAGTTAAGAGCAAGGAAGGGTTGACCCACCTCTATTTAAAGGATTCCAAGCCACCGGCTTGATAGCATCCGTAAGAAGAGTCCAAAGAGACCAAATGATACGGATACCGAGCAATTAGCTTGAAAGCATCAGTAAAAACAGTTGAAGGAGACCACAAAAAGTGGATACCGAGCCACCGGCTTGATATCATTTGTAAAAAGAGTCCAAAGAGACCAGATGATACGAACTCCGAGCAATTAGCTTGAAAACATCCGTAAAAAGAGTCCAAAGCGACCGTTAAAATCAGATTCTAATATATCCGAAAAGATTCTGAAGCGACCACATCCAAAAAAAGAGTACTAAGTTACCATTTTCAGACATCGAACCAATGGGGTCGAAGAAATCTACAAGGTCCCTAGTGACCATCTATTCAAATTTTGGATTACGAGTCCTTAATTCCTTTTCAATATAATCAGGGGCTCTGAGCCTCCAAAATAAAAGTTATTGAAATTGTACTCTTAGCTCGCATTGTAATCGTTGTGCGTATCCATCTTCGATCGAAATTCGAAGGTGCTTACCACCAAAGAGGGGCTAGGAGATAACGAGACAATTTCGAAGCATTCTAGTTTATATTACTCAATAGATTACATTACATTATGAAAAATGTGTCTATGCCAAGGAGGAAACAAAGACCCCATCGATCCCTAGAGCTAGATTCAGAGTTGGCTCGGCTTCGAAGGAGGCTTGTCCCGGAGCCTGGAGTCTTCAAAACTTTACGCTTAACACTTTTCCCCTTCTTTGAAGCACGGAAATCTCTTTGCTCTTATTGAAGCTCGGCCCAGGTTTGAAGTTGTTCGGGGCTACTCTTCACTTGCGCCTCACCAGACCACTCTTCTTCGGACCAATCGATGTCCTCTGAAGATGAAGACGCTATATTAGTGACTTCTTCCCCTTTCTCCTCCTTAATATAAGCTAATACTTCCTTACATATCTCAAGTATAACCCCCCATGGCTTCCCCGAGGAATTGAAAATCGGGGACGCTTGTGAGGCCTTAAGGCTTCGAAGGTAGCCCATTGTAGGTGGAGCTCTTCGTTAACCTCTAACACTTTGAGCTCATCCAAAAAAGGTGGGAAAGCCTAAAAATATTTACAAATAAGTATTTTCATTTAAAAGAAAACAAAACATAAGTTTTTACATAGGCAGAGCCCTAAGGAGAACTAAACCTTCGGGTCCGAAGGAGGTTTACTGCACGAAGGCTGCGCTCGTGCTTGCTTTTGACGGAGGCCTTCATCGATGCACGCCTTCACGGCTGACTAGCCTTCAGCTCTCCAGGATGGCTGAAAAGCCTCCCAAGCTACGACCACGTCAGGCGAAGGGGTCAACAGATGGTCACCGCCAAAGTTAGCGGTGGCTACTCCGGGCTCCGGTGAAACAGATAATCCGATGTCTTCAAAGTAATGAAGCACTCCGAGAGCGGCTACTTGGCCGGAGATCTCTCAGTACCGAGTACAAACAGTCTTCATTGTCTTCACCGCCGCTTAGATCATCTTCATCTTTCGCAGCAGGGAGTCATTAGCAGATAACGGGGAGGCGCAGGAAGTACCAAAGTATTCCAAAACACCTTGAAGAGCGTAAATGGTCTCGGAGACCGCACTCTCACACTTCATCTTTTCTACGGACAATGCCTTATTCGACTTAGTTAGCTCACACATTAAAGAGGAGAGTTTGGTTGTCTCTGTCATTAGGACAGTCTTCTGTCCAAGCAACTTCTTCGCCTCCTCAGCCAAACCTTGCTGATCTTCTCGAAGCTTGACAAGTTCAGCTCCCAAAGCTACCTGCTCCTCTCGTAGCCTTTCCACTTTAGCCCGAAGTACAACCCGCTCAGCCTCGAGCTCCTCCTTCGCAGCCTCCAGCTTGGCTTTAGCGCTCCGCTCTGCCGAAGCCATATCTTCCAAGCTAGAAGATCGATTCTAGAGTTAGTAAGACTCCCTTGAAGAGTCATCACCTTCTCTTTGAGCCAGTTGCATTCTCACTCATTCGACACATCCACAACTCGAGCTAGAATGACTTGCTGCAAAGAAAGAAGAACAATGTAAGTAAATTATATATGCATGCTTATATTAAACTAAATTTTGCAGGTGCTTCGTTCCTGGTAAGCCGCCCATCCGAGAGCAGCATCAAGCTTCGACCCTTCGGCCTCTCCAAGGATGGAGACCAAGTCAGTCTCTTTGACTTCGCGACTAGCTCGAGCTAGAGGCTCTAGCAAAGTCTGAAGCCCTATCCTCCATTCAAGAAAGGGGGCTAGGAGGGGGAGCCTTGACAAGGCACTCCGATCATCATCGCTAGGAGAAGGACTAGAGCACAATGAAGCACCCTCGGAGGCCTCCGTGGATTGGCCTCCGTCTTTAGACTCCGACGGAGTCCACCCTGGAATGGGAGTAGGCAGGGGCCAACTTCGGAGGTACCTCCAAAATTGGAGCCACCTCTTGCTCCACAGCCGGTGATAACATCGAAGCTACCGTAGGTTCCGGGACCACCTCCACAACAGAAGCCACCTTAACCAGAGCTGATCCTATAAAAACCAAAGGTATATTATATTGCTTAAACTTTGCAGGACACAAAAAAGAAGGAAAAGTATTTAGCTGAGGCTTACCTCCAACATCTTGTTGTCGGATGAGCACTGGACTGCTCGAGGGCTCAAACATCTGACCGAAGTCCTCTTAGGACTGCACACTTCAAACCGAAGGAATGGCTGTAGAAATATCTTCGACCACCGCAGCTATCACTTCGTCTAGAGCCAAGACTTGGGTATTCACAGTCTCGACTCCGCCTTCTTCCATGGTAGGAGCATCTACCTAGTTAGACGGGACGTTTGCAGTCTCCACCTACTTAGGGTTACCTTCAACGGTAGGCATCACCACCGCGCCATCTCGAACGAAGACTTCAACTCCCATTCAGGACCCCTCGTCCCGATCAAGAAGGGCCTCGCACTCCTCGCCATCGCCATGTCTACATCCTCTTCATCTTCAAATTGTTCCAGCGACGAGACAGGATATTTCGAAGGAGTAAGGGCCTTCGACTTCTGGACCACCTTATTGGCAGGCATCTTCACCAATACTAAAGACCCAGCCTCCTGCCTTTATTCTCTCCAGAGTCTGCTCCAAGGTTGACCTAGTTTGGAAGAGTTGGTGGTTCAACTCCGAGCGCACTCCATACTCGGTTGAACCGCTCCCAAGTCCCAACCAACTTAACCCTCCGCTCCTTTTCAACAGGTGTAGGGGCTCCGAGAACCTTCTTCGCAGCTCGTACGATTTGTTCTGGAGTAAAGGTCACATGTGGAGCTAAAATATAAGATATCATTTTGATTAAGTCATTTCTGTAAATTGATACTGTATTCAAAACACTTTGATATAGGATATATAAAAAACATACATGTGGATCTTGAAGGGATCTCCCGAAGTCCCCCCTCCGGGTTTTCCTCATAGTTGATCGACCAAGCAGCCATCGGAGGAGGGATTCGGAGTCCAATGAACTCCTCTGTCCAAGTCGCGCATGCTCATGCGACTGACTCACGGAGTGCAATAACCCGAGGCATACTTGAAGCTGACTTGGGTCCACTTGGACCTCCACTTCCCTCCGGTAAAAAATATCCTCCAAGGGTTCGGCCAAGGAACAGTCCATGCCTACCTCGGCGTAGAACCATCGAAGGATCTAGTCTCAATACCATCTATCATTGATGGCCTTCACCGGAAACCTGGTCCTGGAACTCATCGCGGAGTTGGAAATTAATGCTCCCGAAGGCGATCACCATCTTCTCTCCTTCGGCTCCGGTAATGGTCTTCGGCTGGCATGAAGCTTTATGAAGAGCCGCGAAGATATCCGCTCTCCCGACGAATCCTTCGGCCCGCATCACCAATTCGAAGATGGCCAAGTGAGCAATTGCATTTGGAGAAAGTTGGTGCAGGGTGACATGGAACAACCTTAGTACTTCGGAGAGGAACTCCACTACCCGAAGTCCCAATCCGGATTCAAAGAACGCCTCGAACACCACCACCTCTCCAGCGCGTGATGCCGAGATCACTTCACCCCCAGGCTAGTGAATCTTGATTCCAGGTCCCATCTTCTCGATGATTGCTGCCGCAATCGACTTCTTCGAGCACGACGACGCCCCAAGCTATAGGATTGATCCGTATACTTGGTAGACGCTGGATGAAGGTCGTGAGGACCGGCTGGATGAGGGTTGTTTGAATGCCCCGCCGTCACTGCTGCCACCATCGCTTGCTGCCGAGCGAAGGATGAAGCAGGGATGGGAGCTTTGTGGCTTGTTTTCGCCATCGGAGAAAAGGAGAGTTTGAGAAGATGAGCTCGGGAAGAAGAAAGGTGAAATGTGAAAGCAGTCGGTAAAGTATCCGAAATTTACCTTTACTTTCTTATTTATAGCCTGTATTATTTTTACTATATGTTGCGTTGCGCCGTTTGGGTGCCCTGTTACGTCCTCAGTACCGTCATAATTTGTGGAGACGTTTCATGAGAAGTCACGCCTATGAAGATGAAACGACCATTAGACTCCTCAAGGAGTAACGACTATCTTTCTGAGTCTAATGGCTCTGAAGTCTAACGACTTTGAAAACTAACGGCTATATTAGCTCCGCCAAAGATCCATCTTCGAAGCCATTTCAGTGAATATCTCCGCACATAAGTTGGTCCGAAGACTCTCAGTTTTCGAATGTTTCTAAGAATGGTAAAGTTTTTCAAGTTCTTTTCTAAATTCTAAGCATGAAATAATTTCTTGCGTATATTGCCCTCTTCATTGCATAGACAATTTAGAGAGAAGTATTCGAGGGGCTACTGTTGGGGGGAAATATTTCATTCTCTAAAAGCCAAGGACATTTTCATGTCGGCACAAGCAGAAGAAATGAAGTCAAGAACTTTGATTTCCGAAGACCCTAAAAGCAACAAAGCTCCGTAGGTTCGGATCCCTAAACTGCGGAGACCTCCATCAAGGCTTAGGCATAACGAAGCCTCCCGATGCCTCTTCACCCGAAGGGGTTGCCAGCGAGGATAGAATATTTATCTTCTCACTAATTAGACTAGTCTTTTACTCTTTTACCCATATGAAGAATATTAAACAGTATCTTCTTAGTCGGTTGTAATTAGATGGTAAGAAGTCTTTTCCCATGTATTCGGTCTATAAATACCACTCTTCACTCTGTAAAGGGTATCAAATACCCAGATATTCAATACACACTTCGAACTATCTCAAGCTATTATCCATCTTGGAGGCTTGTAATAGTTTACTTAAACAAACACTTCATTTGTCAGACACTTAGCTCCCTGAACCTATTAGCTTAATCTTTTACGCCAACAACACCCTTACACCGTCCACGTATCTAGAGTTCCAACGGCTAGACGTGCAGCGGGCGGTAAAGCAGATGGCCAATTGCTCACCGAGGGAACCCTTCTGGATCACATCCGGGACCAGTCGACGACCATGTCACTGGAACTCGGTCAATGTAGGACTGAGAGTAGCGATGAGGGGGGTGAATTGGCACCTAGACAAATTCTTTCTAATCGATGGCCTACCCTTAACACCCAACACACCTCTAAAATGACAAGTGAAAGCAAATGAAGTAACACAACAAAACCACAAATAAAGCCAGTGCTATCACTCTCCTATCATATAAAATATGATGTGACAATCTGAGATATCATAAGCACTAAAAATAATATAGTCTAAAAATGACCGGTGTCCTAATTGAAAAGACACCATAAAAGTTCTTAATGGCTGATTAAAACTAGTCACAGATCTGACTCTAGATAAACAAAAGTTTCATCAAATCGCTTGTACATCATAAGGCATAACATCCACAGAGCATAGATACTTAATCAATACTAGTCATATTCACAGGTATCACAAGCATATCATCAAACACCTCATCCACACAGAATTTTTTCAAGATAATCAAAGCATTTTCTAAATCAATATTGTAGATACACCAGAAAATAGGTAGATATTACTACTTCTTTGAACACTTGCTCTCCTGATCTGCACTTGCGCTACAGTGACTCTAGCTCCTTACGTCTGACGCACCTCGGGACAACACCTGGGATCCCCTTCCATTCCCTGTGCCTAACACCTGAGTGCTCCCCACACGAGTCACGGAGAAACACCTAACAGCGACGTACGGCAACTCATTTCCCGCTTGAACACAGAACCACAGTGCGGCAGCGATGGTTTTCTTCAACAAAAAATAAAACCGGTGGATCGTTTCTAGGAAAAATACCGATGCACACACAAAACAGAACTCGCCTGCGTAGTGCGCTCCTTGGCGACTCCGCTCCTGCATGCAATCCCCACGAATGGCTCACGATGCCCGCCTAACCAAAGATGGAGGCAGCTGGGGTCAGAAAAGGACCCATTAGGGAACTTCTCTATAAAACCGCCATGAAAACTGGAGTTGTTCTCCACCTATTCGAACAGCACAAAAACATGGAGATTCGCATGCTACAGGAAGCAAGGAACAGTCGACGAAGAAAGGGGATTCAAAAATGAACTCTAATTTATTCAATGGAGTGAGTTGCTAGAAACCCTCGGAATACAAGGTCTTTTATAGACAATTAAAAATCAGGAAAAGACACATTTATCCTTAGGGTAAAATACACATAGACACCAAAATAAGCGTGCGGGCCCAACGGGAAAAAATAGTAAAATCCTATATAAAGATAGCTTGTCTTTACGTGGAGCTTTCGTAGGAGCTACGACTTTGCTTCAGGACGGTTTGAACAACGAATAACGATCTCGATTGGTGCATCAATTTGTCGCCGAAACCGATAAAGCGTCCCACTATCTTCGTACTGAGTACCCGGATTGGGCCGGTCTGATTTCGTGGCTCCCTCAGCCCTACAATCATTCGTCGCCCGTTTACCTGAGTCAAAACCTATCAATAGACCAGCAGATCCCCTGCCATTCCTAGCCCATGTACTCAGAATGGGCTGGCCCGAACTCTGCAGCCCCTCTGCCTGACAGTCGCTCGCCGCCCGTGTATCTGAGTCACACACGGCCAAGATACGGTAGGTCCCTTCTCCTCTTCATCTCCTCTCTTTAACTTTCGTTGACAATCACTCATCCCTTCTGGAGCCATGAGGCCCATGATCTTCAACACGACTCCTCAATCTCCTCCTTGATGAGTGCATTGTCAGCACCCTCTTCATCATCGCTTTGTAACCTGCAAAACATTTGGAAACACGAAAAACAAAACCCAAGAGAACAAAAAGAATAAAATAAAATAAAATGTTAACCCTAATGACCAAAAGCCAAACAAAAGCCACAAAACGATCATTATGGTTAAACAGAAAAGAAATCAATAAAGATTTCAAATTAAAACTCAAGTGAGTGCAATCTCTGAATTATCAACAAGTATATCCAAAGACAAAAGAGACTAAATCTTCCCTTGAAACAAATCCCAAATAAAGCCAAAAATCTCCCCCTAAGCTCTTTTAAAAGATCAAATATCCCAAAATTTCTCAACCTTGTTAACAACTGGACTCATCAAGTGAGAGTAAAAGCACTCTAAAGAGACAAACTCAAACTCCCCGTGAAATGCAGATCTCCCTCAAAATATGAAATAAATGCAACTCAGGTGCAAGTGGAGTGTAAAAAGCATGCTTCTTAGATATGATGTACTGCAATTACAAATTCTATCAAATATAGGAAAAAACATTGTCTAAGATATATGACATGATCAGTGCAACGGAGGGTATCCAAAGAAATTCATTAGCACACATTTTCAGATTTTTGCAAATAAAAGCATAATCAAATGTTATAGTTGACAAGCAAGGTAAAGCATGAAATGCAAAGGCTAGCTGATATCTACCAAGATAAGCTTTGTCCAGAACTAAGAGCTTCAGCAAACTTGTTATTTTTAATTTCATGATTTTTTCTTTTCCTTTTCATTATTGCCAGGGGTTATTTGCATGTCAAACTTATGCTAACCGAACATGTTAAGCCTAGGCCAAAATAGGACAATCAGAAGCTTAAGACATTAGTCTTGGCATACATTACAATGTCCTAGTTCATACGAAAGTGATATGATAAGCAGCTAGAACAATGCAATGCCACACAACTAACCCACCTGGACCTTGCCACTTCATCATAAAAGGCATGTATTTTCCATTTTTATGTTTTTTATCATTTTATAACATATTTTACATGTTAAAGCATATAGATGTCCAAGTTGCATATCAACATCTAAGTAAAGGATTCAGTTAGTAGGCATGTAAAAGATAGCAAAAGCATTCAGCCTACACATGCTAGTTACCGGAAGCAATGATGATCATTTTCCAATTTTAAAGCATAAAAGTCATGCATATGACAGATATCAGATATATCATATGAACTGAAGCAAAGCATGATCATCGACAGATATTCAAAAGCATATACTAGCAAGAATGAGTAACACATATCAATCATATAACAGAAGCAAACTCAAAGTGTGGATATATGAATATGCATGAAATGTACTCAGACAAAAAGACTCAAATAAAAGAGTAAAGAAGAATGAAAAGACTAAAATTATACTAAAAAGGATACACAACACCCAAATCCCCTCGCAAACGCTCAAACGTAGACTAATCTAGGAGTTTGGTAAGAATGTCAGCCAACTGACACTGGGTATCGACATGAACAAGGTCAATGACACCTTTCTCATATTGATCCCTCAAGAAGTGAAAGCGCACATCCATATGTTTGGTTTTTGAATGAAGACATGAGTTTTTCCCTACACTAATCACGTTGGTGCTATCACAAAACAAAGGCACTCTGATAGAGAAAGATAACCCAAAATCTTTTAAAGTGGAAATCATCCAAACCAACTATGAGCAGTAGCTAGCAGCAACTACATACTTAGCCTCTGTGGTAGAAAGGACAACTCCATATTGTTTTTGAGAGACCAAGAAACAAGCGAAGAACCAAGGAACTGGCAAGTACCAGAAGTCGACTTACTATCCACCTAGCACCCACCAAAATTAGCATTGGAATAACTAGATAACTCAAGAGATGATGACGTTGAATAGGAAAGACCGAGATTGAGAGTATACGTAAGGTACCTGAAAATGCGCTTGACAGCCTATCGATGAGATGCACGTGGTGAAAACTAAAAGTGCGAGCACAATCCCACTGCGAACTAAATGTCTGGTCTCGTCACAATCAAGTATAGGAGTGATCCTATAAGATGTGCCCATGGGGGTCATATGTGGGTTCAGATCTCCACAAAAGTCAAACTTCTTCATCATGTATCGTGTGTACTTGATCTGGTGGATGAAGATGTCATCCTTGATCTGCTTGATCTGGAGTCCTAGAAAGTACTTGAGATCACCCATGAGGTTCATCTCAAATTGTTGTGCATCTGCATAGAAAACTTGGATACAAGATCATTAGTAGGACCACCAAAAATAATGTCATCCACGTAAATCTGAGTAATAAAGAAATCAAAGTCAACTCTTAGCAAGAAAAGAGTTGTGTCCACAAAAACCATAAAAAGTCATTCCAAAACAAAAAATGCTTTAAACTATCATACTGAACCCTGGGGCTTGCTTCAAACCATATAAAACTTTCTGTAATTTAAAAACGTATCGAGGAAACTTATGGTTTTCAAAACCAAGGGGATGCCTAACATAGACCTCCTCCTCTATGTATCCGTTGAGAAAAGCACTCTTGACATCCATTTGAAAAATCTTAAAACCTTTGAAAGCACCGAATGCCAAAAGTATGTGAATGGACTCAAGACAGGCAATAGGGGCGAAAGTATCCTCAAAATCAATACCCTCCTAGCAAAAGCCCTGGGCAACTAATCGAGTCTTATTGCGCACCACAACCCCATCTTCACCTTTCTTGTTCTTAAATACCCACTTGGTGCCTATGGGGTTGCAACCTAGTGGCAGCTCAACTAGTGTCTAAATCCGATTGTGAACAAAATTTGCAAGCTCATCTTGCATAACATTTATCCAATTTGCATCAGATAAAGCATGAGAAACATCTCTACGCTCAAAGGTGGCAACAAAGGTAGACTCAGCAAACATAACAAAAGAAGCAGTTTGAGAACGCAAAGATTGCGTAGTGAGATCATTGATGATGAGCTCTAAGGGGTGATCACGCTGAAATGCACGAGATCCTTGATGATCAGATGTCATCTCACCGAAGTCAGCAGATGGCACCTCTAGGCTCGATTGAGGGGGCTCAATCGAAGCAGAAGTAGTGATCAGAGGTTCGCCCTCATCCTCAGTCGAAGTCTCAGAAGGTATGGGGTGTGCAGGCTATGTAGAAGGCCCACCCTCATCAATAACTGGAGTGTCATTATCACAAGAAAGCTCAAAAAGAAGATGTAATCAAAGGCAAAGACTCATCAAAAGAAACCTCACACATCATGACAAGCTGCTGGGATTTGAGGTCTAAACACAGAACTTTTGAGAATGCAAAGCATAACAAAGAAATACTCTAACTCATTAACGAGACTCAAACTTGTCCAAATGTCCTCTCTTCTTGAGCATGAAGCACTTGCAGCGAAATGCTCACAAGTGGCTCACCTTGGGCTATCTGCCAAACTGCAACTCATATGATGTCTTACCTAGGTATGCTTTATGAAAAATGTAGTTGGCTAGATAGAAAGTAGTGTTCATAGCTTCACCCCAAAAATGCATAGGAGTCTTATGCTCATCAAGCATCGTCATGGTCATCTCGACCAGCGTGCGGTTCTTTCATTCCACAACGCCGTTGTGTGGGGGAGTGTAAGGGGTAGAAAACTAGTGCTCAAGACATTGATCATTACAGAAGCTGCTAAACTTAGAATTCTTGAACTCAGAACCATTGTCAAAGCGAATTGCTCGCATCCGACCATTATTCTCATTCTTCAGCTTCAGAATCAGGTCATGAATAAAATAAAAAGCCTCATCCTTAGACTACAAAAATAAAACCCATGAAAATTGAGAGAAGTCATCAACAATCACAAGCGTGTACCACTTCCCACCGAATGAACGTAGCCTAGTTGGACCAACAATATCCATATGTGATAGCTCTTCTGGGTATGAAGTCATCACTTGAGTCACATGTACGTGAGAAGCGGCAAACATATACCCATGATGACAAGGATAGTAAACTAAATCCTTCTCCATCTTAAGCTTGGGAAATCCTCGGATGAGGACCATAGAACTCAATTCGACTAGCAAATTAAAGCTCAAATGAACTAACATCCTATGCCATCTCCAGAACTCAGAGGAGGATCTAGCAATCAAACAGTGAGATGGGCCAAAAGAACTAGAGAAATCAATCCGAAAAACCTTACCGAAGGGTAAGATCTGGAAAACCAATGATCCTCTATAATCAACAACAGAAGACACGCCCTTCTTAAAGTGAACCTCTAATCCCTCCTTAGGATGTTGCAAAACCGAAACCAAATTAAAGCCCAAATTTCTAACCAAAGCAACATTCTTCAAAGAGAAATTCTCAGAAATCCGAATTGAGCCAAAACCATGTACCTTCCCTTGACCATTATTGCTGAAAGTGATGTAATCCTTGGAGCTCGGGGAAGTGAGGCTAGAGAACCATCTATGATGTCCCTTCATGTGGAGAGAGTATCCTAAATCCATGATCCATATGTCCTCCAAGCCTCGATCCTGCAAAATCAATGGCCATAAGGGGGAGCAAATGGTCTGACACCTGTTTAGCAAAAGAGCTAAACTAGTGTCGAGCCATCTTCTCAAAAGTAGGAAAGCAGAAAAAGTGTAAGAGTCTGGAACAAAGCATAATCCTCTGTTCTACTTAAAGTCACATTGACGAGGTCCAAAATCATATCTAGAATGACTTGGAACTCTGATGTAGTGAAAACAACCCTCCAGATCATGGGCACAAAAGTCGTCTCCTCTACCACCAACTACACGATGCGCCCTGACATCTATCCTCTCTCCGTGTCGAGGTACTCTCTGTCTACCACCTTGCTGGTAGAACTACTCCTGCCCACCTTGAGCTCTCTCTGCTCTCTCAACTTGCTTCCTCCTGAAGCAAAACTCCACAAGATGCCCTGCTCTCAGATAGAACTCACAATGATCGGTAAGATTCATGGGATGTGGTTGAGTCTTGGGCTTCTTGGGCTTAGTGGTGTTGGGTGTTGGCTCTTTGGTGTGAGGGTCAAGATTGAGAGTCAAGAGAAGTTTGGGGATGCTTGGGTTTTGGGATCCAGACATGTTTGTTTGGTGGAACTCTAGGTTTCTCTTGGAAGACACCATCCTTAGGCTGACTGGCTTGAAAGGACTCAGTGGAGTGGGTCTTCGGATATCTATGCTCAGGGGTCATCATACTCCACTCTAAAGCCCTACTCACGGCGCTCTCAAAATCATCCTAGGTGTAGGTGTAACCTACTCCAAACCCATACTATCTCTTGAACTGCTGGGTCATCCTGACGAGCTGAGACTCTCTGGCACTCATCCGACTCATCATTTGATGGAGGTAAGAGTTCTCATTCTGATAATCATCTAACTCCTCTCTCAAGGAAGCTAGCACATCTAGCTTAGACTAGCATCACACTCTCCATCGTTCTGAACATACTTCTCAGCTTTCATCTTGATCAGCTCCATCCTCAAAGACAAGCAGTTCTCACAGATAGTGGGTGGAACAGACAAGGTCTCAAGCTCAACCTTGACCATCTCCAACTTAGCTCTAACTCTCTCAAGCTCGCCCCACTGCTAATCACCCTTCGCTCTTAGCTTAGCTAGGTCAGATAAATGGGATGAGATATCTCTACAGAGCATGATAGCTACAACATGAGCATCTTTACCCTCCTGCTGAGCTCTTTCAAGCTCAGTGACCAAAGCGTCTCTCTCATCCACCCTCTCGGTGTACCTAGACTACAGAGAAGTCAGGTCACACAGGAACACCTCAAATTTAGGGCACTCACTGCTCTCACCCAAGAAAGGGAAAGAAGATAAACTCTCAATCTTTGTAGGACTGAAACATGCGATTAGAGGGGGTGAATATGCGCCTCAACAAATTCTTTCGAATTGATGTCCTTTTCAAAACATGCAACACACTTCTAAATGAACAAGCGAAAGAAAATGGATTAACATAGAAAAATCCCAGATAAAGCATGTGCTATCACTCTCTTGTCAAATATGATGTGGTGTGACAATTTGAGAGATCACAAGCACCGAAACTAATCTAGCCTACAAAAAGTAGTCGGTGTCCTAATTGAGAAGAAACCAACATAGTGCATAGAGGAAGATCAATCCAATCACAGATCAGACAACAGACCAACATGCAGTTCCATAGATCACAAATATTTCATTAGGCTCATGGAAATCACGATTCACAGGCAAGTAATCGCATCACATTAAACTAGCTAAAAAGATGATGTATACTGAACATCATATATCAACAAGCAGTTCCATAGATCACAAATATTTCATTAGGCTCATAGATGATGTATACTGAACATCATATATCAACTAGTAGATCATAAAAAATTAAGAGGTAAACCGCAAAAATAAAATAGATTATTTTGTTACCTATTATAGCAGTATAAGATGTCGATTATGCCGTCAAAGCTAGTATAGATGTGATGTATGATAATACTTGAGCAGTGCTTCGACGTGTAGGCCAATGAAATATCCAAAGAAGTGCACACACCGAACAGGATAATGAATAGTGGTACTATAGCAATGAAAGCCCCAGACAAATCCTGCGGCAACGCATGCTTACACCTTGCAATCTGTTGAAATCATGTACTATAGCACCAAAAAACACCAATGAAAATTAAAGCTTTGTCTGGGACAGCCGAGCACCAAGAAACATGCAGCACGGGCGCTAGTGCGCGCCTGATTTTGGCGACTAGAAAAAACTAGAGAATGCTCTAGGGAAGAAAACCGGTGGGATTTCGGGTGGAGAGAAAATGGCTAGAGGACCGCGGAGCATCGCACAGACGGTGGTGGCGGTGTTGACACGAAAACGTGCCCCCGCACTTGGGTCAGTTCGATGATCCAAAAGTGTGCTGATACTTAGGGACAAGCCTAAGCGTAACATAGCACCGACGTCGCGTTCCGACTACCCTTAACTGTGGTAAGGGGGTGGAGTCGCCAAGTAATTAGATCACACAAAATAATCCAATTAGCCAAAATAAATATATTAAACAGAAAAAACCATCAAACTGAGCAGAGCCTGACTGATTCGAAGTATAGTGCGAAGGGTATCGCCGAAGGGTACCTTCGGCGTCTTGTGCGAAGTGTCCTGGCCAAAGATGAACTCCGAATGGATCTAGACGCGACAATCACCTCCGAACAGCATGGTTCGGTGTGAAGTCTCCGATACAGTGAGATACAGACTAATGACTTAGGCTGCAACGTGCGATCACGACTTCGTCCGGAGCAGAGTACGAGCAGTGGCGAAGCCTGTCGTGATGAAGTCTATTGGCGAAGCGTGTTGGCGTGCGGTCGGAGCAAAGATCTTGTCGAAGGGTGTTCTGACAACCTTCGAAACCAATATCTCAGCTCCGAATACCTCCGGCGGAGTAGCTCTGAAACGTAGGTAACCTGCAACAGAGTAGATTCAAAGTACCAATTTGGCCCGATGACCGAATTCTGCTAAGTGTTGCACTAGGAGCGAAGGTAGCAATCTATTACGCAGATTAGTGGATACTTCATAGGCGAAGTAACAAGGCGATAGCAATCTATTACGTAGATTAATGGATACTTCATAGGCGAAGTAATAAGGATTACCACTATTCCGAAGTGGCCGTCGGAGGTCTTCTAGGAAAACCCACGAAGAGTACAGAAAAGTAAAGATAAAGTAAAGTATTATTCAAAGCTAGGGCTTTGTGGTTGTTGGCGTAAAAGATTACGCTAACAGGTTTTCAGAGATTAGAAATTAAGAAACGAAGTGTTTGTGAAGTGAACTATTTCAAGCCTCCGAATTGGATAATAGCTTGAAGTAATTCAAAGTTGTGTATTGAATAACTGAGTATTCGATCCTCATTACATGGTAAAATGGGGGGTATTTATAGGAAAAAATCTTAGAAAAGACCTTTTTACCCCTCAATTACAACCGACATAGTGGAGACTATTCGGTACCCCTAATAGGGTTAAAATGGTAAAAGACTAATCTAATTAGAAAGAAGATAAGTCTTCCATCATTCGAAGATTCGACTTTCGAAGTTATACTCCGAACAGAAGTGTGCATTGATTCTTCGAACTTGATCACGTACTAAACTGGAGTTAATACTGGATCTTCAGTTTAGTAGATTGCCTTTATCTTATTACTATAGAGACTATGAGGATGAAGTATTTTCCCCCAACAGTAGCCCCTAGAATACGCTTCTCCGAATAATCTGTAAGGTTAGGAGAGCAGTATACACAAGAAAAATAATCATGCGTAAGGGTTAATAAAATTTATCAACCCTCGGAATATGAAAAAAATTATAACTTCGAATTGATTTCTAAGAGAGTCGAAAAGACCTTTAGACTTAGAAAAAATAGCCGTTATCTTTTTCCTTTCAGAAGAAGCTATAACGTTGCGCTGATTTCGTAAGTAGTAACGGTCAAGAAGACAGAACGCCAAGTCTGAATGGTAAAAAATTGGGAGTCCAGGCTATAAATAGAAGACCCAAAAACATCCAAGATACCTTTCTCACCGTTCTCGCGCAATCTGCCATTTATCCTCCAAACTTTAGCTCCAATCACCCTGTTCTGCTTGATGGCGAAGATAAGTTTCAAGGCTCCCGCGGCGACGTCAGCCTTATCCCGACAGCAGGCCAAGGCAGTGGCAGCAGCGGCGGCACCTGCGGGGAATCCCCAACAAGTCGTCCCTCATGACCTTCTCCCGGCCTCCTCGAAGTACTCCGACCAGTCTTATAAACTGGGGCCATCCACCTACAAGAAGAAGAAAATTGCAGCAGTAGTTGAAGGGAAAATTAGCCCGGGGGTTAATGTCCGCAAGCCCGGGAAGGAGGCCATCCCTTCACCTTGGCCCGAAGAAGTCGTCATTTTCGAAGCCTTCTTCGAAGCGGGGTTAGGGCTTCCAGCGGTGGACTTTCTGTCGGAGGTACTGGACCTTTTCCACGTTACTCTTCCTCAGTTATATCCGAATGCGATAGCACGCCTCGCTATCTTCGAGTGGGCGCTGCGAGCTGAAGGCTGTGAAGGTAGAGCAGAAATATTCGCAGCACTTCACAAAGCCTCCTTTCAGCCGAAGACTTACCAGGGATCCGGAGGAGAAAAGATTGTAGTGGCCTTCGGTAGCATCAACTTCAGACTCCGGGATGAATTCCAACTGTAATTTCTAGAGAAGGCCATCAATGCTAGATGGTACACAGATTGGATTCTTCGATGGTTCTACGCCGAAGTTGGAGCAGACAGCCATTTGGCCAGGCCTATACAAGATATATATTTCCGAAGGGAAGCCGAAGTCCATCCAGACCCCGGTCAGCTCGAAGCCTGTCTTAATCTGCTTCAAAGGATTAGTCATCGCATGAGCATGCGGGACTTAGCAGAGGAGATCATCGGGCTCCAGATTCCGCCTCTGATGGCCAACTAGCCTGTTAATTTTGAAGAGGATCTGGAGGGTGGACTCCGAAAAATTTCTTCGAGTTCGAGCTCTGTAGGTAACTTCGAAAACTACAACATGCTTCATATATGATTATTTCATAAAAGATGACTAATAAAAACTTATCTTTCAGCTCCACAAGCCTCTTTGACTTCGGAGCAAGTCATTCAGACTTTGGAAAAGATTCTCGGGGCTCCTACCCCCGCTGAAAAATAATTGAGGGTGAAATTGGTAGGCAGCTAGGAGTGATTCAACCGGGTGTGGGGTGTACTCGAAGTCGTAGCCCCTTCTCTTCCTGACTGGGTTCCTTCCGAGACTGGTCCGAAGAAGAGAAAAGTCGAGGCTGGGACTTCAGCATCAGCCAAGACTGCCGTGAAGAAGTTAGCCCGCAAACCTAAGAACATGGCTCCTTCCAAATCCGATGATTCGTCTTCAGATTCATCTAAGGATGAAGGAGAAAGAGAAATGCAAAGGTCTTTATAGACCTTGTTACCGGGGACGAAGAGGCGCGAGCGGATGTCAAAGTCATGGCCACTGGTGATGTAGCGGTTGTGCCGGCTGTGCTAGACAACTCTGAACAGGCCGAGACTTCGAATGTCCTACCAGACCTGCCAAGCCAAGAAGCTCCTGCTGCTGAAGGCGGAGTCGAAGTAGCAGCAGATCAAGCTTTGATTCCGGACAAAGTGGTAATTGTTGCTCCAAGAGAGGTTCCAACAGCTAACCCTCTGGTTCAAGATCTCGAGTCTGACGAAGATTTCGAGGGGGCATTCGACCCTCCAAGTAGGCCCATTCTCATTCGCCGACATGGTTTTGGAGGTAAACTTTCTTAAAGCACCTTTTTCTTCACGTCCTGCAAAATTATGCAATGTATAATACCTTTGGTTTTGCAGGGTCTACCCCCATGGAGACGACTCCTCCTACGAAGACTATGCTTGAAACTTCGACATATCCGAAGTTGATTCTGGAGGAAGTTATAAAGATGGGGCCCGAAATAGGTAAAGGGAAAATGGATCGTTTTCCTGCTCCGAATTCTGGATTAACTCCATCGGAATCGACAGACAGAGGTCAATCTACGGAGGGGGGCCAATCCACCGAAGCTTCCGGGGATGTGGTGCAGCGCTCCGGCCCTTCACCCAACGAAGACGACCAAAGAGCCTTGTCAATGCTCCCCCTCCTAGCTCCTTTTCTAGAGCGAAGGACCGGACTTCGGACTCTGCTAGAGCCTTTGGCTCGGGCCAATCGCGAAGTCGGGGAGACTGACTTGGTGGCTATACTCAGGGAATGTGATGGGTCGGAGTTGGATGTAGCTTTGGAGCGGGCAGCATACCAGGTATGAATTATCTGCAATAACAAGGTTAGTTTCAGCTTATAAATAGTTTCTCACATCGCTTTTTCCTTCGCAGCAAATAGTCTTGGCTCGAGCTGCGGCTGTTTCGAACGAGCGGGAAAGCATTCGTCTTAAGGAGAAGATTACTGCCCTCCAAGTGAGTCTTGACAGCTCCGAAATTCAAATTTCCAGCTTAGACGAGATGGTAGCAGCGGAGAGGAAAGCTAGACTTGGTCTAGAGGCTGCTAATCAGAAGCTCCTCTACTAGCAAACATCCCCTGTAGCTACGCCAGAATTAGGGTCTAGACACGCTTTATTTCATCTCTATGTCAATATAGACATGCTTTCATAAAGCGTGTTAGAAGTGTCTTCGTACGTACCGCGTCAGACCTTGTAGAGATGAATTATTTATGTGTTGCTATGAAAGAAAGAGGCAGTCTATAAACACGTTATTTGCATATCTATAAAGTTAGATACAATTTAGTAGACACATGTATAAAACGTCTGTAGTGATGTAGTTACGTAGTATTGTGACATTTCATTCACGTTAATAAATGTAGATACAATTTATAGATACATATACAAATTATGTCTAGTAATATAGATGCGTTTTATAAGGACGCCTTATTGCGCAGTAATAAGTATAGAGACGAATTTGTAGAGGGTGGAACGTGACGTGGAAGATGATGTGGCACGTGACGTGGCAGATGATGTGGAAGATGACATGGAAGATGATGTGGCAAATTACGTGGAAGATGATGTGGCAATTGACGTGGCACGTGACATGGCGGATGATATAGCAGGTGGCACGTTTTGTATTAACACCACAATGCGTGTTAACAAATGTAGAAACAATATCATAGATACATTATAATTATGCGTCTACGGATATAGACATGTTTAGTAGTTACATCACATTGTGTATTAAGAATTATAGAGACGGTTTATAGATACATATATTTTCATGTCTACTAATATATAATGATTTTTTATTTGCATACATAATTGTAATATATATTTATATTTTATTATCAGATAATGTTTTATAAATAAATGATCTATTGGAAATAATTGACCAACAATTATTTGCTTCACCAAAAATATGGACCAATCAGAATACACGGACTACATATTGAAGTCAATCATTATTGCATTCCCTTGATCAGTATCAAGCCGATAAGGAAAAGTTGCTAACAATTTCATTTCATTTGACAACTCTGTATCATAACCTTGAAACTTTGTAATACATATGCATAAATATTGTAAGAAAGCAATGCACATCATGGCAAATACAAATTTGGTACATGTATTTGCACGGGATGGCCTTATTCATGCAAAGGCTTCTCCAAACTGAACATATGTTTAACTCTTGTTCAACAAAACTTCAGCATTATGGTCACCAGGAGTGTTGGCTCATCATTTCAGTGTGAATCTTTTCCCTGTAAACCACATGGCTTCAGGTTCTTGTACATAGCAAATTTCTCCTTTAGCTGCACTCGAGAACATCACAGATTGTACCATAGAAATAATTGGCACATAATCATCTATGACCTGAAAAATTCTTAATATGTGTTAGTATATAACCCATGCCATAAATCATATGTAGGGGAATGCAAAGTGGAAGTCGAAATGAAGTATCTTTCAGATATCAACATATTTTAGGGGAAAAGAAACATTGAATTTGCAGGTGTACTAATAGCAGCAACATCAATTGTCTTACCTAGCAAATAACCATAAATTGAACTAGAGCCAATTCAGGACAGGATGAAATGCAGCAAAGAAACTTATACATATGAGTGTTTCAGAGAATGAGTTTATCAAAAAACTGTAGTGAGGCCTAACAAATGAGGGGTGATAAATAAACATAATATGAAGTTATATGGACAAATTTCAATTATTCAAGCACAACAGAGAAAGGAAGCTAATAACATAATATAAGTAACTTGGTGATCAACATGAAATTAAATGGCAAAAGCCAAGAATGGTAATGAAAAACTAACCATTGAAACATTAGTCCTCTTGTCCACACCTTTCCATGAACTGTGCCAAATGCATGGTATACTCTATGTAGGTCAATGGCCATAATATGAAACCAAAAAAGTGAGCAAAGCAGATTTTCTATTTGGATAATAATTTGCAAATAAATGATATGATGAGTACTTTGAACCAACTAGTGAACAAGACTATTGCCTTGATAAAGAAACATAGAAATAGTGACTATCACACAAATATTTCTAAATTTATTTCACTAACAAATATAAACTATGCTTCATTGTCCATTCTTGCTGGTCTCCATTGTAATTTTCTTCACCTGCAATGGGGCATGAGGTTAGATGAATACCACAAGTTGAAGATATTACGGAATTGAAGGTTTATTCTTTAGAAAAAATCTTACATGTGAACGGGGCCAAGGTATAGTATAGCCAATAGCATCTACTAGTTTACGAATCTCAAAAATAGGTCTAGGTATAAGCTCATCTCCTTTATTTTAACATCAACGTTTTCAAGACCTTCAACATAAACCCCAACGTATTCCTTTCCAAGCATGGTTCCTCCAATCTCTCGTTTGCAATCAGTTGTCACCAACCGTGCTTTGGCCACAATTCTTCCTTTGTTTCTTAGGGAAATAAGATAGATTGGAGAACGGCTCTACCATTTTGCAAAACAAGAAGGTAAGAGTTTTGTAATTATATAATTTAGTTACATAAGAAACAAGCAGAATAGAAGCATACCGAATCAGATTGGCTCAAACAAGGGGCTTTAACTCTTCGAGTCCTCTAGAATAAACATAACTTATATTAGTCAAAATACATCATCAGTAAAATAAGTTCAGCCAATATAGATTAACATTGCAATGTTAGTCTAGACATACCATGTTTGTCAATATGGGATCTTGGGAAATATTTGTGGCTGCATTAACATAGTTACCTTCATGAACAGAACTATGAATTTGTTCCTCCTGTAGTAAACAAGAGCCAAACAAGGAACATAACACAGGACTTATAAGAATGTTCAAATGTTGGGAATTAAATTACATAATTACTGTGAGATTTAGTTTGCATGATGTAATGCATACCATTGCAACCACATGGTAAGTAGGTAAAGGCGTACGATCTTCAGTGGATGTATCGTGCTGCAAAGTATAATAAACCATATTACATAATCCATTAGTATAAACTTTAATAGTAATGATGTAGATGAGTACATATGACAGAAAGTAGGTGATCTATTACCTGCACTTCATTTGTCGGAGAGTGCACATTACCAATTGTGTGCGCAGGGCTGTCATCAGTATGACTTTCTGGTTCTACAGGTTCATCCTTGAAAAAAAACAAGTAAGAGAAGGAGGGCTTACTTGTAATCACTACTATCAATGAGAAAAAATATGTAGTTGCCATTCTAAAAAAGAAACAAATGCTTACTTCATTATCATGTAGATTGGCTACCATTTCTTTTATGAAATCCTCTTCAGGAAACTTTTTTATCATGAAACCAAGCCAGTGCTTCATGAATCCACCCATGTGTTTCATCTTATTCTCCATTTCATTTAGTTTATCTTGGTACCTTCTTTCTTCCGCAGTTTGAGTGACAAAAGTTAGACCTTGGGACACTCGAACTTCACTCCAGTACTTATCATCATAGTACCCTCGTGCTTTTAACTCCTTAGCAACTATCCCATTGAAGACCTCATTAAAATCTTGCGCTGAAAGATTACCATTGTTCATCTGTTGCCTTTTTCTAATTCCTCATATGATGCATTCTATAGAAATAAAAATAGTGCGAGGTCAAAAAATGGTAAACAGAAATTCAGATCGAACATAAATGATTAGGATCAGAAAATGTACCATTAGTGCATCCACTTTGTGAGTAGTGAATCTGCCATTCTTTTTCTTGTGAGCAGCCTCCCATAATTCAAGCCTATTAATCTTCCTTTTATGGTTAACTTCCTGCACAACATACAAAAGTTAGGCTCATTACAGATCTGAATTAGATGAATGTGAATACAAGAATTAACTTGGGATGAATATATCCCACCATCTCTTTTTTAAGCCTAGCATGGCTTTTTCTCCCAGATGTGTGTGTATTTTTCTGTTCTTTTGTGATCCTAGAGTTTATCGCACATACTTTCTGCAAATAAAAGAGTGATGAAGTGATGTTACACTCGTTACTTTCATCATGCATATAAATGATGAATAAAAGGGTGGTACCTTATGTGGTTCTCGGCACCAAAATCCAACAAGGGCTTTCCATTGAAGTTCATTCACTTTGCTTGGTTTCCCATTTATGATTTCATCTAGAGATCTCTCTTCATGGTTGTAATATTGTTTCTTCAACTTTGATTTGTAGGATCGCCACCTATTGTTAACAGTCCTTAGCACCTAGTCCCTTGTAAGATTTAGCGTTTGGCGGGGGAACTGAAAGTTTTCCTATAAAAAGTAGAGGTAGTTGATTACTAGATGGATGGAAATTGAGGTACTTTTGATTGAACTAGCTAGGAACATTAATTTTACCTCCACATATTTGATTATATGTTGCTTGTGAGTATTGAACATAGCATTGTCCCATCTTTCAATGTGTAAAGGCGCTAATGATGGTTTTTCTGCTATCTGTCCAAGGTATTGTCCAAGAATAGAGGCTGACCTTTCATTTGGGACACCATTTTCATCAAGTCCCTACAATAACCTTTCCTCCTTGTAAATCCACTAAATTTGAAACTCTGAACTCCCCTAAAACTTGTCTAACATCTCCATTTGGCCCTACATATAGGAAATAGATTATGTTGACACTGAATTTGGATATGCAATAAAAACATGAAACTCACATATTATATTTATTGGGGTTCGCGGATGTTGGCTTGGGAGCCGCGCTAATAAGCCATCAACATTAGGAGGACTTTGCAAGTCTTCATTGTTGCCATGCTCTGGTAAGTTGGAGTGGCCATTCTCACACTCCGCTAAGTTATCCTGCCCATTCTCACACTCTGCTAAGTTATCATGCCCATTCTCAATAGGTTCTGCCTCCTCTTCTTGTTGGAGGTTCAAGTTCCTTAACCGTCGAAGTGGTCTTACCATGATTTGATCTGAACTTACAAAGATTTAAGTCATCAAGTTATTGTGACTGCTATCAGCATTCAACTACGTCTAAAAACACAAATTCAAATTTCATGATCAATTCACCGAACACACCTCTAAAAACACAGATTCAAATTTAATTCAACACAGTGCGTAGAATGATCTTCTCACGATGGCAAAACCCAAAACAGCTGTATCTCAACCTTTTAGATCATACCTAACAGCGCATTCACACAGTAGTGACCCAAACAAGAGAGACAACCTTGAACTAGAACACTTTTACTCAAAATCAAATTAGAATCAAGCTAACCTTGAAAGCATATCAGTAATCTAAACAGATTCAGGACATACAACACTAGAATCAGAACCCTGATCAAATATTGGATTAAGCAACTTCAAATTGGAACACAAATCAGTCAATCAGCAGATAGCTCTAGCAGGATTTTGAAACAGAACAGAATACCAGTCTGATTCCTCCAAATATTTCGGAACAGATGCAAACAAGATTTGCTAATGTACCAGCAAGGGATACTCAGCTTCTACAAACTCTCAGCAGTACAACACATATGGTTTCATGAAAGATTACATGTCGAAGGTATTAAATTTGTTGGAACCCTAATTCAATGTCATATCTGAACTCATGGCGACGATAAGCAGTAAATCGATAAGCAGGCCAGAGATTGGGACGAAGGCATGGCAATACCTGGAGCGGAGATGGTGACGACGAGAACTTGAGGATGCCGGCGAGCAGGTGCGGCCCTGCGGTTGCCGGCGCTCGAGCGGTAAAAGGAGAGGTAAAAGGAGAATTTGATGTATAGCAGGAGAGGTAAAAGGAGAATGTGCGGTTGCCGTGCGTTTGCGAGGTTTCCTGGGTGTTGAATAAGGCAATGATTTCAATGTATAGGAGGTAAAAATGTTTGGCGCGCAACCTGGTGCCAAAAAATTTCGGTACTGTATTCGTTACTAGCGCAAAATACAATTGCATGTACAAAAATATCAAGAAGTTAGCAGTAGCACTAGATGGATGTTGGCGCTGGTTGGTAAGATGGCAACCCAGACCCAGGTTCGATCCTGGAGTCACCATATTTTTAGTTTGTTTTTTAAATATGTTTCTATCCTTCAATACAATTTTAAAATCAAGTATTTCATCTTAACAAACATTACTCAAATTTTGTTCATATTTTTAGACTTTATAAAGTTACAGAACATAGTTTTTTTCAAAAAAAATGGGCACAAAAACATGAATATGATTATTCTATAATTTTGGTACATAGTTTGAGGTACTTGTAGTTCAAATTTGACATATTTCGATATAAATCATAGGAACACGACTAATGTGTTCAAAATAGCAAATTAAATGGATCTAGAAAATTACAAACATTTTATATGGAAGGAGATATGTTGTACTTTGATTATAAAAAAAATTAAAGTTGAAAAGACTGTTTGATCATAAATTTGCTTTCGACCCGAACCTATTCCTTTTGAAAACTGTAATTCAATTCCTATCATGAGAAGGTCGAGTTTCTTAACATCCTATGTCACAACTTCGTTGAAACATTTTCAAATTTTTATCATAGAATGTACGTATAATATAATATCACCATGAAAAATCTCTTATTTTTCAGACTTTATTTGATTTTCTTAGAATTTAAGAACCCTTAACCTCCGCATTACCGATCGAGTTTCACAACATAGTTTTTCGGAAAACTTCGAATTTAGTGTATGGGAACAAAAAATTTGACATATTTCGATATAAATCGTAGGAACACGACTAATGTGTTCAAAATAGCAAATTAAATGGATCTAGACAATTACAAACATTTTATATGGAAGGAGATAAGTTGTACTTTGATTATAAAAAAATTAAAGTTGAAAAGACTATTTGATTCATAAATTTGCTTTCGACCCGATCCTATTCCTTTTGAAAACTGTAATTCAATTCTTGTCATGAGAAGGTCGAGTTTCTTAACATCATATGTCACAACTAGAGCTGGCGACGATGCGACAAGCGAGCGGCGGTGAAATAGTGCGTGACACGCGTCCAAGATGATGATTGGATGAACAGCGCTGGGTACGGAGTGGACAAGGGACGACAGTATGAGCTAGCTGGTGAGGGGCTCGAGGCGGTGGTCAGACTAGTGCGCACGTGTACTATCGGCGAAACAGCGGCACGGTGATTGAGTGTGGGCGCAGTCAGGCGAAGCGGCACGGGAGCGGAGCGAGGGCACAGGTGCGGTTCAAGCGCGACATGAGCGGCGCTGGTGAGATGAGCGAGCAGTGGCGACATGCGCGAGGCCAGGAGCACTGGCGAGCGACTGGCACAGCGATGCGTAGTCGGCCCGACGCCATGGCATGGTCGGCGTGTGACACGAGCTGGTGCATGGCGTTGCGTCGTTTGGACGGATTAATTTCATAGGGATTAGTCATGGCAGTGATTAGAGGAAGGTGAAAGGGAAAGTGCTTCTTTTGAGAGATCCGAGTGCACAACCGAGTAGGGGAAGAAATAATTATACTGATCTTGGCCAATTGCATGGGATGAATTTTGAAGGAAAGGGCAAAATTTTCTTGTCGAGATAGCAGTAAGGAAGTAGCAGTTAGTTCATGGAAAATTGTAGTTTTGAGCTGATTCACTCTTGCTATTGTCTGAGATTAGAATTTCAAACTGAGGTGATTTAAGAACCGACATTCTATTGTAGGCAGGATAGCATGTAGAAAGAGGGAGAAATGAATTTGAAAAGGATTTTTTTCATATGGTAGTAGTGGATGAACTCCATTGTTTTTGATGTATATAATTGTATATACATATATACACACATAAGAGTTGATAAGAGAAGGAAATTGAATTAATTGTTCCTGACAGTGAATAGTATTTTTGAACTAGAGATGAAGTTTAATTGGGATGAAAGGTTTGGAATAAACGATTGCCTCGGATAATAGGATTGGGAGAAGTTTCAAGATTTCAAAACGGAATGATCGGATGGTAAATAGTGATTCTCGGATTTGATTAGTGGTTTGGTATAATTCGCTAGAGTCAAGGGGTAATTTGAAAATAGGCGAATGCTATTTTTGGTTTGGAATTCGATTGCGATTCTTTTTGGATTTATTTTTGGCACCAATATTCATAATTCGACAATAAACCAAAATTTTGAAATTAGCATTTTTAAAAAAATTAAAAGTCTTAAAACATCCTGAAAATTAGGATGTTACAGACCTACCCCGCTTAAGAAAATCTCGGCCCGAGATTTCTAAGCTAAGCTAATGGTATCACGAAGACGGTTTGCTGAGAACGTTCTTGGCTCGTAGCTTGACTGCAGAATAGATGCTTCATTGAACTCTGTAGATCCTCATTGTATTCCATATGAAACTTGATCTCCTTTCCTTCGGCGTGACGACAGACTGCTTAGTTTTGAACGCTTTCTTATCTTGGAATGGTTGTCATCTCAGATCTAATCTCTCTTTTCCTCTCTTTTTTTTCTCTTTTTTATCTTGATCTCTTTGGTCAAGCTCTAATGTTTGCAGGATATATGGATATATATTGTGGTGTTTAGTGTTTGGTGAGATCTAGAATGCTTTAACTTTGGCATTACTTAGCTTTGGAATGTTTCTTGTTTATTTTGGATTTTTATCTACGAATATGGTTTTGGTATATATATACGTATATTATTAGTTATTTACCTTTATTATTTAATATTATATATATTATTTTAACTTTGGGATATTGTATCAATGTCTTCGTATCAATATTCGTATCAATATTATACTGAGGCCATTAGGAAGTTCTTATGTGTTTTATCCAATGTTAGAGAGGTTGTCTATGTTTATTTCAAGTTGTTTGCTATATATAAACATATATATGTGTATATATATTTGTAGTTTTTTTAATACGGTCATCAAATGTATTTAACCAAAAAGCATTTGATTATTAATTTCATATTCGCTTTACTTCTTTGCTATTGCTATTTTTTTGTAAATTATGTAAAAAAAGTTGGGGGGCTTCTAACATCTAGCACCACATTATATTATATTATATTATATTATATTATATTATATTATATATATAGGTGAGTAGTAGATTGTATTCCAATTGCGAGCCGTCGTAGCTTAGGTTCCTGTTAGTTTGAGTGTATATATAAATATATTTATATCCCTCATAATTATAAAAATCCTCATACCAATTTCTAATCTGAAATTGATTAGTATTGTAGAAAAGTATTTGTGGTTTATATTATGAGTAGATCGGGAATGAATGAAAATTTGATGTTCTTCTAATTCATTAGTGGTGTCTCAAGATGATAGGTAGCGTTAAAAAAACAGCAATTGGGGTTTGGAAATAATAATTGCTACTTATAGCAAGATTTATTTTAATTTGAATGGAATATATTTTTTAAAAAATGTATATCTTTATTATTGTATTTTCTGAGATTAAGATGACTTGATAATGATATTAAATGCACCAAGTTGGATTAGTTGGAAAGTTGTTCCTTCGGATTAGGAAATTGTGTTTCTAAATATGAGTGTCAATATTTTTGAATCCTAAATATAGATGTTTTTAGATGGGAATAATGTTTTTGGTTTTGGATTTAGAAACAAAGTTTTTATATTGTGAATAGTAGTTATTAGTTATAATTTGGTTGGTAAAGTTAAACCTGATCTCATGTTACTTTTATAGAGATTGAACTGTGGATCCAATTGGGCATAGAATTTTGATGTTTTGAATGGTAAATAAAAAAATTTCTTAACAAATAATTTGAAACTTGCTGGATGATTATTAGTGGTGTATCTTCAGGGAGAGCATCCTCATGAAATATTTTGAGTTGAATATTTTCTAAATACAAAATTTTTGGATCAACAGAAATTTTACAGATTCATGTTTTGTATTTGAACTTTTTAGGACTAAAACAGGAAGTTTAAATGAGAGAATTAAATTTGGAATTAGGATTTTTTTATGAATAATAAATCGTTTTCAATTTTGATTAGAAGGTATAATAATATACATATATATATATTATTTTGTTTATTGCCTTTTTTTAAGGTGGGAATAGTGTTTTTGGTTTTTATGTTGAAGTAGAGTTTTCATAATGTGAATAATATTTACAAAATATTTTTTTTGAAAGGTTCAACTAGACTCTATGCTGCCTTTATATAAATTGAATGGTGGATCTGTTTGGTGTTAGAACAAGTGGATTTTGAATGGTAAAATAAAATTTCATATCGAGAGATTTTAAAATTGGATGGAAGGTAATTAGTGTTATAAGTTTAGGACCTCAAAATTTTAATCAGAGAGGATACTATGAGGGATAAAAGATGGATGCTTTGTGTGGCGCCCCGATTTATCGAAATCGGAACATTATTGAATTTCATGCGAAAAACAATAATACAAGAGGTTCATCATGCGACAATCGTACGTACGACAATATTCATGGTACGCAGACCATATTGATTACATCAGAGTTTAATAAAAATAGTAATAAAAATAATCGAAATGCATGACGAACGCCTTCTTCGAGATCTTTTCATTTGACTGGGTCGCTACTCCAGACCGTCTTCATAGTAGGCATCCTCTGTGGTGGTCAATGGGTATGAGTACAAAAAGTACTCAACAAGCCACAGCAAATGCAATAATAATGCAAGATAATAACAAAGGGAGGATAACTGGCTAATAAGTGCGGAAAAGTACATTTTCAGTTATTGCAGTTAATGTAGTCAAGTCTTATCATGCGGGAAATAAACATGAACATCAATAATATCATCTAACTCGAGGAGTACGTTTTACCTCCTCGCACATCAGTCCTTACATGTCAAACCATCATGCACATACATATCAAAAGTATTCTAACTTTGGGATGTCACGCAACCCGCCCTTGACCGTGGGCTCGGCTTTTCGAAAAGATTTATGACTCTGATCAGAGATGTACTACTGTACCCACAAGGCACGCACTCATCCCAAACGAGATGACCCATACCATGGGAACTTGTGCCAAAACCTCAGCATGAAATGCTCCAAGCGATAACCACCCACTCTAGGTTTCACCGGCGCGCCGGGCCGCATCCCGGCTAACGTCGCACCCCCTTTTGCGCCACATCGGTACAAGCCACCCGCAGGTGCTGCTTGACCCATCTCCAAATGGTGGCCTCAGTTTGGAACACTCCATACCTTAGTTAGGACTTACCCATTAGACTTGTGGTTAGTACGAAAGTATATTGCAATGGATCCCGCAGACCGGTCCTTATAGTGCCCCGGGTGTTACCGACAAATGCCCTAGCTTGCACCTGGAACCCACCATGCATTCACTCACAACCACAACTCATCACCGACAGAATTCCAAGGATAATAAGTAACAGGGATCATATAGTAAAACCATTTTGCTACGACTCATTTTTATCATATAGCGATCGTGTCAATACATTGGACACTAGCTAATAATACTAATCATATGGTGACAAGGAGGTTAGGCGAGATAGCATGGCTTGGGTTGCACATCAAGGTCGGGGGATACTAAATAAATATATTGTAAGGGTTTCCATTGGACTAATGCATGTATAGCCTATGTGTTTTAGCGATAGTTTAATAAAACATGGGTTCAATATGCTCAAAAATGTTGTTTGGTGACTTGCCTTGTTCAGCGAGGGGAGAGGGAGGAACTTCCGGGAAATATTCCGGCTCCTCGGCGGCGTCGTAGTCTTCCCAATATAAATAAAGTAAAAATAAAATAAATACAACATTCGATTAAACAATATAAAATCACACAACAAGCACATAGGTTTAAATTGGTGTAATTTAATGAAAACCAAGTTGTTAAGTTTCTGAAATTTATTTTATAAATAATTTAAAATGAACATATGATGAAATATTGTTCTTTGTAAAGATGGGTTTTAAATGTGAATAATCTCATTTTAATTTTTCTAAATAATTTAAAATGAAAAGTTCATGGACAAATTAGTGGTTTTCAGTGTATGAACAGAAAGGAATAAAGATAAACTTTACTGAAGTTTAAATAATTGAATTTAATTTTTTACCCTAAGGGAATTTGAATACTTTATTAAATAACAATGAAATATTCAAAGTAAACATATTGTTTTTATTGCATTATCATGTAGAGGATATTATTACAAATTTTCTGAAATTGGAATGGTAATTTTTGAAGTTAAAATGCGCCAGATATGAATTTTATAAGTTTAAAACAGTTTCTGGAATTTATTTTTAAATTTAAATCCCCTCGAGTCCACGGTGAGCCAGGCCCACGGTGAACCCGCGCACTGTGCGCGTGGTCCAGCCCAATCTGGACCGTTGGATCCAGATCCAACGCGCGAGGGCGAGGCGGGGCGTTTAAGTCGACGTGGACGGCTGAGATTAGAACATCGAACCGGTACGCAATGAACGGATCAGATCGAGTGCGGGTTTTAAATACCGATGGACGCGTGAGATTAAAACATACCGCTTCGATTAGATCCAACGGTGCAGATTAAACCACACATGGGATTTAGTCGGTGCCGTTAGATCCAGATCGCACGGCCAGGATCAAATCCGACACGGCACCGGTCATCTTCTCCGGCGACGGCGAGCGGGCCAGAGGCCACGGTAAGCGACGGCGGTCATATCTAAGGCCAGATGATGATTGGACGAATAGCGCCGGGTACGGAGTGGACAAGGGACAACGGTATGAGCTGGCTGGCGAGGGGCTCGAGGTGGTGGTTGGAACAGTGCTCACGTGCACTGTCGGCGAAACAGCGGCACAACGATTGAGTGAGGGCGCAGTCGGGCGAAGCGGCACGGGGGCGAAGTGAGGGCACATGTGCGGTTCAGGCGCGACACGAGTGGCGCTGGTGATATGACCGAGCAGTGGCGACATGCGCGAGGCCAGGAGCGCTGGCGAGCGACCGACATGGTGATGCGCGGTCGGCCCGATGCCATGGCATGGTCGGCGTGTGACGCGAGCTGGCGCATGGCATTGCGTTGTTCGGATGGATTAATTTCATAGGGATTAGTCGTGGTAGTGATTAGAGGAAGGCGAAGGGAAAGTGCTTCTTTTGAGAGATCTGAGTGCACAGCCGAGCAGGGGAAGAAACAATTATACTGATCTTGGCCAATTGCATGGGATGACTTCTGAAGGAAAGGGCGAAATTTTCTTGTCGAGATAGCAGTAAGGAACTAGCAGTTAGTTCAAGGAAAATTGTAGTTTTGAGCTGATTCACTCTTGCTCTTGTCTGAAATTAGAATTTCAAACCTAGGTGATTTAAGAACCGACATTCTATTGTAGGCAGGATAGCATGTAGAAAGAGGGAGAAATGAATTTGAAAAGGATTTTTTTTCATATGGTAGTAGTGGATGAACTCCATTATTTTTGATGTATATAATTATATATACATATATACACACATAACAGTTGATAAGAGAAGGAAATTGAATTAATTGTTCCTGACAGTGAATAGTATTTTTGGACTAGAGATGATGTTTAATTGGGATGAAAGGTTTGGAATCAATGATTGCATCGGATAATAGGATTGGGAGAAGTTTCAAGATTTCAAAACGGAATGATCGGATGGTAAATAGTGATTCTCGGATTTGATGAGTGGTTTGGTATAATTCGGTAGAGTCAAGGGATAATTTGAAAATAGGTGAATGCTATTTTTGGTTTGGAATTCGATTGCGATTCTTTTTGGATTTATTTTTGGCACCAATATTCATAATTCGACAAGAAACCAAAATTTTGAAATTAGCATTTTTAAAAAATTAAAAGTCTTTAAACATCCTAAAAATCAGGATGTTACAGTTCCACAAACGCATACCTGGTCTCGGCGTCTAGCAGGCGGCGGCTCAAGAACGTGATGATGTACTCTTTTCCTTCTACCTCCTTGGTTAGCACGGCCCAGATCACGCTATCTTCAATAGTGATGTACAGCCGAAATGGAATCCCGGCTTTGGGTGCTCTCACCGCGGGCGGTGATGACAAGCACTCCTTGATTTTCTCAAAGGCGCTTTGTTGGCTTGCCCCCAAGTGAACTCGGCCTCGTTCTTTAGCCGGAGTATGGGGACAAAGGCATCAATCTTGCCAGACAAGTTAGATATAAAGCGACGCAAAAAATTCATCTTGCCTAGCAACTTTTGCACATCTTTTTTGCATGTTGGTGTCGTAATGTTTCTAATTTTCTCAAGCCTCTTGGGATCAATCTCTATGCCTCTTTCATGAATCATGAAACCTAAGAACTTACCCACCGACACGCAAAAAGCACATTTGAGTGGGTTCATTTTTAAGCCATACTGTCGCATCCTATCAAAAGAAACATTCAAATCGGCTAAATGGTTTCCCATAGCGTCCGATTTGACTACAACATCATCAATGTAGACTTCTAAAATAACTCCTAGCAAGTCATGAAAGATCAGGTTCATAGCACGCTGATACGTGGTGCCAGCATTTTTCAATCCAAAAGTCATAACGACCCACTCGAATAAACCGACAAAACCAGGGCATCGAAATGCTGTCTTGTAGACATCCTCTTCAGCCATAAAGATTTGATTATAACCAGCATTGCCATCAAGAAAACTTAGTACCTTGTGTCCTGAAGCATCGTTGATTAGCATGTCGGCTATCGGTATTGGATACTCGTCCTTCGGAGTGGCCTTGTTCAGATCCCTGAAATCAACACATACTCGTATCTTGCCGCTCCCTTTCTTCTCTACAGGCACAATGTTAGCGACACATTCTGCGTACCTGCATGGCCTAATAAATTCAGCTTTGAGCAGTCATTCTACTTCTTCTTTAACTCAGTCATAGACGACCGAGTTACAGCGATGAGGAGGCTATTTATAAGGCCTAAATCCGGACTTGATAGGTAGCCGATGCTCTACGAGCTCACGGCTTAGTCCCGGCATCTCGCTATACTCCCATGCAAAACAATCGACATATGACCGAAGTAACTTTATTACTTCGGCCTTTTCATCAGGTTGTAAATGTTGGTTTACAAAAGTCGGCCTTGGGATGCTACCATCACCTATGTCAACTTCTTCTAAGGGATCGACCGACGCAAAACCTTGCCCTAATTTCTCTACTTCGCTAAAGTCCTCGATGGCTTCGGTGATACCGTCTTTAGTAGACCGATACCGCTCTACACGAGACTTTAGCCAATCCAGATTACTCTTGCTAGACATGACTACTAATATAAAAATAGCTATGCTACACCAGTCGGCTTTACAGACACTGGTACAAAACATCCTCCGGACACACTGACAAAATCGTAATCTGAAAGATCTCTACCCGACAGACACTCTACATTGTTGTGAACGGCAGTCAACTGACCCATTAGCCAATGCCACTTGGGCCGAAGTGTCTGCGGGTATGACTTCTACTTCATTGCCGTCCCACTGAATTAGGCATCAGTGCAGAGTAGAAGGAATGCAGCAATTTGCGTGAATCTAGTCGAGCCCAAGCAGCACGCTGTAGTTACCTTGTACATCGACGACGAAGAATGTTGTTGGCAATTTCTTGTTGCCTACTATCACCTCCATGGAGAGCACGCCCGTGGCCTCGGAACTCTCAGTCGTTGAAACTGTTGAGCATCAAGTTGGTCTTTTTCAGATCATCCTCGTCCCTGCCAAGTTTCTTCAACAGGGAGTAGGACATTAGGTTAACAGTGGCACCACCGTCAACAAGCATCCGGGAAATCGGCTTTCCGTCAATGTGACCTCTGACGTAGAGAGGCTTCATATGGCGAGCTGAGTCCTCGGGGTTCTCAAAAATAACATTGCGCGGGTCGAGGTTCAATTGAGCGACCTCAGCCTCGTCCTGTGGTAGAGCAAATTCGGTGGGCGGCATGACGACGTTGATGTCCATCGCCTGGGGTGCGCGCCCCTCGGAGACAGGTGAGTAGTCATCGTCGAGCATGTCTTCTTCATCGTCGCTCGGACTAGGGGCCAGATTGGTTATCTCATTGGCTTAACTTTCCATATTTGTCTCGTGTCGAGAGCGGATTTCTTCAAAAATAGCATCTCCTGTGCCCGTAGTCATTGTAGGCGTCTCTTTTGTGATTTGGACATGCCTGGAGGTGCCCAAGATGGTTTTGGCTTGGTGCCAGGTGCCACTGCCTGGTTCCTGTCAACTCTAGCCAAAGTGGTACTGCCCACTTCAGCCTCGCGCACTCTGTATTCGGAGGAGCCTTCACTGCGAACCCCAGTAATCGGACCGGCCTCGTTCGGCCGATCAGACAAGGCTCTGATGCAGGCTTCGGCCGAAGCAGGGGACTTACCTCCGTCAGACTTCAACGATGGGGCCTTCGGGATTGGGACTTCGTGAGACCCTACTCTGACTGTGATAGCATCGGTGGCTCTAGTGGCTTCGCCCACCATGGGCCGAACCCATTAGTCGGAGGGAGGTTTCGGCAGAGTCGACGGTGTCTCGGACCATATTAGCGAGGGGTCCTACCAGGCCAAAGGTACGTTCGGCGAGCGTGGGTCGAAGCCTCCTATCGAAGGGTTCATCCAAAGTGGTGTGGGGTTCGGCCATTGAGGGTCGAACTTGCTCCGCATAGGGTTCGACCACTAGGGTCCGAAGCTACTATACGGGGGGTTCAGCCACTAAGGTCCGAAGCCACTGTAGGGAGTGTCAGGTCACTGTGGCCCGAAGTCACCGTGCCGAGGGTTCGGCCATTGTGGTCCAAAGACATCATGAGGAGGGGTTGGCCACTGCAGTCCTGAAGCCACCCTCCGGATGCCTTGGGCCCTTCGGCTGACATAGTTTCTTAGCGCGTGGGCCTGTTTCCTTGGCTTTTCTTTGGTGTTTGTTTAACAGCATCTTATACATTACCTTTGGCTTCTTGCAAGCCCTAGCCGAAGGAATGCTAACGTTTTGCTTCCACACTCCCACCTCAGGGTTCTTAGGTATGAGCGTGCGTGTGCACGACTCTCCGACAATTACTGCCTTCCCTATAGTCAACTCGGCATGTTCTGGACAAATCAACACCTTCTTCTCGCCAAGGTCGACAGCATTGACGGGGAAGGGATGTTTGTTCAGCTTCATTTTTGGATTGTGGTCTATTTTCAATCGTCCTTCTTCTATGGCCGATTGAACCTGTCGCCGAAAAACATTGCAGTCGTTAGTATTATGCGAATGCGAGTCATGCCACTTACAGTATGGATGTTTGTTCAACTCATCGGTAGATAGAATGACTTGGTCTTTAGGCAACCTGAGAAGCTGGTTCTTTAAGAGAAAATCAAATATTTTATCACACTTAAGTCAAATGAGTACTTGACATCACTAGGCCAATTCTTCGTAGGAGATGGTCGTAACTCGGAGCAAGTGATAGTATTACTCTTAGTGTTCCAAACCCATTCGGCCGCGTACATGTCAGTCGAATCCTCCTCTTTTGATTCCTCTTCATCGGAGTGTTCCATGACATGGATTTCAGCCCTAGGCTTGTTAAACGTCTTAATAAACTTTTTATCTTTGGCTCTGCCTTCCTGGACCAGAGCCTGCTGCAAGACTTGGCTAACCTCTTAGAAGTTCTGGTTGTCTAGTCTCTCTTTAATCTCGGAACGCAACCCGCTAAAAGCTAGATCCGCCAAATCTCTTTCTAAAATATTAAGGCTAAAACATCGGTTTCTAGTGTCCCTAAAACGCTTGATATACTCAGAGACACCCTTGTTAGACTTCTGCCTAACCGATGTCAAGTGTGAGAGCCTAAGTTCTGTCTCACACATATAAAAGTAGTCATGGAATTTTTGTTCTAATTCGTCCCACGTCTAGACAGGAATTCGGCGGGAGTGCTGAAAACCAAGTGAAAGCGGTGCCGGATAGTGAGAGAGAAAATAGTCTAAGTTTCAGAGCGTCCGACCCATTAGCCTCTCCGCACGGTGCTAAAAATTTACTAACATGCTCTAGTGTGGTTTTGATTCCCTCATCGTAGAACTTAGTGAATTCGAGGATTCTATAACCGCGGGGGTAGAGTATTGTATCGAAATGATCGGGATATGGCTTCCGGTAGAGCCTAGCCCGACCCCTAGGCACGAAAACCGGCGCATTCCCTAAATAGTGTGCGGATTCGCTCCTCTAGGTCATCTTGGCCTGCTTCCTGCGCACGTCTCTCATGCGGGGGCACGACACGCGGCGGCGTGTTGGCCATGGGACTCTTCCCTATGCACTAGCTATACGACGTGCTCGAGCCTAGGCACCTGTGCATGTGGTGTGGGCAGCGTGGGCAGGGCTGGTATCAGCGTAGGTGGGGGTGGTGTGTGGTATGTGGTGCTAGCTTGGCCGTAAGCATAATGACTAGTCTCGGCCACGGGTGTTGAGGCCGGAGATGTAACGGTCTTGGTAGTGCTACTGTCAGTTCTGTTGTACACATGATTCACTTGAGGTATACTAGCAATAGGGACTGATGGTATGGCCTCAGTAAAGTCGAACCTTCTAAGTTTCACCTCTACTTGGGAGCTAACTGCCGAATCTAAACGGTTGGCTAGTGAAGCGCTAATGGCCTGATCTACCAATGCGTCTATTTTTTGCTCAATCTCTAAAGAAGATAAACGAGGCGATACAGGTGTTACCTAGATCCGAGCAAGGTCGGGGACGATGATGTCGCGCTTGATGAAGCCCGCGTGTGTCTTGATGTAGCTCCCAATCATCATGTCTTGGAGCGCCTTCATCTTTGCCTCGATATCCGCTCGGTCTTCTGCGGGAATATCTTCAAGACTGGGTGTTAGTATGTTGCAGTTGTCGATATCCGCACCTCCTACGGTGTCCATTGGTGGTGTAGGCGTAGTAGTCATTGTAGATGTACCGGCGGCCGATGTAGATTGTCATGTTGGCGTAGCTTCTCCCCAGCGAAGTCGCCAAAAAGTCTGTTGACACAAAAACGTGCCCCGCACTGGGTCAGTTCGACGATCCAAAAGTGTGCGGATACTTAGGGACAAGCCTAAGCGTAACATAGCACCGACGTCGCGTTTTAACTACCCTTAACCGTGGTAAGGGGGGTGGAGTCGCCAGGTAATCAGATCACACAAAATAATCCAATTAGCCGAAAGAAATATATTAAACAAAACAAACCAGCAAACCGAGCGGAGCCTGACTGATTCGGAGTATAGTGCGAAGGGTATCGCCGAAGGGTACCTTCAGCGTCTGGTGTGAAGTGTCCCGCCGAAGGGTGCCTTCGGCGTTCTGACGGATCTAGACGCAACAATCACCTCCGAACAGTGGGGTTCGGTGCGAAGTCTCCGATACAGTGAGATATAGGCTAATGACTTAGGCGCAACGCGTGATCGTGACTTCGTCCGGAGTGGAGTACGAGCATGGCGAAGCCTGTCGTGATGAAGTCTCTTGGCGAAGTGTGTTGGCGTGCGATCGGAGCAAAGATCTCACCGAAGGGTGTTCTGGCAACCTCCGAAACCAATCTCTCAGCTCCTAATACCTCCGGCGAAGTAGCTCTGAACGTAGGTAACCTGCAACAGAGTAGATTCAAAGTACAAATTCGGCCCTAGGACCGAATTCTGCTAAGTGTTGCACTAGGAGTGAAGGTAGCAATCTATTACGCAGATTAGCGGATACTTCACAAGCGAAGTAAGAAGGCGATAGCAATATATTACGTAGATTAACGGATACTTCACAGGCGAAGTAACAAGGATTACCACTGTTTCGAAGTTGCCGTCGGAGGGCTTCCAGGCAAACCCACGAAGAGTATAGAAAAGTAAAGATAAAGTAAAGTACGATTCAAAGCTAGGGCTTTGTGGTTGATTTTTTTGGGGGTCCTGACTTCTAATCTCTAAGTCCAATCTGTTATGACTCGGCTGAATCACGCGTAGAGATAAACACTTAGCCAGAATCAGATCTAACTCTATCTCTGCCCGAAGTGGGCCTTCGGCCAGGCCTGCCGAAGTCTGCTCCTCGGGCCGAAGCTTCGGTGGAGTGGGCCTCCGAAGGCCTCCTAGCCGAAGGTTGTGGGCTGGCTGGAAGCTTTCGAAGCCTGTAGCCTAGTGGTCCTTCGGCCCTGTAGGGCTTCGGCCTAACCCGGTACATTTGCATTTTTGGCCCAAATTACCAAAATTGATATTTTGACAATCTTAATCATTGATGTCATTTTCTGCTATCAACAGGCGAATAAACAAAACCAGAGAAAATAGAGAACGAAGGAAGAAGATGAAAGCAAAAAGTGAACTCTAGTATTTTAATTTTGGATGAGTTGGTGAAATCTAGGGTCTAGGGGGCCTTTTATAGGCAGTTCAAAAATAGGAAAAACACAATTATCCCTAGGGTTTTTGACAGACTCGAAGGCCCTCAGGGCTAAAAATGTAAAATCCTATCTAAAGGTAGTTTGTCCTGATTCGAATATTTCGTAGCAACTACGTCTCCATTTCAGAATGCTTGGATCTCGATCCAACTGTTTTGAGCCTGAAACAGACAAAACGCTCCACATCCCCAACACATGTCACCAATCCACGAACTCGACTGCTAGGAAGTCTCTCCTGCTCTCGATCCCTAGAGCTGCCTTGTCACTTGCACTGGCCTCCCTTCTGACTTGGTCAACACACTGTCCCAATCATATGTCTGTCAATGTCCTGCTCCATCTTCAAGTGTACTCCTAAGATCTTCCTCAACTTCACCTGGCATCCTTGACCATCTGGCATCGACCTCCCCATTTGATCCCGATCACCAGCCATTGACAGTTGACTAACATCTCAACCCTGCAAAACATGAGACAAGAAAAATAGAAATCTCCATACAGAATACATATCTCAACACACACCGATCCCATCGGTGAACATAACAAGCCATCACAAATCCACATCATTAAATCAAGCAAACTTGTCAATCAATCATCACTAAGATAAAACCAGAGTGCAAACCCCGCTTGGTTTCTCAATCTCCCCCTCGATGAGTGCATTTAAAACTTCCAAAAGAAACAACGATGATTGTTGAAGTTCAGCGCACAAGTGACCATAAAAACTCAGAATAGAGCAAAAACATGTCACTTGATTTTAAAATTCTCCCCCTTGACAAATGATCCTCCCCTTCGACATAAATAAGACACTATTTCTCCCCTTTGGCAATGCAGGCATCAAGGTGATAAAAATGATGCAATGAGGATTGTGAGGGTGAATGCATATGCAAGCTTCTGTAACATGATTTGCTGCAATTATAGTACAAAACAAGCATTTGCCTTGAATAATGTCTAAAAATAATGCATGATAAGATCATATGAATCATATCCAAAGACAATCAAGAGCAAGCATTTTCAGGTTTAGCAAACAAAAGCAACAACACTCAAACTAGCATACTAGATAAGGTAAAACATGGAACACAAAAGCTAGCAAATACTACCCACACATGCATAGTCAAATAACACGGAGCATCAACAAACTTGTAATTATGCAATATTTTCAAGCTTTTTATACTTTTTATTTTTGATTTTAGTGCTAGGGGTTATTTTCTTGTCAACCATATGCTAACCGACTAAGCCAAGCCTAGGTCAAACAAGGACCATCAGAAGTTTAAAACATTAGTCATGGCATACACTACAGTGTCCCAGTTCATACCAAAGTGCTATGATAAGCAGTCTAGAACAATGCAGTGCGACTAAGCAAACCCACCTGGATCTTTCCAATATCAGCACAAAAGGCATGGATATCAATTTCATTTTTATCAATTTGCAATACATGATTTCCATGAAAAGCATTAAAATGGTCAAGTTGCATGTTTGCATCCAAGTGTAAAAGACTTAGCTACCAGGCATGTAAAAGATAGCAAAAGCATTCATCCTACTCATGCTAGTTACCAGACTATAAAGTGATCATGTCTTAATCTTCAGAATTAAAAGCCATGCTCATGATAGATATCAGACATATTCAATAGAGAAAAATCATCATGATTGAAGACAATAATTTAAAAACATATATAGGCAAGTACATGTAAAAGTAGTTAATCATATGATAGAAACTTATGCAATGACACACAACTCCCCCTCACGAGATGCCATAAAGATGACAAACACCAAGCTCTCCTCTCAAAAATTCAAAGCGAGAAGCATCAAGAGGCTTGGTAAAAATGTCAGCAAGATGGTTTTGTGTATCAACATATCTCAATTCAATATCACCCTCATTATGGTCTCTCAAAAAGTGATAACACACGTCAATTTGTTTGGTTCTAGAATATTAAACTGAGTTGTTTGCTAAGCTAATGGAACTAGTGTTATCACAAAAAAGTGGAACACCCTTAAAATACAACACAAAATCCTTCAAAGTAGAAATCATCCACAAAATCTATGAGAAACAACTAGCAGTAGCTAAATATTCAGCCTCAGCTGTAGACTACGCAACACTAGACTGTATGTGAGAGGACAACAAATAAGAGAGGAACCCAGAAAATGGCAGGTGTTGGGGGAAAATGCTTCACTTTCAGGACTTAGAGATTAACAGTTCAAAGAAACCCACTAAGCTTCGGAGCTGATGGGTTCATACTCGAAGGTGGAGGCGTTAAGCTGAAGGGTACCTCGATCTGAAGTCCTGAAGGAACCCTCCGTAGGATATGAGGCTCCGAAGTAGAGCGACAGGATTGATAAGACGTTTGGCTTATCAATTTGCCTCGGATAGATTTTACCATTTTAACCCTATTCAGGGTACCGAATAGTTTCCACTATGTCGGTTGCAATCAAGGGGTAAATAGGTCTTTTCCTTAGACATTTTGCCTATAAATACCCCCCTCTACACCCTGTAACGAGGGAGGGAAGACTCAGTTATTCTAATACACACATTCGGACTACTTAAGCTATTATCCATTCGGAGGCTTGAGATAGTTCTTAAACACGAACTTGTTGTTTGTCTGTTCTTGGTCTCAGAGAACCTGTTAGCTTAATCTTTTACGCCAACAGTTGGCGCCGTCCATGGGGATCGAATGTGCATACCTCGGAAACATCTACTTACAGCGGACCGCCACTTCAAGGTTTCTCAAGGACCGCCTCTCGATGCCCTTGGACAGATAGGCCTCGAGGTTGCTTTCGGAGAGGGGCCTTTGGCTAGGGTAGAAGAGGTGATCTTCGACGTTGTCGATGCCCCCTATGCTTACAATGCAATCTTCAGGGCGAGGGATGTTGAACCAATTCGGAGCTATAGCGCATCACAACTATCTCTGTCTCAAAATGCCCACGCAAGGTGGAGTTCTTACTATTTCAGGAGACCAAGCTATAGCCCGGAGAATGGAGTATGGTCACGGCCAACCGTTGGATCCCCGGCAAGTGCACAGCGTGACGGAGCGCACAGAAGAAGTTCTGGAGGCTTCGAACTCTTCGAATGGGCTCTCCCTTAAGCCAAGCCCTGGAAGGTGATGTCGAAATGAAGACAATTTCAAAGGATGGCAAAGAATACCCAATACAGTTCGGCAAGGGGCTATCCCTAGAGATAGCTACCTCGTTGGAAGAAGTCGTCAAGCAAAATCTGGACGTCTTTGCCTGGACTGACGAAGACATCACCGGGGTTGATTGGAGTATCATCGAGCACAGCCTGCTCATCAACCCGAAGGCTAGGCCAGTGCGCCAGGGGCTCCGCAAGCTGTCTGCAGAAAGGGCAAGCCTCGCCAAGACCGAAGTAGAAAAATTGTTAAGGGCTGGCATCATCAGAGAGGTAGATCATACCGAGTGGTTGGTGAACCCTATTTTTGTAAGGAAGAAGGACTCGAACAAGTGGCGCATGTGTATTGACTTTACTTCATTAAAAAAGCATGCCCGCGAGACGCCTACCCGATGCCCCGAATAGACCAGCTAGTGGATTCCACAGCCAGCTCCGAATTGCTAAGTTTCCTCGATGCTTACTCCGGGTATCATCAAGTCTGGCTAAAGCGTGAAGACGAAGCCAAGACAAGTTTCATAACTCCTTCTGGGGTATTTTGTTATGTAAGAATGCCTTTTGGCTTGCGGAATGTCGGAGCCACTTTTTCACGTTTAATAGCTAAGGCTCTAGGTCACCAAATAGGCCAAAATGTCGAATCCTATATGGATGACATTGTAATAAAAAGTGCTCAAAAGCACCAGCATAGCCTAGACCTAGCTGAAACGTTTGAGAGCCTCCGAGCATGTGGAGTATGCCTCAACCCTGAAAAATGTATATTCGGAGCACAAGCAGAAAAACTGCTAGGGTACTTAGTTTCGAGAAGGGGAATCGAAGCTAGCCCAACGCAGATAAGTGCACTGCAAAGAATGGCTCCACCACGGAATTTGAAGCAAGTCTAGAAGCTAGCAGGAAGGCTCGCAGCTCTTAGCAGATTCCTAGCCAGGTTAGCAGAACGAAGCCTCCCAATTTTCAAAGCCCTAAAGGGGTCCGAAAGCTTTAGTTGGACACCGGAGTGCCAGAAGAGCTTCGATGATATAAAAGCATACCTCGGAAGCCTGTCAACACTTATTGTGCCCTCCCAGAAGAAACACTCCTCCTTTATCTTGCAGCAACAGGCTTCGCAGTAAGTGCAGTACTGGTTAGGGAAGTTGAGCTTAAGGGAAAGCTGGAACAGAACCCAGTTTATTTTGTTTCAGAAGCTTTGTCCGGAGCTAAGATAAGATACTCCGAGCTCGAGAAATTTGCTTATGCCCTGGTAATGACCTCACGGAAGCTAAGGCATTACTTTCTTGGCGCATAACCTAATCGTTCCTACCTCGTACCCTCTTGGTGATATGCTCCGAAGCAAAGATTCTACGGGTAGGATCGGAAAGTGGGCTGTCGAGCTAGCTCCCTTCGGAATCTCCTTCACGGCAAGAACAGCTATCAAATCCCAAATCATAGCCAACTTCGTAGCAGAGTGGACGCCATCTACAGTCTGGGCTCCGGAGGAGCCCTCCGAAGATTTATGGACAGTATTTTCTGACGGAGCTTATCAGGCATCTGGTGCCAGAGCTGGAGCGGTCATCATATCACCGTCAGGGCAAAAGGCCATGTATTCTGTGAGGCTCAACTTTAAGACCACCAATAATATCGCAGAATACGAAGGGATCCTACTAGGCCTCCGAAAGGCAAAGGCACTTGGAGCAGCCAGGATAATAATTAAAACAGATTCCCAAGTCATCGCAGGGCATGTCGATAAAAGCTTCCAAGTGAAGAACCCACATCTAGCGAAGTACCTAGAGGAAATCCGCAAGACTGAAGAAGCATTCAAAGGATTTTCTGTTCGAAGTATCCCTCGAGCATATAATCAACTTGCAGACATTCTGGCAAAGGATGCGGCCGGAGCATTGGACCTACCGGAGGGCGCTTTTTATGAAGAACTAGTCAAGCCTACTGTCAATCAATTACCCTTCAAATTAATGCAATCAATCAACAAAGGACAATTTGAACAAGCATCAAAAGAAATAGGTCTAGACTCCACCATAATGAGTTGTTTTTGTGTAATAAGCTTGCTGAAAAGTTCATCACAAGTTAATGTGTCATAACTTAAAGACTCCTCAATGCTAGAAATCTTAACTTCCCATATGCCACGATCAAGGGCATAGAGAAGCTTGATAGCATGTTCATGATCAGAATAAGGCAAAGTTCCAATAGAACGCAAATTGCTAACAATGTTATCAAATCTAGCAAACATGGCATCAATGAATTCATGAGGGTTTTGCACTAACATTTGATAATGTTGGTTGTATGTGTTTTGGCGCCTGGCCTTGATCTGAGTTATGCCCTCATGAAACACAGTGAGAGGGGACCAAATCTCCCTAGCAGTTTGAAGATGCTAAACCCTATCGATCTCATTGCTGCTCAAGCTAATGAACAGTATATTTCTAGCCTTGCAGTTAAAAGTATATTGATCTTTCTCAGCCTAACTAGTGCGAGTCTCAGGGATGGAGTATTATGAGTCCAAAATCTCCTAAATTGCACTTCGCTGGCTTTGAAAATAAGCCTTCATGCTCACCTTCAAGTAAGAAAAATCCATCCCATCGAATAATAGAATTTACTGACTCTGTCTGTGTCGCCAAAGGATCACAAAACCGGTTAAGGTCAACTGGTAATCTTAACCTGCTCTGATACCAATTGTAGGACTGAAACGAGCAACTAGAGGGGGGTGAATAGGCACCTCAACAAATTCTTTCAAAATTATGGCCTTTTCAAAACACCCAACACACCTCTAAATGAACAAGAGAAAGAAAATGGATTAACACTACTAGAATTTCACCCTTTATCCATGGTCCACCTGGCAACGACACCAATTTAGTTGCAATACATAGGTGTTATTGCCACATTTATCAGTTTTGGTTGCAATAGTGGACAATTTTGTCACGATTATATTTGCATTGTGATTCCCATTAAAATCATGGAAATAAAAGATGATGTTGCCACCACATATAATTTGAGTGTTATTACCACCGTTCTCAGTTTTGGTTGCAATAGTAGACAATGTTGCAACGATTATATTTGCATTGTGATTCCCATTAAAATCGTGGCAATAAAAAGATGATATTGCCACCACATATAATTTGGCCGCAAGTGGTTTGTGTTATCGCCTTGTGTGGAACCAAGTGGGGTCGTACTGTGGTTTTTATCTTGGTGATGAGTGATTGACAAGTTTTCTCGATCATGGTAATGAGTGATTGGTGGTTTGCTTGCACCGATGAGATCGGTGTGTGTGTGGAGATTGTGTGCGGGGGGATCGGTGTGTCGATGGGATCGGTTGGCTTGTCTCATGTGTGCAGGGTGGATATGCTAGCCAACTGTCAACGGCAAGCGATCAAGGGTCAAGCAGGGATCTTGATGCCAGAGGATCAAGGAGGCCAGGTGAAGTTGGGGATGATCTCAGGAGTACACGTGGAGATAGAGAAAAACATGGACGGACGGATGATCGAGGTAGCGTGTCGACCAAGTCAGCGAAACGGAGGCTACTACAAGTGACAAAGTGGCTCGAGGGGATCGAGAGCGCGGGAGAGACTTGCTGGCGGTCGAGTTCACGGATTGGTGTCACATATCGACGATCGGGAAGGCTTTGTCGGTTTCGGCTGAAAACCGTCATATCAGATAATGTTTTAAATTCCAATAAATAGGAGTTTATTTTTCTGTTTAGTCGTCTAGTTTAAGTGTAATCTTTTAGTATTTTTCTGAATTTTCAATTTTGAAAAAATACTAAAAGAATAGGTTAAATGATGTAATAAATTAGGTGTAAATTTTTGTGTACTTTTCAGAATTATTATTTCTGAAAATACACAAGGGCATTTAAGTAATTTCTTGGTATTTAAACCATAATGGAATTTTGGGAAATACTTTTATAGCTTAGCCTATATAAAGGACCTAAGGTCTAGGGGTTTAGGTGAACATTTGAACATTTTATCCAAATTTTTTGGGAGACCAAATTTTCAGAATTTAGTTTTTTCTAATATCAAAATATTTAGGTCACTTTATTCGTTTTCCCCTTCCTAGGTTCCGCCGTCACCCTTTGGTTTTCCACCACCGCTGGGAATTTGTGTAGTTTTGGTCTGAGTTGTTATGCACTACGAACTGGTTTTGATTGTGATGTTTCACCATGATTTAATTCATGTCAATCTACCTTGTTTTCTTGTCTAGGTCTCTGAACTTGTAATAACTCGATTTTTGAGCCTGCTTCCTGTTCTGGTTACAGCACTGCAATCAGCATGCATTTGTTGTGTTTCAACCTACTACTGTTACGCAAGGAAGTATCAAAGTGCAGCCATTTTTGTTTTCTCTGAAATCTGAGCACCGATCATTTCTCTACTCCCTAGCATGTTGTTTTCATCCCTAAGCAGCGCACGTTTCCCTGCTGAGTCAAAGCCAGTTCGCTTCTGTCTTGTCTTGTATTCAGCTGGCCAATCACTGGTCTTCGACGCTGCACATAGTGGCTTCCGCCTGGGCAAAACTGATCTCAGTGCACTACTAGAACATGAGTTGGTACTCATCGCTTGGTTCCCTCCGAGCCAACTGAACAGACCAACTGCAGTACAGTGTTCTTCACAGGTAAGCAGTTTCTTTGGCGGGTTTTCAAGGGAGGAGCTCCCGAGGAAGGAAGCATTTTGGCGCAGGACATGTGAACACGGAGCTTTTTGCATAGGCCACTTCCATGGAGCGCTACGTCGAGCACCAGGAGCTTCTAGCACAGAACCGAACAATAATTTCCATCTCGATCTTTGTGCATCTGCTATTGTTTCGGTTCATTAATCTGTAACTGATTTAATAGCTGCAAGCAATTTATTTCCAGTTTGATAGATGCAAGTTTAATAATCTGTTTGTGTGATCCTAGTACATTTCAAGTGCTTGATTAAATTTCTGCAAGAGTAAATTTCTTGAGATATGTACAAATACACTTGTCTTGTCTGATGAAATGAAATATTATTAATCAGTCAATTTGATCTGTGAGTCCCTTTAATTAGCCTTATACGATTTGTTCGGGTGTCTTTTCAAATAGGACATCAGTCAGTTTTTAAAGGCTAGATTATTTTTAGTGCTTGTGATCTTTCAGATTGTCGCACCATAATATTTTTTACAAGAGAGTGATAGCGCTTGCTTTTTCTGGTATTTTGTTGTGTTTATTCTTTTGCTTCCGCTTGTTCTTTTAGAGGTGCGTTCGGTGTTTTGAAAAGGCCATCAAATCGCACGAATTTATTGAGGTTGTTGATAGCAAAAAATGGCATTAATGGTCAAGATTGTCAAAATATCAATTTTGGTAATTTGGGCCGAAAATACACAAGTCCTGGATCAGGCCGAAGCGTTACAGGGCCGAAGGCCCAACGAACATTGTGCTTCGGAGGGCTTTTAGAGGCTTGCTACCTTCGGCTGAAGGCTCTCTGGAGGCCTGCCTCGCCAAAGTTTCGGCCTGAGGAGTAGGCTTCGGCAGGTCTTGCCGAAGGCCCACTTCGGGCTATTTTAGGAGATATAGTTTGAGTCTGTTTCTAGCTGTTTTTATCCCTAAACACTATTAGGTCGAATCCTACCAGATTAGCATTAGAGATAAGAAGACTAGCCCCTATAAATATAGGGGTGAGGCCGATTCAATACACCCCCCGACACAAATCAACTTCAAACCCTAGTTTAAACCGTACCTTTATTTTTCCTTTACTTTCTACACAACCTTCATGGGTTTGCCTAGAAGCCCTCCGCCGTCCGTGACGAAACCATGGTAATCCTTGATACTTCGCTTGTGAATTACCCGTCAATCTACGTAACAGATTGCTATCGCCTTGTTACTTTGCTTGTGAAGTATCAGTTAATCTACGTAACAGATTGCTACATTCGTTTCCCTACTACAACACTTAGCAGATTCGGTCTCCAGGCTGACTTGACACTTGATCTCTATTCCGTTGCAGGTTTTCATGCTCGGAGCCCCTTCGTCGGAGGTGTTTGAAGCCAGGAAGATTGTTTCGGAGGCTGCCAGAACACCCTTCGGCGGAACCCCTGCTTCGACTACCCATGCCGGACCCGTCACGCTATTGTCGGTCTGGTTGAGTCCCGTACTCCAGAGCGCTCCACAGCAGGCTTCGTCGCATCAAGCTTCATCATGCCTACACTTCACGCCGGACGAAGCTGCACTAGCGCGTTGCGTTGGAGTATTTTGTAATGTTAGAGACTTCGCACCGAACCTTGCTGTTCGGAGGTGATTTCGCGTCGAGATGTGTTCGAAGCCTGTCTTCGGCCAGATCGATCCGAACGTCGAAGACTACCTTCGGCGAACCCTTCGCACCAGACACCGAAGACCGCCTTCGGTGAACCCTTCGCACAATACACTTTGAATCAGTTAGGCTCCGTTCAGCTGGCTGGTTTAGTTTATTTATATATTTCTTTCGGCTAATTGGATTATTTTTGTCTGATCTGATTACCTGGCAACTCCACCCCCTTCGCCACTGTTAAGGATAGTCAGAATGGAACGTTAGTGTTTTGTCACGCTTAGGCTTGTTCCTAAGTATCTGCACACTTTTGGATCGTCGAACTGACCAAAGTGTGGGGGCACATTTTCATGTCAACACACTTTTTGGCGACTCTGCTGGGGAGGGCTACGCCAACATGACGGGTACATCTACTTCGACCGCGGGTACGTCAAGATGACTACTACGTCTACATCACCGATGGATCCTATGGGGGCGCATATATCGACAACTGCAGTGTCATGACACCTACCCTTGAAGATATCCCCGAAGAAGACCGAGCAGAAATCGCGGCAAAGATGATGGCACTACAAGACCTCATGCTTGGGGGCTACGTCAAGACATGCGTGAGCTTCATCAAGTGCGACGTCAACGCCCCCAATCTCGCTCGGACCCAAGTAACACCAGTACCTCCTCCTTTATCTTCTTTAGAGATTGAACAAAAAATATCCGCGTCAGTAGATCAAGCTGTTAGCGCTTCACTAGCCAACCATTGAGATTCGACAGTTAGCTCTTAAGTAGAGGCGACACTTAGAAGATTCGGCTTTACTGAGGCCATTCCACCAACTCGAATAGCCAGTATTGGTAAGACCATCGTGTCTCCGGCCTCAACATATATGGCCGAGACAAGCCATTACCAAGCTAACCCTGTTTATTGCCCGCCACCTGCGCCTGCGCCATTTTTCCCCACGTTACCCGCGCCACATGGACAAACACATAGGCCCGAACACGTCATATACCCAGAGCCAGCATGTGAGGAAAACCCCCACGGCCGACACACTGACTTACCACCACATGCCATGCACCCGCATGAAAGGCGCGTACAAGTAGGAGGACAGGATGACATTGAGGAACGGATACACGCACTATTTAGGGAGTGCATCGGTTTCGTGCCTAGGGGTCGGGCTAGGGTTTACCGGAAGTCGTACCCTTACCATTTCGACACAATACCTTACCCTCGCTGCTACAGAGCCCCTGAATTCACCAAGTTCGATGGTGAGGGTAGCAAAACCACACTAGAGCATGTAAACTACTTCTTAGCACAGTGTGGAGAAGCTAGCGGGTCGAACGCTTTAAAGCTTAGACTATTTTCTCTTTCCCTATCCAACACCGCTTTCACTCGGTTTTTAGTGCTCCCGCTGAACTCTGTCCAAACATGGGATGAATTGGAACAAAAGTTTCATAACTATTTTTATACGGGTGAAACGGAACTCAGGCTTTCACACTTAACATCGGTCAAACAAAAATCTAGTGAGTGTCTCCGAGTACGTTAAGCACTTTAGAGATACTAGAAACCGATGTTTTAGTCTCAATATTTCAGAGAGAGATTTGGCGGATCTAGCTTTCAATGGGTTGCGCTCCAAGATGAGAGAGCGGCTAGACAACAAAAACTTCTTAGAAGTCAGCCAAGTCTTACAATAGGCTCTGGTCCTAACAGGCCAAGCCAAAGATAAAAAATTTGTTAAAACATTTAACAAACCTAGGGCTGAAGTCCACATTATGGAGCACTTTGACGAGGAAGAATCGGAGGAGGAAGAAGATTTGGATGACATGTATGCGGCCGAATGGGTTTGGAACGATAAGAGTAAACCCATCACTTGTTTTGAACTACGGCTGTCTCCCACGAAAGTCGGCCTAGCAAAGTCAAATACTCGTTTGATATAACTAAGTGTGATAAAATATTTGATTTTCTCTTGAAGAATCAACTTCTCAGGTTGCATAAGGGCCAAGTCATTCTGTCCACCGATGAGCTAAAGAAACGCCCCTACTGTAAGTGGCATGATCCACATTCCCATTATACTAACGACTGCAATGTTTTTCGTCGACAGGTTCAATTGGCCATAGAAGAAGGACGATTGAAAATAGACCCCAGTCCAAAGATGAAGCTGGACAAAGACCCCTTTCCCGTGAACACTGTCGACCTCGACGAGAAGAGAATATTGATTCAGCCAGAGCAGGCCGAGTCAACTAAGGGGAAAGTGGTCATTCTTGGAGAATCGCGGAACACGCACACTCGTACCAAAGAATCCTGATGTAGGAGTGTGGAAAAGAAATGTCAACATGTTTCCTTCGGCTAGGGCTCACAAGAAGCCAAAGGTAACGTATCAGATGCTGAGAAACCAAGGGTTGGTTTCGGAGTCTGTGATGAGTGATTGACAAAGTTTACCCTCTGATTCGAAGGGTGGGGTCCCTCCGAAGGGGTTCAAAGGTAGTTTCACCGAAGGGTTCGGTGGGTCTGTTTGTTGCAGCTGTTGCAGCGGAGTGTGCTTGTCGGAGGGGTCCGGCAGTACACGATGACTGGTTCATACCGAAGGTCTCAGTACTTTGGGCGGTACACCGGAGTGTGTATCAGAGGTTGCTTACCCGGAAAGGTCTCCAGGGTACTAGATACACTTGTCTATTTGTCTGTGGTGCGCAGGTGACTTCGGAGGCGAGAGACGGTTAGTAGCAAGTGAACCTGGGTCAAGCGGGAGGCTTGATGCCAAGGGAGCAGGGAGCTCCGTCACGAAGGCTGCGAAGGGGTCGAGGTCAGACCTCGGGTCGAGGTGTGCCAGGAGAAGGCAGTAAGTGCGGAGTGTGGCTCCAGGTGAAGGTACCCCGAGACGAAGTCCTCGGAGGCGAGGCACTTCGAAGGGTACTCCTAATGGAGTGACTTCGAAGTATGGTGGACTAAGTCCACAACAATGAGGCAAGGTGTTCGAAGTGTGCTCCGGAGGGAGACACTCGAAGGTATACCCGACAAAGGTCTCAGAAGTCGAGGTGCATCGAAGGCATGGTCCGGGTGAGGATCGTCGAGGAGTGTGCTCGGGGAGAGACACTGCGATGAAGTACTCATAGAATGCTTCATGCGGAGGCGTTGGACGAAGGAGGGACTTCGAAGTGTGGTACTCCAAAGGTGGGGCTTCGGAGTGAAGCAGGCTTCGGAGTGAAGCAGGCTTCAGAGTGAAGCTGGCTTCGAAGTGAAGCTGACTAGGCTGACTTCGGAGTGAGGCAGGCTTCGGAGCAATGCTGGCTCCGGAGCGAGGCTGGCTGCGGAGCGAGGCTAGCTCCGAAGTGAGGCTGGCTCTGGAGTGAGGCTAACTTGAGGTACTGTAACACCCCAAATTTTCAAAACAATAAAAATATTATTAAATTCAATTTCTTGGAATTACTATTTCTGAAAATACTTTTAATTCCCTTTTATACCCTTTTGAACTACAACATAGAGTAGATGGCCAAACTAGGAGGTGAAAATTTTTGTATAAGATCCCAAGACCAAACTATATTTTTGAGAATTTTTATAAATTTTTACCAACCTTGGAAGTAGCCCTAATATTTTAATCTATTTTCTGGAATTATTTTTATTCAGAAATGTATTAGAACAGTATTGGGCTCCCCTCCCTCTCTCTCTCTCCCGGCCGGCCCAGCCCACTCCACCTGCGCTCTCAGACTGACAACCCGGTCCCACCTGTCGGCGCTGAATCCCTCCCCTCGCGCGCGAACCCGACACTCCGGCCCCACCCGTCAGTCGCCACCCTCGCCCGCTCGCGCCCGCTGGCCAGTGGCCCCCGCCTGTCAGACCCGTCGTCTACCTCCCGCCTCCGCCCCCAAATCCCGCCGGCCGACGACCCCGCCTCGGATCCGCCTCGCTGGCCCCTCCCGCTTTAAATTGGCGCCATTAAACAGCCCCCCGCGCTTGGCCGACCGTTTCCCCGCTTAAATCCTCGCGTTTACGCCACGGGATCGCCGCTACGCGTGCATGGCCGAGCCATCGCCGGCGAGTAAAAGCTCTCCCCCAGTTTCCTTGCATGCGAACCCCTCCGACGCCTTATTTAAACCCCCCTGCCTCCGCCGCGTTCGGTTCACGCACCCATTCGCGCTTAGACCCAACAGAACGCCCGCACATCGCCTGTTAGCGCCATCCCTCTGGTTCGTCTCCGGCCACCGCCCGCCGTCGCACCGGACCACCTCCACCCGTGCCTCCGCCACCAACGTGACCGCAAGAACGACCCCGACCTCGGCCACCCCTCCGCCGACGTCGAACCCCACCGGAACACCATCGCCGACGAGAAGCCCGAACCACTCCGACGTCTACCCTCGCCGCCGACCGCGCTCCGTCGACCCCTTGTCTCGCCTAAGGTACCGTCGTGACCGCCGTAGTGCCCTCTTTCCATTTCTAGGTTCAGCTAGGGTCGCCGTCGCTCGCCGTGGCCGCTGGCCCGCTCGCCGTCGTCGGAGAAGACGACCGGCACGGGTCGAGTACCCGTGCCGTGTCGGATTCGATCCACGCCGTGCGATCTGGATCCGACGGTGACGATTAATCCCCGCGTGCGGTTTAATCTGATCCGTCAGATCTCGGCGAAGGGGTACGTTTTAATCTCGTGCGTCCGTTAGTTTTAAAACCCCGCGTTTAATCTCGCGCGTCCACGTGGTACCCCTTCGAACGTTTTAATCCTGGCCGTCCGTAGTCACTTACGCGCCCCGCCTCGCCCTCGCGCGTCGGATCTGGATCCGACGGTCCAGATCAACCCGGCGCACGCGCACAGTGCGCGGGTTCACCGTGGGCCTGGCTCACCGTGGACCCGAGGGTTTTAAAATTTGAAAATGAATTTTAGAAATACCTTTAAACTTGTAAAATTCATATCTGGCGCATTTGGACTCTAAAAATTACCATTCCAATTTCAGAAAATTCATAAAATTATTCTCTACATGTTTATGCAATAAAAACAGTAGGTTTACTTTGACTTTTTCATGTTTATTCAAATAATTATTCAAATGCCCTTAGGATTAAAATATGGATTTCAAATATTTAAACTTCAGAAAAATTTATATTAATTCCTTTCTGTCCATTCACTGAAAACCACCAAATTGACATGAACTTTTCATTTCACCCTTATTTGAGAATTTAATATGACAATAATCACATTTAAACCTCCTTTCTAAAGAAAAGACAACTATTTAATTCCTTAGAATTTATTTATAAAATAACCACAGAACCTTAACCATTGGGTTTATTTATTTATAACCCAACTAACTTTAGCTTAGGTGTTCATAATGTAATGTTATATTGTTTGATCGAATGTGTTCTTTTTATTTAACTTTATATTAAAAAGACTACGACGTCGCCAAGGAGCCGGAGTACTTCCCCGAAGTCCCTCCCTCTCCCTTTGCTGAACAAGGCAAGTCACCAAACCATTCTTTGAACATATTGAACCCATGTTTGAATTGACTATCGCTAAAATATATAGGTTATATATGCATTAGTCAAATGAACCCTTACATTATATTTATTTAGGATCCCCCAACCTTGATGTGCAACCCAAGCCATGCTATCTCGCCTAACCTCCTTGTCACCTTATGATCAATGATATTAGTTAGTGTCCACAGTATTGACACGGCCGCTATAGGATAAAAATGAGTCGTAGCAAAATGGTTCCATTATATGATCCCCGTACTTCTTATCCTTGGAAATTCTGTTGGTGATGAGTCATGGTTGTGAGTGTATGCATGGTGGGTTCCGGGTGCAAGCTAGGGCATTGGTCGGTAGCACCCGGGGCACTATAAGGACCGGTCTGAGGGATCCGTTGCAATACACTTGCGTACTAACCACAAGTCTAGTGGGTAAGTCCTAACTAAGGTATGGGTTGTTCCAAACCGAGGCCACCATTTGGAGATGGGTCAAGTTGCACCTGCGGGTGACTTGTACCAATGTGGCGCAAAAGGGGTGCGACGTTAGCCGGGATGCGGCCCGGCGCGCCGGCGAAACCTAGAGCGGGTGGTTATCGCTTGGAACATCTCATATTGAGGTTTTGGCACGAGTTCCCGTGAAATTGGTCATCTCGTTGGGATGAGTGTGTGCCTTGTTGGTACAGTAGTACATCTCTGATCAGAGTCTTAAATCTTTTCGAAAAGCCGAGCCCACGGTCAAGGGCGGGTTGCGTGACATCCCCCAGTTAGTTTACTTTGAATATGAATGTGCATGATGGATTGACATGTAAGGACCGTTGTGCGAGGAGGTAAAACGTACTCCTCGAGTTAGTTGATGTTGATGATGCTCATGTTTACTTTCCGCATGATTAAAATATGATTACACTAAATGCCATAACTGCAACTGCATTATTCTGCAATATTAGCCATTATCCTTCCTTGTTTATTATCCTGCATTATTATTTGCATTTGCGGTGGCTTGTTGAGTACTTTTTGTACTCATACCCGTTGGACCCCACAGAGGATGCCTACTACGAAGACGGTCTGGAGTAGCAACCCAGTCGAGAAGAAAAATCCTGAAGAAGAAGTTCGTCATGGCCGTTTTCTAATTATTTTACTTTACTGTTTTATTAAAACAATGATGTAATAAATATGGTCTGCGTACCATGGATATTGTCGTATATACGATTGTCGCATGATGAACCTCTTGTATTATTATTTTTCTTATGAAATTCAATAATGTCTCGATTTGCTAATCGGGGCGTTACAAGATGGTATCAGAGCCGACTCGACTGTAGGAAGCCAAACAGACCCGCCTAGCCATTAGCCACAGGAAATTATTTCTCGAAAATCTACTTCATAAACTTTGTTCCTCTCCTCACTTTTATTCAACTTGCTGTTTTGTAGATGCCTGTCTACCAAGTCCACAGCTACTTGCCGCCACTATGAGGGCTTCGTCCGGGAGCTCCGTATGATGCTCACCTTCCTCGGGTTCCTCTTCGAACCCGAATTTCAAGGAGTGTACCCCGACGAGTTCGCCGGGCCTTGTGACGTCTCCCTCACCGTCCACGGCTCCGGAGAACACCTGCCGCCCTACACCACCGCACTTGGAGGCCCGACTTTCGATGTCGCGTGCCAACGAGTCGCCCTCCAGGCCCTCATGGAGCTGAGGATGATCTACGACGACCGTCTTCAGAACTCGTCCTTCCGGCTCGTGCCGAAGCGTACTCCCGGAGCCCACCGTAGCATCTACCTCGGAGTTCACTCCGTGCGTGATCCGGTCATGGCCCGGCAGTCGCGTCTTCTACAGGCCATGGACGATCTCCACACCGAGGCGGTGCTCGACGCCGACGAGCACCATGAGGCGGTTGAGTTCCTTCGTGAAGAAACGAAGAACTTGATCCAGCAGAACGGCGAGTTGCAGCGCAAGATCATGCAGCTGCAGAAGGATATCGCGGAGATGGTTCCTCTTCTTCCAAGGAAGAAGAAGCCCATCCGTGAGCCCCTCCCTCGCCCCAAGAGGATCCCGCCACGACCCTCCCCCGCTAGGCCCTCTACCAGCGCCCCTCCTCCACGCCCCGGCCTCGTCTCCGACTCCATCATCGAGAATTTCTCGAGCCCACCATCTCTCTGGAGCCGCGCACTCGTGGTTCCGAGAGCACGGAGACCGCCTCCGGTGGCGAGTAGGCGTTAGGAGACGCAAATTAAATAAAAAAATCATGATTTTGTATGTGGTGTCGTCTGCAACGAGTTGGGTTGTAGATGGAATAAGAGTTTGATGTAATGAACAATTTATACCACTTGATATATTTATCTGCTTGAATCCTATATGATATTTTTGGTTCGTCATCTTTTGCTTTATCACTTTGTATATTCAGAAGATGGCCGATCACCATAACACCGGCTCCAACAACGGAGCAGGAGGAAGCCGTGATGCGCCCGAGGGTGTTGTACCCAACTGGGGTGCAACGGGCCCGCATCAATCCGGGTTGCCTTCCGCCAACCACCCCACCTTGGCGGAGATGATGGCGAATCAGAACCATCTGATCACCGCCCTCCTCACCCAAATGCAGCACCAACAAGCTCAGTTGGACCGTCTGCAGAACGGGAGCCCGCCCCTCGTGCACCAGCACCCGCGCCCGCTCCGCAACTCTCTGAGTTCCTGCGCGTGCGCCCGCCCATCTTTTCGAGCACCACCAACCCGATGGAGGCTGGAGATTGGCTTCGCACCATCGGAAAGAAGCTCAACCTCCTCCCCTGCACCGACCGGGAGCGAGTGGCCTTCGCCACTCACCAGCTCCAGGGTCCCGCCGCCGAATGGTGGGACAACTACCGTGAGTCCCAGCCAGATGGCCACGTGTGACTTGGGCGGAGTTCACCATCGCCTTTCGTGCCGCCCACGTCCCCGCCGGCGTCATCGCGGTGAAACAGCAGGAGTTCCGCGACCTGCAGCAAGGCAACAGGAATGTCATGGAGTACCTCCATGAGTTCAACTACCTCGCCCGCTACGCACCGAAGGAAGTGCGCACCGACGCCCTCCGCCAAGCCAAGTTCCTCAGGGGACTTAAGGATGAACTGTCCATCCAGCTCGTCGCCGCCGACTTCGCCGACTTCCAGCGGCTGGTCAACAAAGCGCTCATCCAAGAGACTGAGCAGAACAAGCTGGACCTCAAGAAGAGGAAGATGATCGCCTTCAAGCATCAGCAGGCGAACTCTCAGAGGCCCCGCTTCGTCCCTCCGCCACCAGCGCCCACCTACCATCCTCGGCCCGCCTACAGGCCACCTCACGCAGCCGGTGGATCCAACGCCGGGCATCCTCGCCCCGCTCCACCAGCTCCGGCCGCTCAGCCGACACTAGCCGCCAAGGCCCCGATCTTGAAGGATCGCCAAGGAAGGCCGGTCGTCTGCTTCAACTGCCGCAAGGAAGGGCACTATTCGCACCAGTGTCCTCACCCCAAGCAGACCCAAGGCGCAGCACCCAACCAGGTGGTTCGCGCCCGCGTCAACCACATCAGCGCGGAGGAAGCTCAGGAGGCTCCTGAAGTCGTGCTCGGTACGTTTACTGTGAATTCCGTACCGGCCGTCATATTATTGACTCTGGAGCAACCCACTCCTTCATCTCGGGAAAATTTGTGAAAACGAACAAACTGGACGTGCTCCCTCTACCCATTCCCATGGTGATTGCCACCCCCGGCAATAGGACCTCAGCCCGCTTATACAGCCCTAAGGTTCAGCTTGACATCCAAGGAGTACTGTTTCGGGCCGAACCTGTCCTCATCCAATGCACCGGACTCGACCTTATACTAGGGATGGATTGGTTGATGAAGCACAAGGGAGTGATCGACTGTGCCAACAAGTCCGTCATGGTGACCAATCCTGAAGGCGTAACCGTCACCTTTCGGATGACCAGTCGCAAACCACTCGGAGCATCCCTTCGCTCGATAGCTCTTGAAGAGGTGCCTATAGTCAAGGAGTTTGCGGATGTCTTCCCTGAAGATCTACCCGAAATGCCTCCCAAGCGGGACATCGAATTCAGAATCGAACTTGCCCCCGGGACCACTCCAATCTCCAAGCGCCCGTACCGGATGGCCGCCAATGAACTAGCCGAAGTCAAGAGCAACATCGAAGACCTAGAGCAGAAAGGTTACATACGACCGAGTACCTCACCCTGGGGTGCACCGGTTATTTTTGCCATGAAAAGGACAAGACCAAGAGGATGTGCGTGGACTATAGAGCCTTGAACGACGTAACCATCAAGAACAAATACCCATTGCCTCGGATCGACGACCTGTTCGATCAGCTGAAAGGATCCTCGGTGTTTTCCAAGATTGACCTCAGGTCAGGTTATCACCAGTTGAGGATCAGGGAAGAAGATATACCCAAGACTACCTTCACCTCCCGCTATGGACTCTACGAGTACACCGTGATGTCGTTCGGACTCACGAATGCCCCGGCCTTTTTCATGAACATGATGAACAATGTATTCATGGAGTTCTTGGACAAGTTCATCGTGGTATTCATCGATGATATCCTCGTTTACTCCAAGACCAAGGAAGAACACGAGACTCACCTCCGTCTGACCCTCGGAAAGCTAAGGGAGCAACAACTGTACGCCAAATACAGCAAATGCGAATTTTGGTCGTCTGAGGTGAAGTTCCTCGGCCATGTTATATCTGCCGGAGGAATAGCAGTGGACCCAACCACCGTGGAAGCGGTAACCAACTGGCTACAGCCAACGACCGTGACCGAGATCCGGAGTTTTCTCGGATTGGCCGGATACTACCCGCCGGTTCATCGAGAACTTTTCCAAGATCGCCAAGCCTATGACCAGACTTCTGCAGAAGGAAGTAAAGTTTGAATGGACCCCCGACTGCGAAGAAAGCTTCCAGACCCTCAAGAAGAAGCTAGTATCAGCTCCCATTCTGACTCTGCCAGACATCCGGAAAGACTTCCACGTCTATTGTGATGCCTCTCGTCAAGGATGGGATGCGTCTTAATGCAAGAAGGGAAGGTGATATCCTACGCCTCCCGACAGTTGAGACCGCATGAGCTGAACTACCCAACCCACGACCTGGAACTAGCAGCCGTGGTTCATGCCTTGAAGATATGGAGACATTACCTTGTGGGAAACCGGTGTGAGGTCTTCACCGACCACAAGAGCCTCAAGTACATATTCACCCAACCAGATCTGAACCTCAGGCAAAGGAGATGGTTGGAACTGATCAAGGATTACGACTTGGGCATCCATTATCATCCGGGCAAAGCGAACGTGGTGGCAGACGCCCTTAGTCGAAAAGGGTACTGCAATGCTATCATGATTCAAGACCAGGCTCCTCTACTTTATAAGGAGATGGAAAGGCTAACCTAGGGATCACCACTCGAGAGTACCTCGCTGCCTTGGAGTCTCGGCCTGTCTTAATAGACCAGATCCGAGAAGGGCAGAAGGAAGATCAGGACATACTGGAGATCCAGCAGAACATGAGAAAGGGTAAAGCCCCCGGATTTTCCGAGGATGAGCATGGTACCATCTGGTTCGGAAACCGGATCTGTGTACCCGACAAACCAGAGTTGAAGACCCTCATCCTTCAAGAAGCCCATGATACATTATACTCCATTCATCCCGGGAGTACAAAGATGTATCAAGACCTGAAGGAAAAATATTGGTGGGGTCAGCATGAAGAGGGAAATAGCTGAGTATGTGGCCAAGTGCGACACATGCCGGCGAGTCAAGGCAGAGCATCAGAGGCCTGCCGGACTTCTTCAACCTCTCAAGGTCCCTGAATGGAAGTGGGAAGAAATAGGAATGGACTTCATCACGGGACTGCCCAGGACCCAAGCTGGTCATGATTCTATCTGGGTGATCGTCGATCGACTCACCAAGGTAGCTCACTTCGTCCCGGTCAAGACAACTTACACCGTCGCCAAGTTGGCTGAGTTGTATATGACCCGGATCGTGTGCCTTCACGGAGTTCCTAAGAAGATTGTATCTGACCGTGGGAGTCAGTTTACCTCCAAGTTTTGGAAGAACCTTCAAGAGGAACTCGGCACCCGACTGAACTTTAGCACCGCCTATCATCCACAGACCGACGGTCAAACCGAGAGGGTCAACCAGATATTGGAGGATATGCTTAGAGCTTGTGCTCTAGACTTTGGCGGAATGTGGGACAAGAACTTACCATATGCAGAGTTCTCCTACAACAACAGCTATCAAGCCAGCCTGCAAATGTCCCCGTTCGAAGCACTCTATGGGCGTAAGTGCAGAACGCCGTTGCTCTGGGATCAAACCGGAGAGTCACAACTGTTTGGGACTGACTTATTGAGAGAAGCTGAAGAGAAGGTTAAGATCATAAGAGACCGATTGAAGGCAGCCCAATCCAGGCAAAAGAGCTATGCCGACAACCGTCGAAGGGACCTAGCCTTTGAGGAGGGCGATTATGTCTACCTCCGAGTCACTCCCCTCCGTGGCACTCAAAGGTTCAGCATGAAAGGCAAACTAGCACCCCGCTACGTCGGACCTTTCCAGATCCTCCGACGACAAGGAGAAGTGGCATATCAACTCGAACTGCCCCCATCCTTGGCAGGCGTTCATGATGTGTTCCATGTCTCTCAGCTGAAGAAGTGCCTCCGTGTTCCCACCGAGCAAGCCGACCTTCAGCAGCTTAATGTCCAAGAAGACTTGACCTACATAGAGAGACCCATCAAGATCTTGGAAACCAAGGATAGAGTCACCCGAAGTCGAGTTGTCCGCTTCTGCAAAGTCCAATGGAACAACCATCCCGCCGAAGAAGCCACTTGGGAAAAAGAAGACGAGCTAAAAGCCCAATACCCCGAGTTATTCGAGTAACGTTCCAATCTCGAGGACGAGATTCTTGTAAGGGGGATAGGTTTGTAACACCCCAAATTTTCAAAACAATAAAAATATTATTAAATTCAATTTCTTGGAATTACTATTTCTGAAAATACTTTTAATTCCCTTTTATACCCTTTTGAACTACAACATAGAGTAGATGGCCAAACTAGGAGGTGAAAATTTTGTATAAGATCCCAAGACCAAACTATATTTTTGAGAATTTTTATAAATTTTTACCAACCTTGGAAGTAGCCCTAATATTTTAATCTATTTTCTGGAATTATTTTTATTCAGAAATGTATTAGAATAGTATTGGGCTCCCCTCCCTCCCTCTATCTCTCTCCCGGCCGGCCCAGCCCACTCCATCTGCGCTCTTAGACTGACAACCCGGTCCCACCTGTCGGCGCCGAATCCCTCCCCTCGCGCGCGAACCCGACACTCCGGCCCCACCCGTCAGTCGCCACCCTCGCCCGCTCGCGCCCGCTGGCCAGTGGCCCCCGCCTGTCAGACCCGTCGTCTACCTCCCGCCTCCGCCCCCAAATCCCGCCGGCCGACGACCCCGCCTCGGATCCACCTCGCTGGCCCCTCCCACTTTAAATTGGCGCCATTAACAGCCCCCCGCGCTCGGCCGACCGTTTCCCCCGCTTAATCCTCGCGTTTACGCCACGGGATCGCCGCTACGCGTGCATGGCCGAGCCATCGCCGGCGAGTAAAAGCTCTCCCCCGGTTTCCTTGCATGCGAACCCCTCCGACACCTTATTTAAACCCCCTTGCCTCCGCCGCGTTCGGTTCACGCACCCATTCGCGCTTAGACCCAACAGAACGCCCGCACATCGCCTGTTAGCGCCATCCCTCTGGTTCGTCTCCGGCCACCGCCCGCCGTCGCACCGGACCACCTCCACCCGTGCCTCCGCCACCAACGTGACCGCAAGAACGACCCCGACCTCGGCCACCCCTCCGCCGACGTCGAACCCCACCGGAACACCATCGCCGACGAGAAGCCCGAACCACTCCGACGTCTACCCTCGCCGCCGACCGCGCTCCGTCGACCCCATCGTCTCGCCTAAGGTACCGTCGTGACCGCCGTAGTGCCCTCTTTCCATTTCTAGGTTCAGCTAGGGTCGCCGTCGCTCGCCGTGGCCGCTGGCCCACTCGCCGTCGTCGGAGAAGACGACCGGCACGGGTCGAGTACCCGTGCCGTGTCGGATTCGATCCACGCCGTGCGATCTGGATCCGACGGTGACGATTAATCCCCGCGTGCGGTTTAATCTGATCCGTCAGATCTCGGCGAAGGGGTACGTTTTAATCTCGTGCGTCCGTTAGTTTTAAAACCCCGCGTTTAATCTCGCGCGTCCACGTGGTACCCCTTCGAACGTTTTAATCCTGGCCGTCCGTAGTCACTTACGCGCCCCGCCTCGCCCTCGCGCGTTGGATCTGGATCCGACGGTCCAGATCAACCCGGCGCACGCGCACAGTGCGCGGGTTCACCGTGGGCCTGGCTCACCGTGGACCCGAGGGTTTTAAAATTTGAAAATGAATTTCAGAAATACCTTTAAACTTGTAAAATTCATATCTGGCGCATTTGGACTCTAAAAATTACCATTCCAATTTCAGAAAATTCATAAAATTATTCTCTACATGTTTATGCAATAAAAACAGTAGGTTTACTTTGACTTTTTCATGTTTATTCAAATAATTATTCAAATGCCCTTAGGATTAAAATATGGATTTCAAATATTTAAACTTCAGAAAAATTTATATTAATTCCTTTCTGTCCATTCACTGAAAACCACCAAATTGACATGAACTTTTCATTTCACCCTTATTTGAGAATTTAATATGACAATAATCACATTTAAACCTCCTTTCTAAAGAAAAGACAACTATTTAATTCCTTAGAATTTATTTATAAAATAAACCACAGAACCTTAACCATTGGGTTTATTTTATTTATAACCCAACTAACTTTAGCTTAGGTGTTCATAATGTAATGTTATATTGTTTGATCGAATGTGTTCTTTTTATTTTACTTTATATTAAAAAGACTACGACGTCGCCGAGGAGCCGGAGTACTTCCCCGAAGTCCCTCCCTCTCCCTTTGCTGAACAAGGCAAGTCACCAAACCATTCTTTTGAACATATTGAACCCATGTTTGAATTGACTATCGCTAAAATATATAGGTTATATATGCATTAGTCAAATGAACCCTTACATTATATTTATTTAGGATCCCCCGACCTTGATGTGCAACCCAAGCCATGCTATCTCGCCTAACCTCCTTGTCACCTTATGATCAATGATATTAGTTAGTGTCCACAGTATTGACACGGCCGCTATAGGATAAAAATGAGTCGTAGCAAAATGGTTCCATTATATGATCCCCGTACTTCTTATCCTTGGAAATTCTGTTGGTGATGAGTCATGGTTGTGAGTGTATGCATGGTGGGTTCCGGGTGCAAGCTAGGGCATTGGTCGGTAGCACCCGGGGCACTATAAGGACCGGTCTGAGGGATCCGTTGCAATACACTTGCGTACTAACCACAAGTCTAGTGGGTAAGTCCTAACTAAGGTATGGGTTGTTCCAAACCGAGGCCACCATTTGGAGATGGGTCAAGTTGCACCTGCGGGTGACTTGTACCAATGTGGCGCAAAAGGGGGTGCGACGTTAGCCGGGATGCGGCCCGGCGCGCCGGCGAAACCTAGAGCGGGTGGTTATCGCTTGGAACATCTCATATTGAGGTTTTGGCACGAGTTCCCGTGAAATGGGTCATCTCGTTGGGATGAGTGCGTGCCTTGTGGGTACAGTAGTACATCTCTGATCAGAGTCTTAAATCTTTTCGAAAAGCCGAGCCCACGGTCAAGGGCGAGTTGCGTGACATCCCCCAGTTAGTTTACTTTGAATATGAATGTGCATGATGGATTGACATGTAAGGACCGTTGTGCGAGGAGGTAAAACGTACTCCTCGAGTTAGTTGATGTTGATGATGCTCATGTTTACTTTCCGCATGATTAAAATATGATTACACTAAATGCCATAACTGCAACTGCATTATTCTGCAATATTAGCCATTATCCTTCCTTGTTTATTATCCTGCATTATTATTTGCATTTGCGGTGGCTTGTTGAGTACTTTTTGTACTCATACCCGTTGGACCCCACAGAGGATGCCTACTACGAAGACGGTCTGGAGTAGCAACCCAGTCGAGAAGAAAAATCCTGAAGAAGAAGTTCGTCATGCCGTTTTCTAATTATTTTACTTTACTGTTTTATTAAAACAATGATGTAATAAATATGGTCTGCGTACCATGGATATTGTCGTGTATACGATTGTCGCATAATGAACCTCTTGTATTATTGTTTTTCTTATGAAATTCAATAATGTCCCGATTTGCTAAATCGGGGCGTTACAGGTACTTCGGGCTTGCATGGATTTGGTACACGGACTGACGGAGCTCGAGTTGGGAGAAGCTGCGAAGCCGTGGTGGTCCACTGCGAAGGTGTTGGTGCGAAGGCCCAAGGGCTTTGATGGCTTTGGCTCAGAACCGTCACTGTATCGGAGGCTTACTTAGGTGAAGCAAAGGCCGTCAGGCTCAAGGCTTCTCACCGAAGCTACCGCACCCCTCGCGTGCGAAGGGGGGCTTCAGAAGGGTCCAAAACTGCAAAGGCTGACAGCGTCTGCTCTGCAAAAGCTGGTGCTATCCCCTCTGCGAAGCTCACAAAAGAAGCCTCCAAATAAAGTAGACTACCAGTTGTACCCCCCTGTTCTGATGAGACAAAGACAGTGTAAACTCTAGGGGTAAAGTAGTCTATTCACTGGGCTGAATAGTGCCTATAAATAGTGGAGGCTGGCTAGGTCACATCAACCCTTTGAGCAGCCATTGTAGAACTCCTGTGCTAGCCGCCACACTCCTGTATTCATCCTGTGAGTTCATTTTGTGTTCCCTGTTCAAGCAATGAAGCTTTGATTCTGTTTTCTTTTACTGCTTGAACTTGTATGCATACTTCTCTGCATGTTTTGATTTCTCTGTGCAGCATCTTCTTGTGAGTTTTCTCGAGAGGTGTGTGAGAAGCCTGTTCGAGCGAAGTGTGTGTTTTTCAATGTCTGTTCGCTCTGTGTAAACTGGAGGCTAGACCTCTCTGATTACTAGCGAAGCATTGTTCTTGGCTTAGATCGAAGCCCGTTTTTCTTCCCTTGTCGAAGTCCTCGGCGAAGCCTGTTCGGTGTGTGATGAGGACATCACTTCACATGATACACACATGCACCACCATGATACACACATGCACCAGGACATCACTTCACATAATACATACATGCACCACCATGATACACACATGCACCATCAACCTACAATTCAATTACAAGGACCAATCACACGCGCCCGTACCCGTCGCTTGAACCATGAGGTTAATTCTTTCCTTAGCAACTATGTTAATATTTTTTTGGATGGGATGCTACTGAATACTAGTGATATTTTGTTGCTTAGGAACATGGGAGATGGAATAGGAGAGTTGGAGTTGAATACGGAGTCGCACGGATGATTTGAAGTCAAGAATTCGCTGGTTCGGACTACATCAACCACCATGTACCAAAATGGGCATAACTTCCTCATACGAAGTCCGATTGGCGCGTTCTTGGACTTTTTGGAAAGCTAAGGAGAAGACGGATCTTTGGCATTGGTTTCGCCTCATTAGGAGTCTCGAGTCGTCCTGTGTGACTGAAACAGTCCTGCATGACAGAATTGGGCTGAGTTGGACCTTGTACTGAGTTGGAGGCCGTGTTGGCCCATAGTCCGAGTCATGTGCGCCTCCTACAGGCTGCCCACGCTCTATATACTCATGACAGCCGTCTTTTGGGTTAGGTTTTGCTTTGTTTGCATCTACACTAGTGTGTTTAGATCCCGCTCTTGCACCGGACCGATTGGTTGCTGCATCAGCGTTTGTGAAACCTCTCCTCATCATAGTTCATCTGTGATTTGGCATTCGATTTGTGTTCTTCCTGTTCTTGCTTGTGTTCTTGGGTTCGCTTGCAGGAACTAGCCTTCATGGCAAGGTCAATCGCGCCATGCGTGGTTGATAACCGACCGAGACGGTGGTGTAGCGATTGCAAGGTTTTGATCCACCGGACCAGAGCCTTGGATCGTCAACGTCGAGATTCTCCACCAATCCAAGTTATCCTTACCTAGTGGAAGATCGGGACCAATCCCCCATTAGTTGGTATCAGAGCTCAGATTTCCCGTTAGGTAATCTCGGTCTTCTTTTATTTTTACCTAGAGTCCAGAAAACCCTCACAAAAAAAATCCCCCACCGAGAACCCCTTTGTGCCTCGCAATTTTAATTTCAGTTTTTAGCTTTGTTGAGTTTGTGTTCTTGACCGAGTCTTGTTGCTGGTTTAATCATACCTTTGTGTCGTTTGAGTAGTAGTTGATCTTGTGTCTCAAAAAATTCCCCACCTGAAACCCTCCCTCCACAACCCTAGTCGGTTTCCACATCGAGTCCTTGTTAGCCTTCATTAGAATTGCCAAAAAAATCAAGAAGATAAAGAAAAAATTGGTCAATGTTTTTTGCACGCCGTTCAGAGAACTTGTTGAATTTCTGTGAACCACATCCCACCTCAGTTGCAGGTGCCAATTTTTGTGGTTGCATCTCTTGTCATCCTTGTTCAAAAAAATATAGTGAAAAAAAAAGAAAAGAAACGAGAAGTAGCGAAGCAAAAGAGAACCGGTCATGTCGTTTGCTACCTTGTTCTGTCTCCACTTGAGTTTTGGGGCACATAGTTTCCCTCTATTGCTTGAATTTCACCTTGGGAGCACTTATACCAGCAATTTTGACGAGTACTAGGGAACACTTATTGAACTTGGTTTAACTGTTATTCTCTCGCTATTCCTTGCTACTTACTTTACCTTCCAAGCTACACCTTCTCTTGGTCAGGATAGGTTCACATCTTGCAATCGCCCACCACCCTCTACTTGGTTCTTCACCTGTAGGCCGGTGACCTCACTACGGCGTGGTAAGAACACTTGCAAGCATGGGTAAGGCGCTTGACAGATTGCTTCCACCACACACCCACCACCCCACCTAGTTGCTTTCCATAAGGATTATTCTTTGTTGTTTTGTCTTTTCACTAACATGGCAGATAACAACGGTACCCCTCCATCTGATTTTAATGACTGTGTCTCACGACGTGCTCTACTAGAGTCTCAGCGGTAGACCCAACACTCCATCGAACGTCTCGCACGTACTGTGGCTGACCTAGTGGACCGGATGACTGCCCTGGAAGCACGCTTGCCTGCTGCACAAGCCGACGATGACCATGTTGAGGAGGAAGACTACCATGTTGAGGAGGAAGACGACATATCCGATGCCGGGAACAATGCCATTGACGCTGACGAGGCTGCACGTCATCGCTTTCAGTTCAATCGTCAAGGTATGGCCGGCCACCGCAACCGCCATCCACGAGGTAACAATGACAACCGTAGGAACAATGATCCCTACTCTAAGGTAAAATTTGCAGTATCTCATTTTGCTGGCACCTATGATCCAGATGCATATTTAGATTGGGAGATGTTAGTCGAACAAAAATTTAATACTCACATGGTTCCTGCTATCCATCGTGTGCGCTTAGCTACTAGTGACTTCACTGGATATGCTCTTTTTTGGTGGACTGAAATAGTTCAGGTTGGCAATGAACCACAAAATTGGGGTATGTTAAAATGGCAAATGCATGGTAGATGGGTTCCTCCTTCATATAAACGTGATTTGAGAAAAAAATTGCAGCGCCTAAACCAAGGAAATAAATCGGTAGAGGAGTATTATCAGGAGTTGCAAATAGGTTGCATGCGTGCTGAAATTGAGGAGGACAATGAGGATAAAATGGCCCATTTTTATGGTGGTTTAAGACGTGAAATTCAGGATATCATTGATTATAAAGAATAAAATACTATCACTCGTCTTTTCCACCTTGCTATACTAGCAGAAAAAGAATTGCAGGGTCGCCAACAACCACAACGCAGCATGAGGACCAACATTGGTGGTGCTACTTCACGCGCAAGTGGGCAACAGCAGCGACCACCACCACCTTCTCGACCAGCGGCTACATCAGCACCTTCTGCATCTACAGCCTAGGCTGAAAGCTCCAAGGCTGCAGCATCCAAGGCGCCAGCCAAGCCCACCAACTCGGCGGCCTCTACTGCATGTTCTGCAGCGATCCAGTGTCACCGATGCAAAGGATTCGTCCACATTATGAAGGACTGCCCTAGTCAGCGGGCTTATATTGCTACGAAAGACGGTGGCTATGTAAGTGCTAGTGATGTTGACGATGAATATGCACTTGCTGCTAACATTGCAGGAGATTACGATGCTTCCGACGATGATGCTGTTTTGCACCGGATGCCTCTGATGACCATGAAGCACTTATTGTACAACGTGTTTTGAGCACTCACATGGACCCGGACGACCGGGCACAACGGAACAATCTGTTTCAGACCTTCTTCATCGTCAATGACTGTCGTGTACGTGTCATCATCGACAGCGGTAGTTGTAATAATTTGGTGAGCCACGACATGGTAACTAAGCTTCAACTTCCCACACGTGCACATCCACACCCTTACCACGTGCAATGGTTCAACAATAGCAGTAAGGTCAAGGTAACAAAAACTGCTCACATCAGATTTTCCATTGGTACATACTTCGGAGTTGCTGATTTTGATGTAGTACCAATGCAAGCATGTTCTCTGTTACTTGGTAGACCTTGGGAATATGATACTGATGCTACACACCATGGTAGGAGCAATAAGTACACATTTATGTATAAAGGAAAGAAAGTTACATTGCTTCCTATGACTCCTGCTGAAATTGTGAAATTTGAACAAGAAAAACATGCTAAGGACGCACAAAAGAGCAAACAACCTTCTAAAAATCAGCAAGTAGCTAAAACGCTTTTGAGGCAACAGAAAGATAAAGTTGCTTCTCCTTCTTCATCACAAGTTATTAATCTGAAAGGACGTGTCATGCTTGCAACTAAAACTGACCTTGCTGAAATTTGTGATGATACTCCCATGATATATGGCTTGATTTGCACGAACGTGCTGTTTTCACTTGCGAACATTCCTAGCTCTGTTCCTGTTGCAGTCACTGACATTTTGCAGGAGTTTAACGATGTTTTCCTTGCTAAGATACCACCCGGGCTGCCACCGATACGCGGCATCGAGCACCAAATTGATTTGATCCCGGGAGCGTCTCTTCCTAATCGTGCAGCGTACCATACCAATCCAGAGGAGACAAAAGAAATTCAGCGCCAAGTACAGGACCTTCTTGATCGTGGGTACGTCCATGAAAGCCTTAGTCCTTGTGCAGTACCCGTTCTTTTGGTGCCTAAGAAAGATGGTAGTTGGCGCATGTGTGTTGATTGTCGTGCTATTAATAATATCACCATTCGATATCGACACCCTATTCCTAGATTGGATGACATGCTTGATGAGCTTAGTGGTGCCATTATCTTTACTAAGATCGATCTCCATAGTGGCTACCACCAAATTCGCATGAAACTAGGTGATGAATGGAAAACCGCTTTTAAAACAAAGTTTGGATTATATGAGTGGCTTGTCATGCCTTTTGGACTTACTAATGCACCTAGTACCTTCATGCGCTTGATGAATGAAGTCCTACGGTACTTTATAGGACGCTTTTTGGTAGTATACTTTGATGATATCTTGATTTATAGCAAGTCTCTCACTGAACATGTTGAACACCTACGTGTTGTGTTTTCTGTCCTACGTGAGGCTAGATTGTTTGGTAACCTTAAGAAGTGCACGTTTTGCACTGATCGAGTTGTATTTCTTGGATATGTTGTCACTTCACAGGGCATTGAGGTTGACGCGGCAAAGGTAGAAGCAATCAACAGCTGGCCGCAACCCCAAACTATCACACAGGTACGTAGTTTTCTTGGTCTTGCAGGTTTCTACCGGCGTTTTGTGAAAGATTTCAGCACCATAGCCGGTCCGTTGCATGAGTTGACCAAGAAGGGAGTTACTTTTACTTGGGAACCAGCACCAGAACAAGCTTTTGCCACACTCAAGGATCGCCTTACACATGCACCTCTACTTCAGCTACCCGACTTCAGTAAGACTTTTGAGTTAGAATGTGATGCTAGTGGTTTTGGAATAGGAGGTGTGTTGCTACAAGGAGGTAGACCTGTGGCCTATTTTAGTGAGAAATTACATGGTCCACAGTTGAATTATTCTACCTATGATAAGGAATTATATGCCTTAGTGTGTGTGCTTGAAACTTGGCAACATTACCTTTTGCCTAAGAAGTTTATTATTCATTCGGATCATGAAGCATTGAAGCATATATGTAGTCAAGCAAATCTAAATAAACGACATGCTAAATGGGTAGAATTCATTGAGACTTTTCCATATATCATTAAGCATAAGAAAGGTAAAGATAATGTGATTGCCAATGCTTTATCTAGACGTTATACATTGCTTTCTCAACTTGATTATAAGATCTTTGGTTTAGAAACATTGAAGGACATGTATGCTACTGATTTGGACTTCAAAGATGCTTTTGCAAACTGTACAGATGACCGTGCTTGGAACAAATATGTGTTGAATAATGGATATCTTTTTCGTGCTAACAAGTTATGTGTGCCAGCTAGCTCTCTTCGCTTGTTGTTATTACAGGAAGCACATGGTGGTGGTTTGATGGGTCATTTTGGATCAAAGAAAACTGAAGATGTGTTGTCCACACACTTCTATTGGCCTAGGATGAGACGAGATGTTGAGCGCTATGTGGCACGATGCACTACTTGCAATAAAGCTAAGTCCCGTCTAAACCCACATGGTCTTTATATGCCTCTGCCCGTTCCTAGTGTACCTTGGGAGGATATTTCTATGGATTTTGTGTTAGGATTACCTAGAACTAAGAGGGGTAGGGATAGTATTTTTGTGGTGGTAGATCGGTTCTCTAAAATGGCGCATTTTATACCTTGTCACAAGAGCGACGACGCTACCAATGTTGCTGATTTGTTTTTTCAGAGAGGTCGTACGCTTGCATGGATTTCCCAATACCATCGTTTCAGATCGTGATGCTAAATTCTTAAGTCAATTTTGGCGGACGTTGTGGCATAAGTTGGGGACGAAGCTGCTGTTTTCTACTACTTGACACCCCCAAACGGATGGGCAAACGGAGGTCGTCAACCGTACGTTGTCCACCATGTTGAGGGCTGTTTTGAAGACCAACTTGAAGCTCTGGGAAGAGTGTCTACCTAATATTGAGTTTGCATATAATAGGTCAGTACACTCCACTACTAAGGTAAGTCTGTTTCAAGTGGTCTATGGCTTTAATCTGCGTGCTCCTATTGATTTGCTACCATTGCCACCATCTGAAAAATTGAATTTTGATGCTACTACACGTGCTGAATTATTGCTTAAGATGCATGAAACTACTAAAGCAAACAAAGAGAAAATGAATGAGAAATATCGTGCTTATGGTAGTAAGGGTAGAAAAGAGATAACATTTGCACCAGGTGATCTTGTTTGGTTGCACTTGCGCAAAGATCGTTTTCCTGATTTGAGAAAGTCTAAATTGATGCCCCGTGCTGATGGTCCTTTCCGTGTGCTTGAGAAGATCAATGATAATGCATATAAACTTGAGTTGCCTGCAGCTTTTGGTGTTAGTCCCACATTTAACATTTCAGATTTAAAGCCCTATTTGGGAGATGACGATGAGCTTGAGTCGAGGACGACTCCAATTCAAGAGGGGGAGGATGATGAGGACATCACTTCACATGATACACACATGCACCACCATGATACACACATGCACCAGGACATCACTTCACATGATACACACATGCACCACCATGATACACACATGCACCATCAACCTACAATTCAATTACAAGGACCAATCACACGCGCCTGTGCCTGTCGCTTGAACCATGAGGTTAATTCTTTCCTTAGCAACTATGTTAATATTTGTTTGGATGGGATGCTACTGAATACTAGTGATATTTTGTTGCTTAGGAACATGGGAGATGGAATAGGAGAGTTGGAGTTGAAGACGGAGTCGCGCGGATGATTTGAAGTCAAGAATTCGCTGGTTCGGACTACATCAACCACCATGCACCAAAATGGGCATAACTTCCTCGTACAAAGTCCGATTGGCGCGTTCTTGGACTTTTTGGAAAGCTAAGAAGAAGACGGATCTTTTGGCGTTGGTTTCGCCTCATTTGGAGTCTCGAGTCGTCCTGTGTGACTGAAACAGTCCTGCATGACAGAATTGGGCCGAGTTGGACCTTGTACTGAGTTGGAGGCCGTGTTGGCCCATAGTCTGAGTCGTGTGCGCCTCCTACAGGCTGCCCACGCTCTATATACTCACGACAGCCGTCTTTAGGGTTAGGTTTTGCTTTGTTTGCATCTACAGTCGTGTGTTTAGATCCCGCTCTTGCACCGGACCGATTGGCTGCTGCATCAGCGTTTGTGAAACCTCTCCTCATCATAGTTCATCTGTGATTTGGCATTCAATTTGTGTTTTTCTTGTTCTTGCTTGTGTTCTTGGGTTCGCTTGCAGGAACTAGCCTTCGTGGCGAGGTCAATCGCGCCCTGCGTGGTTGATAACCGACGGAGACGGTGGTGTAGCGATTGCAAGGTTTTGATCCGCCGGACCGGAACCTTGGATCGTCAACATCGAGATTCTCCACCAATCCAAGTTATCCTTACCTAGCGGAAGATGGGGACCAATCCCCCATTAGTGTGCGTTTAGACCTTTGAAGTACGAAGCCCAACACCAGTTGCTGTCGCTGAGTATTTGGTCGAAGTCCGTAGAGGGAAGTCTGCTCTTGCGAAGGGTGTAGTGCGAAGCCTGCTCAAAGGAACCCAGTGTGCGGAGCCTGCACTGCCTTAGCAGAACAGATCGAAGTACTCAGAGGGAAGTCCGCTCTTGCGAAGGGTGAAGTGCAAAGCCTGCTCGAAGGCACCCTGTGTGCGGAGCCTGCACTGACTTAGCAGAGCTGAGTTTTCAGGGTTGTGGGTGGAGCGAAGTCTTCTTGGCTTCGAACTTTTGCTCCTTGCGAAGCCTGTTTTCGAAGCCTGTTCCGCAGAAGACAGAAGTAAAACAGAAGGCTATTTTTAGTCTGAAATTTTAAAAGCTCCCATTCACCCCCCTCTGGTCGTCGTTTCCGGTCCAACAATTGGTATCAGAGCGGGTTAAGATCACCAGTTGACCTTAACCGGTTTTGTGAACTGTTGGCAACATGGACAGAGTTAGTAAAATACCTCTGTTCGATGGGACTGATTTTGCATACTAGAAGGTGCGCATGGAGGCTTACTTGTTAAGCCAAGGAAATGCAATTTGGGAGATTGTGGACTCACAATACTCCATCCCTGAAACTCGCACCTCTCAAACAGAGAAGGATCAGTATAATGCCAACTCCAAGGCAAGAAATATATTGTTCATTGGTTTGACTAGAAATGAGTTTGATAGGGTGCAACACCGTAGGACAGCTAGGGAGATTTGGACTACACTCACTATTTTTCATGAGGGCTCTACACAGATTAAGGCCATGCGCCAAAGCACTTACAATCAACAGTATCAGTTGTTTGTCCATAGAGATTGCCAAGGCATCTCTTGCAGTGCATAGGAACTCCTTGACACAGCCATTGGCACTAGTTTCTAGCACTAGCCGTGGCACCACTACAGAACCAAGCACATCTGGCACTTGTGTTTTTGCATATGGTTTTGCTTTGTCCTCCCTGGTCTCCGTCACTAAGGAGCATGTGGATACTCTGGATGATGATGAGCTTGCTCTCATTGCCAGAAGGTTCACCCGTTTTCACCATGAGAGATGGGATCAGAGAAGAAGTGGTTTTAGTGGTTATTTTAAGTGTGGCGACACTTCTCACATCAAGGCCAATTGCCCTAAACTCAAGAAGAGAGATGAGAGTGAGCGCCCCAAATACCACAAGAAGGAGATGAAACCCTTTGTGAAGGGCAAGCACGGCAAGGTGGCTAAGAGAGTAGCCAAAGCCGCTTCCAGAGCATTTGTTGCTGCTCTCAGCGACATCGACACTTCCTCAATTGAGGAGTTGAGCTCTGAAGAGGAGTGTAACACTCCAAATTTTCAAAGGAATAAAAATATTAATTAATTCAATTTCCTGGATTCTATTATTTTGAAATACCTTTAAATACCCTTCTATACCATTTTGAACTATAACATAGAGTAAATGGCCAAACCAGGGGTTGTAACTTTTTATGTATGATCCTAAGACCAAAATATATTTTTGAGAATTTTTATAAATTTTTACCAAGCTTGGAGGTAGCCCTAAGATTTTAATCTATTTCCTAGAATTATTTTTATTCAAAAATGTTTTGAAACAGTATTGGGCCTCCCTCCTCCCTTATCTCTCTCTCGGCCGGCCCAGCCCGTCACCCTCGCCCGCCTCTAGCTGACAGCCTGACCCCACCTGTCGGCGTCGATCGCCTCCCCTCGCGCGCACGCCCGACGCCACGGCCCCACCCGTCAGCCCTCTCGCTCGCCCGTTCGCGCCCGTTGTCCGGGGGCCCCCACCTGTCGGATTCGTCTTCCCCACGAGATCCGCCCCCAAATCCCCCCCCCCCTCGCCGGCCGACACAATAACGCGCCTCGGATCCCCTGCCCCCGACCCCCTCCCCTCAAATTGAGCCCGCCATTACCACCCCCGGTCCACGACGACCGTTTCCCCCAATTAAACCCGACCGATTCACGTCCAGATTCGATGAATCGAATTCAACCCGAGCTCGCCGGCATTTAAACACGTTTATTCCCGGCCACCGTCGATTACGCCCCCTCTGCCCCCGCCGATGGCCCTATTTAAACCCCCTAGACACCCGCATTTCACCCCCACACTCACACACTGCGAGAACGCACAGAACGCCCTCACTCCAAGTTTTAGCGCACCACCGCCGCCCGTTCTCCGGTCACCCCTCACCGTCGCTAGTAGCCTCCTCCGCCCTAGCCAACCACACCGCCGTGACCGCAAGGACGTCGTCGACCCTGGCCGCCCCTCCACCGTCGACGAACCCCGCCGGAACGCCGTCGCCGACAAGGACCCGAAACCACCTCGCTGTCTACCCTCATCGCCGGCCACGCCCCGTCGTCCCCGGACCACCGCAGAGGTACCACCGTGATCCCCGCAATGTCCTCTTTCCATTTTAGGCCTTAGCTTCGACCGCCATCGCTCGCCGTGGCCTCTGGCCCGCTCGCCGTCACCGGAGAAGACGACTGGCACAGGCTGAGTACTCGTGCCATGTCAGATTCACGCGCGACCGCGCGATCTGGACATGACGGTGACAATTAATTCCCGCGTGCGTTCTAATCTCAGCCGTTCGCTAGGTTTAAAACCCCACATCGCATCTGAGTCGCACGATGCGTACCGGTTCAACGTTTTAATCTCAGCCGTCCACGTCATTTTAACTCCCCCCGCCTCGCCCGTGACCGCCCGATCGTGATCCAACGGTGGATCTTGATCCGGCGCACGCGCACAGTGCGCAGGTGCACGGTGGTCTCGGCTCACCGTGGACCGACACCTGTTTTTGGTTTAATTTAAATTCCAGAAATGCTTTTAAACTTCAAAAATTCATATCTGGCGCGTTTGAACACTAAAAATTGTCATTTCAACTCCAGAAATTTTATAATTTTATTCTCTACACTTTAGTTCAATAAAAACAGTATGTTACTTTAGACTTTTTCATGTTTAATTAAAAGAGAATTCAAATACCCTTAGGGTAAAAATGTAAATTTGATTATTTAAATTCCAGTAAAGCTTATATTTATTTATTTACTGTTAATATGAACAAACCACTAAGTTTTCTATGTACCGTTCATTTTAAATTTATTAGAGAACTTAAAAATGAGAATAATGACTTTTAAAACCCTTTTTTCAAAGGGCAACACTTCATTTTAATTTCTTTCAAAAATTATTTATAAATGAAATTCAGAACCTTAACAACTTGACTTATTTTTAGTCAAACCAACTTAAACCTATGTGCTTATTATGTGATGTTATATTGTTTGATTGGATGTTGTGTTTATTTTTATTTTACTTTATTTATATTGGAAAGACTACGACGCCGTCGAGGAACCGGAATATTTCCCGGAAGTTCCTCCCTCTCCCTTCGCTAAACAAGGCAAGTCACCAAACCAATCTTTTGAGCATATTGAACCCATGTTATTAAACTATCGCTAAAACACATAGGTTATACATGCATTAGTCAAATGAAACCCTTACAATATATTTATTTAGGATCCTCCGACCTTGATGTGCAACCCAAGCCATGCTCTCTAACCTAAACTCCTTGTCACCATATGATAAATGTTATTAGCTAGTGTCCAATATATTGACACGATTGCTATAGGATTAAAAATGAATCGTAGCGATTGGTTCTACTATATGATCCCCGTTATTCTCATCTTTGGAATTCTATCGGTGTTGGAGTTGTGGTTGTGAGTGAATGCATGGTGGGTTCTGGGTGCAAGCAAGGGAATTGGTCGGTAGCACCCGGGGCACTATAAGGACCGGTCTGAGGGATCCGTTGCAATACACTTCCGTACTAACCACAAGTCTAATGGGTAAGTCCTAACTAAGGTATGGAGTGTTCCAAACCGAGGCCACCATTTGGAGATGGGTCAAGCAGCACCTGCGGGTGGCTTGTACCAATGTGGTGCAAAAGGGGGTGCGATGTTAGCCGGGATGCGGCCCGGCGCGCCGGCGAAACCTAGAGCGGGTGGTTATCGCTTGGAGCATTTCATGCTGAGGTTTTGGCACGAGTTCCCGTGGTATGGGTCATCTCGTTTGGGATGAGTGCGTGCCTTGTGGGTACAGTAGTACATCTCTGATCAGAGTCTTAAATCTTTTCAAAAAGCCGAGCCCACGGTCAAGGGCGGGTTGCGTGACATCCCACAGTTAGATTACTTTGAATATGTATGTGCATGATGGTTTGACATGTAAGGACTGTTGCGCGAGGAGGTAAAACGTACTCCTCGAGTTAGATGATGTTGTTGATGCTCATGTTTACTTTTCCGCATGATTAAATTTGATTACACTAAATGCAATAACTGAAAATGTACTTTTCCGCACTGTTAGCCATTACCCTTCCTTGTTTATTACCCTGCATTATTACTTGTATTTGCGGTGGCTTGTTGAGTACTTTTTGTACTCATACCCGTTGAACACAACAGAGGATGCCTACTACGAAGACGGTCTGGAGTAGCGACCCAGTCAAGAAAACGATCCTGAAGAAGACGTTCGTCATGCTATTTACTTTTATTATTGTTTTTATTTAACTCTGATGTAATAAATATGGTCTGCGTACCATGAATACTGTCGTATGTATGATTGTCGCATGATGAACCTCTTGTATTATTGTTTTTCTTATGAAATTCAATAATGTCTCGATTTTGATAAATCGGGGCGCTACAAGGAGTCTCCAAGGAAGGAGGAGAAGAAGGACAAGAAGGGACGAGATTTCACCGTCCTCTGCTTCATGGCCGACAGCGATCACAGCGGCGATGAGCTTGACTCATCTAAGGTACCTCTATCCTATGACCAGCTTTCAATTAAACTAGATGAGCTGAATGAAGTAGTTCTTGGTCAGGATAGATTACTTGTGCAAGCCGCTAGAGATAGAAAAGACCTTAGACTTAGGCTAGAATCTATGTCTACTGATTATGCCATGCTTAAGTCTAGGGTTAATGATGCTGAATGTGAATCTTGTACTGTTGTCATGGGTGAGCTTGCTTAGTTGCGTTCTGTGCATGCTCAAACTCTTTCTGAGCTTGAGACTGCACAGAAGCAGCCTTTGATGGTTGATTCTAGTCCTCATGATATAATTGAATGCATGAACTGCCCCTTATTACGTGAGAGCATTGATTTACGTGATAAGCATGTTTAGGACTTAGAGGCTAGATTGAATAGGGCCGGTAGTTCTAAGGATGTGCAACCTGTGTGTGACACATGCATAACCCTTAAGGACCGGCTAGGCACGGTTAGAGAGCGAGGTGAGAACCTCATGACTGAAAATGAGTACCTTCTTTCTGTGGTTAACAAATGCACTGAGGGAAAGGGTAGGATGGACTTGCTCTTGGCCAAAACCAAGATGTGTGCTGATAGAGCAGGGTTAGCTCTAGGATTGGGTTTTGAGAGGATTCCTTTAGACAGTGAGAACAAAACTGTTTTTACCTCACCCACTACCTTAGAGAAAGAGAGAGCTCTATTAGACACTCCATCAGCCAAAAAGCCTACCCGGACTCCAAAGAAAACCACTCCTCTTGCCAAGAAAATCCCTCCCAAGAAAACCACTCAGCAGAATCCCAAGGAGCCTGTGAGGATTTCTCCTATGACCCACGAGAGCGCCCCTAGAAGAGTTTTTCATTGTTCCTACTATCAGAGGGCGGGTCACTTGGTTGGGTTCTGTTTTCGTCGCATCAAGGATGAGCGACACTCTCAGGCGATGAGGTTCCAGAACATGCACTACCCATCTTTAGGTATGCATGAGTCTGAGTTTTACTCTCGTCCTATTTTCGAGGCTCCTCGTACTTCTCGGAGAGGTTTTGCTCCTCGAGGTGTTCACCATGTTCCATATGGTGGTAGACCCCGGGCGAGTAGCTTTGTACCTCGTTAGAGTAGGAGACCTCGTCATGCTTTTGGATCACTGCATACAGGTAGACCTCGCACTTTGCATCACTCTAATTATCCTGTGCGTAGACAGTCTACTTTTAATGTGCCTACTACTTGTATCACTCAGTGCTGGATGCCTCGTCATATTTTCACTCACCCCAGCACTGAGCGATCGAGATTTTCTTATCATGTGTAGGCGCCAGACCGAGGCTTGGAGGGCACGTGGATCATGGACTCCGGTTATTCGTGTCACATGACCGGAGATGCAGCATGGTTCTCCAGCCTCACCACAACCAAGCAAAGGGAACATATCACCTTCGGCAACAATCCAACGAGTAGAGTGAAAGGTAAAGGTGTGGTAAGAATCAACTCAAATTTCACTCTCAAAGATGTTGCTTTGGTTGAAAACTTGGGATACAATTTGCTTTTTGTATCTCAATTGCTTGATGAGGGCTTCGAAGTGCGATTCCATCATGATACTTTGCAAGTACTCAATTCTGAAGGCGTTGTGGTTTGTAAGATCTTTAGAGTTGGGAGAGTTTTTGGAGCTGATTTTTCTGAGTCATCTGGTTCTTCTCATTGTCTTGTTGCACATTCTACTTCTAAGCTTTGGAAGTGGCAAAGGAGACTAGGGCATATGAGTTTTGAGTTGTTCGCTCGTCTGAGTGCCCTAGGTCTGATCCGAGGATTGCCCAAGCTCAAGTTTGAGAAGAATTTAGTTTGCGCTCCTTGTCGACATGGAAAAATGATTGCCGCTTCACATTCGCCAGTCACCACAGTGATGACTAAACAACCCGGAGAACTTCTCCACATGGACACTGTAGGTCCTTCTCGGGTTAGTTCTTTAAGCGGCAAGCGGTATGTGTTAGTCATTGTCGACGATTTCTCTCTCTACTCTTGGGTCTTCTTTCTTGCCAGCAAGGATGAAGTGTTCTCACACTTTCGGAGCTTGGCTTTGAGACTTTTCATTGAACTCCCTGGTGCATTGAAATTCATTCGAAGTGATAATGGCACTGAGTTCAAGAACAGTCTCTTTGTTGACTTTTGCATGAAGCATGACATAGAACATCAATTCTCTGCTCCACGGGTTCCTCAATAGAACGGTGTTGTTGAGAGAAAGAACCGCACTTTGGTTGAGATGGCTAGGACGATGCTCGATGAGCACAGGACTCCTAGAAAATTCTGGGCTGAGGCCATGAACACTGCATGTTACATCTCAAACCGAATCTTCTCGCGATCAATGTTGAATTTGACATCTTATGAGCTACGTTTTGGGAGACAGCCCAAGGTTACTCATCTTCGAGTTTTTGGCTGTCGTTGCTTTATCCTAAAACGTGGTAATTTGGACAAATTTCAGTCGCGTTCTTCTGACGGGATCTTTTTGGGTTACACTACACATGGTCATTCTTATCGTGTTTATAATTTGGAGACTAACACTGTCATCGAGTCATGTGATGTAACTTTTGATGAATCAACCCCCTCTGTTAGTTCTGCTCATGAACAGGCAAATGAACACGATATGGAACAGACTATCTTCAAAGAAGAAGACTCCGGTGATTTTGAGGATGAACCCCTACTAACCTCGACATCAACCCCCGAAGCCGACCCCGCTTCGACCACTTCGGCACAAGGTCCCGAAGCAACTACCTCGACATCGGTCATCTTGGACCACTCCAACGCACAAGTTGAGGGGGAGACTGCATCCTGCCGCGAGGCTCCACACCATGTTCAAAGGATGCATCCACCCGAGCAGATCATTGGTGAGCTTGATCAAAGGGTAATACGTTCTCATGCTCATTTCATTGATTCTGCTTTTGTTGCTTCTTTCGAGCCCTTAGATGTTAGTCATGCACTTTCTGATTCTAGTTGGATCAATGCCATGCATGAAGAACTTGAAAATTTTGAGAGAAACCAAGTCTGGACTTTAGTTGATCCTCCACCAAATGTTCATTTCATTGGAACAAAATTGATTTTCAAAAACAAACAAGGGGAGGATGGGACTATAGTTAGAAACAAGGCTAGACTTGTAGCTCAGGGTTATTCTCAATTAGAAGGGATTGGTTTTACTGAAACTTTTGCACCTGTTGCTCGTCTTGAGGCCATTAGGATTTGCTTGCCTTTGCGACATCCCGGGGATTCAAACTCTATCAAATGGATGTGAAAAGTGCTTTTCTTAATGGTTTCATAGGCGAAGATGTTTATGTAAAACAACCCCTTCATTTTGAAAACCCCAAATACCCACATAAAGTCCTTAAACTTCATAAGGCTCTTTATGGACTCAAACAGGCCCCTCAGGCATGGTATGACAGACTTAAGTCTTTTCTGCTTGAGCGGGGGTATTTGATGGGATCTGTTGATAAAACCCTGTTCACTCTCAAGCATGGCAAAGATTTCCTCCTAGTTCAGATTTATGTGGATGATATCATCTTTGGTGGCTCTTCTCATGCTTTGGTTGCCGAGTTTGCAGATGCCATGAGCAGGGAGTTCGAGATGTCCATGATGGGCGAACTCACTTTTTTCCCGTGTTTGCAAATCAAGCAAAGCAAACAAGGTACTTTCGTCCACCAGATGAAGTACACCAAGGACCTACTCAAGAAGTTCAATATGGCTGATGCGAAGCCACTCGCCACTCCAATGGCTACATCTGTAGCATTGGATCCTAACGAAGATGGAGAAGTCGTAGATCAGAAGGAGTTCCGAAACATGATCGGCTCCCTCCTCTACTTGACTGCTACGAGGCCGGACATACTCATGGATATTCATCAAGTGCTAAACAATTTGTTCACTTAATCAAAATTCCAAAAATCCATGATTTGCATGCTTCAAAGCAAAAAGATCCAGGTGAAGGTACCCCGAGACGAAGTCCTCGGAGGCGAGGCACTTCGAAGAGTACTTCGAATGGAGTGACTTCGAAGTATGGTGGACTAAGTCCTCAGCAATGAGGCAAGGTGTTCGAAGTGTGCTCCGGAGGGAGACACTCGAAGGTATACCCGACGAAGGTCTCAGAAGTCGAGGTGCATCGAAGGCATGGTCCGGGTGAGGATCATCGAGGAGTGTGCTCGAGGAGAGACACTGCGACAAAGTGCTCATAGAATGCTTCATGCGGAGGCCTTGGACGAAGGAGGGACTTCGAAGGGTGGTACTCCGAAGGTGGGGCTTCGGAGTGAAGCAGGCTTCGGAGTGAAGCTGACTAGGCTGACTTCAGAGTGAGGCAGGCTTCGGTGCGAAGCTGGCTCCGGAGCGAGGCAGCCTCCAGAGTGAGGCTGGCTCCAGAGTGAGGCTGGCTCCGGAGTGAGGCTGACTTGAGGTACTTCGGCCTTGCATGGCTTCGGTACACGGACTGACGGAGCTCGAGCTGGGAGAAGCTGCGAAGCCGTGGTGGTCCACTCCGAAGGTGTTGGTGCGAAGGCCCAAGGGCTGTGATGGCTTCAGCTCAAAACCGTCACTGTATCGGAGGCTGACTTCGATGAAGTGAAGGCCGTCAGGCTCAAGGCTTCTCACCGAAGCTACCGCACCCCTCGCGTGCGAAGGGGGGCTTCAGAAGGGTCCAAAACTGCAAAGGCTGACAGCGTCTGCTATGCAAGAGCTAGTGATGTCCCCTTTGCGAAGCTGACAAAAGAAGCCTCCAAATAAAGTAGACTACCAGTTGTACCCCCCTGTTCTGATGAGACAAAAACAGTGTAAACCCTAGGGGTAAAGTAGTCTATTCACAAGGCTGAATAGTGCCTATAAATAGTGGAGGCTGGCTAGGTCACATCAACACTTTGAGAAGCCATTGTTGAACTCCTGTGCTAGCCGCCACACTCCTGTATTCATCTTGTGAGTTCATTTTGTGTTCCCTGTTCAACCAATGAAGCTTTGATTTTGTTTTCTTTTACTGCTTGAACTTGTATGCATACTTCTCTGCATGCTTTGATTTCTCTATGCACCATCTTCCTGTGAGTTTTCTGGAGAGGTGTGTGAGAAGCCTGTTCGAGCGAAGTGTGTTCGAGCGAAGTGTGTGTTTTTCAGTGTCTGTTCGCTCTGTGTAAACTGGAGGCTAGACCTCTCTGATTACTAGCGAAGCACTGTTCTTGGCTTAGATCGAAGCCCATTTTTCTTCCCTTGTCGAAGTCCTCGGCGAAGCCTGTTCGGTGTGCGTTTAGACCTTCGAAGTACGAAGCCCAGCACCAGTTGCTGTCGCTGAGTATTTGGTCGAAGTCCGTAGAGGGAAGTCTGCTCTTGCGAAGGGTGTAGTGCGAAGCCTGCTCGAAGGCACCCAGTGTCCGAAGCCTGCACTGCCTTAGCAGAACAGATCGAAGTCCTCAGAGGGAAGTCCGCTCTTGTGAAGGGTGAAGTGCGAAGCCTGCTCGAAGGCACCCTGTGTGCGGAGCCTTCACTGACTTAGCAGAGCTGAGTTTTCAGGGTTGTGGGTGGAGCGAAGTCTTCTTGGCTTTGAACTTTTGCTCCTTGCGAAGCCTGATTTCGGAGCTGTGAAATACCTCCGAACCAGAACTTCGAAGGCTATGTTCGAAGCTTGTTCCACAGAAGACAGAAGTAAAACAGAAGGCTTTTTTAGTCTGAAATTTTAAAAGCTCTCATTCACCCCCCCTCTAGTCGCCATTTCCGGTCCAACAGATGCTCTTAAACAAACACTAGAAAACAACCAAGGAAATAGGCCCCCGTCCAAAAAGGCTAAGACAACCAAAGGGGCCAAAACAGTCGGAGGATGGCTTCGTACCACAGTGGTCGAACCCTCCGCACAATGGCTTCGGATCACAGTGGCCGAACCCTTTTCACAGCGAGTGCGGTCCTCAATGACTGAACCCTTCACACAACGAGTTTGGACCTCAATGGCCGGGCTCAACTCCGCTCTAGGCGAACCCTCCAACGGGAGGCTTCGGCCCACAATGGCCAAACATACCTCTAGCCTAGTAGGACCCTTCACTAATATCATCCAAAATACCTTCGACATGGCTAAGCCCCCCTCCGGGGAATGGGTTTGGCTTGTAGTGGGCGAAGCCACTAGAGCCACCAATGCCTCTGCGTACAATTGGGCAGGGACCGCGTGGGCTCCATAAACCTCGCCTCCTGAGTACCCTTCGTAGAATAACACTACCCCCTGTTTTCCTTCGGAGTATTATAACTGGCAGGGACAAACAGACGTGGTGTAGGGAGACATCATCCACAACCTGTCTGTAGTACCTCCGAATTAACTCACACAGGGCGGAGCTAAGGGATATGGATGCGAGGAGGCAAAGGGGAGGGAGTCTAAAGCCATCATAATCAAGGTAAGACCCCGAGTCCAGTAGAGGCCAGTGCCGAAGCCCGGTACGATCAGCAGAATGAGGCTAGTCCGGCCAACAGGGTCCGCAGCGAAGTGCCCACCAATTATAAAACACGCGAGGTCGACCTGGGTGGTACCCCTTTGGCCAAAAATCACAGAAATAGGGAGGTGGTGCCTGGTACAAAGCCACAACCATCTTAGGCACCTCTGGGCATGTCCAAATCATAGAAAAGGTGTCTACAATGCCTACGGGCATAGCAGATGCGCGAGAAAAAGATCGAGGATGAACGAGACACCATCTTTGAGGAGATCCGCCCTCAGCCAGCTACGAGACATGTATGGAAGATCAACCCGGTTGAGATGACCAACCCGACACCCGTTCCGAGCAACGACGATGATGACATGCTCGACGACGATTATACTCATGTCTCTGAAGGACTCGCACCTTAGGCGATGTACATCAACATCGTCATGCTTCCCGCCGAGTTCGCCCTACCACAAGATGAGGCCGAGGTCACTCAGTTGAATCTTGGCGCACGCAATGCTATTTTTGAGAAACCCAAGGATACGGCTCACCACTTAAAGCCTCTCTACGTCAGGAGTCACATTGACAGGAAGCTGATCTGCAGAATGCTTGTCGATGGTGGCACCACTATTAACCTAATGCCTTACACTCTGTTGAAGAAGCTTACTAGGGACGAGGAAGACTTAAAGAAAACTAACCTAATGCTCAACGGCTTCAACGACGAGAGTTTCGAGGCAAAAGGCGTAGTCTCCATGGAGTTAACAATAGCTGACAAGACGTTGCCAACAGCATTCCTCGTCGTCGACGTGCAAGGTAACTACAGCGTGCTGCTCGAGCGTGGATGGATTCAAGCGAATTGTTGTATTCCTTCTACTTTGCACCAATGCCTGATACAGTGGGATGGCAATTACATGGAAGTCATACCAGCAGATACTTCGGCCCAGGTAGCATTGGCCGATGTGTCCATCGACACCATCCACAACAAAGTAGAGTATCTATCAAGTAATGACCTTTCGGATTACGACTTTGTTAGCGTATCTGAGGGATGTTTCGTACCCATGTCTGTAAAGCCGACTGGTGTAGCACAACTATTTCTAAATTAGTAGCCATGTCTAGCAAAAGTAATCTTGATTGGCAGAAGTCTCGCGTAGAGCAATATCGGTCTTCTAAAGACGGTATTGCTGAGGCCATTGAAGATTTTAGCGAAGTAGAAAAATAAGGACAAGGTTTTGCGTCAGCCGATCCTTTAGAAGAAGTTGACATAGGCAATGGTAGCATCCTATGGCCAACCTTTGTAAACCAAAATTTACAGGATGATGAGAAGGCCGAAGTAATAAAGTTGCTTCGGTCGTACATTGATTGTTTCATATGTGAATATAGCGAGAAGCCCGAATTAAGACGCGAACTCGTTGAGCATCGACTACCTATTAAACCTGGGTTTATGCCTTATAAACAGCCCCCTCGTCGCTTTAATTCGGCCGTGTATGACCGAGTTAAAGAGGAGGTAGAACGATTACTCAAGGCTAAGTTTATTAGGCCATGCAGGTATGCCGAATGGGTTGCTAATATTGTGCCTGTAGAGAAGAAGGCGAGTGGCAAAATATGAGTTTGTATTGATTTAGGGAATCTAAAGAAAGCCACTCCAACGGATGAGTATCCCATGCCGATAGCCGACATGTTGATCAACGATGCCTCAGGACACAAGGTACTAAGTTTTATTGATGGTAACGCTGGTTATAATCAAATTTTTGTAGCTGAAGAGGACGTCTACTAGACAGCCTTTTGATGCCATGGTTTTGTCGGCTTGTTTGAGTGGGTCATTATGACTTTTGGTTTAAAGAATGTTGGCGCTACATATCAACGTGCTATGAACTTGATCTTTCATGACTTGCTAGGAGTTATGTTAGAAGTATACATAGTTGATGTTGTAGCCAAATCGAATGCTATGGGAAACCACTTAGCCGATTTGAAAGTTTCTTTTGATAGGATGTAGAAATATGGCTTAAAAATGAACTAGCTCAAATGTGCTTTTGGCGTGTTGGCAGGCAAGTTCTTAGGATTCATGATTCATGAAAGAGGTATTGAAATTGATCCTAAGAGTCTTGAAAAGATTAGAAAATTTGCAGCGCCGACGTGCAAGAGAGATGTGCAAAAGTTGCAAGGCAAGATGAATTATTTGCGTCGCTTTATATCTAACTTGTTTGGCAAGATTGATGCTTTTGTTCCTATATATACTCCGCCTAAAGAATGAAGCCGAGTTCACTTGGGGGCAAGTCAGCAAAGCGCCTTTGAAAAGATTAAAGAATGCTTGTGTGAAACCAAGGGTGGTTTCGGTCTGGATGATGAGTGATTGACAAGGATGAGCGTATGAGCGGTTGAGCGATGGAGTGTTGATTGAGTGCATAGAGGGGTTCGATGTGAAATGGAGGTTTGGCTGCCGAGGGTTTCGGCGGTGCGTCGCGTTCTTGTTTTGGCTTGTCTTGGATGTGCAGGGTGGAAATGATGGCCGACTGTCAACGGCGAGTGATCAAGGGTTAAGTGGGGAGCTCGATGCTGGAGGATCAGGGAGGCCGGGCGAAGTTGGAGAAGATCTCAAGAGTGCACGAAGAGACCGAGCAAGACTTGGACGGACGACTGACTACGACGGCGTGTCGACCAGGTTTGCGAGAGGGGGTCGAGAGCGGAAGTGGCTTGCTGGCGCTCGGAGTTGCGAAGCGGTGTCACGAGTCGAAGGGTTGAGAGGCTTTGTCCCTTTTTGCTGAAAACCATCGAAACGTTAAATGTTTTTGTTAATTCAATAAATAGGTGTCTAGTATTAGTTTAAATATTTCAGTTTTGTAGTGTAACCTTGGTTATAATTTTTAGAGTGGTTCTACTCTGAAATTATATTAAAAGGAGAGTCACATTATAATTTTTACATTAGGTCTTTAATGGTAATTTGTAGAATTGTGATTTCTGAAATTACTAAGGGGCAAAGTGTAAATAGGGGGCTTCTAGAACATGAGTTGGTAGGATATTATCCCCCCAAGTTGGCTGAACCTATGTCGACTTGAGGGACAAATTTTTCCAATGAAAATCCATGAGAAAAACAGAGTTTGAAGGAGCTTTTGACGGGGAACAGTGTTCCTAGAAATTTCAGATCAGATACAGTAACATCGGGAACACTATTCATGGTATGAACTTCTGTTTTCAGCGCACAGTTTTATTTTGGCTGTGATCGTTTTTGTGCTGCGTTTTATGGTAAATCTGGTGCAGAAGTTGATATTGATGTTTATACATCTTTTGTTGTGCATGATTTGAATTCAAAATCTGTTTGAAGTGAAACTGAAGTTCTGTTTTCAGATCTGAAATGATTTCAGTGTTTCAGAAATTGAATCCTATACTCAGTAATACCATCTTCAATCTTGCACTCATAGTTTCACTGATTTGCAGAACTGAAATTGTTCTGTTCTGAAATTGTGAGCTGTGAATTCACTGTTTCTCATCAAGATTGCTTCAGGTTTTCAGGATTCAGTGTATTGTTTTGTCAGCAGTGAGTCTATTTTGATCATCAAGTTCTAAATTCAGAAAATTAGAGTTGTTTCTATGCTATTTCTGCAGAACACTTGTTGGAATATTGCACATGAGTATTAATTGTGAAAATACTGTTTGCACTGAAGTTTAATACAGTTTCAGCAGTGTGAGTACTGTTTTTAATACAGATTCATATTTGATCAATCCCAAATATCTTGTGCTGATTCAGTATTAAACTTTGTAGTTTTCAGTTAGTGATTGATAAACTTGATTCAATCGAATTTTGAGTGCTGATTTATTCCAATTGACTGAATAGGTTCTGCCTCTTTGAATCTGTTTTTCAGCAGGTTTTGAATTAAAAGTTCAGTTTCAGTTTTGTAATCTAGAATTGATTTTTGTAGTCTTAATTTTAATTGTAATCAGATTTGAATCTGCGATCTGAATTTAATCTGAAGATTGAAATTATGTTCACTAAAAATTCAGAATTGAAATCTAAAGTGGAGCTAAAATTAGTTTCCTGATTTTAAATATGATAACACTATTCATCGTCATGTCATTATCTGAAGTAGTGTTTTTACAACTGAAATTAAATTGAATACTGAATCAATATTGTTGTTGACAGTTTTTGCTCAGTTCTGAGTTTTCTGAATCTCTTGCCTCTATCGGAGTTTCAGACATCGATTTATATCTATCGACTATCCAGTTACCGATCTACTCACAGTAGTTCGAAATTTCAATTGTCGACAGGTTGTTTCGATACTTCAAACGCCGATCTAGACTGACTTTTGAATTTAGAATGATTTGATGCTTTGATTTATTCTGAGTGGTTTAAATTTGAATTTACAATTATTAGAGGTGTGTTGGGGTGTTTTGAACAGGCAATCATATTCGCGAGAAATTGTCGAGGCGCCTATTCACCCCCCTCTAGTCGCCATTCCGATCCCACAATTGGTATCAGCGCTGGTTAGATCACTAGTTGACCTTAACCGGTTTTATGATCCTTGTTTTTGGCGACATGGAGAGAAACACAAAAATCCCGATGTTTGATGATCATGATTATTCATATTGGAATGTGCGCATGGAGGCTTATTTACTAAGCCAAGGAAGTGCTATTTGGGATATCGTCGATTCCCAATATGAGATTCCTGAAACTCGAACCTCAAAGTATGATAAATCAAAGTATGAGTGCAACAGCAAAGCAAGAAACATACTTTTTATCAGCCTGAGTCGCAAAGAGTCTGACAGAATCCAGCACCTACGAACTGCGCGTGAAATTTGGACCACTTTGAGAATTTTTCATGAGGGCACTATCCAGATTAAGGTTAGGAGGCAAAGCACATATAATCAGGAGTACCAAATGTTTGTGCAAGGCCCTAGCAAATCTATATATGCCATATTTGCGCGTTTTGATGGAATTGTGAGTAATTTGCATTCCACTAGGACTTTGTCTTACTCTGACCACGATAGGGCGATCAAACTTCTTTATGCTCTTGATCATAGCATATGGGAGGTGAAGATCTCAAGTATTGAAGAGTCGACAAGTTTTAACACTTTGACTTGCGATGAACTCTTTAGTAAGCTCAAGTCCACCGAGATAGCCAAGGCATCTCGTCCAAGATTCGGAAAAACTTTGTGGCCTTCTATCGCTTTGGTTTCTGGTCCTAGAAGTGGCACCTCATCTGTAGGTAATATGTTTGGAGTTTGAGCTTTATCTAGGGATTTTGCCTTATCTTCATTGGTCTCTATCACAAAGGAACAAGTGGACACACTGGACGATGAAGAGCTTGCTCTTATAGTCAAAAAGTTCACTAGATTCTATAATGATAGACTAGATCAAAGAGGAGGAGGCTCTCGAGGGTGTTTTGAGTGTGGTGATCTTAATCATATTAAAGCAAATTGCCCAAAACTGAACTCAAAGAATGAACATGAACTCAAACACCAGAAAAGAGACAAAAAATTCTTCTTCATAGACAAAAGAGGAAAAGTGGCAAAAAGGATGGCTAGAGCTTTTGTGGTAGTACTCAGCGACATCGACAACACCTCGAGTGAAGAGCCAAGCTATGATGAAGAAGAATTTTACAAGAGTGAAGAAAAGAAGAAAAAGACGAAGGACTTTAATGGCCTTTGCTTCATGACCAATGACAAGTATAGCAGCGATGAGCCTGATTCATCTGAGGTTAGTCTATCACATGACCAATTACTTGTTCAAAATGATGAATTACATGATGTAATTATTTCACAAGATAGACTGCTTAAACTTGCTGCTAAAGAACGAAAGGAACTAAAGCTTAAAATTGAATCACTTTCAACTAAACTTGCTTTGTTGAAGTCTGAGTCTGAAATTGTTGAATGTGAGTATTGTCTTATCGTTATGGATGAACTTGCTCAGTTGCGTCTGATACATGCTCAAAACATTGAAAAACTTGAAAATGTTCAGAAGCAACTTTTGGTGGTGGAGTCTAGTCCTTATGCCATCGATGAATGCTTAAACTGCACTTTACTGATTGAAAGCATTAGTCTGAGAGATAAGCATATCATGAGATTAAGGCTAGATTGGAGAGTGCTGAGTGTTCTAAGGATATGCAGCCGGTGTGTCCCACCTGCGTCACCCTTAAGGACCAACTTAGCTTTGCTAGAGAACAAGTAGAAAAACTAAAGTGTGAGAATGATTATCTGCTTTCCATGGTAGACAAATGCACTGAAGGGAAAGGGAAAATGGATTTGCTTTTGGATAAAACAAAAATGTGCGCTGACAGGGTAGGGTTAGCTCTTGGGTTAGGTTATGAGAGGACTTCATCTAATATCCCAAACCAAATTGTGTTCAATCTACCTACCACCCTTGAGAAAGAGAGAGCCCAGTTAGACACACCTCAAAAAGCCAAAAATCCTACCCAACCCAAAAAGATAATCATTCCACCACTCAAGACAGACTCCATGCAAAAATCTAGGAAAACTGTGAGGTTTGTGCCAGAAAAATATACACCTACACCCAAGAAAGTTTTTCATTGCGCTTATTGTCATCGTGTAGGTCATTTGATTGGTTTTTTTCTATCAACGCATGAAAGATGAACGTCATGCTTTGAACTTTCATGATTATTCTTCACTTTATTTGCATGCTTGTGGTTATCATTCTTGCTCTAATTTGAGGCTCCCCATGGGTTTGTGAGTGAGTTTGCCCCTTGTGGTGTACACCATGCTTCATATGGTGATAGACCATGTGTAAGAGGTTTTGGTGCTCGACAGGTTGGGGGACCTCGTCATTTTCTAGGTTTGCGCTTTATAGGTAGACCACACACTCTTTATCACGGCTTATCTCATGTGCATGGTCAGTCTACTACTTTGCCTGGTTCACGAGTTTTGCGCTACTGGATTCCAAAACAATTTTTAGCTCACCCTGTCATTGAGCATCCGAGAGATACTAGCATGTTTTGAGGGGGAGGTGTGTAGCATTACATGAGCTTCTATCATATGATTAGTTGCTTTTACAAGTACATGCTTTGTAATGCCTTTAAACTATTGTCTTTAATACTGTTTATTTCTTGGCATGTCTACATCTGATACTTGTCATGAGCATGGCTTTTATTTGTGAAAATTTGAAAATAATCACTGCTTAAGTCTAGAAACTAGCTTGAATGGGTTGAGGGCTTTTGCTATCTTTTACACACATGATAGCTAGGTTCTGTCTAACGTGGATGCTAATACTCAACTTGATTTCATCAAAAATGAATGAAAATGAAAATGAAAATGAAAATGAAAACGAATGATATTCATGTTGTTGTGTGCTGAAATTTGAAAAGATTCAGGTGGGTTTGCTTTGTCGCACTACTTTGTTCTGGACGGCTTACTATAGCACTTTGGTATGAACCGGGACATTGAAGTGTTTGCCGAGACCATTGCTTTAAGCTTCTGATGGTTTCAACCTAGGATTAGCATGGTCGGTTAGTATAAGGTTGATATGCAAATAACCCCTGACACAAAAATGAAAAATTTGAAATTCATTGCATATCATGTTTGCTGAAGCATCTTGAAGTGGGATACACTTATCTACGGTGTTCTTGTTTAGCTTTTGCATCTCATTCCTTGAAATGTCTAGTATTCTGGTCTGAGTGGTGATGCTTTTATTGCTAAAATCTGAAAATGCTTGCTCATGCCTTTTGTTTGGATGGTATTCATTTGAGGTTATCATACAGTACTTTTAGATGATATTCAAGGCGAATGCTGGTTTGTACTGTAATTGCAACTGCTCATGTTTCAGAAGCTCACTTCTCTGCTTTACCCTCATTCCCCTCTTTGCATCTTTTATCTCCTTGATGTCTGCATTGTCAAAGGTGTTCAACTGATCAAGACTTCAAATAAAAAGTATCAACACTTCTGAAACCAGACTGTAGATAATAAACAAAATTGATCCTTTTGCTTTTTAAAACAGAAGTTATGAAATGGACACAAGCAGTAAAGACCAGCAGCAAATCTAAAGATATTCAGACTAGACACTAGATGAAGAATAGGACTTCACAGCATGAACTATCATCTTAATCACACATAACCATTTCTGACATTCATTTGAAGCAATACTAAAACGATATACTGATGAACTATTAACATCCCAAAACTGAACCTAAATCAAAGTGATTATATGAAAACTAGAAAGATTCAATGATCAAACACATTCAGTGGACAACACAAACAAATCTAGATGAAATCACACAAGTAATCAATCAGATCATCAAAGCTTTCCACAGAAAATTGAAAGAGAACTTACTGATTGATCGCTGGAATCAGAAGACACAAAATGGTGAACAGCGCTGTCGACAAGTTCCTATAGTGCATCCAAGCATCAGGCGACAACACTACTGATTTTGCCGACAAAATACGAGCAACATGATGCAAACGCTTCTGTTCCTAGTCATGAACTAGCTAAAACACCATTTCTCATTGGAGAATTGCTGAGAAAAAAATAAAATTTCATCTGAGTTTCTGCCGGCTACAAGCCATGGGGGGAGGATAATATCCTACCCGCCCAAGTTTCTAGAAGACAGTTTTACACTTTGCCCCTTAGAAAATTCTGAAATACAATTCTGAAAATATCCTATTAGACCCTAAAAGAAAAAAATACAAAAGGACTCTTCTTTTTAATATATTTTCATAGTGAACCCACTCAAAAAATATATCAAAAGGATACACTATGAAACTAAAAAATTAAACTAATACATGACACAAATTTATTGAATTAGTAAAAACATTTAAAGTTTCGACGTTTTTCAGCAAAAAACGACAAAGCCTCTCCTGATCATCGACGCCCGTCGTCAGTCCGTGAACCCGACCACCGGCAAGTCTCTGCCGCTCTCGATCCCTCGAGCTGCCTTGTTACTTGAACTGGCTTCCCTTTCGCTGACTCGATCGACGCTTCGTCTCGATCAATCTTCAACTCACGTCCTGTTCGACCTCCATGCATACATCAGAGTACACTCTCGACTTCGATGGACACCCTCAACTATCTAGCATTAGACTCCCCATCTAACCCTGATCCTGTGCCATCGACAGTTGATGAGTAACTCTAGCCTACATACATGAGACAAACACAGACACACACACTATATCCAGAGCATCCAGATACAACCATGACTTCACCCTGTCAATCGCTCATCATTACCTTGAACACTAGTGACAGACCTCACTATGTTCCTCAATCTCCCCCTTGATGAGTGCATTGACAACACAAGATCCAAAAAGATTAAAGCAAAGGTTCAGCACACAAGTGACCATGAAAGCTCTAAAGAGAGCAAAATGAGAAAACATGTCACTTGCCAAATGATAAAGCATCGCAAAAATTACCTCAAAAGCTCAAATCACAAATTCATCAACAAGCTCAAGTACTCTCCCCTTTGGAAATATAGACATCAAGATATCCCCATGAGTCGAGAGAGTAAAGTGACCATGCAATGCTTCCAGAGTATGATTAAGTCCAATTACAGTACACGCACTTCTTGTGCCTCACAATCTGTCCTGACTAAACTGGAGGACAAGCTTTGATGAAACACAATCTAAATATCCGTATGAGCAAGCAGTTTGAAGTTTTAAGCAAATAAAAGCATCACTATCCATACTAGTGTACTAGACATGGCAAGGTAAGAGATACAAAAGCTAGTCACAAACAAACTCGAAAAGCACATCCCACTACAAGGTAGTGCGACTATGCAAACCCACCTGGATCTTTTCAATTTTATCATAATTTTAGCATTTTTGATTCATTTTCATCATTTGCATTTTTCATTTTTCAACTTTTCATTTTTTTATTTTTATTTTTGAGCAAACATGATCAAGTTGCATATGAGCATCCAAGTGACAAGGACAAAGCTATCAAGTAAGAAATGAATAGCAAAAGCACCCTAGCCTATTCATCCTATAAACCAGACTTGGTAGTGACCATTTTCAAATTTTCGCAAATAAAAGCCATGCTCAAACCATATAGATTGATGAGTTCATTCTAAGCCCAATCAAATAGTGAAAACAAGACAATATCGTAAAGTGCACACACAAGTCATGTACATGTAAAAGCAATTAATCATATTTTAGAAGCATATTCAAATATACACAACTCCCCCTCACATGATGCCATAAGGATGACAAATGCCAGGCTCTCCCCTTAAAAATGCAAAGCGAGAAGCATCGAGAGGCTTGGTGAAAATATCTGCAAGCTGATTTTGAGTATCAACAAAATGCAATTCAATATCGCCTTTTTCATTGTGATCTCTTAAGAAATGATAACGCACGTCAATGTGTTTGGTCCTAGAATATTGTACTGGGTTATTTGCCAAACTGATTGTGCTTGTGTTATCGCAAAATAGTGGAAAACGAGAAAACTCCAACCCAAAGTCCCGCAAAGTAGAAACCATCCACAAAATCTGTGCGCAACAGCTAGCAGTAGCTACATATTCAGCCTCGGCTGTAGACTGTGCAACGCTAGACTATTTGCGTGAAGACCAACACACAAGAGAAGACCCAAGAAAATGACACGTCCCAGAAGTACTCTTACGATCAATCCTACAACCAGCAAAGTCAGCATCAGAAAACCTCTCAAGCATAATGAAGATGATGCAGAATACCAAATACCGAATTCAAGAGTATGATTGAGGTACCTTAAGATGCGTTTGACAGCTTGACGATGTGACGCCCTGGGAGAAGCCTGAAAACGAGCGCCCAGACACACAACAAAGTGTATGTACGGCCTCGTAGCCGTCAAGTACAGAAGGGAGCCGATCATGCTGCGATACTCCTTCTGGTCCACTTCTTCTTCGTCTTCATCTGGATCAAGAGCAATAGAAGTACCCATTGGGGTAGCAAGAGGTTTAGCGTCAGACATGTCAAATCGTTTAAGCAAATCTCTAGTGTATTTTGTTTGATGAACAAAAGTTCCTTGTTTGCTTTGTTTGATCTGCAAACCCAGAAAAGAGGTCAGCTCACCCATCATTGACATCTCAAATTCCCTGCTAATCGATTCTGCAAACATGGCAACAAGTCTATGAGATGAACCACCAAATATTATATCATCGACATATATCTGAACAAGTAGGAAGTCTTTGCCATGCATGAGAGTGAACAAAGTTTTGTCAACAGACCCCATTTTGTACCCATGCTCAATCAAGAACGTCCTAAGGTGGTCGTACTAGGCCCTCGATGCTTGTTTGAGCCCATATAGTGCTTTGTGAAGTTTAAAGACTCTATGGGGGTACTTGGGATCCTCAAAGCCAGGAGGCTGCTTGACATACACGTCCTCTCCTATGAAACCATTCAGAAACGTGCTTTTCACATCCATTTGAAAAAGTTTAAAGCCGCGCGAAGAGGCAAAAGCAAGCAAGATCCTAATGGCCTCAAGTCAAGCTACCGGTGCAAAAGTTTCTCCAAAATCAACCCCCTCGACTTGAGTATACCCTTGAGCCACTAGCCTAGCTTTTTTCTCACTATCGCCCCATCCTCCCCCTGTTTGTTTTTGAAAATCCATTTTGTTCCAATTAAATGAATGTTAGGGAGTGGATCAACAAGAATCCAAAGCTGATTTCTATCAAAGTTTTCAAGTTCCTCATGCATGGCGTTGACCCAACTCGCATCAGACAAAGCATGACTAACATCTAATGGTTCAAAATTAGCAACAAAAGCAGAATCAACAAAATGAGCATGAGATCGGGTTACTCGTTCATTTAGCTCGTCGATGGTCTGCTCCGGGGAATGCATTCGTTGAATAGGAAGTGGTGCTTCTCTCTGCGACAAAATCTCCCCCTCAACTCTTGACGAAGTTTGCTCCACACTCTCAGAAGTAGAATCTTAAGGTACTATTGTCGACGTGGTTGAAGCTTCTGGAGTCGCCGTAGAGGGAGGTAGTGGTACATCCTTAGGATCTTCATCGTCTGATGGATCTTCCTCCTCAAAAAGCGTTTCACTCATATCATGCTCACTTGCAAATTCAAAGTTAGGGCTAACACATGGAGAAGTTTCATCAAAAGATACATCACAAGATTCAACCAATATGTTAGTTTCAAGATTGAAAACATGATAAGAGTGTCCATCCAAAGAATAGCCCAAAAAGATCCCGTCAAATGCGCGCGATTCAAATTTATCCAAATTATCTCGCTTTAGGATGAAGCAACGACATACAAATACTCTGAAGTGAGTAACCTTAGGCTTCCTCCCAAAGCGAAGTTCATAAGAAGTCACATTCAGCAAAGAGCGCAAAAAGATCCTGTTGGAGATGTAACATGATGTACTCATGGCTTCAGCCCAAAATTTTCTAGGAGTCCTGTGCTCATTCAGCATCGTCCTAGCCATCTCAACAAGTGTACGATTTTCCACTCAACCACACCATTTTGTTGAGGGACTCTTGGTATAGAAAACTGATGTTCAATCCCATGTTCAAGGCAAAATTCTGCAAAAGAGCTATTTTTGAACTCGGTGCCGTTGTTGCTTCGAATGGATTTCATTACACCAGGGAGTTCATTGAATAGCCTTAGTGCTAAGCTCCGAAAGTGTATAAAAACTTCATCCTTTCTTACGAGAAAGAAAACCCAAGAGTAACGAGAATAGTCATCAACCACAACAAGCACATACCATTTGCCGCCTAAAGAGCTAACCCGGGATGGACCAACTGTATCCATATGTAGAAGCTCATCGGGTCACTCAGTCATCACAATGTTTATGGGGTAATGCGAGGCAGCAACCATTTTACCAAGACGACATGGAGCACAAATGAGGTTCTTCTCAAATTTTAGCTCGGGCAATCCTCGAATGAGTCCTAGGACACTCAATCTCACAAGAAGATCAAAGCTCATGTGCCCTAGTCTCCTATGCCACATCCAAAGCTCAAAAGATGGTTCAGATAAAAGACAATGAGAATATCCAAAAGACTGAGTGAAATCAGCTCCAAAAATTCTCCCTACTCTTAAGATTTTGCAAATGAAAACACTAGAAGAATCACACACATAAGAGGCATCACGACTGAAATGAACCTCAAAACCCTCATCAAGCAATTGTGAAACAGAAAGCAAATTGTACCCTAAGTCCTCAACCAAAGAAACATTTGTGAGAGTGAAATTTTCATTAATTTTGATCATACCTTTGCCCTTCACTCTGCTTTTGCGATTGTTTCCAAATGTGATGCTTTCACGATGCCTGGCTCAGGTGAAGTTGGAGAACCATGAAGACTTCCCGGTCATGTGACATGAACATCCGGAATCAATGATCCCCTTGTCCTCCAGCCTCCCATGACTCCCCTAAGTAGAGATGGAAAATCTCGAGTACTCAGCGCTGGGTTTAGAGATAAGATGCCTAGGTACCCGGCACTGAACTACCCAAGAAGTAGTTAAAGCAAGAGACTGTGTGTGATGAGAATCATACTACACATGAGGTCTCCTTGCAAATCGCTGAGGTCTCCTAAAATAATTTGGACCAAAATGCCTACGTGGTCTATCATCATATGAGGTACGATATACACCACGATGGGCATAGCCACTCATATAACTGAGAGGAGCCTCACAATCAGTATAAGTATTATAATCATAGTCATGCATATCAAATGAAGGATAATCATGAAAATGTAAAGCATGAGCATGACGTTCATCTTTCATGCGTCTATAGCAAAAACCAATCAAATGACCTACACGATGACAATAAGTGCAATGAAAAACTTTCTTGGGTGTAGGTTTATAGGTTTCTGGTGCGAACCTCATAGTTTTCCTAGGTTTTTGCTTGGAGTCTGTCTTGAGTGGTGGAATGAATATCTTTTTGGGTTGGGTAGGATTTTTGGCCTTTTGAGGTGTGTCTAACTGGGCTCTCTCTTTCTCAAGGGTGTTAGGTAGAGTGAACACAGTTTGGCTTGGGGTACTAGATGAAGTCCTCTCATAACCTAACCCAAGAGATAACCCTGCCCTGTCAGCGCACATTTTAGTTTTATCCAAAAGCAAATCCATTTTCCCTTTCCCCTCAGTGCATTTGTCTACCATGGAAAGCAGATAATCATTCTCACACTTAAGCTTTTCTACTTGCTCTCTAGAAAAGCTAAGTTGGTCCTTAAGGGTGATGCAGGTGGGACACACCGGCTGCATATCCTTAGAACACTCAGCACTCTCCAATCTAGCCTTAAGCTCATCGATATGCTTATCTCTCACACTAACGCTTTTAATCAGTAAAGTGCAATTTAAGCATTCATCGATGGCATCAGGACTAGACTCCACCGCCAAGAGTTGCTTCTGAACATTTGTAAGTTTTTCAATGTTTTGAGCATGAATCAAACACAACTGAGCAAGTTCATCCATAACAACAAGACATGACTCACATTCAACAATTTCAAATTTAGACTTCAACAAAGCAAGTTCAGTAGAAAGTGATTCAATTTTAAGCTTTTGTTCTTTTCGTTCTTTAGCAGCAAGTTTAAGCAGTCTATGTTGTGAAATAATTGCATCATGTAATTCATCATTTTGAACGAGTAATTGATCAAGAGATAGACTAACTTCAGATGAGCCAGGCTCATCACTGCTTTGCTTGCCATTGGCCATGAAGTAGAGGCCGTTGAAGTCCTTCATCTTTTCCTTCTTCTCTTCATGCTTGCCTAGTTCATCTTCATCAGAACTTGGTTCTTCACTCGAGGTGTTGTCGATGTCATTGAGTGCTGCCACAAAAGCTCTAGCCATCCTTTTTGCCACTTTTCCTCTTTTGCCTTTGTAAAATGGTTTTTTATATCATTTCTGATATTTTTGTTCATGTTTATTTTTGGCTTTTAGTTTTGGGTAATTGGCTTTAATGTGATTTAGGTCACCACACTCAAAACACCCTCGAGAGCCTCCTCTCCTCTGATGTCTTCTATCATTGTAGAACCTAGTGAACTTTTTAACTACAAGAGCAAGCTCTTCATCGTCCAATGCGTCCACTTGTTCCTTTGTGATAGAGACCAAAGAAGACAAGGCAAAACCCCCAGACAAAGCGCAAACACCAGACATGCTACCTCCAGATGAGGTGCCACTGCCAGAACTAGAAACTAGTGCATGGATTGTGGCAAAGAGTTCCCAATCCCAGAACGAGATGTCTTGGCGATCTCGGTGGACTTAAGCTTACTAAAGAGTTCATCGCATGTCAAAGTATCAAAACTCGCAGACTCTTCAATGCTTGAGATCTTTACTTCCCATATGCTACGATCTAGAGCTTAGAGAAGTTTGATCGCTCAGTCATGATCAGAGTAAGCTAGCGTCCTAGTGGAGCGCAAGTTACTAACAATTCCTTCAAAGCGAGCAAAAAAAGCATCTACAGATTCACCAGGGCCTTGCATGAACATTTGGTATTCTTGATTATACGTGATCTGCCTCCTAGCCTTAATCTGTGATGTGCCCTCATGAAAAGTACTCAAGGTCGACAAGATTTCTCGTTCAGTCTGAAGGTGCTGGACCCTATCAAACTTGTTGTGACTCAGACTGATAAAAAGAATGTTTCTAGCCTTGCTATTACATTCATATTGTGCCTTCTCAGTCTCTTAGGTACGAGTGTCAAGAATCACATACTGGGATGCAACAATGTCCCATATCGCACTTCCTTGGCTAAGCAAATAAGCCTCCATGCGCACCTTCCAATAGGGATAATCTCGACCATCAAATATCGGAATCTTGGTGTTCTTATCCATGTCGCCACAAGGATCACAAACCGGTTAAGGTCAACTGGTGATCTAACCGGATCTAATACCAATTGTGGGATCAGAATGGCGACTAGAGGGGGCTGAATAGGCGCCTTGACACTTTCTTTCGAATGTGATGGCCTTCTTAGATCACCCAACGCACCTCGAAACAAACAATTTCAGCACAAAGAGAAACAACTTGTTTCAATTCAATTTCAAATTAAATTTTATCACTTCTGAAACGTTCTATACGGTGAATAGTAAATTCCAATAAGTTTCAGCATTCAAATCTTTATCCACTCTGCAAATTTCAACTTTGAAGCATATTTAATTTTAGCACATCAATTTTAGTACAAAGCAATATTTCTCACTATAATTAGTAAACAGATTCAAAACCTTGATCACTAGACAATACCATGAACAGGATTACCAGCAAGCTGAATTAATTCAGGAAAATGCCAGCCGATTCCTATTCCTCATCAAACACGCATTGCTTAGTGAGTATTTATGGTTTGATTGAAAAATTGTTGAGCTAAAAGTGTTTTCTCCTTAGTTGTCACAACATTACAGAACAACTAAACACAAGTACTTTCAGAATTAATACTAAACAGAAAACTTCCACTCAATGCTGAAATCAGATTTCAACAAACCACTTCACTTTAGAATTGCAAACTGAAATGGAATTCTCAGATTGATATTTAAAACTAATCATTCAGAATCTGCACATGAATCTGATTTTTAATGCAGTAGAAAATATGTATACAGAAAATGAATCTGTTGGACCGGAAACAGCGACCAGAGGGGGGGTGAATGGGAGCTTTTAAAATTTCTGGCTAAAAACTAGCCTTCGGTTTCAGTTCTGTCTTCTGCGGAACAGGCTTCGAACACTACCTTCGAAGGTCTGGTTCGGAGGTACTTCGACACCTTCGAACACAGGCTTCGGAGGAGCAAAAGTTCGAAGCCAAGAAGACTTCGCTCCACTTACAACCCTCGAAAATCTACTCTGCTTAGTCAGTGCAGGCTCCGCACACAAGGTGCTTCGAGCAGGCTTCGCACTTCACCCTTCGCAAGAGTGAACAGCCCTCTGAGGACTTCGACCAAGTACTTGGCAGCAGCAACTGGTGCTGAGCTTCATACACGAAGGTCTACACACACACAAACAGACTTCACTAGGGGCTTCGACACAAGAAGCAAAACGGGCAACAATCAGGGCTTCGCTAGTAAGCAACGAGGTCACGCCTCCTGTTACACAGAGCGAAATGCACACTGACAAAACACACCTCGCACAAAAACAGCCTTCACCTCAACAGGCTTCGGAACACTACAACAGGCGAGGTATGTAACGCGAGCTCAAGCAAAAAGCACAAAGAAGCAGGGCTTCGCTGCTTGAACAAGGAACACAAAAATGAACTCTCTGGATGTATTACAATCGAAGTATGTGGCTACAGGAGCTCAACAGTAAATGCTCAAAGTGTTAAATGTTACCTACCGAGCCCCCATATTTATAGCCCACAGTTCACCCAAAGGAAGTGACTACTTTACCCCTAGGGTTTACACAAGATTTGACTCTACAGAACTAAGGGGTACAAAAGGTAGTCCACCTTTATTCTGGAGGCTTCTCTGTCAGCTTTGCAGAGGGGACAGTGTCAGCCTTTTACAGAACAGACAGTGTCAGCCTTTGCAGTCTTTGACTTTCTGCAGCCTCCCATCGCACGAGAGGGTGCGGTAGCTTCGGTGAGAAGCCTGAAGCCAGATGGCCTTCGCTTCACCGAAGTCAGTCTCCGATACACTGACGGTTTTGAGCCGAAGCCGTCAAAGCTCCTTGGGCCTTCGCACCAACACCTCCGGAGTGGACCACCACGGCTTCGCAGCTACTCCCAGCTCGAACTCCGTCCGTCCGTGTACCGAAGCCATGCAGGCCGAAGCACCACAAGTCAACCTTACTCCGGAGCTAGCCTCGCTCCGAAGCCTTCCACACTCCGAAGCCCCACCTTCAGAGTACCACCCTTCGAAGTCCCTCCTTCGTCCAAGGCCTTCGCATGAAGCATTCCATGAGCACTTCGTCGCAGTGTCTCACTCCGAGCACACTCCTCGACAAGCCTCACCCGGACCATGCCTTCGATGCGCCTCGACTTCTGAGACCTTCGTTGGGCACCTTCGAATGTCTCCCTCCAGAGCACACTTCGAACTCCTTGCCTCCGCAGAGGACTTGATCAAACCAACTCCGAAATCACTCCATCCGGAGTACCTTCGAAGTGCCTCACTTCCGAGGACTTGTCTCGGAGTACCTTCGGCCGGAGCCATGCTCCGCACTCTCTGCCTTCACCTGGCACGCCTTGACCCGAGGACCGACCCGGACCACCTTCGCAGCCACCGTGACGGAGCTCCCCGCTCCCCTGGCATCAAGCCTCCCGCTTGACCCAGGTTCACCTGCTGCGAACCTTGTTCGTCGCCTCCGAAGTCCCTGCGTACCACAGACAAACATACAAGTGTATCCAGTACTCCGGAAACCTCTCCGGGTTAGCAACCTCCGGTACACACTCCGGTGTACCGCCCAAAGTACCGAACCCTTCGGTACGAACCCAGTCATCGCGTACTGTCGGACCCCTCCGACGAGCACACTCCGCTGCACAGCTGCAGCAAGCAAACACCGAACACCCTTCGGTGAAACCACCTCCGAACTCCCTTCGGAGGTACAACCTCCTCCGAACATCCTTCGGAGGTCCAACCTCCGAACCCCCTTCGGAGGTAGCCTTCGAACAGAGGGTAAAAAGCCTGTCAATCACTCATCACAAAACACCGAAACCAACCCTTGGTTTCTCAATCTCCCCCTTGATGAGTGCATTGACAACCAAATCGAAGTTCAAGAAAATATAAAACTTTCAGCACACAAGTGACCATAAAAACTCAGAAAAGAGCCAAATCATGTCACTTGATAAAAGAATTTTCCTCCCCCTTTCTTAAAAGAGTAAAAAGCCCCTTCGGCAACTCCCCCTGAGTTAAATTTTTCCCTTTGGCAATAAAAAAATCTTCTCCCCCTTTATGTCAAATTTTCTCCCTCTTTGAAATTATACCCCCTTGCGGCATAGAACAAGGCAAATCTCTCCCCCTTTGGCAATGCAAGCATCAAGGAGCATGTAAAAGATGCAAAGCTTCGAATTGAGCAAAATGGCAAAGACATATGAAGCAAAAATATGCCAACAATAACACCAATGATCATGGGCTCAGCTCAAATTAATATTCTCTAAAGACATGAAGAAGCATGTGATTTGATCATTTTTGAAATAAAAGCATCACCACTTAGTCAAAGAAACTAGACAAGTGAGAGCAAGGACTGCGCAAAGCTAGTTAATTTCTACTCTAGACAGACAAGTCCAGTTCAAATGGAGCTTGAAAAGCAAACTTGATAATCAATGAATTTTGTTGTTCTTTTCTTAGTGCCAGGGGTTATTTGTTTGTCCACCTTATACTTTCCAATCCGGCCAAGCCTAGGCATGAAAGCCATAAGAAGCTTAAGGCAAAGATTTTGGTATACACTACACTATTCCAGTTCAGACCGATGTGCAATGGTAAGCAGTCTAGAATAGAGTAGTGCGACAAACAAACCCACCTGGATCTTTTTACTTGAAACATGAAAATCATGGAATTTTCGATTTTAACCAAGTGAACCAATTGTTTGGTACTTTATGAATATCCATGAAAATTGAGAACAATTTTTCAAGTTGCAATTTTTAGCATCTAAAGAAATGTGTCTTGCTGTCAAGCAGATAAAAGATAGCTAAAAGCAGTCCTGCCTAAACATGCTAGATTCAAGACTAAGCAGTGAGCACGATTTGACTTTGAAAATAAAGCAACATGCACATGAATGTTCCAAATAAATTAACAAGAGCTGAGCTGACATGATTTCATGAATTATAAGCAGGCATATAAGTGCAAAATATGTAAATGCAATTTCAACACAATTAGACAAGGCATATCCATCTAAAACAGCTCCCCCTCACAAAATGCCGTAAGGGTGACAAATGCCAAGTTCCCCACGCAAGTAAGCAAATCGAGAAGCATCGAGGGGTTTTGTAAAAATGTCGGCAAGCTGGTGTTGGGTATCAACATATTGAAGTTCAATATCACCCTTCTCATTGTGATCTCTGAGAAAATGATACCGTACGTCAATGTGTTTGGTTCTGGAGTGCTGAACCGGGTTGTTTGCAATACAAATAGCACTAGTGTTATCACAGAAAAGTGGAACACTCTTATAATCTAACCCGAAATCCCGCAAAGTGGAAACCATCCACAAAATCTGAGAGCAACAGCTAGCTGCAGCAACATATTCGGCCTCAGCCGTCGATTGTGCAACACTAGACTATTTGCGGGAAGACCAGCAAACCAGTGAAGTACCCAGAAAATGACAAGTACCAGAGGTACTCTTCCTATCAATTCTACACCCAGCAAAGTCCGCATCAGAATAACCTCGAAGACATAAAGATGAAGATGTTGAATACCATATGCCAAATTCAAGGGTGTGTTTGAGATACCTTAGGATGCGCTTTACCGCTTGGCGGTGCGAAGCTCGTGGTGAAGCCTGAAAACGAGCGCTCAGACACACTGCGAAGTGTATGTCCGGCCTCATGGCAGTCAAGTAGAGGAGGGAGCCGATCATGCTCCGGAACTCCTTCTGATCTACGGCTTCTCCATCTTCGTCAGGGTCCAATGCTACAGATGTAGCCATTGGGGTGGCGAGGGGCTTTGCATCGGACATGTCGAACTTCTTGAGCAGGTCCTTGGTGTACTTTGTCTGGTGGACAAAAGTACCTTGTTTGCTTTGCTTGATTTGCAAACCAAGGAAGAAGGTGAGTTCACCCATCATGGACATTTCAAATTCCCTGCTCATGGTATCTGCAAACTCGGCAACCAAGCATGAGAAGAGCCACCAAAGATGATATTATCCACATAAATCTGAACTAGGAGGAAATCTTTGCCATGCTTGAGAGTAAACAAAGTCTTATCAATAGAGCCCATCAAATACCCTCGCTCAAGCAGAAAAGACTTAAGTCTATCATACCACGCCCGAGGGGCCTGCTTGAGTCCATAAAGAGCCTTATGAAGTTTAAGGACTTTATGTGGGTACTTGGGGTTTTCAAAACCAGGGGGTTGTTTTACATAAACATCTTCACCTATGAAGCCATTAAGAAAAGCACTTTTGACATCCATTTGATAGAGTTTGAATCCCCGGGATGTCGCAAAGGCAAGCAAAATCCTAATGGCCTCAAGGCGAGCAACAGGTGCAAAAGTTTGAGTAAAATCAATCCCTTCTAGTTGAGAAAAGCCCTGAGCTACAAGTCTAGCCTTGTTTCTAACTATAGTCCCATCCTCTCCTTGTTTATTTTTAAAATCCATTTTGTTCCAATGAAATGAACATTAGGCGGAGGATCAACTAAAGTCCAGACTTGGTTTCTCTCAAAATTTTCAAGTTCCTCATGCATGGCATTGATCCAACTAGAATCAGAAAGTGCATGGCTAACATCTAAGGGCTCGAAAGAAGCAACAAAAGCAGCATTAGTGAAATGAGCGTGAGAACGTGTTACCCTTTGATCAAGCTCACCAATGATCTGCTCGGGAGGATGCATCCTTTGAACATGATGTGGAGCCTCGCGGCGGGATGCAGTCTCCCCCTCAACTTGTGCGTTGGAGTGGTCCAAGATGACCGATGTTGAGGTAGTCGCTTCGGGACCTCGTGCCGAAGTAGTTGAAGCGGGGTCAGCTTCGGGGGTCGATGTCGAGGGTAGTAGGGGATCATCCTCGAATTCTCCGGGATCTTCGTCTTCGAATAAGGTCTGTTCCATGTCGTGTTCATTTGCCTGTTCAAAAGCAAACTAACAGAGGGGGTTGATTCATCAAAAGTCACATCACATGACTCGATGACAGTGTTAGTTTCCAAGTTATAAACACGATAAGAATGACCATGAGTAGTATAACCCAAAAAGATCCCGTCAGAAGATCGCGACTCAAATTTATCCAAGTTACCACGTTTTAGGATAAAGCAGCGACAGCCAAAAACTCGAAGATGAGTAACCTTGGGCTGTCTCCCAAAACACAGCTCATAAGATGTCAAATTGAAAATTGAGCGCAAGAAGATTCGGTTTGAGATGTAACAAGCAGTGTTCATGGCCTCAGCCCAGAATTTTCTAGGAGTCCTATGCTCATCAAGCATCGTCCTAGCCATCTCAACCAAAGTGCGGTTTTTCCTCTCAACAACACCGTTCTGTTGAGGAACCCGCGGAGCAGAGAATTGATGTTCTATGCCATGCTCCAAGCAAAAGTCAACAAAGAGACTATTTTTGAACTCGGTGTCATTATCGCTTCGAATGAATTTTAATGCACCAGGGAGTTCAGTGAAAAGTCTCAAAGCCAAGCTCCGAAAGTGTGAAAACACTTCATCCTTGCTGGCAAGAAAGAAGACCCAAGAGTAGCGAGAGTAATCGTCGACAATAACTAAAACATACCACTTGCCGCCTAAAGAACTAACCCGAGAAGGACCTACAGTGTCCATGTGGAGAAGTTCTCCGGGCTGTTCAGTCATCACAGTGGTGACTGGCGAATGCGAAGCGGCAATCATTTTTCCATGTCGACAAGGAGCGCAAACTAAATTCTTCTCAAACATGATCTTGGGCAATCCTCGGATCAGACCTAGGGCGCTCAGTCGAGCGAGCAATTCAAAGCTCATATGCCCTAGTCTCCTATGCCACTTCCAAAGCTCAGAAGTCGAATGTGCAACAAGACAATGAGAAGAACCAGATGACTCTGAAAAATCAGCTCCAAAAACTCTCCCCACTCTAAAGATCTTACACACCACAACGCCATCAGAATTGAGCACTTGCGAAGTATCGCGATGAAATCGCACTTCGAAGCCCTCATCAAGCAACTGAGATACAGACAGCAAATTGTATCCCAGGTTTTCAACCAAAGCAACATCTTTGAGAGTGAAGTTCGAATTAATTCTTACCACACCTTTACCTTTCACTCTACTCCTTCGATTGTTTCCGAAGGTGATATGTTCCCTTTGCTTGGTTGTGGTGAGGCTGGAGAACCATGCTGCATCTCCGGTCATGTGGCGCAAACAACCAGAGTCCATGATCCACGTGCCCTCCAAGCCTCGATCTGTCGCCTACACATGATGAGAACGTCTCGATCGCTCAGTGCTGGGGTGAGTAAAATAATGACGAGGCATCCAGCACTGAGTGACACGAGTAGTAGGCACAGTAAAAGCAGACGGTCTACGCACATAATAATCAGAATGATGCAAAGTGCGAGGTCTACCTACATGCTGTGAAAGAACAACATGTCGAGATCTCCTACTCTGACGAGGTACAAATCTTCTAGCCCGAGGTCTACCACCATATGGAACATGGTGAAGGCCTCGAGGAGCAAAACCTCTCCGAGAAGCACGAGGAGCCTCAAAAGCAGGACGATAGTAAAACTCAGACTCATGCATACCTAAAGATGGGTAATGCATGTCCTGGTAACTCATCGCCTGTGCGCGTCGCTCATCCTTGATGCGACGAAAACAGAACCCAACCAAATGACCCGCCCGCTGACAGTAGGAACAATGAAACACTCTCCTGGGGGCACTCTCATGGGTCACAGGAGCAACTCTCACAGGCTCCTTGGGTTTCTTCTGAGTGGTTTTCTTGGGAGGATTTTTCTTGGCAGGAGGAGTGGTTTTCTTTGGTGGATGGGTAGGCTTTTTGGCTGATGGGGTGTCCAACAGAGCTCTCTCTTTCTCTAGGGTGGTGGGAGAGGTAAAAACAGTTTTGGACTTACTGTCTGAAGGTACCCTCTCAAAACCCAAACCTAGAGCTACCCCGACTCTGTCAGCACACAACTTGGTCTTAGCCAAGAGCAAATCCATCCTACCCTTTCCCTCAGCGCATTTGTTAACCATAGAAAGAAGGTATTCATTTTCGGACATGAGGTTCTCAGCTCGCTCTCTAACAGTGCCTAGCTGGTCCTTAAGGGTAATGCAAGTGTCAAAACAGGTTGCACATCCTTAGAACTACCGGCCCTCTCCAATCTAGCCTCTAAATCATGAACATGCAATCAATAACATCATGAGGTCTAGAATCCACCTCCAAAATCTGCTTCTGTGCAGTCTCAAGCTCAGAAAGAGTTTGAGCATGAACAGAACGCAACTGAGCAAGCTCACTCATGACAACAGAACAGGACTCACATTCAGCATCATCAAACTTAGACTTAAGCATGGCATATTCAGTAGAAATATTTTCTAGCCTAAGTCTAAGGTCTTTTCTTTCTCTAGCGGCTTGCACAAGTAATCTATCCTGACCTAGCACTACTTCATTCAGCTCATCTAACTTAATTAGTAGCTGGTCAGATGATAGGTTTACCTTAGATGAGTCAAGCTCATCGCCGCTGTGATCGCTGTCGGCCATGAAGCAAAGGCCGGTGAAGTCACGTCCCTTCTTGTCCTTCTTGTCCTCCTTCCTTGGGGACTCCTCCTCCTCAGAGCTCGACTCCTCAGTTGAGGACGTGTCGATGTCGCTGAGAGCAGCAACAAAGGCTCTGGAAGCGGCCTTAGCTACTTTCTTAGCCATCTTGCCGCGCTTGCCCTTCACAAAGGGCTTCCTCTCCTTTTTGTGGTATTTGGGGTGGTCACTCTCATCTCTCTTCTTGATTTTGGGGCAATTGGCCTTAATATGAGAGGTGTCGCCACATTCATAGCAACCACTAAAACCACTTCTCCTCTGATCCCGTCTCTCATGATGAAAGCGGGTGAACCTCCGGGCAATGAGAGCAAGCTCATCATCAGCTAGAGTGTCCACCTGCTCCTTTGTGACGGAGACCAGGGAGGGAAGCGGCCTTGGCTACTTTCTTAGCCATCTTGCCGCGCTTGCCCTTCACAAAGGGCTTCCTCTCCTTTTTGTGGTATTTGGGGTGGTCACTCTCATCTCTCTTCTTGATTTTGGGGCAATTGGCCTTAATATGAGAGGTGTCGCCACATTCATAGCAACCACTAAAACCACTTCTCCTCTGATCCCGTCTCTCATGATGAAAGCGGGTGAACCTCCGGGCAATGAGAGCAAGCTCATCATCAGCTAGAGTGTCCACCTGCTCCTTTGTGACGGAGACCAGGGAGGACAAAGCAAAACCATCTGCAAGAACACAAGTGCCTGATGTGCTTGGTTCTGCAGTGGTGCCACGGCTAGTGCTAGAAACCAATGCCAATGGCTGTGGCAAAGAGCTTCTGTGCACAGCAAGAGATGCCTTGGCAATCTCTGTGGACTTTAGCTTGCTAAAGAGTTCATCACAGTTTAGAGTGTCATAGCCTGTGGACTCCTCAATGCTGGATATCTTCACTTCCCATATGCTACGGTCAAGAGCATAGAGAAGCTTGATATCCCTATCGTGATCACTGTAAGCAAGCGTCCCGTTGGACCGCAAGTTACTCACTATAGCATCAAAGCGCGAAAACATGGCATCTATTGATTCACCAGGTGCCTGCACAAACAGCTGATACTGTTGGTTGTAGGTGCTTTGGCGCCTGGCCTTAATCTGTGTAGAGCCCTCATGAAAAATAGTGAGCGTTGTCCAAATCTCCCTAGTAGTCCTAAGGTGCTGCACCCTATCGAACTCACTCCGGCTCAAACCGATGAACAGTATATTTCTTGCCTTGGAATTGGCATTATACTGATCTTTCTCTGTTTTAGAGGTGCGAGTCTCAGGGATGGAGTATTGTGACTCCACAATCTCCCAAATTGCATTTCCTTGGCTTAACAGGTAAGCCTCCATGCGCACCTTCCAGTATGCGAAGTCTGTCCCATCGAACAGAGGAATTTTACTGCCTCTATCCATGTCGCCAACAGATCACAAAACCGGTTAAGGTCAACTGGTGATCTTAACCCGCTCTGATACCAATTGTTGGACCGGAAACAGCGACCAGAGGGGGGGTGAATGGGAGCTTTTAAAATTTCTGGCTAAAAACTAGCCTTCGGTTTCAGTTCTGTCTTCTGCGGAACAGGCTTCGAACACTACCTTCGAAGGTCTGGTTCGGAGGTACTTCGACACCTTCGAACACAGGCTTCGAAGGAGCAAAAGTTCGAAGCCAAGAAGACTTTGCTCCACTTACAACCCTCGAAAATCTACTCTGCTTAGTCAGTGCAGGCTCAGCACACAAGGTGCTTCGAGCAGGCTTCGTACTTCACCCTTCGCAAGAGTGAACAACCCTCTGAGGACTTCGACCAAGTACTTGGCAGCAGCAACTGGTGCTGAGCTTCGTACACGAAGGTCTACACACACACAAACAGACTTCACTAGGGGCTTCGACACAAGAAGCAAAACAGGCAACAATCAGGGCTTCGCTAGTAAGCAACGAGGTCACGCCTCCTGTTACACAGAGCAAAATGCACACTGACAAAACACACCTCGCACAAAAACAGCCTTCACCTCAACAGGCTTCGGAACACTACAACAGGCGAGGTATGTAACGCGAGCTCAAGCAAAAAGCACAAAGAAGCAGGGCTTCGCTGCTTGAACAAGGAACACAAAAATGAACTCTCTGGATGTATTACAATCGAAGTATGTGGCTACAGGAGCTCAACAGTAAATGCTCAAAGTGTTAAATGTTACCTACCGAGCCCCCATATTTATAGCCCACAGTTCACCCAAAGGAAGTGACTACTTTACCCCTAGGGTTTACACAAGATTTGACTCTACAGAACTAAGGGGTACAAAAGGTAGTCCACCTTTATTCTGGAGGCTTCTCTGTCAGCTTTGCAGAGGGGACAGTGTCAGCCTTTTACAGAACAGACAGTGTCAGCCTTTGTAGTCTTTGACTTTCTGCAGCCTCCCATCGCACGCGAGGGTGCGGTAGCTTCGGTGAGAAGCCTGAAGCCAGATGGCCTTCGCTTCACCGAAGTCAGTCTCATATTCTAGAAGCCCCCTATTTACACTTTGCCCCTTAGTAATTTCAGAAATCACAATTCTGAAAATTACCATTAAAGACCTAAAGTAAAATTACAATTTGACTCTCCTTTTAATATAATTTAATAGTAGAACCACTCTAAAAATTATAAAAAAAAGGTCACACTACAAAATTAAAATATTTAAACTAATACTAGACACCTATTTATTGAATTAACAAAAACATTTAACGTTTCAACGATTTTCAGCAAAAACCGACAAAGCCTCTCAACCCTTCGACTCGTGACACCGCTTTGTGACTCCGAGCGCCAGCAAGCCACTTCCGCTCTCGATCCCCTCGAGTCGCCTGAATGCTTGTCCTAGCCTCCCTCTCGCAAACCCGGTCGACACGCCGTCGCAGTCAGCCGTCCGTCCAAGTCTTGCTCGGTCTCTTCGTGCACTCTTGAGATCTTCTCCAACTTTGCCCGGCCTCCCTGATCCTCTGGCATCGAGCTCCCAACTTGACCTTTGATCACTCGCCGTTGACAGTCGGTCAGCATCTCCACCCTGCACATCCAAGACTCGTGTTCTTATTTTGGCTTGTCTTGGATGTGCAGGGTGGAGATGCTGACCGACTGTCAACGGCGAGTGATCAAAGGTCAAGTTGGGAGCTCGATGCCAGAGGATCAGGGAGGCCGGGCAAAGTTGGAGAAGATCTCAAGAGTGCACGAAGAGACCGAGCAAGACTTGGACGGACGGCTGACTGCGACGGCGTGTCGACCGGGTTTGCGAGAGGGAGGCTAGGACAAGCATTCAGGCGACTCGAGGGGATCGAGAGCGGAAGTGGCTTGCTGGCGCTCGGAGTCACAAAGCGGTGTCACGAGTCGAAGGGTTGAGAGGCTTTGTCGGTTTTTGCTGAAAATCGTTGAAACGTTAAATGTTTTTGTTAATTCAATAAATAGGTGTCTAGTATTAGTTTAAATATTTTAATTTTGTAGTGTGACCTTTTTTTATAATTTTTAGAGTGGTTCTACTATTAAATTATATTAAAAGGAGAGTCAAATTGTAATTTTTACTTTAGGTCTTTAATGGTAATTTTCAGAATTGTGATTTCTGAAATTACTAAGGGGCAAAGTGTAATAGGGGGCTTCTAGAATTAGTGATTGATAAACTTGATTCAATCGAATTCTGAGTGCTGATTTATTCCAATTGACTGAATAGGTTCTCCCTCTTTGAATCTGTTTTTCAGCAGGTTTTGAATTAAAAGTTCAGTTTCAGTTTTGTAATCTAGAATTGATTTTTGTAGTCTGAATTTTAATTATAATTAGATTTGAATATGTGATCTGAATTTAATCTGAAGATTGAAATTGTGTTCACTAAAAATTCAGAATTGAAATCTAGAGTGGAGCTGAAATTAGTTTCCTGGTTTTAAATATGATAACACTATTCATCGTCATGTCATTATCTGAAGTAGTGTTTTACAACTGAAATCAAATTGAATACTGAATCAATATTACTGTTGAACAGTTTTTGCTCAGTTCTGAGTTTTCTGAATCTCTTGCCTCTATCGGAGTTTCAGACATCGATTATATCTGTCGACTATCCAGTTACCGATCTACTCACAGTAGTTCGAAATTCCAATTGTCGACAAGTTGTTTCGATACTTCAAACGCCGATCTAGACTGACTTTTGAATTTGGAATGATTTGATGCTCTGATTTATTCTGAGTGGTTTAAATTTGAATTACAATTATTAGAGGTGCATTGGGGTGTTTTGACAGGCCATCATATTCGCGAGAAATTGTCGAGGCGCCTATTCACCCCCCTCTAGTCGCCATTCCGATCCCATAGCTTGTCATCACCACCATGGTGAGAGCACCAAAGGCCGGAATTCTGTTCGGCTGTACATGCTGCAGAAGATGGCATGATAGGAGCCATGCTAACTCAGGAGGTGGAAGGGAGAGAGTACATCATCACATTGTTTGAGCCTCCGACTGCTGGAAAATGGCTTTATAGGATGC